>OW052244.1:80187210-81411138 GCA_932526585.2 Philonthus cognatus | reverse complement strand
TGTATAAAAACAGTTTCCTTATTAATAAAATTACAGTGTACAGGGTGGCCCAAATTCGATGTTTTCATAGGATATCTCGGTAATCTAAGGAGTAAGAAAAAAATTGATATACACGTCTGACCTCTTTTTCTGAGATATTAATAATGGCGTTAATACAAGTTGGCGCAAAAGTAATGACCCTATCAGAAGATTTTTACAAATGGTGATTTATGTCATCGGGATTTTGATATTTGTGAAGTAGACAGATGTAAAATACACACCAACAAACAATTCAGCTCTATACTTCCCAAGAACGCGCTACATTCCTCAAGAAAGCGTTTCCAGGCCAGATTGTGCAGCCTGGAAACGCTCGTTTTGGTGATCTGCATTTGCCGCACGATCAACCGATTTGACCGTTTCCTACTTCTTTTTTTGGGATATTGCGAAGTCACGCATCTATGCGAACAAGCCATAGACTATACAGGCTCTAAAAATGAACATTTAAAAAGAAGCGGCAAATCTATAGCCAAAAGTGATTAAAAATACTCAAAAAACGAGCTCTAATGTGCACCAACTCTAGCGGCGGCCACTTGACCAATATTATTTTCTCGACTTGACAGAAAAAATTGTAAAGGACCAAATAAACATAATCCACAAATAAATGCATTTTTTTCATTTAGAAAAAAAAAATAGCCTAAGAACATCATGTCATTACTTTTGCGCCACTCTGTATATCATTGCTAACTTGATTAGTTTGGAAGATATCAGGCGTTTTTTGTAATCGAAAAGATACAATTCGGCCGTCAAAGAATTCCCGTGTGAACCTTATTGTTTCTCTACCAACTCGTGGGGATTCTCAGCAGACCACAATCGCATATTTTGTTTATTAACATGGCTAGATTCTACTTTATGTCAACGGCGATTTTTCACCTAAAAAAAAGTCAAATTGATTACTAAATATTTCCTTATAAGGATTTCTTTAAAACACTCATATCCAGCCTTAAGTTGAAATGGCAATCTTTTTGGTCCTCTTCTTCCTCTCATATTAAGTACTTTTCTTTACACCCTGTAATCCCTACCAGTGTTTGGTTCTTTGATCCAAAAGTTAGAGGAAGAAGATTCGTGACTTCCATTATTCGTATGAAGATGGGTCACAACTCTTCTCCCAGTCATTTGTACAAAATAGGAAGCATAAGTTCTCCAAACTGTTCTTGTGGTGACATTGGGGATTTGAATCATATATTCTTCTCATGTAACAATTATTCTGAGAAATGTAAAAATGTGTACTCTCGTCTTATAGCAACTGGTCACCCAGCCCCTCTTTCTATTTTATCTGTTTTATCTAAATATTGTATTAAAACTTACATCATTCTATATTCTTTATTACACGAAACTGATACATTTATTTAATTATTAATTCATTTTTTCAAGGGTAATTCCTTTCCATCTGTCCTAATCCTTTTTTCACTTTATCCTATCTCCTATTTTCTTTTCCGCTGTGGCTGGCAACAGAGCTATATAGCTGAGGCCATTAAAAACGCAAGAAGAAGAAGAAGATTACTAAATATTGTTTAAGTGTATTATTAAAGCTTTAAATATACCCCGGCAAAGTGTTTATTATAAAATCGGACCTAGTGTTTGGTCAAAATTTCTTGTTGGAAATCACGAAATGTTAAATTTAGGAATAGAATATTTACATCCATATTTATTTCAAGTTACAAATAAAAATAATAATATCTACCAAGTTGATCCCGTTTGTATTGATAAAAAGGAAGCATAAACACTAGTTTATCAATAATTACACTTACATTTTGTTCACAAATTGTATCCGAAATTAACGCTTTTCTGGAAGGTTATGTTCGCCGTTCCCGGTCGAATTCTTTACTTATTATGTATAATCGCAGAGTTCTTCTTATTACTGCTCACTTATTTTGAAATGATGCTTTAAATTTGTTATAAAATTAGCTTATAAAAGGACACTAATACACAACTCACATTTTAAGGTTATATCTAAATAAACAATGATTAGTAATCTTCGTTTATCTTTGTTTGTCATGATATAAAATAAAATATGTAACACCAGTGGGCGCTAATGTAAACATGGTGGGAAATTCAAAAAATGTATTTTTTATAAGAAAGAATAGGCATCGTGCGCAAAGAGACTTACGCAATTTATTCAATTGCAAACCTTTCTCCTAAGGTAACTTATTAGTATGTGGAATGGTCATTGTGAGCAAAGAGGCATGCAATTTACTTTATTGCAAACTTTTCTTCTAACCTAACCTAACCTAGCAGTATGTAGAATAATCATCGTGCGCAAAGAGATTTACGCAATTTACCTACACCTACAAGTACATATGTGGAATAGGCACCGTGCGCAAAGAGACTTGCGCAATTTATTCTATTGAAAACCTTTCTCCTAACCTAACCTAGAAGTAATAATAATAGTAATAGGAATAGTCAACGTTTGCAAAAAGACATACGCAATTTATTCTATTGCAAACCTCTCTCCTAATCTAACCTTACCTAGATATGTGTGGAATATTCAACGTGCGTAAAAAGACGCAATTTATTCTGTTGTAACCTAAACCTAAAAGCATGTAAAATCGCTTAAGCTATAACCTAGTAGAAGTATGAAATTCATCAAGCCTCTATGGTTTATTAGTTAGTCTAAAAATTGCTTTTAATTTTTCACATTTAAATTCTTCTGTATTAGGTATTTCATCAATTTTCAACAAATCGGTTCTTTTCATAACTACTAACAGTGTTTGAGAAACATCCATGTACTTAAATAGTGTTGAAGTTATTATATTAATCATTTAATTGCATAGAACCTACAGTTGTTTAACGTGTATCCAAATTAATTAGTATGTATTTTTACCTACGCCCTATCTAGTAACCGCATCATACCACACTGTCATCTTGACAAGTATGATCGACATTACGTACACATGCACGTAATAGCTTTGACAAGTACATTACGCGCTGACAGCTGATTGCTTACCGCACAACCAAATGACATTTCTTTGATGTACAGTGAGTTTTTCTTTAAAGTATACGTATTCCAAATTCAGATTATTTTCTTTAAATCTTTAGTTATTCGTTGTTTTTTTTAAAGAGTTCAATTTGAAGCTTTAAACGAGTGTTTTCCACTCCCAGACTAAGCATGAAGTAAAATTTCGAGTTTAGAAAAGCCCCGTGAAAATTTGTCGAGGGTCGCGCAGCGACCCGAGACAAATTTTCTGGGCTTTTCTAAACTCGAAATTTTACTTCATGCGCCACGCGTATAAAACACTAAAATATTGTGAACTTTATGTATATTTGGACCTCACTTGAAATCAGTTTGTTACACGCGTGGCGCATGAAGTAAAATTTCGAGTTTAGAAAAGCCCAGAAAATTTGTCTCGGGTCGCTGCGCGACCCTCGACAAATTTTCACGGGGCTTTTCTAAACTCGAAATTTTACTTCATGCTTAGTCTGGGAGTGGAAAACACTCGTTTAAAGATTGAAATTGAACTCTTTTAAAAAACAACGAATGTCGGATAATATACAGCTTTATGCATATGTTTACCTAAAAGAAAAATTCCCTGTATATTGATCAAGTAGTAATTTAGTTTTAATCATTGTCATGTTACTATTAAAAATTATTGCAATAAATAATTTGTTCTTTCGTGCTCATTGTTTATTTAATTAGGGCGTAGGTAAAGTATCGTACGTTTCTCGAGTGGTATGGCAATTACATACTCGCGGAATACTGCACTCGCCGCTGCGCGGCTCGTTCGCAACACTTCCGCTCATACGTAATATGCTGCATACCACTCTCGTTACGTAATATACTATAAAGTTACCGCCATAAAGCGCGACCCCTGGCGGGATTATTGCTTACTATACGTTTTGTATTATCTATGAGAAAAACAACCACAAAAATAACGCACGAAAATAACAAACATAACCTTTCAGAACCCATCAAAAACGTAATTTTCAACAGTTGACCAAACGGTAAGTCCGATCTCTTTGCCGTGGGATATTTTAAGCATAAATAATACACCCCAAACCAGTAGACATCCATTAAACATTTTTTTAGGGCAAAATATCGCCGTTGACACAAACTAGAATTCAGCCGATTTAGGAACCATTGACAGTACTCGGTTCTCCTACGAAAACCTGGTGGTAAAAGTTGTTGAACTGCAGTTATCTTGTATGCGATTATATGCAAATCCTTCTTTAAAATTGTTTGACAAGTATAATATGATAACTTTGGTTGTTGTGCAAACCTACGAATAGGTTTTGTCGGAGAACCTTCTATTGTTTGTTGCACATCTTGGATGTTTTCTGCTGTTTTTTTTGTTGCACAGCCACTTCCGGTTTTATGGGTTACACTGCCCACTTCACGGAACTTATTAACACATTCATGAATTTCTATAAACAATTTTTAATAATCCACTGCAACATCCGCAAATCTCACTAAATTCCTCAACACAAAGAACAACAGAATATGATTCGTTTGCCAGTTTCTCGCCATTCCTGAAATAACTTTCCAGGATAATGGTTTTGTGCTCTAACGCAAAAATTTGGAAAGAATTACACTAGTATGGCAACGGTAAACTTAAATAATTCTGGAAACAAGATTGCAAAATTGACTTACATTTGAAATGTCACTGTCACATTATAATTCATAGGGATTCTATCGTATGTTCAATTAAAAAAAACCTCAAGAGTGCCATGATTTATTATTTTAAAAAAAATTAAGTTGGCACACATGTTAGGACTTGACTTACAAAACGTCAGATCTTTTTAAAAGTCATAATGGTTTACAGCAACTAGCAAAACACGTTTTTACTTGAAAGCTATTTCCGAAATAGGAGTAAAATTGACCGGAATTGGGTATATTCATTGGACGCAGCTTTGAGAGAGTTTCAAGAAGAATTTCCCAACGTTCCGATTATTTATGAAGAATTTAAAAATACCTTATCAAGATTAGTTACATTATTTCGTGGTAGTGCTGGAAGTGGTAAACCAGCTAAACGTACTCAGCATGCCATTAACGCAGCCCAAGAAATTTTGGGAGATGAACCTGCGACTTCTCTGCGTCGTTTATCATAGAAAATTAATTTATCAGTAGGAATATGTCACAAGTTTCTACACGAAGATTTGCAAGTATAACCTTATCGCATAAAATCGGTGCAAGAGTTATTACGTATTGATTACCCCAGACGACTAGAATTTTGTCAGTGGTTTTACAAAATGTAAACGAGGATGTTTTAGTTTTTTTATTTATAAAGCATGGTTTTACAAGGATGGGTACATTAATTCCCAAACTATGAGAATTTGGTCGGATGAAAATCCTCGTACATATCGAGAGAAACCATAACATCTAGAGAAAGTTGGTGTTTGGGCAGCGATTAGTGGAAGAAGATTAGTTGGACCGATACTCTTTGAAGATACAATTATATTTTTACTTTCCCCCGTATGTAATAGGAAAGTATTGTTTTCGTGAAAATTTTCGAATCAAAAATTTTTGCGGAAATATCCGTTTTGAGGTCCCCCGAGTCGAATAAAACCATTTTTGAAAAATGTCTGTCTGTCTGTCTGTGTGCGCTGTACCGCAAAAACCGCTAAAGATATCGAGATGAAACTTGAAACTTAAGCTTTTTGTTACAATCGGAAGAACTGAAAAGCTTTTGGTGAAAATCGGAAAACCAGAAGTGGTACTTTACTCTTAGCGTTTTTCAGTTTTTTCAGATTTTTTAAATAAATGTTCATCAAACAATATGTGTTGATCCAATATTAAAATATTAAAGATTTTTTGTATCTTCACGTTTTGTCATAGCACTCTTAGTTTTTGAGATATTCAATAAATAGTGTTTTTTATCTAGTCATTGGTTTGGGTCAGTATGTGTTGATCCAATTGAAAAATGTTTCAAATAAAAGTTGTAGTTATCAAAAAGTTGAAGACATTTTGAAAATAATAATGCTACAAATATTTTAAAAGTGATTTAATACGCAATTTACGGGGGAAAGTACTATGATGGACACATCACCATTTTATTATTAATAAACAAAATTCTAAAACTGTGACTATATTTTAGGTAGGATAAATGCGGAAGACGAAGAAGGAAGGCATATACAACCTTTATTATAATTTGAAAGTGAAAAATTAAACGAAATTATCTGTAAATTGACTTTAGTTTAATGTTTTGCGTTTTACATGTAACATAACTAAAAAGCTATGTCTGATGTAGGTAATGTCGAGTCCTAATATGTGTGCCAACTTATTATTACTTTCCCCCTTATGTAATACAAAGGGAAAGTATTGTTTTCGTGAAAATTTTCGAATCAAAAATTTTAGCGGAAATATCCGTTTTGAGGTCCCCTGAGTCGAATAAGACCATTTTTGAAAAATGTCTGTCTGTCTGTCTGGCTGTGTGTCTGTGTGTGTGTCTGTGTGCGCTATACCGCAAAAACCGCTAAAGATATCGAGATGAAACTTGAAACTTAAGCTTTTTGTTACAATCGGAAGAACTGAAAAGCTTTTGGTGAAAATCGGAAAACCGGAAGTGGTACTTTACTCTTAGCGTTTTTCAGTTTTTTCAGATTTTTTAAATAAATGTTCATCAAACAAAAAATTCTTTCAAATAAAAGTTGTAGATAATAACAAAATGAAGATGTATTGTTCATTTACTTTTTGTTATAGCACTCTTAGTTTTTGAGATATTTCAAAAGTTGTGTGTTTTATCTAGTTATTGGTGTGTGACAGTGTATGTGTCGATACAATTGAAAAATGTTTCAAATAAAAGTTGTAGGAAATGAAAAACTAAAGATTTTTTGTAGATTCACTTTTTGTCATAGCATTCTTAGTTTTTGAGATATTCAATAAATAGTGTTTTTTATCTAGTCATTGGTTTGTGTCAGTATGTGTTGATCCAATTGAAAAATGTTTCAAATAAAAGTTGTAGTTATCAAAAAGTTGAAGACATTTTGAAAATAATAATGCTACAAATATTTTAAAAGTGATTTAATACGCAATTTACGGGGGAAAGTACTATGATGGACACATCACTATTTTTTTTTTAATATTTAATCATGGCACTCTTGAGGTTTTTTTTAATTGAACATACGATAGAACCAGTGTAGCCAATCGTGTTGTTCTAGTCAAGGCCTGTTTCTGATCATTTTTTTTAGATCTTACGGTACTAGGCAACTTTTATAAGCAATTTTGATTTGTATTTGAGCTGGTGTGTTTTTTTTAAGTAAATCCTTCTAAATTTGAATGGAATTACATGTTCATCAACCAACCCCTCTTACAACACATACCCAGTTGACATTAATTTTACATAAGGCGGGCCAAATGTATTGTATGCATGCCGTTTATTATGTACAGACAATGTGTGTATTGTGTGCTATACACGCACACCCTAAAACAGGCGTTACACCCTTTGCAAATGGTGACCTACCCTAAAAATGTTTGCGATGGCCAAATTTAGGGCTAATATTTTTGAAATACCGGAATAAATTCTCACATTTTTTTAGCACTAACATTCGTATTTTTTCACAATTTATTTATTGTAAACGAAAAACACAAGAAAAATTCCTGGAGTTGCACTTGCATTCGATAAAAGTGCAACTATATATATTTTTTTCAAATTAACCCATTAACGGCCTAGCAATTATAAAGTCAACTCAAAAGTTGATTTTAGGTAAAATTCTGCACTTATTTTTTATGATTTCTATGAATGACTTATTATATTACATTCTGTGAATTTTTCTTTTAAATATACATAATATATACGCTGTAAATTTTTAGTCATTTGTCGATTTTATATAAAAAGTGCAGTATTAAGTTTAGAACGAGTGTTTCCACTCCCAGACTAAGCATGAAGTAAAATTTCGAGTTTAGAAAAGCCCCGCGTAGAAAATTTGTTGAGGGTCGCACAGCGACCCGAGACAAATTTTCACGGGGCTTTTCTAAACTCGAAATTTTACTTCATGCGCCACGCGTATAAAACACTGAATTATTGTGAAGTTAGAAATGCACTCATCTTTTTTTTTTTAAATTAGTAATAATCGAAATATTTAAATAACAGAATATTTACATTTTTCTTCATATGAAAATGTAGGAAGAAAAATGTAAATATTCTGTTATTTAAATATTCAGGTCAAATAATATAATATATTAAATTAACTTATAATTTGATTAACAAAACATTAATAATGTTGCGTGTATGCACCAATGGCGCTTAATGGGTTAACAGGACGCACGACAATCATTATAGAATATGATTGGTTTAGTTTGAATTTGGCGCCTAAAGGCGTCAAGATGGATACCAGTTTGCGCTACTCTCTACACTGATACTAGTCATGCCGATCGAGTGGCGACATCTGTGTGTCCGAGTCTAAATTGACAAAGTTCACAAACTCACTGTGTGACATCTAACCTTAGCATACCTTTAACATTTTCTCAATTTTAAAATGTTTATTGATTTTTTATGATTATGACAGTATTTTCATATTAATCACTATTTCGACTTGTTTTTGATAAATTGACTATAATATTTTTTACTTCCACCAATTTTAAAACATTTATAATAATTTAAAATAAATAACTGTCTTTACGAACCTAAATGTACATTTATGCAGATATTTTTGTTTTTAAAAAATAATCTCATTGGATTCCAGTAAGAAATTACACAAACAAAAATCACTTTGTGGAAACGGCCGATTTTTTTCTCTGTTTTTTTAATTTGTTACGTTTTCGTTAATTTATTCCCGGCATGCAAATTGTGCTAAATATGCAACTAATTACGATTAAGATAACGGCGAAGGCCACATGTACACAATACGAGCCTTATGAATTACATAAAATACCTTCCAGTGTTTCTACATTCACAAACACACGAAATCATTTATAACAGATTATATATATTACGTAATAGTTGTAATTTAATTATATTTGGTGAGTGAAAAAATCTCTTTTAGATTGCTTCAAGCAAGGGCGTAGCAATAGTTTTGATTTAATTATATTTTGTGAGTGAAAACATCTTTTTTTAGATTGCTTCAAGCATGGGCGTAGCAAAGTGTGGACAGGGGAGACAGTAAAAATGCGTTTCTCGCATTTATACAGGGCTATTCAAAAATAAAGAACAGATTTCAAACATTTATTTTTTCCAAACTACAAAAGGTAGAACTATTAATTTCAACGTTCCTGGACAGACAAAAGTTTAAAATTTGGACAACCCAGGCAGAAGTTCCAACCACGGGCGCATTGGCGCTGTTGTTTGTAATGTTGATTGTCTGTAGTAAAATGGCAACACAACAAGAAAAAGCCTTTTCTTGTGATTTTAATCTGTGGGGTTACGTAAAAGACTGTGTTTTTACCCCCCTTATGCCTGACACTCTTGAAAATCTGCGTCATCGAATTGTTGACGGTGTGAATTCGATAATTAGAGACCAGCTGATTCGCGTGTGGTAAGTAATGAGCAACTGTTTTGATATTTGTCGTGTAACGCATGATACTCATATTGAATGCATAAAAAAGTGGAACTTTTTTCTTTCCAAGAACGTTGGAATTGTGTTTTTAGGTTTTTTGTAGTTTAGAAGGAATAAATGTTTGAAATCTGTTCCTTCATTTTGAATAGCCCTGTATTTGGTAAATAGAAAAAATTATTTTGAAATTGCTTCAAGCATAAGCGTAGCCAAGTGGGGGCAGAGGAGGGCTGAACATCAGAAATTGCATATATTTTTAAAGTGTTACAACGAAAATTATGTAAGTTGAATTGACAAAAAATGCGTTTCTTTTTAAGTTCAATTTAAAGCTTCTAACGAGTGTTTCCACTCCTTAGCTAAGCAGGAAGTAAAATTTCGAGTTTAGAAAAGCCTGAAAATTTGACTTGGTCGCGTAGCGAAGCGACCAATCTAGATTTTTAGGCTTTAATCGTTCTTCTTTATTTCATCTGTAGATATTCATTGGGCATTTCTACTATGTCCCCAATGGATCAAAAGCGATTTCCAAAGTGCGGATTATCAGTTCTAATTTAGGGACCACCCACGCGAGCCGAATCTTTAGGCCTGTAAATCATTTATGTTTACTGTGTTGTGTAAATCGTGCGTGTATTTTAAGTCGAGCGAAAATTAGACTATACTCGTAAAATGCTTTTTTCAATATTTGCCTACGAATTTAGATTATCTTTTCACATGAATTATATACTGTTCTGTGAAACAATATGTATTTTTGGAAAGAAAAAGAAGGCAAGATAAAAAAATGTTTTATCTAAGGTCTTGATTTGTTTAAACGTTTAAATAGCAATTCACACTTAAGCATGAACATTATTTATTTATTAAAATATTTAGATTTGTTATTAATGATGTGTAAATGTGTTTCATGTCGGAATGCCAATTTTTGAATACATTAGCATTAGCAAAAAAGCAGATGCAATTGACCAGATAATAATTGTATAGTAATTGAATGGACGGCGAGCGAGTGAAAAAGGCCTTGACTGAGGAGCCAATGAGTAATCCACTTGATTACATTGACCAAATTGCCGAACACTTATCTAAAACGAACTCGAAACGGATGAACCGTGCACTTGACTTAAATGCACACACGCATAAGTAACATCCTCTAAAGGATGAAGTCACTTTGTAAATACACAAGAACTTGAATACGATTTTTAATAACTTTTTGGGTGTTCGTTGTTTGTACAACTTGCTGATTTGAAAGGTCAATAAAAGAAAAAGTATTTCACATATCGATTTAATTCTTTTTTTTATCGTATTGTACACATCCTGATTTTTTGTTTCAAGTGGTTTTAAAAATTACATCGGACAAATGGCGGCCTTCATTAGCGATACATTAATCCACCCGCTTTTTAAAGTTTCGCTTCACTCTTTCGAGCATAACGACGGGAATGTTGGCGATGCCTTGGCGAATGTTGTCCTTCAGGTGTTGCATGGTCCGTGGTTTGTCATTGTAAACAATGGATTTGGGATATCCCCATAAAAAGAAGTCACAGGGAGCCAAATCGGGGGAGCGCGACGGCACAGTACGTCACCCCTCAAGGAGATCACGAGCGCCTACGTGGAAGTGTTCCCTCAAAAGTTCCATTGAAGTTCTCGCTGTGTGTGCCGTGGCTCCGTCCTGCTGGAACCATACGTCCCCGAGTTCCATTTCTTCAAGTTTTGGGAGAACATTTTTTTCTATCTCCCACGCCACGGATTCGCTACGCATTCGCTTTATGTAGCATTTCTAAACTTGAAATTTTATTTAAACTGCCACGGATTTAAAACACCGACTTTACGTGAAGTTTAAAATATACTACTTTAGCATACTGCTTTTGAAGTATATTTTAAATTTTAAAATATATCAGTGTGGTATACGCGTGGCACATCAAGTAGAAAGAATTAAAATTGAATTTGTGTACAGTATTGATTTTAATGTGTGTTTCGATGGCGTTAGCTATCGAAATCCATTAATAGCTAGAAAGAATTAATTTAACACTTGCTCTACTTGTTTATTTTATGCTACATAAAGTTTTCCAATAAACAAGATTCAACTAATCTAACCTCCAAATTTGATATTAAAAAACAGGATTTAACAATCGAACCCCCAAATTTGATGCAAACAGGATTTAACTAACCTAACCTAAAAATGTGATGTAAACAAACAAGATTTAACCAACCTAACAAACAAGATTTAATCAATCTAACCTACAATTTCGATGTAAACAAACAAGATTTAACCAACCTAACATACAAGATTTAATCAATCTAACCAACAATTTCGATGTAAACAAACAAGATTTACTAATAAAACACGATTTAATTTCCTTCCTTCACTTATTTATTTTTATTGTTAGATGTACATTTCGAGTACCATGTACTCATTTTCAATAACTGAATTCAGTTATTGAAAATGAGTACATGGTACTCGAAATGTACATCTAACAATAAAAATAAATAAGTGAAGGAAGGAAATTAAATCGTGTTTTATTAGTGATTTATTACTTCACATAACTCAAAACAAATAGTGAATAGAAACAAGATTTAACCAACCTAACCTACAATATTGATGTAAAATACACTATTTACCAATCCTAAATTCCGAATTCGATGTAAACAAACAGGACTCAACAAATATAACCTCAAAGATTGATGCAAACAAACAGGATTTTACAAACGTAAAAATTTGATTTTGATTAAACAAGAAGCAAGATTTCTAGTTTAGAAAAGCTGCAAAAATTTGGTTTGATCCAAATATGTAAAATAATATGTCGGAAATTATGTACAATTTGTTTGTTATTTATGTGATTTTTAAACAATAGTTTTAAACCCCATTTCAAAACCATTTAAAACCAAACAAAGGCCCAAGACAACCAGAGCATAACGCTCGTTCCCTTCCATCCAATAACTGGAACTCTTCTGTTTGGTCGCTTTGTTTCTCCATTCTGAGCTTTTCCCTCTGTTAATTTATTGATTCAGTGGGCGACACCTTTGGTTTAGTTTTATTTATCCTTCGCAGTATTGTTTTGATTGGCCTGTTTCGCAATCGGCACAAATAACTCACCGCATTAATTAATCTCGAACTGTCCAGGATGTTTGCGGCGTGAATTAATGAGCATAGGAGGTATAGGCCAGGAAGTGGCTCGTGGACTTGACCATTCATCGGGCGACGTTAAGTATTCATAAAGAATAACGGCTATGTGTGTGCTGGGCAAATGTTTACTAAGAAACTTGTGACTCTTTCGTGGAATTATTTCGTAAGGTTTGTTTTCAATTTTAAAGGTGATGGCAATTAGGAAATATGGATGATTCGATGATGAAATTCAAAGGAATTTAATTCAGACAATGAATGCCTAAAATTTTACTCTATAGCCAAAACAGTTTTGTTTTACGTTTAATCAAATTTTACATACGAGTACTTGAGTCACATATTTACCAAAAACCCTTAAATTCATTGTTTTCAAATGGATTTAGGGGTTTTTGGAAATAGGCAACTCTTTTGTTTAGTATGTATGGTATGTATGTATCTTTAAATAAAAACACTTTTTAACCTTTCTTAGGGCCTCTCCAAAATATCTAAACCAGCAAATTTTGAAGAGAGACACTCTATAAGCGCGAAAGTATAATGGAAGTAAAGAAACCCCAATTTATGGGGTGTTGATGTTACAATTTATGACCTTATCTGAATAGCAGCTATTAAGTGATTTTTTCGGTTTAATAGACAAGAAATGCAGATTTTCGGTTGTCAAGAGAGTACTTTAAGCGTTACTTTCGTGGCGGTTAATTCAAAAAATATAGAGTATTTCAACGAGGACGAAAAGCTGGATATTTTCCTTAATATTAGAAATACGAAAAAAATGTTTTAGATACAAGTTGCATAATATCATTTTCAAAAACTTCTTTAAACTTTTTGGGGAAAAGCAGCAGAATAAAAAAATTATAGTTGTATTTTTCTAGCCAGAACTTTCGTCAGCTTCTTCAGACAAAAGTTCAGTGAAATATTGGCTAAATAAAAAATAAGTTCTGGCTAGAAAAATATAACTATAATTTTTGAATTCTGTCGCTTTTCCCCAAAAAGTTTGTAGAAGTTTTTAATATCTTGACGGAAAAAAACGACTAAATGTAATATCATTTTCTTTACAACATAAAATTTCTTTCACATATACAGGATGTCCTATAATTCATGGGCACCGTGCAATTTTTTTATTTTAAATGGAACATATTTACGGCTTCCTAAAGCGAATTGATTTAGCCTAAGGTTTTTTTTTTACAAATAAATCCAATAGTTAAAATTTATTTTTTCTTTTTATTTAAAAATTTTAATTTTAAAATTTTTACTAAATAGTTTAGTATAACAACAATTTTCTAAAGCACAATTTGTTTTTATGTGACTGCAGTTTCGGCAAATTTAGCTTGCCATTATCGAACATAAAGTTTTGTAAAGTCTTCAGCAGGAAAAAATTTATAAAATTGCGAAACAATTCTTTTCGATAAACAAACAATATATCTGTTACTATTTAACAATTTTATTCAACGCATAGTTTCCCCTTTTCCCTTTTTAGAGCGTTTTAAACGGTCGTTCATGTTTATTTGATGACTCCAACAATTTAACACATTAATCAATATGTTATGCAATGGTATTATTTGGTTACGTTTTAATCGAATCAATTAAATAAAGCACGCTAATCTAGCAATAAAAAAATGCAAAATAAGGTTATGATTGATCATCTAACGAGTGTTTCCAATCCCAGGTTAAGCATGAAGTAAAATTTTGAGTTTTACTTCATGCGAGACGCGTATAAAACACTGATTTAATGTGAAATGGTCTATAACCAACAAATTAAGAAGTGAAATACGTTTAGTATGCCAATCATCAATTGTTTAAATGAGCGAAAATGTGCTACAATGAACATAAGTTCATTTTTGTACTTGTTTTTGTATAACTTTAGAAAAATAAATTAATGAAACAACATACTAACTCAAATCGCCCCCCCCCCCCCGGATGATTGTATTTATTAAAAACAAATAAATCTCGGTTATTTGAAGAGATAGAGAGTCGGTTAAATTGGGGCAAAGTTGCATAATTTGGGGCCCAATATTAATCTAAAAAAATTGAAATATCTTCTTTCGTTTTAGAGGTATTGTCAAATAAACGGATTTTTTGAAATTTCGTCTTTTTTTTATTCAAAAACTATTGAATTCAGACATTTACAACTTTGACATTACACCATAGCCAACTTTTGTTTTTCTTATGGGCGCCATTTTGGATTTTCATATTTTTTGGAAGAATATTTTTTTCTGAATTCAATGATGTATCACACTTACAGTTTTTAGTGCAATTTAAACTTAAAGAACACTAACCATCTTAATCCATTTTAATAGTTTCATATGTAATTTACATTTAAATTAACGACGTGAACACCATCTACTGTCAATAGCAGTAACGATACTACTCATAAATTGGCAACAGATGGCGTTCACATCGTCAATTTATATGTAAATTACACATGACTACTAAATTGGTTATAGATGTTTAGTTTTCTTCTGGATTTTAAAATGCACAATCAATTGACATTTATAATAGTCATTCTGTGAGTACAATAATAATAATAATAATAATAATAATAACGTTTATTTCTATACACCACAAGAAATATACAAAAATATACATATATGGCAACAGAAACAGGTCGGTTGGATACATAAGATATAAAAACAATAGCTAACCAATATTTACATTAAAAAATTAATTAATATTATACGGTTCCAGTTCACACATAATTCCGAAAACATTGTTTTTAAATTGAATATAATTATCTATAGCTTTTACTCTACTAGGGAGATGATTTATTATTTTTAAGCATGAATAATATGCCCCCTTTTCAAATTTGCTTAATCTGTGAGTTGGATAGTTATATTTAAAGTTTCTTTGCGGATAATGAGGTGTTGGTGTACACGTTTGAAAAATGTATTTGTTCTTAAACCAGAATTTAGCACATTCGTGAACATACATATATACCGGTCAAAGTTAGCATGTTGTTTCTTTTGAACACTCCTTTGCACGAATCTCGCGCCCGGACCTTATTTACTATGCTTAGAGCTCTTTTTTGTAGTATGAACGCACGACAAACGTCAGGGGATGTACCCCAAAAAAGGATTCCATATCTCAGAAGAGAACAGAAGTTCGATAGATAAACCAGTCTAGTAAGATTATTATATGCCGTCTTAGATATCGTTCTCAGTGCATAGCATACTTTACTTAATTTATTACATAGATATTCTATGTGATCTTTATAATTTAGCGTTTCGTCGATAAAAATTCCAAGGAGTTTAGTACTCTTGCTAAAAGACCATGTGGAGCCATCCAAAGGATAACTGGGCGGGATGTGAACGGATTGGTTGGACTTGAACACAATAAGATAAATTCAAATTCAAAACTATTTGAATTCGAGAAAATAAGCTTACGCTTCTTATAGTTTGCACACTTTAAACATAATATATAAAATTACGAAAAAACTATTCGTGAAATATTTCATTGTATAATTCAATATCCGGAGGTGTATTTGCACGGGAAGTAGTTGTTTCAATGGATATTTATCGTCTTAAATTGTCTTATTAATTAAGACACTGTTTGCATTTTCACGAATAGTTTTTTCGTAATTTTATATATTATGTTGAACACAATAGTTTTAGTTTTATTTTCGTTTAACACGAGTTTGTTACACACCAGCCACTGTTTTATTTTATCCAAGGTAGTACCCCCCTTAGTCAATATCTCACATAAATTTAGCCCTTTGAAGAACAAATTAGTATCATCTGCGTAACTGACGATATTATTTTCGCCCACTACGTGGGCAACATCGGTTATAAAAATAATAAAAAGTAATGGACCTAAAATGCTGCCCTGCGGTAGGCCCATAGGGGCTTCCAGGACCCCCGAAAGTACATTCAGACATACATAGACCAGACTATTGACAGTAGATCGCTTTCACGTCGTCAACCTAAATGTAAATTACATATGACTATTATAATTGTCAATTTATAGTGCAATTTAAAATCCAGAAGAAAACTAACCATCTTTATTCATTTTAATTGTCTCATATGTAATTTACATTTAAATTAACGATTCGAACGCCAAGTACTGTCAATAGCTATAACGATACTACTCAAAAATTGGCAGCAGATGGCGTTCACATCGTCAATTTATATTAATATTACATAGGTCTACTAAAATGGTTATAGAAGTTCAGTTTTCTTCTGGACTTCAAAACGCACAATCAATTGACATTTATAATAGTCATTCTATGAGTACCATCGACAATGCATTTTTTTGCTAAATTCAATGATGTATCGCACATATAGTTTATTGTACACGGTGAGCGAAACTCGATGTCTCAACTCTATTATATGAAAAGGAATACGATAGAAAAAATCAGAAATCTAAAATCAAATGACAACAAAACAATATTTGTCAGCCATTAGTTTAATTATTGACAGATGCGGCTTTGTTATTTGCTTCCAAAGGCTACTTGTTTAAGTCGTGACAATTGTGAATTTTTGATAATACTTTCTTTTAAGTTTGCTTTTTATTTTTTAACGAAAGAAGATAGCAAATTTTGTTCTCTACAAAGTTTATTCAGAAAAATTAGCTCTTTTGAAATATCCAAAAATATAGGTATGTTTCTGGGGAACAAATTTCCGGTGACGTCTATACTTCAGTTTCAAAATTTAGAAAAATATGCAATGTTGGATTAAAATGGACCTTACTCAATCCCATTTATGAACCTTTTTTCAGATTTTTTCTATCGTTTTTCCTTTTCTTATAATAGAGCTAAGACATCAAGTTTCGCTCACCCTGTACATTTTATATGTAAAATGTTAATCTTTTGTTTATTGTAAAGAGTGCCTTAGAAACAGTTGAGTAACTCACTTATTTGACAACTCCTAAGACCCATAATTTGCTTACATATCACCCCTGAAGATGGGCATCCAACGATATATATTTTACCAATTGTGATGTATTTTAAACTAACGATTGTCTTCCACTCCCAGACTAAGCATGAAGTAAAATTTCGAGTTTAGAAAAGCCCCGCGTAGAAAATTTGTCGAGGGTCGCGCAGCGACCCGAGACAAATTTTCACGGGGCTTTTCTAAACTCGAAATTTTACTTCATGCGCCACGCGTATAAAACACTGATTTAAGGTGAAGTTAAAAACGCACTGAAAACCAACCCAACTTCGATATTTTTCAAAATTCGATGTTTTTTCCCATCCATGCTGTAAACCTTCAGATATTCGTTATTTTCTTGTAAAAAAACTTCGATTCCATATAGTCCTTCGGTCTCCGAAGACCATGATTGGTCCTTCGAGCTGTAGCCTTTGTAAAATGGTAACAAACTTAGTAATCTAGAGTGATCCTTCAATTTGGAACTTCTAAGAACGAGTGTTGTCCACTCCCAGACTAAGCATGAAGTAAAATTTCGAGTTTAGAAAAGCCCCGCGTAGAAAATTTGTCGAGGGTCGCGCAGCGACCCGAGACAAATTTTCACGGGGCTTTTCTAAACTCGAAATTTTACTTCATGCGTCACGCGTATAAACCACTGATTTACAGTAAAGTTAAAAATATATAACGCTTACATGTGATGATGATCAATATTTACCAAGATGTACACGTAGACATAATTCTCGACTTTATTTTAAAAATGTCGTATTAATTATAATTATATTTTAAATAATTTCATAAATATCAAATAAATCTTCCTATCAAAACCACCCAAACCGGACAAAAGATAACGCCACGCGCCGGCTGTAAACAGATGGACTTCTTACTACCTGCTAATATCGGGTTGACGTTGACACCCAAAAAATGCGGTTGGTGTTCATAAAGGATTACCCCTTGAGTGCTCGATCTCTTTCCTCTTACCTTCCAACATTTTAGAAAAGAGATAGAAATCGGAAGATTTTAGACTTTTTGGTCTGGTCGCCACAATACAATAAATATGAGTGAGTTACGTGAAGATGATAATAACTATAAATAAAAACACTTTTTAAACCTTTCTTCACAAATTTATTTATACCAGACGTACACTTCGGTTACAGTATCAAACCATTGATAATGGTCACATTGTGACCGAAATGTACATCTGGTATAAAAAAAAAATTGTGAAGAAAGGGCGACCAGACTAAAAAGTCTAAAATCTTCCGATTTCTATCTCTTTCCTAAAATGTTGGAGGGTAAGGGGTTTGTTACTGTGACCGAAGTGTACATCTGGTATAAAATAAATTTGCGAAGAAAGGTTAAAAAGTGTTTTTATTTAAAGTTATTATCATCTTCACGTAACTCACTCATATTAATTGTATTGTGCTAGTTTGTATCACTGTTGGTAAAAAAAAACTTTGTTGGTCTAGTTTTGATTTCAAGGTCTGATCCATCTATTCCAGTTCAGGTTGCTGATTGATGTTTTATGTATTTGTATGAAATTGCTAGACGTTTGTGTAATTGCGTTTCCATTACGATAAATTGATTTCAATTTGTTTTTCGCACTCAAATCGTCCAAGACGAATAAATGGACGATAATGGCGTGTTTGATTGACAATGATAGTAAGTACACATGTTTATGTTAATTCGTTTAGATAAGTGTGTGAGTAACGTAAAATGTTGATAACTATTCATGAGAATGATATTTAAAAAAAATCTGCTTCGAAAAACTACAGGGTGTCCAATCTTCGTCAACTGGGGCGCATTTACCAAAAAACCAGTTGACTTGGGTCGGAATAAGTTAAGAGCAAATAATTAATACTATAATCTTGAAGGCGTTCACTTCGTAGTACATGTTCAATTTTAATGCAAAGAAAAAACTTAATTTTTTATACCACTTTTATTTTATTTTTGAGATTAGTTTCAATTACACGGTAATCAGTATCAAACTTAGTTTGATAATAATAACTGTGTAATTGAAACTAGTCACAAAAGTAAAATAAAAGTAATATAAAAACGTTAAGTGTTTCATTGTATCAAAATATTAAATTTTTACTTACTAGAAGGTTATTTTAGGTTTATACTTCTTACTCAGTAATTGTTTTTTTGCCTGTTCAGTAATAAAGGTTATTATTATATATTTTGATAATAAGTGAAGAAGAAAAAAAGCAAACAATTATTATTAACAACAAAAATCGTTGATAACAGACTAAATATTTTATTCCGTGTTATGTAATTATGTGTTTTTGAACTTCACAATAGTTCAGTGTTTTATTCGCGTGACGCATGAAGTAAAATTTCGAGTTTAGAAAAACCCAGAAAATTTGTCTCGGGTCGCTTCGCGACCCGAGACAAATTTTCACGGGGCTTTTCTAAACTCGAAATTTTACTTCATTCTTAGTCTGGGAGTGGAAAACACTCGTTTAAAGCTTTACATTGAACTTAAAAAAAACAGGGAATATCCGCAATTGTTGTATCAATTCCATGGTATGTTATTATTTTCATAAAATCACATTATTTTTTCATAATTATTTTAGCTGTAAATTTTCTGAGATTCGTTGATTTTTAAAAGAGTTCAATTTAAAGCTTTAAACGAGTGTTTTCCACTCCCAGACTAAGCATGAAGTAAAATTTCGAGTTTAGAAAAGCCCCGTGAAAATTTGTCGAGGGTCGCGCAGCGACCCGAGACAAATTTTCTGGGCTTTTCTAAACTCGAAATTTTACTTCATGCGCCACGCGTATAAAACACAGAGTAAAGTGAAGTTCGAATATATATAAATTTGACAATATTATAGTGTTTTATACGCGTGGCGCATGAAGTAAAATTTCGAGTTTAGAAAAAAAAAATTCACGGGGCTTTTCTAAACTCGAAATTTTACTTCATGCTTAGTCTGGGAGTGGAAAACACTCGTTTAAAGCTTTACATTGAACTTTAAAAAACAGGGAATATCCGCAATTGTTGTATCAATTCCATGGTATGTTATTATTTTTATAAAATCACATTATTTTTTCATAATTATTTTAGCTGTAATTTTTCTGAGATTCGTTGATTATTAAAAGAATTCAATTTAAAGCTTTAAACGAGTGTTTTCCACTCCCAGACTAAGCATGAAGTAAAATTTCGAGTTTAGAAAAGCCCCGTGAAAATTTGTCGAGGGTCGCGCAGCGACCCGAGACAAATTTTCTGGGCTTTTCTAAACTCGAAATTTTACTTCATGCGCCACGCGTATAAAACACAGAGTGAAGTGAAGTTCGAATATATATATAAATTTGACAATAAAATTTATATATATTCGAACTTCACTTTAGTCTGTGTTTTATACGCGTGGCGCATGAAGTAAAATTTCGAGTTTAGAAAAGCCCAGAACGGGGCTTTCACGGGGCTTTTCTAAACTCGAAATTTTACTTCATGCTTAGCCTGGGAGTGGAAAACACTCTTTTAAAGCTTTTCATTGAACTTAAAAAAACCAGTGAATATCCGCAATTGTTGTATCAATTCCATGGTATGTTATTATTTTTATAAAATCACATTATTTTTTCATAATTATTTTAGCTGTAAATTTTCTGAGATTCGTAGATTTCACGGGGCTTTTTTAAACTCGAAATTTTACTTCATGCTTAGTCTGGGAGTGGAAAACACTCTTTTAAAGCTTTACATTGAACTTAAAAAAAAACCGGGGAATATCCGCAATTGTTGTATCAATTCCATGGTATGTTATTATTTTTATAAAAACACATTTTTTTTTATAATTATTTTGGCTGTAAATTTTCTGAGATTCGTTGATTTTTAAAAGAGTTCAATTTAAAGCTTTAAACGAGGGTCGCGCAGCGACCCGAGACAAATTTTCTGGGCTTTTTTAAACTCGAAATTTTACTTCATGCGCCACGCGTATAAAACACAGAGTGAAGTGACGTTCGAATATACATAAATTTGACAATATTATAGTGTTTTATACGCGTGGCGCATGAAGTAAAATTTCGAGTTTAGAAAAGCCCAGAAAATTTGCCTCAGGTCGCTTCGCGACCCTCGACAAATTTTCACGGGGCTTTTCTCAACTCGAAATTTTACTTCATGCTTAGTCTGGGAGTGGAAACCCTTTTTCTAGGTAAATGATTAAATGCTATTACTTCTCCATGCATTTAATAGCTTTTATCTGTAAAACAACGTCATCGTGATTTTCAGGAAAATGATCGGTAAACCAGTTTAGAATCACAAATTACCCGATTTACTGGTAAAAATTACATATTCATAATAAAACGATGAAAGGATTTAACATAAAGTAAAACTGAATTTGCCAATAGTTTGCAGAATATTTACAAAATATAAAAACGAATTAAAACTAATATTGACTTTCCCTTCTTCGTCTCCCAATCCAAAAATATACCCACCATCCCAAAAATACACAAACAAAAATTTCATTTAACGTAACACTATTTCAGTATGTTTTTAAATACATAAACATCAACACGAGCAATAATTTCACTTGCACCTAAGGCTAAATCAAACTCGAGAAAGAAAAAAAAAACATTGAATTTTTGGAACGGCCAAGGCCGAACTCTCGCTCGTTATACCGTCGACAGCACATCACGCTTATTTTTAGGCACGCACGCATATTACGCTCAGCGAACGAACTCTCGTCGTTCGGACATTGCGTTTCACATCCTCATTACTTCGACTTGGGGCGATCCAAGGCAATGTAGTTTGTTTGATTGGGCTCGGAAATATTTAAAAAAAGAAATATCGTGATCATTTTTAGGAAACCATTATATTTATATTTACATTTACAACAGATGAATAGAAGATTTAAGATATTTCTATCCATAAATAAAAACAATTTTTGCAAGGTTTTCTGAAGAATCGTTGTTTTAAAATAAATCATAATGGTTTCCATTGTAGAATCAAAATCTACCACTATATTTATCTCGTTGATGAAATTTGCATTCATCAAAATTATTTACAGTTTGACGAACAGATTTACTCCCAACCAGATGGTTTAGCAATGGGAAACCCCTAAGCCCTTTAATGGCAAAAATTTTTATGGATAGCTTAGAAAATAAAATATGCAAATTACCTCAATTTAAAAATTGCCTCTATTGGTAGAGATATGTTGATGATGTATTGGTTGCAAACACTGGCACGGATAGAATTTTAAATAACTTTTTAAAGGAAATAAACCTTCAACACGAAAAAATTAAATTTACATTAGAAACCGAAATACATAATACTATAAATTTCTTAGATCTAACTATAAAAAACAATAATAATAAACACGACTTCTCAATATACCATAAACCAACGCACACTGATACGACAATAAATTATAATTCATTTCACCCGATACAACATAAATTATCTGCTTATCGATCCATGATTCATTGAGCATTTTCAATACCAATGTCAAAACAAAATTTTGAAAAAGAAATTAACATGATTAAATACATTGCAGTCAGAAACAATTTTAAAATAGATACAATAAATAAATTAATAATTAACAAAGAAAAATAAATTATAAATAAATCAATATTCCCCACAAGAAAATGCAAGGTTGAAAATTATGGATCAATAACTTATAATGGCTATTTAAGCCAAAAAATCAGCCAAAAATTAATCATAAATGTTGCGTTTAAATCTAACAACACACTATCAAGAATAATAAAAAACAATAAGGATAAAACTAAAAAGGGTCAACGCTGTGGGGTTTATTTGCTTAATTGTGCTGATTGCCCGAAGATTTATATAGGCCAAACCAGGAGAGCATTCAGTGAAAGAATAAATGAACACCAAAAAGCGTTCATTCATCAAAAAGATAATTCAACTTACGCAAACCACCTAATTGAAGAAAACCACCAATTTGACAACAACTTCAAAATCCTCCACATCTCTGATAAAGGACGGAAACTAAATTTATTGGAAAATTTAGAAATAAATAAACACATCAATTCAGGAAACTTGCTGAACGACCAGCTTGAATTCTCCAACTCCCCCCTACTTAAACTGAAGAAAAACACTCCCTCCACCCACACTTCTGAAAACTGTATATAATGTAAATTAGTTTGTAAAAATTGTATTATATTTCTTCACCTGAAGAAGCTACAGTGTAGCGAAACAATTGTAGTGAGTTAAATAAAAAGTTGAAAATCATAAATAGTCTGCTATTATATTAAGTCATTATATTTATATTTACAACAGATCAATACAAGATCTAAAATATTTCTATCCATAAATTAAAGCAATTTTTGCAAGATTTTCTGAAGAATCGTTGTTTTAAAATAAATCATAATTGTTTCCATTGTAGAATCAAAATCTACTGGTAGCAGTGGCGTATTCAGCTCATGACTCTAGGAAGACGGGGGGTATTGTGGTTCTGAGGGGGTACCAACAAGAAAAAATGTCTACAAAACAAGAAAAGAAATGGTGATGTGTCCATCATAGTACTTTCCCCCGTAAATTGCGTATTATCACTTTTAAAATATTTGTAGCATTATTATTTTCAAAATGTCTTGCAACTTTTTGATAACTACAACTTTTATTTCAAACATTTTTCAATTGTGTCAACACATACAGAGACAAACCAATGACTAGATAAAAGAACATTATTTATTAATTATCTCAAAAACTAAGAGTGCTATGACAAAAAGTGAAGATACAAAAAATCTTTAATACTCTATTACCTACAACTTTTATTTGAAACATTTTTCAATTGTATCAACACATACACTGACACAAATCAATGACTAGATAAAAAACACTATTTATTAAATATATCAAAAACTAAGAGTGCTATGACAAAAAGTGAATCAACAAAAAATCTTTAGTTTTTCATTTCCTACAACTTTTATTTGAAACATTTTTCAATTGTATCGACACATACACTGTCACACACCAATAACTAGATAAAACACACAACTTTTGAAATATCTCGAAAACTAAGAGTGCTATGACAAAAAGTAAGTGAACAATACATTTTCATTTCGTTATTATCTACAACTTTTATTTGAAAGAATTTTTTGTTTGATGAACATTTATTGAAAAAATCTGAAAAAACTGAAAAACGCTAAGAGTAAAGTACCACTTCCGGTTTTCCGATTTTCACCAAAAGCTTTTCAGTTCTTCCGATTTTCACCAAAAGCTTTTTAGTTCTTCCGATTGTAACAAAAAGCTTAAGTTTCAAGTTTCATCTCGATATCTTTAGCGGTTTTTGCGGTACAGCGCACACAGGCACACACACAGACACACACACAGACACACACACAGACACACACACAGACACACACACAGACACACACACAGACACACACACACACAGACAGACAGACAGACATTTTTCAAAAATGGTCTTATTCAACTCAGGGGACCTCAAAACGGATATTTCCGCTAAAATTTTTGATTTGAAAATTTTCACGAAAACAATACTTTCCCTTTGTATTACATACGGGGGAAAGTAAAAACTGAGTGTTACAAAAAATAATGTCTAAGGGCCGTGATATCCACCTTCTAATAACGTTCCTAGTAGTTAATAGGAACATGATAGCATATTGTAAAACGTGGATAATATGACAATATCTAACAAAGGCAAATTTGGGGGCACGACGCCGTAGGCGAGTGCCCCAAATGCCGAGTGAGATATAAGCCATATCCACTCTTTTTTAACAATATACTATAATGTTCCTATTAACTACTAGGAACTTTATTAGAAGGTGGATATCATGGCCCTAAATAATGGAAATCGCCTGATTGATAGAAAACATTTTTAAAGTTTAAGTTATCCGATAGATCATTGTATTTGAGTCAGGGAGATTGTCCTCAAGCACTTTATACACTTATATGGTTTCAGCTCAATTTGGGAGAATTGCAATAAGCGGCGAGGTCACGTTTATTTGGAATAATTCTACTATTACAGGTATAGCACATACCTTGTTTGAGTATACACTTGTTATTATTACAACATAAAAACGAAATTTAGTACGGTTCAAAGAACCAACATCGTTATTAACACCTTTTTGTTCGCAATACATTTAATACGAGTAAATTCTATTTATTTTGACGAATAAAGCACTAATAACCTTTCTTCACACTTTTATTTAAATTAGGTAATTTAAATAAAAGTGTGAAGAAAGGTTATTAGTGCTTTATTTGTCAAATTAATTGATCTTCGCTTAACTCACAATAAATTTATTTACTTAAATTCTATTTAAGTTTTTCAATCTGTAATGTTGAGCTTAGGGTTAGTTTCATAAACATTTTGCACTGGGTTCAATTTTCAAGTGTGTATAAATGAACTTAGTGGAAACATATTTGAAACGGTAAAACACTTAAAATTTTAATAAATTCCGTTATATGGCGTTCCACCCCAATTTTACATATTGAATGAATTAAATGCTTCATTAGCGATTTTAGTGCTCCACCTAGGGGGGTGGCTCGCGGGCTTGAGCCCCCCCCCCCCCAATACTAATTAAATTGTATCGTATGTTCGATAAAAAAAACCTCTAGAGTGCCATGATTTTATCTTTTTTAAAATTTAAGTTGGCTACATGCTTTAGGAATTGACATATAAAACGTCAAACATAATAATTATAATGTACAATTTCATAGTTGCCAACCTACAATATTTTCCATGGCACTCTCGAGATTTTATTTTATTGAACATACTATAGTATGTCAATGTATATGTTGCGGACAAAACACGAAATACGGACAAAACGCGTTTTATCTAGACAAAATGCGAATTGTCCAATGTTTTTAGACAATAGCCGAATAAAATTGCATTCGTCTGTCATTTCGCACATTGTCTAGAAAAAATGCATTGTCTCTAAGGGCTATTAGACAAAATGCGTTGCAAAATTTTACATTGAAGAAAAAAGTACTGGAAAACATAAGTTTGTTTCATAAACAAATTGACAAATTATTTATAAATAATACATTTTGAACTTTACTTGAAATCAGTGTTTTATACGCGTGGCGCATGAAGTAAAATTTCGAGTTTAGAAAAGCCTGAAAATTTGGATTTGCCAGGGCGCGCGAGCGAAGCGAGTCGCGCCCCGGCAAATCCAAATTTTCAGGCTTTTCTAAACTCGAAATTTTACTTCATGCGCCACGCGTATAAAACACTGATTTAAAGTGAAGTTTAAAATACACTCCTTATAAATAATTTATCAATTTGTTTGTAAAACAAAGTGATGTTTTCTAGTCTTTGTTTTGTTTTGTTTTGTTTGATCGATTTATTTTATGATTTCGGAACAAGGCGGCAGAATGTCTCGTATTTTTCAAAATTTAGTCCCAACATTTAGCTCCTCTAGCTCTATCGGCTCAATTTTGTTGTTGTTTTTTTATATAAAAAACAAAGAAATTAATAATTCCTTGCAAATTGTTCATTTGTTCTTATTTTTTTATTGTTTTGCGAGCGTCAAAATAAAGCACAATGTTCTTATATTTTTAATAATTTCGATTAAGGTTAAGCTTCTGTTATTACAACTTTACAAATTTGACATTTTTATGATACGTAATATTGTCAGGAATAACTTAATGACGATTATGAAATTATAAAAATTCACCTCTTACAAACAAACAAAATATAATAAGTCAATGTTTTTATATGCGTGGCGCATGAAGTAAAATTTCGAGTTTAGAAGAATGTTCACGCTTTTATAAACTCGAAATTTTACTTTATGCTTAATCTGGGATTGTAAAACACTCGTTAGAATTTCTTAAAAACTTTTTATCACATATAAATGACTGAATTATAAGCGAGTTTACGGCTGTAATCATAATTATAATTAAAATCATAACTATACTAAAAGGGCAGCTTGGTGGTGTAGTGGTTAGAGTGTTGTACTGCCACGCCACGGACCGGGGTTCAAATACCGGCCTAACAAGTTGTCTGCATTTATTATATAGGTTAGGATAAAAATGCCAAACACTCCGTCTTCTCGGATATGACGTTAAATGCATGTAGGACCCGTGTACTGCCTGGATGTTGCGTGCACGTTAAAGATCCCTACCGGTGGGTTGGAACTCCCACCGGGTTCGGCAAAATTCCCGAATAGCTGTAGACCTAATCCCCAGCGGAAATAGATGACGTAAAACCCAAAATAAAAAAAAATAAAGAAAAAAAACTATACTAAACTCAAAACTGTTAACATTTCATCCTAATATTTTTTCTAAGCTTTTTGGATTTATTTGTAATAATGGCATTGCCGTAAATAAACATTTATTTATTTAATCACGACAAATCGTCCAGAACTTGAAAATTACCGAAAATCGTAAAGAATTTATGAAAAGCATTGCTATTTTTAAATGTATAATTTATGAAATTAACGAAAAGTGTCAAGATTTAACTAAAAAAGAACTAAAAAAACTTGTTTTTTTTTGAGTTTCTAAAATTTCCGTTAATTTAAAAAAATTGGACGGGGGACTTTCCTAGATTTTCATCAATTTTAAATATTCAATACTTTTTATGACATAAAACCCTGACAGTTTCTGTGCATTTCTAACGATTTTCATGAAATTTAAAGATTTTCATCAAGATGTTGACGATTTTTATGAAATTTAAAGATTTTCATCAAACTGTTGAAGATTTTCATGAAATTTAAGGATTTTCTTCAAAATATTGACGTTTTTCATAAAATTTAAAGATTTTATCAAAATGTCAACAAATATCTACGAACATTGCTAAAAATTTCAAAAGTTCTTGTCAATTTTCGTAAACTTCCGAAATATTCGTTAATTTTAAAAATGTTAAAGCTTTTCATACAATTCCAAGGTTTTCCTAAATTTGTAGGATTTTCTTCAATTTTAAAAATATTGATATTTTTCATGAATTGTCGTCAATTTTTGATGTTGACAGTGTTCGTGAGTTTTCAAGGTTTTTGTTAGTCTTTAGATTTTTGACACAAAAATTTATAACATTCTTTAATTTTTATATTTTGACGCCTTTCATAAATTTTACTTAATTTCCAAAATGTCTGTTAATTTTCATAACAATTTTTTTAAATTTCCTAAATATTCGTTAATTTTAAAAATGTTGAAACATTGCTGAAAATTTCAAAAGTTCTTGCCAATTTTCGTAAATTTCCGAAATATTCGTTAATTTTAAAAATGTTAAAGCTTTTCATAAAATTCCAAGGTTTTCCTAAATTTGTAAGATTTTCTTCAATTTTAAAAACAATGATACTTTTCATCAATACTCGTCAATTTTTTAAAAAAATTGGCAGTTTACTTGAATTTTCAAGATTTTCGTTAATCGTTACAAGTTCGACACTTCGTGAATTTTTAAGGTATTCGTTAATTATTAATATTTTGACGTCGTACATGAGTTTTTAATATTTTAAAGCCTTTAATGAATTTTTAATATTTCGACGCCTTTCATGAATTTTTAATATTTTGACAAATTTCATAAACTTATAATATTTTGGTGCCTTTCATAAATTTCAGTGAATTTCCAAACTGTCTGTTAATTTTTGAGTTCCGTTAACTTGACGATTTTCGTTTATTATATATTTTTTGTATTTTCGTGTATGTCCAAGATTTCCTCTGATTTTTAAATTGTTGACGCTTTTTATGAATTTTTAAGATTTTAGTCGATTTTAAAAATGTTGACTCATTCGGTGAATTTCTAAGATTTTTATAAAATTTCATGGTTTGAATTAATTACAAATTTCATTTCTTTTCTTAATATTCATAATTCTATCACTTCTTTTAATAATATAGACTATTGCCGAACGAACGTCTTCCACTCCCAGGTTAAACATGAAGTACAATTTCGGTTTTAGAAAAGCCGGAACATTTGGATTTGGTTATCTTTTACAAACAAACAAAATATAATTAGTCAATGTTTTATATACGTGGCTCATGAAGTAAAATTTCGAGTTTACAAAAGCGCGCCCCGGCAAATCCAAATTTTCAGGCATTTCTAAACTCGAAATTTTACTTCATGTGCCAGGCGAATAAAACGCTGATTTATCCCGAAGTTAAAAACACACAAATTCCAATAAATAATTCCATGATTTTGTAAAAATTATAAATTTTTACGAATATTTCAACTGCCTGTCGTTTTTTATAAAAAAAAGATGGCAATGAAAAAACTTGAAGATAAAAAAGTTGTCCAAAATTTTATTATCTAGCAAAAGATGGCAATGAAAAAACTTGAAGATAAAAAAGTTGTCCAAAATTTTATTATCTAGCACTTTTGAACCATTTTACTGTATTGCCATTGGTTACTGGGTTATTTGTAACTCTTGCAAAATACAGATAAAGCGAGCGTAGTCGCGTAAATTCTCGACATTTTTTAATTTTCACAAAAAACGCTACAACTCAAAAACGATTCGAAGCGTATTTATTTTTATACAGGGTGATTCATAAAGTATTTAAAGGAAAATGTCAATTGTTTTTTTTTCTAAATCAAGAAGGCGAGTGTTTATCAAAGTTATCAATACTGTATAAAAGAGTGTTTTCCAGTCCCTGATTGAAGATTGAAGCATGAAGTGAAATTTCAAGACTAACCCAAATTTTCACGCTTTTCTAAACTCGAAATTTTACTTCATGCGCTACGCGCATAAAACAATGATTTAACCCCTTAAGGATCATTTTATTTGATATTTTTTGGCCAAAAAAATCATTTTATTTTTTTACATAAATATTATAAAAGTTCATGCACTTTGAACTATTTTTGATATTTAAATATTTTTAGTGGCGTAACTTGTGCTACTTTTTTAACGCGAGAACCAATATTTTTTGACACAATTATTTCTAATTGTAAATAACTACAAATAAGGCAAAAAAGCATTTATTTAGGGCATGAAATAACAACAAATTAGAAAACCAAGCTTAAAATTGAATTTAGATGCCAAGAACATTATATTAGTGCATGAAAGGCATAGCTGCATTGATTGATTAATAAACACAAAAAAAAGATGTCGACACTAAAGATGAAATGAAAGAAATGGAACCTGTTTAGAGGCTAGCAAAAAAGTATAATCATAATATATAAAATTACGAAAAAACTATTCGTGAAAATGCAAACAATGTCTTAATTAATAAGACAATTTAAGACGATAAATATCCATTGAAACAACTACTTCCCGTGCAAATACACTTCCGGATATTGAATTATACAATGAAATATTTAAAATCTTATTTAATTTGATTTGTTACAACGCTCTATTAAAGTATATGTAACGTTTAGGCCAAATGCTCTTCAAACCAACTAACAATACAAATTTAAAATGAAAGGAGAGATAGCAACAAATTAGAAGTGAAAGGATTAAAACTAATGTCTTAGGCCATCTATAGACGCGTTTCGAGATTTATCTCTCTTCAGTATAGCTTTGCTTATAACGTTTAAAAAAAAATTAGGAATAAATTTAAACAAACTTACTTAGAAAAGGTGTTGTGTGTGGAATGAACAGGTACACAGAATAGTTTTTTCGAAATTTTATATATTATGTTTAAAGTGTGCAAACTATAAGTAGCGTAAGCCTATTTTCTCGAATTCAAATAGTTTTGAATTTGAATTTACTTGTTTGAAAGTATAATCGCTAGTGCGCTTGTGCATAGTAGTCATTATTTCCAAAACAATTATTTATTGTGTAGTGCAAGGATTTTATTCATAAAATCATTATAAACTTTTATATAAAATTATAGAAAACGATTCTGCGAGAATTATTGTTTTTTTTGTTTCATAACTTTCTCAAAAATTAACCACTAGTTTTGTTTTCGGAATATACAGTAAAGTGTAGAATGGACCATTGTTTTAGTAGATATTCTTTAGAAGTTATTTGAATTTGAAACTGTATCATTTTGTCTCGTTAAATCTGGCCGAACTTACAGACTTAGTTTATGTCAATAATAATGATATTTTTGAATAAAATAGCCAACTAACTGCCTAATTTACTGTAAAAGGAGCAAGTATACATTAAAAATGAAGTTCATGTCTTCCCTGCGCATGAAAAATAAATCCCGATAAAAACAAGGGTGCCCGTGCAGGACACGGGCTTGCGAAAATTAAATTCGACGCTCTTGTTGAGACACCCTTTACAATAGATGGCGTCTAATAAATAACTAGTATCGAATGTAACTATATCGACCATATGGTATCGATATTATATCACTAATATCGATACCATATGGTCGATATAGTTCCATCGGAAAATATCGATTATTTTGCATAAAAATATCGATATTTCAAGATATCGATATTTATCGAACATCTTACCTTTTTTGTAGAAGGAAAAATTCTGAATTCATTCGTGTTAACGTTTATCACTTTACGTTTTTTTAAGTTAAAATAATTAAGAAAAAGTAATGTGATTTTCTATAAATAATGACATACCATGTAAATTTTCTGACATTCGTTGATTTTATAAGAGTTCAATTTGAGGCTTTAAACGAGTGTTTTCCACTCCCAGACTAAGCATGAAGTAAAATTTCGAGTTTAGAAAAGCCCCGTGAAAATTTGTCGAGGGTCGCGTAGCGACCCGAGACAAATTTTCTGGGCTTTTCTAAACTCGAAATTTTACTTCATGCGCCACGCGTATAAAACACAGATTTTAAGTGAAGTTCGAATATACATAAATTTGACAATATTATAGTGTTTTATACGCGTGGCGCATGAAGTAAATTTTCGAGTTTAGAAAAGCCCAGAAAAATTTTCTCGGGTCGCTGCGCGATATTCGACGAATTTTCACGGGGCTTTTCTAAACTCGAAATTTTACTTCATACGCTACGCGTATAAAACCCTAAAATATTGTGAAATTTATGTATATTTGAACCTCACTTGAAATCAGTGTTTTATACGCGTGGCGTATGAAGTAAAATTTTGAATTTAGAAAAGCCCAGAAAATTTGTCTCGGGTCGCTGCGCGACCCTCGACAAATTTTCACGGGGCTTTTCTAAACTCGAAATTTTATTTCATGCTTAGTCTGGGAGTGGAAAACACTTGTTTAAATCTTTAAATTGAGCTTTGAAAGAAACAGGGAATATCCGCAATTGTTGTATCAATTCCATGGTATGTCATTATTTTTATTAAATCACATTACTTTTTCTTAATTATTTTAACTGAGAAAAACATAAAGTGTTAAGTGTAAACATTCATAAATTTAGAATTTTTCCCTCTACAATAAAGTGAAATACATTATGTCTTTAAAACAAATAAGGAAGCCAATATTTAAACACTTTAAAATTAACATGCGATTTCCTATGTTGCGTCCGCCAAGTCAACACCCGGTATATTAAATTTGGCTTATGAAATTTTGATATTTAACCTTGATTATTACTAGTCTTTAGTTCACACAATGTAAAAATCACAATTTTATTGGAGGAAAAAAATGTAGCCTCACAATGGACCTCGATTTCTTCATATTTTTATTTGGGAACGCAAACCCGATGAGAACTGCTTTACGTAAATCATACGGTACAAACAAACCAGCAATCCATTACGAAGCAACAATAACCACGACTCCGGCAAAGAATAATAACGCTACATCAAAACAATAGTCCTCGCGGTGCCATTATATCACACACTCGCATAAATGAGCGTGCATTGTGCAGTTAAAAATACAGTTAGCTGTATTTTTATTATCCCAAATTAAAATAAATACTCTGGGAGTCACAATTTTTGACATACATTTCAAACAAAATATAATTAATGCGAATATTTTGCTGTAGAATACTACAAAAATATTAACAGTGCTATACTTTTCACAATCTAGAACTATTTTTTCTTACACAAATTAATTCAAACACCCACTTGCCCTGACTAATACCCCTACGGCTAGTGGTTGGTGTTACATACAGTAACATAATGTAAAATGTGCTTCAAGATTTATCTCTTATCAGTATAACTTTGTCTTTGACTTTTAACAATTTGGCCCTGGTCAAAAAAAATTTACCCGTGAAAAACTAAAGAGCAAAACAGCTCCACAAATGTGTACCCGTCGAAAACTGATGACCAAAAAACAGCGGCTCCGCAAATTTTTACCCATCGAAAACTGAAGAGCAAAAAAAACGGCTCCACAAATGTTTACCCGTCGAAAACTGAAGAGCAAATAAAAAATACATCGCCCGTCGGAAACTTAAGAGAACAAAAAGAAAATACAAACGAATAAAAAGGAGTACTTTTCACGACGAAAAGAAATAGGTTGGTCACCTTAGTTACACAATACAGGGTGTCCGTATTTCGACAGAATGTATGGGGATCTCAGTTATTTAAAGAGATAAAGAATCGGTTAAATTGAGTCAAAATTGCGTATTTTAGATCCCACAAATAATCTGAAAACAAATATAAAATATTCTATTTTGTTTTCGAGATATCACCAAATACCTGATTTTTAAAAATTTCGTTTTTATTTTTTTATTTAAAATCTATTGAATCTTTATAAAATCACATTACTTTTTCTTAATTATTTTAGCTGTTAATTTTCTGACATTCGTTGATTCTTAAAAAAATTCAATTTGAAGCTTTAAACGAGTGTTTTCCACTCCCAGAGTAAGCATGAAGTAACATTTCGAGTTTAGAAAAGCCCCGTGAAAATTTGTCGAGACAAATTTTCTGGGCTTTTCTAAACTCGAAATTTTACTGCATGCGCCACGCGTAAAAAACACAGGTTTTAAGTGAAGTTCGAATATACATAAATTTGACAATATTATAGTGTTTTCTACGCGTGGCGCATGAAGTAAAATTTCGAGTTTAGAAAAGCCCAGAAAATTTGTCTCGGGTCGCTGCGCGACCCTCGACAAATTTTCACGGGGCTTTTCTAAACTCGAAATTTTACTTCATGCTTAGTCTGGGAGTGGAAAACACTTGCTTAAAGCTTTAAATGGAACTTTAAAAAAAACAGGGAATATCCGCAATTGTTCTATCAATTCCATGGTATGTCAATATTTTTATAAAATCACATTACTTTTTCTTAATTATTTGAGCTGTAAATTTTCTGACATTCGTTGATTTTTAAAGGAATTCAATTTGAAGCTTTAAACGAGTGTTTTCCACTCCCAGACTAAGCATGAAGTAAAATTTCGAGTTTAGAAAAGCCCCGTGAAAATTTGTCGAGGGTCGCGTAGCGACCCGAGACAAATTTTCTGGGCTTTTCTAAACTCGAAATTTTACTTCATGCGCCACGCGTATAAAACACAGGTTTTAAGTGAAGTTCGAATATACATAAATTTGACAATATTATAGTGTTTTATACGCGTGGCGCATGAAGTAAAATTTCGAGTTTAGAAAAGCCCAGAAAATTTGTCTCGGGTCGCTGCGCGACCCTCGACAAATTTTCACGGGGCTTTTCTAAACTCGAAATTTTACTTCATGCTTAGTCTGGGAGTGGAAAACACTTGCTTAAAGCTTTAAATTGAACTTTAAAAAAAACAGGGAATATCCGCAATTGTATCAATTCCATGGTATGTCATTATTTTTATAAAATCACATTACTTTTTCTTAATTATTTTAACTTAGAGAAACGTAAAGGGTTAAGTGTGAACATTTATAAATTTAAAATTTTTCCCTCTACAAAAAAGTGAAATACATTTTGTCTCTAAAATAAATAGGGAAGCCAATATTTAAACACTTTAAAATTAACATGCGATTTCCTATGTTGCGTCCGCCAAGTCAACACCCGGTACAATGTCCACATCATATAATGTCCAAGTTGTAAATGTCTACATTCAATAGTTTTTGAATTAAAAATAAAAATGAAATTTCTAAAAATCAGTTTTTTGAAAATATTTCGGAAACGGAAAAAGATATTTGAAATTTGTTTCTAGATTATTATTAGGCCCTAAAATACGCAACTTTGTCCCAATTTAACCGACTCTCTCTATCTTCAAACAACCGAGATCCCCATACATTCTGTGAAAATACGGCTACCTTGTATACTAAAGTCCGGTTCATTTCTATCCGTCCACTCAATAAATTCTACAGTAAGGTTGGCAATTCTTGTTTTTTGTTCAATATTTTTGTCGAATAAAATTAGGATAAATCTTCTGTTTAAAATTATATATTTCAAAAATTTATAATTAGTATGCCTTGTAAGAAAAGTCACGAATGTCATTTATTGTGAGGTTATGTCAAACATGAATAACAACGACCCAACAAATAAATACCTACGTTACAATTTAATGTAGAATAAATAGAAATAGAATAAATAAGTATAGTTCGTCCGAGAATGCAAGCAATATCTAGTTGTTTTCATTGCCATTCCGACATCTCTAAACTCCCTAAACACAACGGTAAAGCAAGCGTTAAATATATGACGTTTTGTTGGTAATACCTAGGGCTGGGCAAAATAGTCGAATAAGTCGAATATTCGATTATCACATGTTCGAATAGTCGAATAAAAAATTTCTTCGAATACACTGTTTATTCGACTAACCGATTATTAATCGGTTTAGAATAATTTAATCGGTTCGAATATTTTAATCGGTTCGAATATTTTAATCGGTTCGAATATTTTAGTCGGTTCGGATATTTTAATCGGTCCGAATATTTTAATCGGTTCGGATATTTTAATCGGTTCGAATATTTTAATCGGATCGGATACTTTAATCGGTTCGAATATTTTAATCGGTTCGAATATTTTCGAATAATAGTCGAATAAGTCGACTAGTCGAATATTTTGAAATTCGAATAGTCGAATACGTCGAACATCAAAATTCCCAGCTCTAGTAATACCCCACAGCGTTGCCGCTTCACCACTCGTAATAAATCCAGGCGAAAACTCCGAGTCCGAGGAAAAGTGAATTTGTTAGAACATTTCAATGCACGTTCAAATTCTTATTGATAAATGGCAGTTTTATGTTATTTGGTGTGAATCTAGGCCCTCTCCTTGCTGCGTCACTACAGCTTAACCATAATTCACCACTTTTGAACCATTCATAACTCAACGTTATGAACAGGTTTTTAGGTTATGTTGAATGTTTACATGTACTCTTGGCAACAATGCGGGGACTTTAAAAACCCATTACCATATTGCCCGGATTCTTGGATATACTATAGTCATATGATTAATTTAACCCATTAAGCGGCATTGATGCAATAACGCAACATTATTATATTATTTTTAAAATAGTAAATACATAAGTTGATTTGATTAAATCATTGTATCATTTGACCTGACTTGATAACGTGTGAAGATAAATGTAAAAATAATTTTTACTCATTTTAAAGTGCATTTCTAACTTTACAATATTTCAGTGTTTTATACGCGTGGCGCATTAAAACATAATTTAGAGTAGGCTTTGAATTTTAAATTAGATTGGCACTACTGACTTTTAACACACGGTTTACCATAACCTCAAATTTATTTCACTATTCAATTAGCATTCTGGGAATGCCGCCTACTCTAAATCATAATTTAAACGATCGCACGGTAATAAGTAACTCTCAAAGTGTACAAATAAAATGTTTTTTTATGGTCCATTTTTTTCCTGCCCGTAGCTGGCCCTGAAGTAGACCATGCCCCAATTGGTCCTAGAGAGAAAAATAAAAAAAGAAAATGTCAGTCATAACGACTAGTCCTGTAATGCGAATACTTGGCTAATTCCGAAAAATAATAATTGTGGCGAGTTTTTCCAAATAAATGCCATTTTTTACGAAAAAAATGATAAAGTAAAGGAGGGGGCTAATGAAAAGTTTTTAAGTTAGACTGAGACATTAGACTAGTCGACATGATACCTATATTTAAAAAAATTGTAGGTCAATCGGTGCAATAGTTTCGGCGTTATGGTGGCAACCTAATTTATAAATGACATTTTGAGGATAACGCGTTTAAAGTTTTTTTTTTATATTGAATACACCATCTACAGCAGTGGTGGGGAAACTTTTTTTAAGACGGGCCATTTGTAATAACCAGACAATCGTAGCGGGCCAAAGAATAATGCTTAATCGTAGGTAGCTAGTTTTTATGCGGGTCGTCACATTACGAAGTAAGAACGCGTTTAAACATTCTCACCACGGCACTCTTAAACGGGCCGGATTAAACCTTTCCGCGGGCCGGACGTGGCCCGCGGGCCGTAGTTTCCCCATCACTGATCTACAGGGTGAGTTTTTTTTTCATGTTCTCTATGGGGATTTCGGAAACTATAAGCGATTGAGAAACGGGTAAATGGGTAAAGCAGTGCAGTTTTAGAAGCTAAATAAAAATATATTTGTAACATTTTTAAAACGTCAAGGGTAACTAGATATTTTGAAGAATGTGAAGTGTCGATTTATCTCAGTTATTAAGAGGAAGTCGACCGCTCTCTAAACGTATAAAACTAAGCATACTGCCGTCTTAATTACATCCTTGTTTAGGGATGAAATATTTTGAAAAATAGGCATACTTTAAGGAAAGTGGAATCTTAATGCCTGTCTTAATAAAATATTTCCCACTTTGGCCGTTCTTTTATAAAAAAATATCAAACATTGTTAAACTAGCGTAATCGCATCTTCAATATAATTTTTTTCTGCAACATTTATAAAAAATATTGGGAAACTAGATCAGTCACATTGTAGAAGAATTCTTTTCGTAGAATTTAATTTTTTCCAATTATTTCTATCGTACAATAAATTCACTGGGATGTCGCGCGATATTGAAGTTTCAGAAAATTTGAAAAACTGTTTTACGCGCGGCATCCTAGTGACTATATTTTACCAAAATAAAAAAATTAAAAAAATCACATATCTTTGCAAAAGAATTATCTACAATGTGACTGATTTAGTTTTTCAATATCTTTTATAGATACTGCAGACAAAAATAAAATTAGGAACGCGATTTCGCTAGTTTACCAATGTTTGATATTATTTTATGAAATAACGGTAAAAGTATAAAATATTTTATTCAATTTTGTTAATTTAAATCGACATTATTAACTCCATAACAACCGTAATAAACAAGGTTTTATTCACTAGTGAACTAAATTTTTTTTAGGTCTCTAGTGAGTTAAAAAATTTGTTATATTATTTATTATTCAATTTTGTTAATTTAAATCGACATTATTAACTCCATAACAACCGTAATAAACAAGGTTTTATTCACTAGTGAACTAAAATTTTTTTAGGTCACTAGTGAGTTAAAAAATTTATTTAAAAATAAATGTAAAGTACATTTTCTTTACAATTTCGTCAAAATTGAATAAAAACATATATACGCCACGTGAATTAAACACCTTTATTCACTCAAAGAAATGATTTCACTCGCGCCGAGGCGCTCGTGAAATCAAAAATCTTTTCGTGAATAAAATCGTGTTTAATTCACTTGATGTATAATATTTATTATTGAGACGGGCTTAAAGATTGTACTTTCCTTGAAGTATTTTTTCAAAATATTTCATCACTTAACAAGGATGTAATTAAGACGGCATTGCGCTTAGTTTTATACGTTTAGAGAACGGTCGACTTCCTCTTGAACGAAATAGAAAAAATAAACAGAAATGGCAAAGTTTAAGATAATTTTACACTAAATAATATGTTATCAGATTTTTTCTATCGGCATTAATTTTTTTGAGATATACACAAACTTACATTATTTTAAATGGAAATTATAGTTGGATTTTTTTTTCTTAATCATTAGTATTAGATTTTGTTTATTCTTTATCAAATTGCAATAAAATGTGTCGGTTTGAGCAAACACTTAAAATGACTCATTGTTTGTGTGTGTGTTATCATTAGTTGTGTGCTTATATGTAACGAATTGCAGTTTCTATATTTATCGCATTGTACTAACTAACCTGCGGGTTGTGAATAAATGCGAAAGTGAAATGCTGCACGCGCAGAAAATAGAACTGGCGAGATGGTTAGGAATTTTTCGTTGTAGTTTATTTCTTGTATCATTGTTATAAATACACCTTTATAGGTGTTGAACAACGAAAAAAGAATTGACAAAGCGTAACAAAAATGTGCGTCAATATTTTTGGAACGAGTGTTTCCACTCCTTGGTTAAGCATGAAGTGAATATTTCGACTTTTGAAAACTATCAGATATTTGGCCGGATAGCATACTTTATTCAAATATTTGCTCAAATATCAGGTGCTCAGTAGTTCATAAAATGTATACAAGTAGAAAAAAAATGTGTACTCAGATATATTCTTTACTTCTCAACCAATGTTGTAAATTTAGAATGCCGGGAAACCCCGACTTCCATGCTGCAATCGTTTAAAATTTACAAAACACTGTAAGCACTCCGCTACAGGTTTTGGCCGGATAGCCTGCTATCCGGCATATTTTTACCGGATATATCCGGTATTCGGCCAAATTACTATACATGCAGCGTATAGTAATTTGACCGAATACCGGATATATCTCTATTTTTTATTTTCCTTAGTACTATTGAAAATACGTAAAAATAATCGAAAGATCCTTATTGTGACTTAATCAGGGTCGGTATTCCTGAAATTGATCGCACGAACGGTCTTCCGTCAACTGTCAATATTACATGTTAAATCCCTATCTAAATGACAGATTTCGTACGACCGAATCTTACTCGGTAATACCAGCCGGTATAACTTGGCCCTTCAATATCTTTAGATCGAGCAAATTTACTCACATAAAATGTTTTATTATTGTGTTGATTCTTCAAAATATTTTTTCCTGCCGGTTGCAATATACATCATTGATGAGTGGAACCATTTCAACAATCCCACACAAGAATCAGTGACCTCTGTTAAAAATAGCGATCGCGTATTGCAACGAACAAATTGGCCATTTTATAAATTGTACAACATTTGTTTTGTGATGTCATTCGGTTGTTTTATGAACTGTACCAAATTCAAACAAATATACAGAGTGTTTTAGCGGAAAGCTTAATATTAAAAATATGAAAAAAATGTTTAGCATGAAATCATTTTTTTGACAACATAAAATCATTTTCGTATATACAGGGTGTCCCATAATTAATAAAAGGCATGCGAATTTTTGGGATACCCCATATTTTATCAACTTTTTGAAATAAATTCCAGTTTGTTAATATAATATTCGGTCTAAGTCATACTATTTCGGAGTTATTCGACATTTTTGGGGAAAAAATACGTTAGTAGTAGTTTCATCAACCTAAAATATCTCTGGAACTAGAGCCCTGCAAGGGCCGATTTTGTGGGTCGGGTAGCAAATTAAAATAAAGTGTAAAAACACATATAGCCAGGCGCGCACCCAGGGGAGTGGCTCGCGGGCTTGAGAAAGACTGACTAAATTGTAGTATGTTAACGTATATGTTGCGAACAAAACACGAAATACGGACAATACGGGATTTGTCTAAACAAAATGCGAATTGACCAATGCTTTTAGACCAGTGGTCTCCAAACTACGGCCCGCGGGCCAAACCCGGCCCGCGACTTGCATGAATCCAGCCCGCGATTGTTTGTATTTTTTTTTGTAAATGTCATATTTTGAAATATTGTAACAATTGTTCCTTAAATTTTTCATAATTTTATAAAATTAATCGGATCTTGGCCGACTTTATTATGTAGAATTGTATTTGTGGCCCGCGAAGAAGATAGTTTGGAGACCCAGGTTTTAGACAATAGCCGAATATGCGTAAGACACACTTGACAAAATGCGTTGCAAGATTTTACACTGAAAAAAAAGTACTGAAAAAGATTTTTTTAAGAGTTCAACTTACTCTAAAATATTGTGAGCTCGATGTATATTTGAAGCTCACTAAAAATCAGTGTTTTATACGCGTGGCGCATGAAGTAAAATTTCGAGTTTAGAAAAGCCCAGAAAATTTGTCTCGGATCGCTGCGCGACCCTCGACAAATTTTCACGGGGCTTTTCTAAACTCGAAATTTTACTTCATGCTTAGTCTGGGAGTGGAAAACACTCGTTTAAAGCTTTAAATTGAGCCCTTTTAAAAAACAACGAATGTCGGAAAATGTACAGCTTAATTCCTTGTATATTGATCAAGCAGTAATTTAGTTTTCATCATTGTCATGGTACTATTAAAAATTATTACAATAAATAAGTTGTTCTTTCATGCTCATTGTTTATTTTGTTAGGGAGTAGGTAAAGTATTGTACGTTTCTCGGGTGGTATGGCAATTACATACTCGCGGAATACTGCACTCGCCGCTGCTCGGCTCGCGCGCAATATATCCGCTTATATGTAATATGCTGCATACCACTCTCGTGACGTAATATATTATTACCATTATATCAGTTAAAATGGCAAATTACTGATCATTTTTACCCGTATTTGCAATCCCGGCATCGGTTAAATCTCGGGTTGATTAGTTTTGTATCACGTTCAATAATTCGTCTGCGACTTCAAAGGATGTGACTCCGATTTTGGCACCGGCGAGGCGATCCAAGTATTGATTGGAGGAGGGAGGTCTTAATATCACCGGGAGGCGCCGTCGGTCCGGCCCCGAAATCCACGTTTTAATTTAGATCAATTAAGGTCAAAATGCTGTCATACCGTCGGTCCCGTCAGCGTAGGCCTCAATGAATTCTCTGAATGTTCTCATCTTCAATGAACGAGATATCATGACATAAGGTCAGTTTATTCAGTCGAGCTTTGTTACTTAAATAAAATTGATCAACACTACAAAAAAACAATAATAATAATTATATACTTCCTATAACTAAAACTTAAAAACAGTTAAATTTAAATTATGTGTTACAAATAATAAAAAAAATTAAATGATTTGCATGAGAGTCTTTTAAAGATTTTTAAATATTCATGTGAATGTGTTTACAGAGAAATTTATTCGAAGAGGTAATGTATCTTTTATTTAATTTATTAGTTATAGTTTCGATAACTTATCAAGTCTTGAATGAAATATTCTCATACAGAGTGTTTGGATCATAGCAAAGCGTTTTAGTTAAAGCTACAGGGTGGTGACCAACCGGAAAAATCGGAAAGGTCAGGGAAAAGTCAGAGGATTTTATTCATTAAGAAAAGTCAGGGAAATTCGGCCTTTGTACTAAAAATTCAGGGAGTTTTTAAATAAATAATAATAAATATGCAGATAATACTAATTCAAGAAATGACAAATTGTTAGTTCTGTTCGGAGCATGAATTTAACACATTAACTAATATTAAACAACATTTAAACAAAAAATGTGTGGGACACACACACTTCATCACTTGCACTTTCCCCGTCATTTAGTCATTTAAACAATTGATGTTTGACATATTAAACGTATTTCACTTGTTAATTGTTTTGAGACCATTTCACATTAAATCAGCGTTTTATACGCATGGCGCATGAAGTAAAATTTTGAGTTTAGAAAAGCCTAATTTGGCCCGGTCGCTACGCGACCAAGCCACATTTTTAGGCTTCAGAGAAAGGGGTACGTACCCCTTGATTCGAAATTTAACATTGAAACCGGCATAAGTCTGTCCTTTTCCCACTCATGGCTTTTGATAGCCAGTGCATCAAAATATTGCTGAATTACTAAATACTAAAAAATATTTATTGCTCCGGTCCTACTTGAGCTAGATAAATGAAATTTTCAGCATTTCTACATATTTGTATTTCCTATTTATTCGTAAAACTCCTGTTGTTTCGCTATAATAAATACTATAGCAAAAAAAATAAAAAATATTTATTTAAATAATTTAAAAAGTAAAAAAATATCTATTTCCGATCCAAATTGAGCTAGGTCAATACATGTTTTAGCGTTTATAGAGATTTGTATTACCGATTTATTAATCAAATTCCCATTATTGTACTATAAATAATACTGGTGTTAAAAAATAATACACGTTTTTTTTAAATCGCGGTTTTGAAGCGCAGAAAAAAATACCAATTTCCGTCCTAATAGAGCTGGATCAATAAAATTTTCAGCATTTATGCAAATTCGTATTGCCTATTTATGGTCCAACTCCCATTGGCCTACTATTATTATGACCGAAGTAAAAAAAAAAAATTGTAATTTTTCGTGATTTCGATGACTCCGCCAACATAAACTTAAATATTTAAGCAAATATCCAAAAGATAAGAAGCGATCCTTAGCGTATAAAAGGTACTACCCTAAAGTATATTCGATTAAAATTTCAGCCCTCTACGATAAACTCACTGGGAATGGCGAATTTTATTCTTCGATTTTTCGTTAAAAAATGCCATTTCAAATTTTTTTTAAATTATTACTCTGTGAATATTTGACGGCCCCATGGGCCCTTCAGTAAGGGCGCATGGGGCACACCTTAATAAGTGACCTTTTGGCTACCTTTAAGTATTTTTTTTAATCGGATAAGTCATCGTGTATTTCGTGTTAAGCAAATATCCAAAAGATAAGAAGCGATCCTTGGCGTATAAAAGGTACTACCCTAAAGTATATTCGATTAAAATTTCAGCCCTCTACGATAAACTCACAGGGAATGGTGAATTTTATTCTTCGATTTTTCGTTAAAAAATGCCATTTCAAAAATTTTTAAGATGATTACTCTGTGAATATTTGGCGGACCCCATGGGCCCTTCAGTAAGGGTGCATGGGGCACACCTTGATAAGTGACCTTTTGGCTACCTGTAAGTATTTTTTTTAATTGGATAAGTCATCGTATAAGCGAACAAAATGGCGGAGGACCGGACCGGATATTTTTTCAATTGTGGGCCCCATAATGGGGCCCCGGTAAAAAGTTCGTACATCAATTGAAAGCCCTTTTAATGATCTACAAGATTCTAAATATTTGTTTGGAGCTTCCGTTCGGTCGCTATAGCACTTGACGGACATTTTGGTTTCAAAAAAACCGTTGCCGCCCCCGAGGTGGAGATCGGAGGCGGCGCGGCTGGTATAATTCTTGTAGAGCACGTCAAGAACTACAATTTGCCGAAAAAAAGTCGACGTATCTCATTGCATAAGAGCGGTATTAAGGTGCAAAGTTTAAAAGTGTTTTAAATAATTGCGGGCCCCGGGTGGGGGGGCAGAAGTCCGAATAAAAATTCACAAGGCGCATCCGATGCCGTTGACCGCAATTCGATCGGACGTCGCAGCTTGAAGCTACGACGAATAATGTGAAAATTCGGAAAACCGCCCCAAAATTACTTGGATTTTTTTTTTCTCGGCCCCCAGTGGACCGATTTTATTCTGCTTGTCCGCTTGCACTGTAAAACAGTTGGGACTACTACCTGATTTTTTTAGTGGCCGTAATATTTATGGTTTTTTAAAACTTTAATAGACAATTGTATTTTTGTTTACTGTTACATAATGATGATAATTATTAAAGTAATTTATTTAAAAATAATGAATAACAGTCTATTTTGAACTCCACATCAAATCGGTGTTTTATGTGTAGCGCATGAAGTAAAATTTCGAGTTTAGAAAAGCCTAAAAATGTGGAAAAACAAACTTGCAAATAACTCAATGACTAAAGGGAATACAGAAAAGTTATTGAAATAAAAGTTTTAGATAATTAAATTTTGGATAATTTATCTATCCACAAATTTTTTTGTAGCTATCTTTTTTCTTGGAGAAAAATGACAGTCAATTTGGATTTAGTCGCTACTTGCTAATAACTCAATGACTAATAGAAATACAGAAAAATTGTTCAGAGTAAAGTTTTAGATAATTAAATTTTGGACAATTTTTCTATCTTCAAATTTTTTCGTAGCTACCTTTCTTCTTGGATAAAAACGACAGTTTGTTGATAGATTCACAAAAACTTATAATTTTCACAAAATCATTGAATAACTGCTTAGAACTATTTATTGGAATTTGTGTATGTTTTTGAACTTCAGGGTAGATTAGCGTTTTACGCGCGTGGCGCATGAAGTAAAATTTAGAGTTTAGAAAAGCTACGCGCTACGCGACCAAACCAAATTTTAAGGCTTTTCTAAACTTGAAATTTTACTTCATGCTTAGTCTGGGAATGGAAAACACTCTTATATATAATATTGATAACTTTGATAAATTCTTGCCTTCTTGATTTAAAAAAAAAATGAGATTTTATTTTAGATACTTAATGGATTTCTCTGTATACAAATAAATAAGCCCAACTTGTAGATCTCGTTGAAATAGCTGAAATGCATGTATTATACTTTTCTGAGGCTCTATTCGTTTTTGAGTTATAACGTTTTTTGTTAAAACTAAAAAAAAGGCGAGAATTTACGCGACTGCGCTCGCTTTTTTGTATTTCGCAAAAGTTGCGAATCACTCAATAACTAATGGGAATACAGAAACATTTTCAAAATAAAAGTTTTTAATAATAAAATTTTGGATAGTTTTCCTATCGTTAAGTTTAATCGTAACTATCTTTTTTCTTGGAGAAAACCGACTGTTTGTTGAAAGATTCGTAAAAACTTATAATTTACACAAAATCAACAACATCCAACATACACAAGTTCTAATAAATACTTCTAAAAAGTTATTTAGAGCTATTTATTGCAATTTGTGTATGTTTTTAAGCTTCAGGATAAATCAGCGTATTACGCGCGTTGCGCATGAAGTAAAATTTCGAATTTAGAAAATTTGGTTTGGCCGCTCCGCGCTTCGCGCTACGCGACCAAACCAAATTTTCAGGCTTTTCTAAACTAGAAATTTTACTTCATGCTTAGTCTGGGAGTGGAAAACACTCTTATGTATAATATTGATAACTTTGATAAACACTCGTTGTCTTGATTCAAAATAAAAACAATTGAAATGTTCTTTTAGATACTTTATGGATTATCCTGTATGAAAATGAATATGCCCAGCTTATAGATCTTGTCGAAATAGCCGAAATGACAATGTATTATACTTTTCGGTAGTCTAAGTAGTTTATGATTTATACCGTTTTTTTTGTGAAAATTAAAAAAAGTCCAGACTTTACGCGCATTTTTGTATTTTGCAAAAGTTCCGAATATCTCAATAACTAATCAGAATACAGAAAAATAGTTTAAACAATACTTTTAGATGATAAAATTTTGGACTATTTTTCTATCTTTATAATTTTTCGTAACTATCTTCTTTATTAGAGAAAAATGAGTTTGTTGTAAGATTCTTAAAAACTTATAATTTTTACAAACTATGGAATAACTTATTTATTATTTATTGGAATTTGTGTGTATTTTATGTCTAACTTTAAACTACCAATTGTTACCATGTTTTCGATAATATTATTGGGCTTAAAGGAAGATCAATCACAGCAAAAGGTTTACACCGAATGCCGTGGATGATCTAAGTCCCTTTGACAAATTAAATTGTATTGTTAAGTTAGTTTTCTACAGAATTTAATTTTATATTATTGTAAAAATGCAATTTGTTGATAGATTCGCAAAAACTTATAATTTTTACAAAATCATGGATTAACTTCTTAGAACTATTTATTGAAATTTGTGTAATTTTTTTAACTTCGGGATTAATTAGCGTTTTACGAACTTGGAACTTCGAGTTTAGAAAAGCCTAAACATTTATTATTATTATTACCCAATTTTAAATTACCGGTAATGTTACATCACTAATTGTATAATTATTTTAAAAAATGTTAGCACTAAATCGTTCTAAAAATATTTCATATACGCAAAATGTATCTCTAGTCGCGGGCCAAAATCATGATAGCGCGGGCCGTAGTTTGGAGACCCCTGGTTTAGATAGTGACCCTTCCGCGTTTTTGCGAAAATGTCGACGTTTTTTTTTTGTCGTCCCGCCCCCGGAGGCGGTGAAATTTCTTGGAAAAAAATTCTTGTCCATAGACTTTTTTGCGCTCTTTCCGAATCTGAAAACCGCGATCTTTTATCTCTGGCAGTTTTGGACAACATGAAATAATTAATAACCCCGAATTACTTATTTATCTATGGTTTTTATAAGATGTTGAATTTTAATTAAAATTGGTATAGATTATAACTGCAGGGGGCCTATTCACAGCACCCATGCTAGTGTCACTTTATGTAAGAGAGTACCGCAATTGAAAAGACCAATGTGAGTGCGTCAACATGGCGTCATGACTGTTCTATCACAACGCTTGAAACTTGCACACGATGTCCAGTAAAATATTAGGTGCATTATATTTATTAATAAAAGAATGTACTTAAAACCAATTCTCAATTCTTAACAGAAATTAATAAATAAATAAGTTATTAATTGATGATATGTTCATAATTTGTAATTGTCTATCATTAGTTGGAACACTATGCTTCGATAAACGTCAAGTGCAAACGTCATTTCGCCGAAAATAACGCGTGCATTTTATTTGTTTGTATCATATATGAATTAGTCTAATAAGTATAGTGTTTTCCACTCCCAGACTAAGCATGAAGTAAAATTTCGAGTTTAGAAAAGCCCCGTGAAAATTTGTCGAGGGTCGCGCAGCGACCCGAGACAAATTTTCTGGGCTTTTCTAAACTCGAAATTTTACTTCATGCGCCACGCGTATAAACCACAGATTTTAAGTGAAGTTCGAATATACATAAATTTGACAATATTATAGTGTTTTATACGCGTGGCGCATGAAGTAAAATTTCGAGTTTAGAAAAGCCCAGAAAATTTGTCTCGGGTCGCTGCGCGACCTCGACAAATTTTCACGGGGCTTTTCTAAACTCGAAATTTTACTTCATGCTTAGTCTGGGAGTGGAAAACCCTGGTTTAAAGCTATAAATTGAACTTAAAAAAAAACAGGAAATATCCGCAATTGTTGTATTATATTATAAAATCAAATTCTTTTTCTTAATTATTTTAACTTAGAGAAACGTAAAGTGTTAAGTGTGAACATTCGTAAATTTAGAATTTTTCCCTCTACAAAAAAGTGAAATACATTTTGTCTCTAAAATAAATAGGGAAGCCAATTTTTGAACATTTTAAAATTAACATGCGATTTCCTATGTTGCGTCCGCCAAGTCAACACCCGGTATGCATACATTGTAAATTTTACGGAATTCGTTGTTTTTTAAAAAGATTTTAATTTGAATTTTTAGATAAGGATTTTCCACTCACAGATTAAGCATGAAGTAAAATTTCGAGTTTAGAAAAGCCTAAGAATTTGGATTGGCCGCGTAGCGAAGCGGAGCGGCCAATCCAAATTAGGCTTTTCTAAACTCGAAATTTTACTTCATGCGCCACACGTATAAAACACTAAAATATCGCAAAGTTTAAAATATACGGCTTTAGCAATCCAATATGTAGATGTGAATAAAAAAACGTGAGTCAAATTCTGCGCTGAACAAATTTTTTGAAACAGTGATTATAGGCAGCCCAATAACTCGTAACGTATATTAGGTTGCCTATAATCGTTGTTGTATGTGTGTGTTTTTTGGACGTCACTGTAAATCAGTGTTTTTAAGCGTGGCGCATGAAGTAAAATTTCGAGTTTAGAAAAGCCTAATTTGGATTGGCCGCTCCGCTTCGCTACGCGGCCAATCCAAATTCTTAGGCTTTTCTAAACTCGAAATTTTACTTCATGCTTAGTCTGGGAGTGGAAAATCCTTGTCTAAAAATTCAAATTAAAATCTTTTTAAAAAACAACGAATGCCGTAAAATTTTATCTGGGAATGGAATGTCTGGAAGTGGAAAACACTCGTTAAAAGCCTCAAATTAACCGCTTTTAAACAACGAATTCCCGCAAACTTAAAAGACGCTGTAATTATTGGGATATGTATACTCAAAAAATATGTAGATGTGAATAAAACGTGAGTCAAATTCTGCGCTGAATAAATTGTTTAAAATATTGATTATAGGTAACGCAATAACTCTAACGTATATTAGGTTGCCTATAATCGTTGTTGTATGTGTGTGTTTTTTAAACTTCACTGTAAATCAGTGCTTTTAAGCGTGGCGCATGAAGTAAAATTTCGAGTTTAGAAAAGCCTAATTTGGATTGGCCGCTCCGCTTCGCTACGCGGCCAATCCAAATTCTTAGGCTTTTCTAAACTCGAAATTTTACTTCATGCTTAGTCTGGGAGTGGAAAACACTCGTTAAAAACCTTAAATTAACCGCTTTTAAACAACGAATTCCCGCAAATTTAAAAAAACGCTGTAATTATCTGGATATGTATACTCAAAAGAAAAATCCCCTGTATGTTCTGTTTTAAACACGTTTGAAAAGTGTTTTAAACATCTTTTTAATTATCTTGTGGTGGAGGCGGTTACTTTGTGATACATTGTAAATATTTAAATAATTAACCCTGATTACTTTTTTGTATTCACTTTTTATTTTGTACTGTGACTAGTTTCGACTCAACAGCGAGTCATTCTCAAACTAACTAACTCACTAACTAACTCAGTTAGTTTGAGAATAACTCGCTGTTGAGTCGAAACTAGTCACAGTACAAAATAAAAAGTGAATACAAAAAAGTAATCAGGGTTAATTATTTAAATCTTTGTAATTATTAATGTTTTAAACGCTGTTTCAATGAAAATATACGTTTTATTAAAAAAACTGTTTGTTTTAATTAAAATGCAAATATCCTTTTTTAACAACCCTGTTAAAAGATAAATTCCTGGAGCCAGCGTTCATAATTGGCCAAATTGGATTCGTGTAAATTGTAATAAATGAAGAAAAAAAATCATAAAAATATCGAAATCTGATAAAGATAATCAATATTGTCAAGGTGAATTTAAATTAACCATACTTAAACTAAACAAAATTTAAATTTTTCTTATTTTTTATTTCAAGTTTTTTTTTTAAATTCGCAGTGTGTTTAGAGTTGACCTAGTTGGTCCGTGTATTTTGGCGAGGTCGCGATTCCTCCAGTACGCGCCGTTCTATCGATCTCTCCCGTCGGCAGAGTCGAAAACGACGCCGATGCCGACGTCGACGCCGGCCCGTGCATCAACAAGTACCGCAGTTTCCACCTTATAACCCTCCATTCAATACCAGAAGGAAGAAGAAACAAAAAACGTGTGAACTCATCCTAGCATATCCGGTGTATCAATATCTAAGAGTACACGTGACATCTATTCTATCATCTAATTTTGAAGTGCGCACTTTATTATATCCGCACGCCCTAGATAACCTTACAAGTGCTTAATCGTGTTAGCCGGAGTTCAAATGATGTAATTTTAATTCTTCGTGCGGTTAATTGTTGTTAATGCTGCTGGATGCGTTGTGGAGATGGATGTGAGCTTGTTAATTGTGAGTAAACTGGTTATGCAAAGTGTGTGTTGGTTTTGAATTAATTGCATGTGTTAATCATGTTATGAGTCAGAAATGGTTTATTAAATCGATAAATACTGGAAAAAAAATAACCACTTTGAGTTATAAGTAAGTTGGAAGTGTGAACATTGTTTCAATCCTTTTTTTTTTAGTTTCACGTAACAAATCTATCAAATGATTTTCAGACATATCATTTGCTTCCTCTATTTGTAAAAACAAAAGTATCGTTTTTTTTTTGGCTTTTGCCTGGCCTTAGTTGCTTTGAGTATTAGCCAACAACAATTATTTTTTTTTAACCTATATTATGTAATTTATAACTTATTTCATAAGTTGTATTAACATATATTGGACGTCACAGCACATTCACACCACACCCAAGGACACGACGAGTTATTATTTTTAAATAATAATTCCCCGTGCATGGGAATCGAACCCAGTCTGTGGCTCGCCGAGCGATTTACCGTCCGATTTACCGCTCAGCCACCACCTGCCCAAGTATCGTATGTTCAATTAAAATCTCTAGAGTGCCACGGAAAATATTCTAGGTTGGCAACTCTGAAAATTTACATTATATTTATTTTGTCTGACGTTTCATATGTCAACTCCTGAAGTGTGTAGCCAACTTAAATTTGAAAAAAGATTAAATCATGGCACTTAGCGGTTTTTTTTTTAATTGAACATATGATATTATATTAGTCAATATTATGTATAGTATGTTTAATTAAAAAACACCTCTAGAGTGCCATGATTTTAATTATTTTTAAATTTAAGTTGCAGTACAATAAGCCACCTAGGCTGCAGTGCATCTCCACAGGAAAAAAAAATTAAGTTGGCTACACGCCTTATGAATTGACATATAAAACGTCAAACATGAAAATTATAATATAAAATTTCAGAGTTGCCCACTTACAATATTTTCCATGGCACTCTAGAGATTTTTTTTTAATGAACATACGATATTATTATATTAAAATTCATATATTTTGTAAAGAGTTTATCAATCATTAATTGGAACATTTTAATTTCATAAACGGGGAAAGACAACCCCGTTTATGAAACTAAAATGTTCTAATTAATGATTAACAGTAAACTCTGTACATAATATATGAATTTTAATATAATAATACGTAATTAATAATTGACTAATATAATACTTTTTTTCTAAACTCGAAATATTTATCTCAAGCTTAATCAAGGAGTGGAAAACACACGATCGAAAAATATCGAAGCCTTATTAAAAAACTGCATGCCAAAAAATGGAAATCACTATTTACTACTTAGCTTAAAAATAATACATAGTGCGGCACATATGTGTCCTTTTCTAATTTTCATATGTCCTTATCAAACACGTGAAGGACGGCGAATTCAGGTGTATATTTCTGAAAGACCTAGATCGATGTTCATTTGTAACTCTCTATTATTATTATATCCAAGCTTGTAATGCATGTTTCCAAACACAGATAAAAAAAAATTATTGTTTAAAAACAGCAAATAATTAATTGTCATTTATTCTACGTTACAGTCAAAAATCTAACAAATACCCATCGACTTTTTTCCTCTAGCGAAAACAGAAAAATAATGGAGAAAATTAGAATCTGCAAAATATAATTTTTGTTTGAAAACAACAAATAATTAATTATTATTTATTGTACGTTACAATCAAATATCTAACAAATACCCATCGACTTTATGCCTTCAGCTAAAACAGCGAAATAATCGAGATAATTAGAATATGCAAAATATCATTTTCGTTTCACCTTTTTTTATGGAATCTACTCTTTTTTGTTCATTCGTCTGACAAATTGGCCATAAATGCAAATCCCACGCTATATTACACCTGAAAATAATAAATCCCATCTGTCTAGGGCAGAAAAGGGTGTGTGCAAGTGTGTCACGAATTCTCCAAAGATCCTCGGATTAGTTTTAGGGGGTGGATTTTTGGCCCATTGCCAGAAAAATAATACACGAATGCGGGACCTGAAAAATCAATGAAATTCATTCAGACCTTTTGATATATCTAACTTTGTATAATTAACTTATTAATATACAGAAGGAAAATGTATGGAAATGTTATTTTCTTAAAAATAAAATAATCATATTGTTTTTATTAATTCTATGTACTTAACTTATTATATAAATAATGAGAAAACAATTTCTTATTGCACTTGTAAATAAAACACTCTTTATCTTTATTTAACCACTAAATATACAGAGAGTTTTATCTAACACCGAACATTTTTATCCAATATAGTTTGACATCTTTAATTTAACGAATAAAGCACTAATAACCTCTCTTCACACTTTTATTTGAATTACCAAATGTACATTTCGAACACAAAGTGACCATTATCAATGGATTAACACTCATCTTTAATTTTTAAGTTATGTGTAAATTGGGTTGCGTATATGACCATTACAAATTGTAGCCAATCAATTGCAATTAATGCCTCAACTTGTACATACAGGGAGATTTTCTTTCAAGTATACATGTCCCAATTACAGCGTATATGCCGTAAATCTTTAAATAATCGTTCTTGTTTTTAAAAGAGTTCAATTTGAAACTTGAAATGAGTGTTCCACTCCCAGATTAAGCATGAAGTAAAATTTCGAGTTTAGAAAAGCCTGAAAATTTGGTTTGGACGCGTAGCGCGAAGCGCGGAGCGGCCAAACCAAATTTTCAGGCTTTTCTAAACTCGAAATTTTACTTCATGCGCCACCGGTACAAAACACTGACATTACGGAGTTTGAAACACACCGCTAAACTGTACATTGCGTCAGTGTTTCGTACCAGTGGCGCATGAAGTAAAATTTCGAGTTTAGAAAAGCCTGAAAATTTGGTTTGGCCGCTCCGCGCTTCGCGCTGCGCGACCAAACCAAATTTCAGGCTTTTCTAAACTCGAAATTTTACTTCATGCTTAGTCTGGGAGTGGAAAACACTCGTTTAAAGCTTCAAATAAAATTCTTTTAGTAGACCGAGCGTCGGCAAATGTACAACTTATGCTTGTGTATACTTAAAGGAAAAATTCTCGTTATGAAAATGTTCGGTGTTACATAAAACTCTCTGTATACTTAATAAATAATTAACACTGTTGTATCCTTTCTTCACACTTTATTTTCTAATGGTTAGATATATATTTCAAGTGCTAAGCACTCATTATAAATAACAACTAATTGTAACAACTGCTGTCCGGTATATTTATTAGACTCAATTAAATATGTTGGAAGCTATTGAAATGCGTAAAAATTAAATTAATTTATTGAATTTCTATTTGTCCCTTAAATAATCCGCTTTTAAATTAGTTGCCGTCATAAACATAACTCAATCAAATTCAAATGTGAACCCACCCTAGGTCTTCCCTTAATCCTGGTTTTTCCCTTTAATCCACTTTAGGTATAAAGAAGCCGGACAGCAGTTGTTAGAATTGGTTGTTATTGATAATGAGTGCTTAGCACTTGAAATACACTCGACCGCAAAAAAACGCGCCACTTGAAAATTCACGATTTTTCGTGAATATTCAAACAGCCATAACTTCGGTCGATGTGAATGAAATTTGATGAATTTTTTAGTTTTTGGAACGCTAAAGTTTTCTCTTTAAGGACACATACGTGGATATAACGAAATTTAAGCACTTCTGCATTTAAAAGTCCTACCAACAAAAAAATGTTCAGAATGTTAGAAATGATAAAAGTTGAGAAGTTATACTGTGCCCAAAAAAAATCGTAGCTCCACTTCAAAAAGAGCGCAACAAAATTCCATCATTTTCCTTTGAAATAAGCGATAAATCATGTCGATCCAATGATTTGGCTCGAAGTTATGACAGTTTTTTTAAAAAGTGTATTTTGGGGCATAACTTTGGCGGACAGGCATAACTCTGCTCGCAAACCTGTGACATTATGCGATTTAAAAAGCTTGAAAAAGAGAAAACTTTAGCGTTCCAAAAACTCAAAAATTCATCAAATTTCATCCACATCGACCGAAGTTATGGCTGTTTGAAAACGTGAATTTTCAAGTGGCGCATTTTCTTTGCGGTCGAGTGTATATATCTAACCATTAGAAAATAAAGTGTGAAGAAAGGATCTAACAGTATAAATTATTTATTGATTATACTCTTCACGAAACTCAATAACATATATCGACTCTGTATACTTACCTTGTAACTTATTCTTACAAATGGCGTTTGGTTTTGTTTTTATTGTCTTAATGAATTCTTTACAAGCAAAAAACGTTGTCCTCTGATTTTTTAATTTTTGCTTACATTTTAAATTGTTAATAGTTGAATTTTTCCTCTATTTGTACTCCTGAAATCAGTACGTGACGTAAATTCGATTTTTTTCTTATTGACCAACCAGTTCTGGTGTTTTTTTTTATAATGTTGGATATTTGGTTGGATACTCTGGTTGTAATTCTGACTTCTGCCTTCAAAATAGTTTTGAGGTTATGTTTTCCACATGGTTGCCATGTGTTTAATTACCCTATAATAAAGATTAATTAAGTGGCGGAACCACTAAAATATACTTACACTGGAACGCGCATTCGGTCCGCCAGCCCGATCCGAGAGAGAGGGATGCAAGGGGTATCTCTATCCTCCTCTAGAGCAGTGTTGCCAACTGGCCAAATGATATTTAACCAGAATGCTGCAGTGTTGCCTACTGGCCAAATGATAATTCCACCAGACTGCCGTAGTGTTTCCCAAGGTACGTCGATGGGCGTAGTAACACATATAAACACATACAGAGAGTTTTATGTAACACCGAACATGTTTATAACGAGAATTTTTCTTTTAAGTATACCTAAACATACGTTGTACATTGGCCAACGCTCGGTTTGTTAAAAGAATTTAATTTTAAGCTTTAAACGAGTGTTTTCCACTCCCAGGCTAAGCATAAAGTAAAATTTCGAGTTTAGAAAAGCCTGAAAATTTGGTTTGGTCGCGTAGCGCGAAGCGCGGAGCGGCCAAACCAAATTTTCAGGCTTTTCTAAACTCGAAATTTTACTTCATGCGCCACCCGGTACACAACACTGATGCAATGTAAAGCTTAGCGGTGTGTTTTAAACTTTGTAATATGTCAGTGTTTTGTACCAGTGGCGCGCCAAATGGCCAAATGATAATTCCACCAGACTGCCGTAGTGTTTCCCAAGGTACGTCGATGGGCGTAACACATAAACACATGCAGAGAGTTTTATGTAACACCGAACATGTTTATAACGAGAATTTTTCTTTTAAGTGTACATAAACATACGTTGTACATTTTCCGACGCTCGGTTTGTTAAAAGAATTTAATTTTAAGCTTTAAACCAGTGTTTTCCACTCCCAGGCTAAGCATGAAGTAAAATTTCGAGTTTAGAAAAGCCTGAAAATTTGGTTTGGTCGCGTAGCGCGAAGCGCGGAGCGGCCAAACCAAATTTTCAGGCTTTTCTAAACTCGAAATTTTACTTCATGCGCCACCGGTACACAACACTGATGCATGTAAAGCTTAGCGGTGTGTTTTAAACTTTGTAATATATCAGTGTTTTGTACCGGTGGCGCATGAAGTAAAATTTCGAGTTTTGAAAATCCTGAAAATTTGGTTTGGCCGCTCCGCGCTTCGCGCTACGCGACCAAACCAAATTTTCAGGCTTTTCTAAACTCGAACATATTTATGTCCGATTTTAAAATTTGTTTAAGAACCCAATTTACCAACGCTTTTCTACTCTATGTAATAAACTTATTAAAAAAAAAAACGAAGAGAAAATATGTATATATGTATTGATTAGTTAGTGATGGGCATAGTCGATTATATATGTTAGAATCGCCGTTTAATTGAATGATACTACATTTTATATAGATAAAAAGCAGTAATCGAATAGTATCGTATATTCAATAAAAAGAAACCTCTAGTGTACCATGATTTTATCTTTTTCTTAATTAAGGTTGGCTACACGCTTTAGGAATTGACATATAAAACGACAGACATAATAATTATAATGTATAATTTTAGAGTTACCAACCTACAATATTTTCCATAGCACTCTAGAGGTTTTATTTTATTGAACATACGATACTTCTTTTTATTTGGATAAAAACAAGTACCTTATAATTAAATTATGATTTTACCTATTATAATCGATTATGCCTACATCTAGTGTTGATATTTAAAAGAAAATATTATTGACAATGAATCAAAATAATATCTATAATAAACTAGTTTATAATCGATACTAAACTTACAGTAAAAGATACGAGGTGTGGAAATTAAGTGATGAGATTGGCAGCATAGCGTTCGATACGGCAACACTGGAAGCACGTGGCTTAGAGGGGTGACAGATGGACATGCGATAGGCGTTCAGTACAAGTTTGAACTTGATCGCTGTGCGTAGTCATTGTTCTCGTGAAACCGTATTTTGAAGTGCGTTCTAAAAATGAGTGATATTAATTTCGAGCAACGGTGTGCTATCAGGTTTTGCTTGAGACTTGGGTACAGTGCAACAGAAACTTTTGCAAAACTTCAGCAGGCCTACGGAGACAGTGTTTTGTCAAGAGCCCAGGTTTTTCGATGGTTTAAGGCATTTTCAGAAGGAAGAGAGTCGATGGAAGATGAATCACGCAGCGGAAGGCCTGCAACAGCAAGAACCGATGAAAATGTCGACAGAATCCGGGAACTTGTGCGTTCAGATCGTCGGCTAACGATCAGAATGATGGGGGAACAGTTGAATTTGAGTCACACCACCGTTCATCACGTTTTGGCCAATGAATTGGGGATGAGAAAGATCTGCGCGAAAATGGTTCCAAAAAACCTTTCGCAGGAACAAAAGGACATTAGAAGGGAAAGGTGCCTTGACTATTTGGAATCGATTGAAAATGATCCACCTTTTTTGGAACATGTCATCACTGGTGACGAGAGTTGGGTGTTTGAATACGACCCGGAAACAAAACGCCAGAGCATGGAATGGTGCACGCCAGGCTCTCCAAGGCCCAAAAAAAAAGAATTAGCAAATCAAAAATTAAATGCATGCTGATTTGTTTCTTTGATAGCCAGGAAATCGTCCACAAAGAGTTTGTGCCTCAAGGCCAAACAGTAAATCAACACTTTTACCGCGAGGTTCTTGAAAGACTCCGAAAAAGGATCATTCGTGTGAGATCACACATCAAGAACAATTGGATCCTGCATCATGACAATGCGCCGTGTCACACAGCAATATCAATAAACCAGTTTTTGACCAATAAAAATATTCCTGTGGCTCCTCAGCCTCCTTACTCACCTGACTTGAGTCCTGCTGACTTTTTCCTGAAAATTCATCTGAAGGGACGTCATTTTGGGACACTCGAAAACATTAAAACGGCTGTAACCGACCAGCTGAAGGCTATCCCAGTATCCGAGTTCCAGCACTGCTATGAGGAGTGGAAGAAACGTCTCCAACGCTGTGTGGCTTCCCAAGGGAATTACTTTGAAGGAGACAACATTCAATTGTAATTTTATTCGAATAAAACTAATTTAAAAAATCAGTCTCATCACTTAATTTCCACACCTCGTATAATCTTCTTTACTGTTAACAGAGAAATCGATTATTCATTCATGGTAAATATTACAGAATTGAATTTTTTTGTTATTTAAATGCGATCCTCTTTATGTAACACACCATTATTATGTTTATAAATTTCACAATTTCCACAGGAAATGGCTCTACATTAAATTAAATCCGACTCCATAAAAGCGGAACAATTTATTTACATAATTACGTTATAGGCGGTAAAATGGGGTTAAAGAATGAAAGACTAGATTAAATTGCCTTGTGTACAAAATCTAAGCGTCTATCCGAATATGAAAAAATGGATTTCTACAAATATTATGTACCAATAGATATAAATATTCTTATCTACTGCAATGTAAATGAGATAATTATTATCGGTTGTTTCAAAGAAATCATTTTTTATAAATTTAATTTGGTTCACATTCATCACTTGGTAATCCAAGTGCCTTTGATTCAAATTCAATATTATTTTTTATTCATATTCGAGAAGATGTTTGAATTTTCTGCTTTATTATTAGTCAGTTTTAATACTCTATTAATCTCTGAAGTTACCGCTAGGGGGTGCTATGACTTATTGTAAACGAGTACTATGATGCTGGTTTTCGCATTTTCACTGTAATTTTGGGATATTATCTTCACAACAGCTGTTAATACACCTTTATAAGTCATTATTATTGTTACTTATACAGGGTGGCGCAAAACTACCGATATGGTTTGAATGTTTAATAACCTTTTTGTTTAATGGTTAATTATTATAATTATTTTTTTGTTATACAGTATATTAATGGGGAATATTTTTAGCTTAATTATGAAAAATTATAACCCGCAAGTGGTGGCCATTTTCGGCTTCGCACATTCGTGCTCTTTCCAGTACATTTTCCATAACTTTTCGTAAAATTTTATGGCTTGAATTTCTTTGCGAATGTTTTGTTTTAGCTCTGGTATGGTCGCTGGCTTATTTACGTATACCATTTCTTTCAAATAACCCCAAAGAAAACAGTCTGGAGCTGTTAAATCCGGTGAACGTGAGGGCCAATTGAAATCGCTTCTGCGCGAAATAATGCGTTCGCCAAAGAGGTCCCGTAACAGAGCCATCGTGTCCCTTGCAGTGTGGGCTGTGGCTCCATCTTGTTGGAACCACAACTGTAGATGGTTTTCTACAGCGAGCCTCAAAAAATTACCCAGCATCGTTCGATATTCAGCACCATTAACCGTAACTGAGGCGCCATGTGCATTTTCAAAAAAATATGGACCAATGATCCTTTCAGACGATACACCGCACCAAACAGTACACTTAAGTGGGTGTAATTGTTCGCTGATGAACTATTGTTGGATTCTCCGTAGCCCATATCCTGCAGTGTTGCTTGTTTACGAAACCATTCAATTGGAAATGGGCTTTATCGCTCATTATCAAATTATTAATGAAATCGCGATTTTCTTCTGCTATTTGTCGGAATTAAATGGCATAATCAAGCCGTTGTTGGTAGTCTATCGGCTTCAATTCTTGCACAAGCTGAACCTTATACGGGAACATGTGCAATGTAGCCAAAATCCTCTGAACGGACCTCCGCGATAGCCCCAGCTGTGCCGAACGTCTTCTTGTTGATGTTTCTGGACTGTCCTGCACACTATCCACAACACGTTGGATATTTTCTTCCTTGTGGACCGTACGTGGTCTTCCGGTACATGGAAGATGTCTTACTGTACCATGTTGTCGAAAATTTGCAACCAGGCGGTTTATTGTTGATGCTGAAGGTCCAGTACGCACAATTAAAAAACCACGATAAGCACGCTGCGTCAAAACAATTGACCGTTGATTTTCAAAATAAAATTTAACAATTTTTAATCGCTGTTCTGTTGTGTACTGTTCCATTTCAAATTCCCCAAGTTTTCTTCACAAAATTCTGAAATAAAAATAAAAAATATAAATAAATTTAAGAAGTTATTAAACATTCAAACCATATCGGTAGTTTTGCGCCACCCTGTAGTAGATTTAGATGTTTCAAGTATACTCGTTTACTTCAGTTCAGATTGTTTTCACCAGAGTGCGTCTAATTCTCTGCAGGGGCCAATTACGCATGTCTAGCCCAGTTCACGAGAGAAGGTGACCTGTGACACTTTAGTTCAAATTAAAATAACTATAATAATAAAAGGTGATCCAAGTAGAGATACTTTTTTCATTTGCCTTTTTTTGACAGATCACGTGTGAGTTGTGTCATGCTGTCATGTTATTTTTGTTTAGTATTGTTTGGCATTTCATAATGGAAAGACTTACGCCTGAACAACGTTTACAAATCGTTCAACTTTATTACGAAAAGTCACGTTCTGTGAGGAATGTGTTTCGTGCGCTTCGCATAACTTATGGTCAACATAATCGGCCTACTGAGCGTACTATTCGCAACACCCAGCATTCATTATTGGCTAATATTCGACCGAATAGACCACGTCCAGCAAGCTGTGAAGAAAACTCGGACTGACGTATGGAACGACTTCGCGCATTTTATGTCGAGATCTTAAATTGAAAGCGTACAAAATACAGCTTATGCAACAACTGAAGCCGCTCGACCTTCCCAAGCGACATCGCTTCGCTCTATGGGCTCTTGAAAAGTTCCAAGAAGATCCGACGTTTTCGAGGCAAATTTTGTTTAGCGATGAGGCCCATTTCTGGCTCAATGGGTATGTAAACAAACGAAATTGCCGCATTTGGAACGAAGAGCAACCTGAAGAGATTCAAGAACTGCCACTTCATCCAGAAAAAACAACGGTTTGGTGTGGTTTGTGGGCCGGTGGAATCATCGGTCCATATTTCTTTAAAAATGATGCCGGTGCGAACGTAACCGTCAATGGCGACCGTTATCGTGCCATGATAACTGACTATTTATTGCCTGAAATTGAAGCTCGTAATCTCGGCGACATTTGGTTTCAGCAAGACGGCGCGGCGCCACTTCCCACACATCGCATCAATCAATAGATTTATTGAGAGAACATTTCGGTGAGCACATAATTTCACGTTATGGGCCGGTCGATTGGCCACCAAGATCGTGTGATATCACACCGTTAGACTTTTTCCCGTGGGGATATGTAAAGTCTAAAGTTTATGCGGACAAACCCGCTTCGATTCAGGCCTTGGAGGAAAACATCACGCGTGTCATTCGCCAGTTACCAGTCGAAATGCTCGAACGAGTCATCGAAAATTGGACTCAACGGATGGACCATTGCGACGTAGCAACGGCCAACATTTGATAGACATAATCTTCAAAAAATAAATGCCAAATAATGTTCTTTCAAATGATAATAAACATTCTCCAATAATTTTGAATTTTTTTTTCTTTAAAAAAATAGGAACCTCGAAATGGATCACCCAGTATAAATCCTCTAGTTAGAAGAGCTTAGCATAAGTTGCAATTAAGCACACAAAAGCAGAAGAAATAATGTTAATATTATAATATCTCGAGGAACAATTGTACCATAGATTTTAAATCTGTAATCATAGGACACCTCTTCTGAATTCTGCTATAATTTGTTCTTTGTGTTGTTTTTTCTTCTTCTTCCTGCCTAGAGGACTTTAAAACTAAGAAAGCCGCATTATTATAAATTATATGTATATTATATTACATTATAGTTTTAAAACTCTCTACTAATATTTATAAAAAATAAAATTGATGTCATTCATATCTCATGATCTTCACAATATGTCCGTGTTCTATACGAGTATGAAGTAAAATTTGGAGTTTAGAAAAGGCTGAAAATCTTCATGCTTCTCTAAACTCCAAATTTTACTTCATGCTTATGTCGCATGAAATAAAATTTCGAGTTCAGAGAAGCCTGGAAATTTGGTTTGGTCGTTCCGCTTCACGGAGCGACCAAACCAAATTTTCAGGCTTCTCTAAACCCGAAGTTTTACTTTATGCTTAACACTCATTAGAAGCTTCAAATTAAAGATTTTATAAAATCAACGAATACTTGAAAATTCATTGCGTATACATCGAGTTATATATACTTAAAACAAAAATTGTCTGTATACCGGGTGTTGACTTGGCGGACGCAACATAGGAAATCGCATGTTAGTTTTAAAGTGTTCAAATATTGGCTTTCCTATTTATTTTAGAAACAACATTTATTTTACTTATTTGTAGAGGGAAAAAATTTAAAATTTATGAATATTCGCACTTAACACTTTACGTGTCTCTAAGTTGAAATAATTAAGTAAAAGTAATGTGATTTTATAAAAATAATGACATACCATGAAATTGTTACAACAATTGCGGATATTCCCTGTTTTTTTAAAGTTCAATGTAAAGCTTTAAACAAGTGTTTTCCACTCCCAGACTAAGCATGAAGTAAAATTTCGAGTTTAGAAAAGCCCCGTGAAAATTTGTCGAGGGTCGCGTAGCGACCCGAGACAAATTTTCTGGGCTTTTCTAAACTCGAAATTTTACTTCATGCGCCACGTTTATAAAGCACTATAATATTGTCAAATTTATGTATATTCGAACTTCACCTAAAATCTGTGTTTTATACGCGTGGCGCATGAAGTAAAATTTCGAGTTTAGAAAAGCCCAGAAAATTTGTCTCGGGTCGCTGCGCGACCCTCGACAAATTTTCACGGGGCTTTTCTAAACTCGAAATTTTACTTCATGCTTAGTCTGGGAGTGGAAAACCCTCGTTTAAAGCTTCAAATTTAACTCTTTTAAAAATCAACGAATGTCAGAAAATTTACAGCTAAAATAATTAAGAAAAAGTAATGTGATTTTATAAAAATAATGACATACCATGGAATTGATACAACAATTGCGGATATTCTCTGTTTTTTTTAAAGTTCAATGTAAAGCTTTAAACAAGTGTTTTCCACTCCCAGACTAAGCATGAAGTAAAATTTCGAGTTTAGAAAAGCCCCGTGAAAATTTGTCGAGGGTCGCGCAGCGACCCGAGACAAATTTTCTGGGCTTTTCTAAACTCGAAATTTTACTTCATGCGCCACGCGTATAAAATATATAATATTATCAAATTTATGTATATTCAAACTTCTCTTAAAATCTGTGTTTTATACGCGTGGCGCATGAAGTAAAATTTCGAGTTTAGAAAAGCCCAGAACATTTTCACGGGGCTTTTCTAAACTCGAAAGTTTACTTCATGCTTAGTCTGGGAGTGTAAAACACTCGTTTAAAGCTTCAAATTTAACTCTTTCAAAAATCAACGAATGTCAGAAAATTTACAGCTAAAATAATTAAGAAAAAGTAATGTGATTATATAAAAGTAATGGCATTTTTCTTGTGTAGTGTAAATCATTTCGAAAACATTTACATTAATCAAGTGACTACGATATCTTTTGCCATTTTGACATCCGCAGTTGTTGTTTCAATTCCATGGCATGTCATTATTTTTATAAAATCACATTATTTTTTCTTAATTATTTTAACTTAGAGAAACGCAAAGTGATAAACGTTAACTCAAATAAATCCAGAATTTTTCCCTCTACAAAAAGGTAAATACATTTTGTTTCTAAAATAAACAGGGGAGCCAAAATTTGAACATTTCAAAATCTACATGGGATTTCCTATGTTGCGTCCGCCAAGTCAACACCCGGTATACGAGTGGCGCATGAAGTAAAATTTGAAGTTTAGACAAGATTGAAAATTTGGTTTGGTCGCTTCGCTTCACGGAGCGACCAAACCAAATGTTTAGGCTTCTCTAAACTCCAAATTTTATTTCATGCTTATGTCGTATGAAATAAAATTTCAAATTCAGAGAAGCCTGAAAATTTGGTTTGGTAGTTCCGCTTCACGGAGCGGAATGGGATTTCCGCTTCACGGAGAGACCAAACCAAATTTTCAGGCTTCTCTAAACACGAAATTTTACTTCATGCTTAATCAAGGAGTGAAAACACTCATTAGAAGCTTCAAATTAAACTTTTATTAAAAAACACTTGGAACCTTTCTTCAATACTTTATTTTGTAACCAAATGTACATTTCGGACACGAAGTATCCATTATCAATGGTTTGATACTAATACGAAAAAATACATTTTACACTGATATATATACACTAAAAAATGAGGGAATTAGAGGGTGGCGGTAGGGGGTGTGGTTATGGTGGTAATAAACTAATTTTAGCCGAAAAAAGGTTATCTGTGGGTAAGTAGGTACGTGTTTGATGGGGATTCCAAGGGATTAGGAAAACACCCGAGTTTCAGGTGGACACACTAAATCTAATAAAACATTTTCGAACGGACTTAAATCGAAATTTAACAGTAGGTTTTCTCGTTTTTTCATTTGAATTGCCTCCAACATATTTAAATGATAGTGTGTAGAATGTTTCAATAATTTTACGTTTTCTAAAATGAACTTATGGCCCGTTTCAATTGCATGGTTAGCGACCACAGATTTATCCGGATTCAGGTGTTTAATGTGTGAGACATGTTCCTTGAATCTAGTTTGAATGTTTCTTTGTGTTTGTCCTATGTATATTTTGTCACAATTCGAACATTTAATGGAATAAATTCCAGATTTTTCTAAGAAATGTATTTCGTTAAAAGTGTTCCCTAGTAAATTGTGTAATTTTGGGGGGTTAAATTGAATTTCTTGTACAATTTTTTGAAATTATTTTCGATTGTGGGGGAATAACTTAGTCTGACATATTTTGTTTCTATTATAGTTTCTATATCTGTAAGTGAAATTGAACATTTTATAAAATCAACGAATACTTGAAAATTCACTGCGTATTAGATATGGGTCGTTCATGAATGATTCGTTGAAAAAGAACGATTCTGTACGGTGATTTGAATAAACTGATTCCGTATTTCGAAAAGAATTAATTCGTTAATGATTCATTCATTCGAAACGACCGACCAACCGATTTTGGCCGAGCGGAATCGTATTCCCGATTCGGATTTATACATGCGGTCTGAATCCGCTCGAATCGGATGATTAATTCGCTCGCTCGAATCCGCGCACAACTTCAACTCCGCTTTGTACATGCGATCTGAATCTGAATCCGCCCGAATCGGATGACTAATTCGTTTGCTCGAATCCGCGCACAACATCAACTCCGCTTTGTACATGCGATCTGAATCTGAGTCCGCCCGAATCGGATGACTATTTCGTTCGCTCGAATCCGCGCACAACTTCAACTCATTCGATGGAAACTCGTTCGGTTGAAACGATTCCTCACGACTTGCGGAAACGAATCCGCTGCGCCAGTCTTTATTTTTATTTTGTACGATTTGGCCGTCGGGCCATCTTAAATATCGCTCGCTTGAATTCGTGAGCATTAAACGAATTTAATCAAGCTATTATGCAATAATAATGTTCTTTTTAGGTTTAAATTTAGTGTAAATTTGTCTGTTCGCTGCAAATAAGGTAGCGTAGTTTTATCAGCTAATGTTTGCTCTCTACTTATGAGACAAATCACATAGTATTTGCAAGATAATTTCAAGGCACCGAAGTTTTTTTTTTTTTTTTTGTATGGGAGGGGAAAATCCATTTACGGACGAAGTGTCGGACTCCCTCCAAACTGGAGGACTACCGACTAAAAACCCCTCCCACTTACCGGCTTCGACTGCATGGTCATTAGCCGGTTTGCTTGTGTTATTTTAAAAGAAAAACAAACAATAAATTAATTAAAATAAACAACACTAAGCAAATCATAAATAGAATAAATAACCCTAAACCTAATATCACAGACATTGTGGTGGCAGGGTTGTAAAAGACCCTGTCACCGATCGTACATAAAATGGACAAACACATCTTAAACCTAATATCACAGAGCGGACGACATCGGGGTTGTAAATGACCCCGATGCCGGACCCAACATATAACGGACGACGCAACCTAAACCTTATATCACAGACTGATGGTATCGGGGTTGTAAATGGACCCCGATGCCGGACCCTAAAAACTATATACAATAGGTACTCCAAAGTTGTAAAAGGACTCTGGAGCGGACGGACACAAACTAAAAGATGGCACCGAAGTTGTAAAGGAACTTCGATGCCACTATACATAAACGAGACAAAGACAATTAATAAATTAATAATAAATTAACACTTAAAGAACATACACAAATCGCTATAATCGCTTCAGTAGACTTGTTTCACGTAGAAACGTTATACATGTTTCTACGGACCCCTTACTATTCGCCAATATGGACGCCACATTACCACCAAGCCTCCGAAGTTTTATTATCATTATTATTATTATTATTATTATTATAAGTGATTCGTTTACGAACGGTTCATAAAGAACGAATCACTTTAAAGGAACGATTCGGTTGATTCGAATCACATGAAAGATTCGAACTTCCCATATCTACTGCGTATACATCGGGTTATGTTTACTTAGAACAAAAAGTGTCTGTATATATGTCTCACAATTCTAATAAAAATCTCTAATTTAAGTGAAACTAAATTTCTGTAAACAAAACCCTCAAATTGATAAATATTGTTATTATTATCATTTAATTGTACGCAATTGTTTAATCATCGTTCAATTTTTAAATAATACGAGCCAGACAGTTTAAAATGAATGATTGCCAAATTGTCTGGATCGATTTAAAAAAGATTTTTGATTTGGCATGCTATTTGCATTCCAGCATACAAACACACACACACACATGCCGATTTTTCCTTGTGCTCTGCTTACAAATAAAATTCAGCGAACTGATTTTAAATGCGTTCTTAATCACAAACGCGATCTCATTTTCGATTCGGTCGTTTTGCAATTTTGATCTCAACAGTTTCGCGCCATATCGTACCACAATAAACAGTGTGAGTGAATTAAAATATAACGCGATCTTATTTTCGATTCAGTCGCTTTGCAATTTTGATCTCAACAGTTTCGCGCCATATCGTACCACAATAAACAGTGTGAGTAAATTAAAATATAACGCGATCTTATTTTCGATTCAGTCGTTTTGCAATTTTGATCTCAACAGTTTCGCGCCATATCGTACCACATTAAATAGTGTGAGTGAATTAAAATATAAGCGGTAACATAAAATTAAACAGTTGACCCAACACGTTGAACTGGCTTATCTCTGAACTCGAGTACAAAGTGACAATTCAAAAATAGAAACTGTCATTTTAAACTCGAGTTCAGAGATGAACCCAAATCAACGAAAATTAAACAGTTGACCCAACACGTTAAACTGGTTTATCTATGAACTCAAGTTCAAAGTGATAATTTAACAATAGAAACTGTCATTTTAAACTCGAGTTCAGAGATGAACCCAATTCAACGATTTTAATGCAACTGGGCCTTAATCATGTTTAAATGTATCATGTTTAATTCTTATCATGTTTATATTCTTAGATCTTTATGTTCTACACTTTCTCTAATTGTCCAAATATTTACTAAAAGAAATATTGAACTTTTGCATACTATTCTAAACATCGTTGAGCACTTGCTGCAATAACGCTCCAACGCGTTACAAATTGGTAACTTAGAACTACAGCTAATGACAGTTGCTGGAACAATTGTATAACGCTTTGCGAATAAATAATATTTAACTTTTGTATACCTACTAATTTAAGCAGCGTCGGACACTTACTGGGATAACTGTCCAACGCTTGGCAAATGAGGCAGTTTTTAAACTATTTTATTCTGATCTAAATAGCTCTGGCACAGCTGTAATAACTGTCCGACGCTTTGCAAATGAACCAGTTTTTAAACTATTTTATTCTGATCTAAATAGCTCTGGGCACAGCTGTAATAACTGTCCGACGTTTTTCTAAGAGAGTAACTAAGAACTACAGCTAATGACAGTTGCTGGAATAATTGTATAACGCTTTGCGAATAAATAACACTTAACTTTTGTATACCTACTAATTTAAGCAGCGTTGGACACTTGGTGGAATAACTGATCTAAATAGCTCTGGGCACAGCTGTAATAACTGTCCGACGCTTTGTAAATGAGGCAGTTTTTAAACTATTTAATTCTGATCTAAATAGCTCTGGGCACAACTGTAATAACTGTCCGACGCTTTTCTAAGAGAGTAACTTAGAACTACAGCTAATGACAGTTGTTGAAATAATTGTATAATGCTTTGCGAATAAATAACATTTAACTTTTGTATACCTACTAATTTAAGCAGCGTCGGACACTTGCTGGATAACTGTCCAATGCTTGGCAAATGAGGCAGTTTTTAAACTATTTTATTCTGATCTAAATAGCTCTGGGCACAGCTGTAATAACTGTCCGGCGTTTTTCTAAGAAAGTAACTTAAAACTACAGCTAATGACAGTTGCTGGAATAATTGTATAACGCTTTGCGAATAAATAACACTTAACTTTTGTATACCTACTAATTTAAGCAGCGTCGGCCACTTGGTGGAATAACTGATCTAAATAGCTCTGGGCACAGCTGTAATAACTATCCGACGCTTTTCTAAGAGAAACGTTTGTATAATATTGCTGGACGCTCTTGCTGTAATAGTGTCCAACGCTTTGCATACATGAATTCTTTCGATTTTTTTCTCTATTGTGCTTTTAACTTTTAATAACAGTAAATTATAATCAGTTTTTTATTTATTGTTTCAGGAGGCCAAACAGGCCGAATAATCAAAGATGACTACCGACATAAGTCTGTCCCGGTGGGACCCCAGTCTCCAGCAGGAGATCGTCGAAGAGTACGAGTACGACGGCGGTAACTCCTCGTCGAGGCTCTTCGAGCGGTCTCGCATCAAGGCCCTAGCGGACGAAAGAGAGAGCGTCCAGAAGAAGACTTTCCAAAAATGGGTCAACTCGCACCTGGTGCGCGTGAACTCGCGGATAGCGGACCTCTACGTCGACTTGCGCGACGGCAAGCAGCTCATCAAGCTCCTCGAGGTCTTATCAGGTAAACAAATACATAATATGCAGGTTATCGTAAATTGGCTGAGTAAATGTTTGCTGTGGGTAGGTAAACATAGGAGTCATAGAATTTGGGTTGTTGGATGTGACGTTTTGGATTATATAAATAAGTAATCATTTGATTGGGTAAATATGATTATATACACAAGTGAGATACACAATTTTTTTTAAGAAACTACAAGACTAAATTGATAAGTAATGTTCTTTTTCACACATAGGTGGCCATGAAAGTATTGTCTACGCAATTACTCGGGCAATATAAATGATAGACATTTGAGTTTTAGGATGTATATATAAATTAACTATAGCTTGATTTTAGCATACTATTAACTAGGGATACTACTTTCGGTCAGATTTGGGCAGGATTCGAATCATTCAGGATTCAAATCGAGGCATTTTTAGCATACTATTAACTAGGAATACTACTTTCGGTCAGAGTTGGGCAGGATTCGAATCCTTTTAGAGGAATCAAAGGAGGCATTCAAATACTTAACTTCAACTGGATTTAGAGGATTCAAAAGAGGCATTTTTAGCATACTATTAACTAGGAATACTACTTCCGGTCAGAGTTGGGCAGGATTCGAATCCTTTTAGAGGAATCAAAAGAGGCATTCAAATACTTAAGTTCAACTGGATTCGTGATCCGGATTCGTTACATTTTTGTAAGAAGATTCGTATTCGAATCCAAATATGAGTGATTCGAATCCTTATAAAAGGATTCGAATATTTATAGAAGAATTCGAATACTTACAAAAGGTTTTAAATCATCGAAAATAATTCGAATTAATTGTAAGGATTAACTTATTTTTCTTTTGTGTGTTTTTAAATTTCTCGTTAAATCACTGTTTCATACGCGTGGCGCATGAAATAAAATTTCGAGTTTAGAAAAGCCCGAAAATTTGTCTCGGGTCGCTGCGCGACCCTCGACAAATTTTCACGGGGGTTTTCTAAACTCGAAATTTTACTTCATGCTTAGTCTGGGAGTGGAAACGCTCGTTCGAAACTTCAAACTGAATGCTTTGATAAGAACATTAAATGACTAAAAATGTTTTTAAAGATAATAATCTAGATTTCAAAATTTTGTTTAATATGATTTGAAGTAAAACTGACATGGTAGCCACAATCTGAAATGTTAAATTTTTCCGGTATTTCCCTGATTCAAGATTTTTTTTCCTGGACTTTTACTATAACTTTCTTTTGTGGGAAACCCCCATTTTGTCAAATTGTTTTCATTGTTTTTGTCAATATTTTAGTTAATTTTATCAATTTTTAGGTGTTGTGTAATTTGCCTGCTGATTTTGACAAATTTAATAATATCAGATGGCTTTTTTGTTAGTGTTTTGGTCAATTTGAATATAATTCCATGACTTTTCTCTGACTTTCCCGGTTTTTATGATATTCAGTGAATTTTTTATTTACGTAATTTTCAGGCATTTGTCGATTTTATAATAGAGTTCAATTTGAAGTTTTGAAGGGGTGTTTCCACTCCCAGGCTAAGCATGAAGTAAAATTTCGAGTTTAGAAAAGCCCCGTGAAAATTTGTCGAGGGTCGCGCAGCGACCCGAGACAAATTTTTGGGCTTTTCTAAACTCGAAATTTTACTTCATGCGCCACGCGTACAAAACACTGATTTGAAGTAAAGATCAAAAAACACACAAATACATCTTTAATCAGAGTAACAGGGAATCAGATATTTACTGTTATCAACGATGTTCAGCATTAATAATAAATAATTAGGTTTTGAATATTTTTGTTAAAACAACTGGTAACGATATTTTTATATTAATGGTTGCAAAAAAATAATAAAATCAAATTTATTCTTAAAGGATTTATATTCGTGATTCGAAAAACAGGATTCGAATCTTTGATTCGAATCATATTCATCTCTCCTCTATTCGAGTATTCGTGATTCAAATAATATGAGGCGGTTCGTATTCGTGATTCGAATCCTTTTTACGAGGATTCGTCCCAGCTCTGCTTCCGGTTTACCCAAAAGTGATATCATTTTTATTATTTTAAATTGCAACCCCAACTTTTGTCTAACTTGTAATATTCGTCTCTAAATTCCCTTTCCAATGATGTATAACAAGTTGATATTCACGTTAAAACTAACCTCAAAATTTATATTTATCTAAATTCACTTAGTAGGCGGAGGAATTGTAACTGGAATGAATCATCACAAAGTAGGCCGTAAAATAGTCGTTTTGCCTAAAAATAATTTCTAGTTACATCTAATATTTTTCACAGTTGCCGGCAAAAAAAGTTAAATACCAAAATAGAAATGTCTAAAATTCTAATTTATAAACGCACTTTAATATGAAAATTTTAAATAACACACCCTGCTTTTTTGTAATCTCAAAATTCTTTTTAAAATTCCCTATTCAATTATGTATTGCAAGTTGATATTAGTTTAAAAGTTGACCGTATTAAGCTTGTATTAGACGACACTATTTTCTTGTACAAGAAAATAGGATACTATTTTCTATCATGGTGTAATACACAAAATATGACCAATCGCAAATCTTTACAGTTTCGTATAATAGAAATAGGACATGTTCTATTTAGTACACTATGATAGAAAATAGTGTGGTCTAATACAAGCTTTAGAGTTTCTAAAAGTTTGCACTAAGTAGGCTTTATAATAATAATAGCTACAAAGTTAATGGTAGATTATTCTTAGATAAAACAAAGGCGTTGAATGGACTGTGATAGACATTTCTCGGCCTACTTTGTGATGTTTCATCCTAGTTACAATTCCTCAGCCTACTAAGTCAATTTCGAACAATATAAAATTTAGGTTAGTTTTAACGAAAGTATCAACTTGTTACACATCATTGGAAAGGAAATTTAGAGAGGAATATAACAGGTTAGAAAAAGTTTGGAGTTTTAGTTCAAAATTAAAAAAATTATATCACTTCCGGCAAAACCGGAAGTAGTGTTACTAGTTAATACTCTGCTAAAATGAACTATAGTTAAATTATAGATACATAGCAAAACTCAAATGTCTACTATTTATATTGTCTGTGTAATATTCAATACTTTCATGGCGACCCGGTATATTATATAGTCTTATTCTATAGTATGTTCAATAAAATAAAATCTGTAGAGTGCCATGGAAAATATTGTAGGTTGGTTGGCAACTATGAAATTATACATTATAATTATTATGTTTGACGTTTTATATGTCAATTCCTAAAGCGTGTAGCCAACTTTAATTTTAAAAAAGATAAAATCATGACACTCTAGAGGTTTTTTTGATTGAACATACGATATAAATGAACTTGTAGTAAATCTGAGAAACCCTTGGGTTTCACCTGAATAAATTCCTATTAACTTAGTTACATAACCAGCACTCCATTATTGTTATTATTATTTATTTAGATTTTATGTACAGTGTGATCAACAATGATTGTAGACAAGTTAAATTTCCCGCCAACAAATGTTGGTACAACTGATTATATGAAAAGAAAATTCCCTAGATTGCTTTTCCATTGGCATAGCAAATATTTTTTCCCAAAATAAATTGAAGTAAATTAAGGTTTTGTATATTTTTAATAAACGTAGAGTTAGCATCCCTAATTTTATAAGAAATGTTGAAAATGATGGCCTTCATTTTCCAGGCAAATGTTAACTCTACGTTTTTACTTTCCCCCGTATGTAATACAAACGGAAAGTATTGTTTTCGTGAAAATTTTCGAATCAAAAATTTTAGGGGAAATATCCGTTTTGAGGTCCCCTGAGTCGAATAAGACCATTTTTGAAAAATGTCTGTCTGTATGTCTATGTGTGAGTCTGTGTGCGCTGTACCGCAAAAACCGCTAAATATATCGAGATGAAACTTGAAACTTAAGCTTTTTGTTACAATCGGAAGAACTGAAAAGCTTTTTCAGTTTTTTCAGATTTTTTCAATAAATGTTCATCAAACAAAAAATTCTTTCAAATAAAAGTTATAGATAATAACAAAATGAAGATATATTGTTTATTTACTTTTTGTCATAGCACTCTTAGTTTTTGAGGTATTTTAAAAGTTGTTTGTTTTATCTAGTTATTGATGTGTGACAGTGTATGTGTCGATACAATTGAAAAATGTTTCAAATAAAAGTTGTAGGAAATAAAAAACTAAAGATTTTTTGTGGACTCACTTTTTGTCATAGCACTCTTAGTTTTTAAAATATTTAATAAATAGTGTTTTTTATCTAGTCATTGATTTGTGTCAGTGTGTGTGTTGATACAATTGGAAAATGTTTCAAATAAAAGTTGTAGGTAATAATATATTAAAGATTTTTTGTATCTTCACTTTTTGTCATAGCACTCTTAGTTTTTGAGATATTCAATAAATAGTGTTTTTTATCTAGTCATTGGTTTGTGTCAGTATGTGTTGATCCAATTGAAAAATGTTTCAACTAAAAGTTGTAGTTATCAAAAAGTTGAAGACATTTTGAAAATAATAATGCTAGAAATATTTTAAAAGTGATTTAATACGCAATTTACGGGGGAAAGTACTATGATGGACACATCACCATTTTTTATTTTGAAATACACGTTGAAGCTCCTCCGGATTTATGTTCCTTATCTCTTCTTCAATTGCTGCTTTAAGCTCGTTTAGGGTATGCATTCGATTTTTAGAAACCGTATTTTTGAAATGCCCGAATAAATAAAAATTGCACGGAGTGAGGTCTGGCGAACGTGGTGGCCATAATCCGTCGCTTACCAAGCGATCATCGTAAATTTCCCTTAAGGGGGTATTACCACTAGGACAGCGTTTTTTTTACGGTTTTTCAAAAAAATTTTTTTTGGGTAAATTTAATACATGCGATCTTGCGGTTTCTTGCAACTTGTTTATAGAATTATGAACTATAAAATATGAATTTTAATTCTCTTTAATCGTCCGACTTAACCACTAAATCTGCCCTCAAATAAGGCCGTGTCCGCCGTGTTTTTCCCCATGGCAGGAACCTAAAATGAAGTAGTAGCAGCATTAAATTATCTGGAGTTTGAACCACCGATAATAAAAAAATCTCGATAAATAACAAAATGGAGGCTATTCGAAAAAAGTGGTCGCTTTTTGCCCCCCTCCCCCCCCTTTTCTGACTTTGAGGCTCTATGAAAAATATCAAATATTAATATATGTATTTGAATGACGGTGGTTCAAACTCCAGAGGAAAATCTGGAGAACCGAAATTTATAGTTTGAAAAGAAAGTTTCCGGCCAGCGAAAAAACAGTTGTTTCGAGAAAAACACGTTTAAAGTTTTGACACAAGTTTTAACTATTTTTGGAGATTTTTGGAGATTTTTGGCTTTAGTTAGCTACAGCAGCTCCGTACAGTAGGCCCTCCTCTTCCTCTAAAAACTGGGTTTGAATGATTTGCTCCTGCCAGCGTTGTTGGATGGCCTTTGATCTGCTGGAGTCAGGCAAAATTCGTCCCAGGTCTCACGCTCCGCACCGGAAGGCCTTGGCTTGCAGGCCGATATGGATCCCCAGTGTCTCCATCGTCTTAAAAACTGCCGAGTAACCGTCGTTAAATATGCTGGTAGCTATGAAGGACGCGATAGCGACGGTTTTTGCACCACAGTTGAGGTGCTTCGAAGTCAGCTTCCAGACACAAGCATTTAAACTTTCGTTTGAGTTCTGCGTATGTCCACCCAGCCACCTACTCAGCATTGTTTACTTCAACAAGCAAAAAACTATCTAACGAATTCGCGTATTGTAAAACGGCTTTGTGGCATGAAACTAGATACTATCAAGTATCAATATATGCAAAAAAAAAGAAATCAATTTTTTAAAACTTTCGAATGGTAATACCCCCTTAAGTAATTTAATGTCGCCAACGCAGTATGAGGAGTGGCTACGTCTTGCTGAAAATAACCCATTATCGTCATCATGCACTTGATTCAAAAATTCATCTAGGATGAGTGTTCGGTAGCGCTCCGCATTGATTGTTTCGTTGAAAAATATTTTGCCAATTATCCGACGTCTCGAAATTGCTACCCAAACACCAATTTTTTGTGGATGTAAATCCGTTTCAATAAAAGTATGAGGATTTTTTGTAGCCCACGTACGATAGTTTTGGCTGTTCACATATCCTGACAAGTGAAACCACGCCTCGTCAGTAAAAAAAGGTCTTGTCCAACATACCATTATCATTTAAATTCTGATTAAACAAATTACAATAATCAATTCTTTTTTGGCAATCATGTGGCTGAAGTTGTTGAACTACCGATACCTTATATGGGTGCAAATGCAGAATTTTTTTTGCGGCTTTTATGCAACTCCCATACGAGACTCCTGTAAAAGGATTAAACATTAAAATTTGTAAGCACCTTAAAATTAAGAACATACCCATTTGAGCTGAAAGTTTTCTTAAAGATTTTGTTGGGCTTTGTTCAAGTCGTTGTTGAATGTCGCCAACAACCTCTTCTGTTAAGATAGGCAGTCTTCCATCTGACTTGCCCTTACAGATACAATTCTTTCCCTCAAAACGGTCAATAATGCGGGTTTTATGCGAGGAAAATGTTTTGTAAGGAATGTGGACATCGGGGAAGGCTTGAATAAATTGATTCAGACACGATTGTAACGAGTATGTCCATGTGCCATCTTTATTCATTGTTCCACTTCGATAATGAGCCTTCAGGATAAAAGCATCATGCTGTGATGCAAAAGCGAATTCTCTTAAACTCCGTAAATTTAGGATTATTCACCTTCACCTTTAGGGCATGAAAAAGAGGCTTTTTTTGACATTTTTTTCTCAGAGTACGTTCGAGATATTCGCACGCGGTTTTTCGTATCGTATTTATTCATCTTTTCTCTTTATTAAGGTATTTTTTAAAGTCGAGTACGTTCAGCCCCGGCGAAGATGTCCAGGTCCAAAGTGGCCAGCTCAATTTAGCATTGGTTGGCGCGCGGTAGCTTAACTCTGGTCCCAGTTGTCTGAAACAAAAAAAAAATAAAGGGTTTTAAAGTATATTAAATTGTCTAGAAATTGACCCTCGGATGGTCCATTTGAACCATAATTAGCAAAATGGCGACCATCGTACGAAAAGTGTCATTTTTTGCCACTTTTTTTCTCCTTTGGCGGGCCTTAAAAAATATTAATAATTATTTGAAATAAAACATCGCAGTTGGGAGGGTTTCACTTTTATTGTTGAACACTGCAACATGTTTCACCACACAGTGGCTTCATCAGGCAGATGAAATAATGATTTTACAAAGTACAGGTACCTACAGGTACCTGTACTTTGTAAAATCATTATTATTTCATCTGCCTGATGAAGCCACTGTGTGGTGAAACATGTTGCAGTGTTCAACAATAAAAGTGAAACCCTCCCAACTGCGTTGTTTTATTTCAAATAGTATTATGGAGTTTCATCATGCATCCGCCTCATCAATTAAATATATTAATAATTGTCGGGCACACTTCGTCGAGGATCAACTCCTAGGGAATTTTATTACCTTTAAGATGCGTTTATCGAGAGTTAAATCGGTTAATTCGTTGTCGAGATATTCTACCGCGCGATTTAAAAAATATGGTTTCGATAAAAACGTGTTTAAAGTTTCAACTTCAGAAAATAACCATTTTTATGCAACTTACGGCTAATCGGCGATGCCAGCACCATAAAGTAAGCCCTCCTTTTCCTCGTAGAAGGCGTTTTGCTAGAGGCGGTCACTTCTCTGCTCCTCAATCGCCGCTCGCACCGCTGGAGTCAGCGTTGAACCCCACGGTTATTCCCATCGTTATCATGGTCTTCAGAAGCGATGAGTTTCCCTCATTAAACAATCCGACGGCCAAAAATGTTGCGACATCGATGGTTTTCATCCTGGCTTGCAAATGTTTGGGCGCCAACCTCCAAATGCAGGCATTCAAACTTTCATTGCAATTTTGAGTATTGCCTCCTAAGCACCGGACCAGTAGATCATCCGATGAAAGAGCCTCGTAAATTGGCTTGATGACGTTCTGAACTTCTTTGGAGATCAGTGGTTCGTCGTCAAATTCATCCAACTTCCCAGTCGACGCTGCGACTTGCCATTTGCACCAGCTCTTCTCTCCCTCCTGGCAGTTTTGGTGTTGTGGATGGTCGTTTGTCTAACATTTATAGAAATATTGCCTTCTTCATGTCGTCCACTGAATTTGAATGCCGTCTGATGGCCAAGCCGTAGTAGATCTAAACTAGATCTAGATCTAAACTGCACTGAGAAAGTGCAGCTTACTTAGAGAAAAATAGTAGTATATTTATCGACAGTCGATAACTCGTTTCGGCCTACAGCGCCATCTAGTGAGTGATGAGTTTAAGCAGTGGAGATGGGTACGGAAGTACCAAAAACGTAAAATACGCAAGCGAAATGACGCAATCGAAAACGCCGTTTTTGAGCAAAAACATTGTTTTGTTTAAATCGCAATTTCACATATTTCCAACTCGAATTTCGAAAAACGGCTTCAGAAAACCCTAATCAGCACTTCAAAGTGTCCGATTCTTCAAAAAAAAAATCGATTTTTTGAACCCGCTAAAGGTGAATGCCCCCTTAAATTTTCTAATTTTCTAACCTTAAAAACAGCAAATCACTTACCACAAAACAAAGATTTACACAGAGTAGTCCTGATAAGAACTGATGTCTATGGAACAGAATGAAAAATAACTAAATTCGAAGAATGAATTAACACAATGGCAAAATACGACGCACGACGCTGCTAATGTCAAACCTAGTTACTGTTTATTAATTTTTTCTTGGCATGAACTTGGAGCGATCAAATTCCCCAGATTTTTCGGCGGGAAATTTAACTTGTCTACAATCATTGTTCATCACACTGTAATACAAGAGGTCAATACATTATTATTATTATTAAATAAACAAATAAATCACGGTAAACAAAAGCGAATTCTGTTAAACTCCGTAAATTTAGAATTAAACTTAAATTTTCTTATTTTCTAACCTTAAAAGCAGCAAATCACTTACCACAAAACAAAGATTTACACAAAGTAGTCCTGATAAGAACTGATGTCTATGAATAACTAAATCCGAAGAATGAATTAACACAATGTCAAAATACGACGCACGACGCTGCTAATGTCAATCCGAGTTACTGTTTATTAATTTTTCCTTGGCATGAACTTGAAGCGATCAAATTCCCCAGATTTTTCGGCGACAAATTTAACTTGTCTACAATCATTGTTGATCACACTGTAGGTACATTACCATCACTCTATTACTGTTATTATTATTTATTTAGATTTTATGTAATACAAGAGGTCAATACATTATTATTATTATTAAACAAATAAATTTGTAATTGTTTCGTTTTTGTAACAAGTGGGAAATTTTCTTAGGTGAAAGGTTACCTCGTCCAACAAAAGGCAAAATGCGTATCCACTGTTTAGAAAATGTTGATAAGGCCCTGCAATTTTTGAGGGAGCAGAGGGTGCATTTAGAAAATATGGGCTCGCACGATATTGTCGACGGCAACCCTAGGCTGTCGCTGGGTCTTATCTGGACCATCATCCTACGTTTCCAAATTCAAGACATCACAATTGAAGAGACCGATAACCAGGAGACGAAATCCGCCAAAGATGCGCTTTTACTTTGGTAAGTATTTTTTTGTTTAATTATCAATATTGTGTGATAAACTATCTTCCGATCCGAGTCAAGTCAATTTGTGGAGTTTTATCAAGTATGGACCAGAGCTGGGACGAATCCTCGTAAAAAGGATCCGAATCACGAATCCGAATCACCTAATATGATTCGAATCACGAATACTCGAATAAAAGATTCGTAAGAGATAAATATATCTTTGCTTTAGTTGGGTTAGGTTTCGTCACAGTATACCTTCTGCTGATTTTACTACTAGAGCATTGGCTAATGTTAAGTTAGGTAAGATGCCAATTAGGTTAGGTTTGATTAAAATTATTTTGGTTAAGTAAAATAGCAGTTAGGTTAGATTACATGGCAGTTGCATTAAGTTAGATGACAGATACATATCTTTCGTTGGATGAAAATAATTAGGTTTAGAATCAAAGATTCGAATCCTGTTTTTTCGAATCACGAATACAAATCCTTTAAGAATAAATTTGATTTTATTATTTTTTTGCAACCATTAACATATACATATCGTTACCCGTTGTTTTAACAAAAATATTCAAAACCAAATTATTTATTATTAATATTTCGCAAAAGTTGCGAATAACTCAATAACTAATGGGAATACAAAAAAATCGTTCAAACAAAAGTTTTAGATAAGAAAATTTTACACAATTTTTCTATCTTTAAGTTTTTTTTTTTTTTTTGTGTGGGCAGCTTGGTGGTGTAGTGGTTAGAGTGTTGTACTGCCACGCCACGGACCGGGGTTCAAATACCGGCCTAACAAGTTGTCTGCATTTATATAGGTTAGGATAAAAATGCCAAACACTCCGTCTTCTCGGATATGACGTTAAATGCATGTAGGACCCGTGTACTGCCTGGATGTTGCGTGCACGTTAAAGATCCCTACCGGTGGGTTGGAACTCCCACCGGGTTCGGCAAAATTCCCGGATAGCTGTAGACCTAATCTCCGGCGTCATGATTGGCCTTAGCAGCGGAAATAGATGACGTAAAACCATAAATAAAAAAAAAAAGTTTTTTTGTAACTATATTCTTTTTTAGAGAACAATAACAGTTTGTTGAAAGATTCTTAAAAACTTATAATTTTTAAAAATCATGAAATATCTTGATTTTGCGCATTACTGAAATCATATATCATTAGTAATTAGTAATATTTAATGTCGTTTTTATTATTGTGCGCGTTGATAGAGATGATAAAGTTTGTTAATAATCTATGCATTATAACATAAAAACATTTTATATGTACAGAGAGTTTAAAGTTTAGTGACCACGATTTTTGCGTAACAATAACAAATTTTCAACACTTATGTGTTTTCATATGTTATAATAGTTATATTTTAAAATTTTCCCTGTAATTGGATTATTTCTGTTGGGAATAAATAAATAAATAAATAAACACTTTTAGTAAATAACACACTTGGTTAAGATTTCACTGTATATTAGTTGACACTGCAACACTTGTTTTGCCACACAGGCAGATAAATGATGACAATTTTTCAGTTGAAACAATTAAAAATGTTCGAAATGAAAATAAACACATTAATCACTGCACGCTGTATAAGTTCCAATTGGAAAAAAACTCGATGAAAGTGTTATGACAATTGAAAATGTCAAAGTTGGTTTTAAAAATTTCGTCACAGAAAAATTTCATTAGATTATGAAAGCAACCATTGCAGTGTATCCAGCCATGGCAGTGTAAACTGAACAAATAATCATAATGAAGAGACACTAAAAATGGACTTGCCAACTGCTTTATAATCAAAACTTGAAGAATTTTATAATAGAGAAATAAAAACTTTATCAAAACGTTGGCTAGAAGAAGTTGGAAATGATAGCAATTAAATTATAACGAGTGTCTATAAACTGTCGTCGGCATCTCGGTTGCTTTGAAAAACAAATTACATATCTCAGATTATGCCATACGAAACGGTAAAGCGGTGTAAGTGTGTTCTTAATTATCTAGAAATTGTCCAATACTTGCATAGATTTGAGGTATTTTTGGGGCCCAACCTGGGGCCAAGCTAACGCTAGGCCCTTGTTAGGCGCCATAAATTGTGAAAGTAAAAGTTAAAAACTTCACACTGATTAGTGTTTTGTACGCGTGGCGCATGAAGTAAAATTTCAAGTTCTAAATCAAAACGCTCAGGCTTTTCTAAACCTAAAAAATTTACTTTATGCTTAAGCTAAGAGTGGAGAACACTCGTTTAAAAGTACTTAAAACGCTTGCATTTGAGATTTTTTGGCGCCCAACCTGGGGCCAGGCTAACGCTGTGGCCCCTAGTTGGGCGCCATAAATCGCAAGCATCTAAATTTAAAACTTTCCACTGAATCAGCGTTTTGTACGCGTGGTGCATGAAGTAAAATTTTGAGTTTAGAAAAGCCTGAGTTTGGATTTGGACGTTCAGGCTTTTCTAAACTGGAAATTTTACTTCATGCTTTGTCTGGGAGTGAAAAACACTCGTTTAAGCTTCAAAATGAACGCTTAATAATTTTTTTTTAACTTATTGATTAATAACTAAATACGCTTTAACTTGATTCGTACATTTTTTATACAGGGTAATTATACGGGTAATTTACCCGGTATTCAATAAATTAATGAATATAAACCGGTTTACCGATATTTCACCAGGAAATCATAAAATCGTTGTTACAGGGGTAAAATTCATTAAGTACGTTACGTGGATAATTAATAGAATTAAAAGATTTACCGTTACCAAGTGTTTTACACTCCCAGACTAAGCATGAAGTAAAATTTCGGGTTTAGAAAAGCCCCGTGAAAATTTGTCGAGGGTCGCGCAGCGACCCGAGACAAATTTTCTGGGCTTTTCTAAACCCGAAATTTTACTTCATGCGCCACGCGTATAAAACAGTGATTTAACGAGAAATTTAAAAACACACAAAAGACATATTTATGTTAATCCTCACAATTAATTCGAATTATTTTTAGTGATTCAAATCCTTTTGTAAGTATTCGAATCCTTTTATAAATATTAGAATCCTTTTATAAATATTCGAATCCTTTTATAAAGATTCGAATCCTTTCATAAGGATTCGAATTCTTCTATATGGATTCGAATGAAAAAATGTAAAGAATCCGGATCACGAATCCAGTTGAACTAAGGTACTCTTTTTTCAAGAACACAAGAAGTAGAGATATCTATGGGCTATCAATTGAACTGTTAAAGTGTTGTACCGACGTTTTAATATCTCCTTTAACACACATCATTAATCATTGCTTTAAAACATCTACTTTTCCCAATGCATTAAAAAACTCTATTATATTACCTTTATATAAAAAAGGGGATACAAGCGAACCCATGAACTATAGACCTATTTCTCTACTTCCTGTGTTCTCAAAGGTGTTTGAAAAAATTATGTCAAATCAACTATACCGCCATCTTGAAATTAATAACATGTTATCAAACTGTCAATTTGGTTTTAGGTCCAGGAAATCTACAGAGGACGCAGTGATAGACCTAATAAATGTCATTCTGCAAGCCTTTGAAGAGCGTCAGTATTGTATTGCAACATTTTTAGATTTGTCAAAAGCGTTTGACTGTGTTAGTCACGAGTTACTGATACAAAAACTGTTGCATTATGGTTTTGATAGAGCCAGCTCAAAATTGATTCAGTCGTATCTTTACAATAGGCAGCAGCGTGTCAAGGTGGGGGAGTTTGTGTCATCACATCTTACAGTATTACATGGGGCACCCCAAGGTTCCATATTGGGTCCTCTGCTATTTTTAATTTTTATAAATGATCTCGCAGATCATTTGAACATTGGAAAAACTATACTGTATGCGGATGACACGTCTCTAGTCACCAGACACGCTGATTTTGACAAGTTGGTGGAGCAGAATCATAATGCAAAAGGGCTTGCAAGTGACTGGTTAAACAGTAATAAACTTGTACTAAACCATAGTAAAACGGTCGATATGCTATTCTCACTGCGTCCATGTGAATATAACCTGGAACTATCAACAACATTTCTCGGTGTGAAAATTGATTCTTCTCTTACCTGGAAATCAAATAGTGATTTATTAGCTAAAAAACTATGCTCTAATATATTTTTGTTGAGAAATCTATCTCATTCTGTATCTATAAACATGCTTAAAACATCTTATTTCAGTACGTGTCATGCATTAATTTCGTATGGTATACTTACATGGGGTCACACCTCTATTCGTGATAGAATCTTTAAATTACAAAGAAGAGCCATACGTGTTATTGCAGGAGCGAACTATAGGGATGATTGTAGACCATTATTTAAATCATTAAGAATAATGACAATAACATCTCTCTATATTTATAAATGCTTAATTTATATAAAAAATCACGGCGAAGTGTACAGCACTATAACTGAAATCCATGATCATAACACTCGCCAAAAACAGGATTACTACATTACTTACACTCGATTAAATAAATCACGTGTTGGAATAAGTCATTGGGGATTAAAATTTTATAATAAGCTGCCAGTCGTTGTAAAATGCTTACCTGAAAAACGATTTAAGGTATATATAAAGAATTATTTTCAGTACAACCCATATTATACGTGGGACGAATATCTAAATGAATAAAAGCGTTTACTTATGTTTGTAAGAAATTTTTTTAATTTTTTCAAATCTTATTTTATTTATTTTATACAGTTTGTGTAGTATATGTTTAATTATCGTGGTATTTTACACCTTGCATAATTACAATTTCCAATGACGTATGTTAACACATTGTAGTGTATTTGCATCAATAAATTATTATTATTATTATTATTATTATTATTCGAATGCCTCTTTTGATAAAGGATTCGAATCCTAAATGATTCGCATCCTGCCCAGCTCTGATGCTTAGCCTGGGAGTGGAAACACCCGTTCAAAACTTCAAATTGAACTCTATTATAAAATCGGCGAATGCCTGAAAATTACGTAAATAAAAAAAATCACTGAATATCATTAAATCCGGAAAAGTCAGAGATAAGTCATGGAATTATATTCAAATTGACCAAAACTCTAACAAAAAAGTCATATGATATTATTAAGTTTGTCAAAATTAGCAAGCAAATTACAAAACAGGTAAGCATTTATAAAATTAACTTAAATATTGACAAAAACAATGAAAACAATTTAACAAAATAGATGTTTCCCCACAGAACAAAGTTATATTAAAAGGTCAGGAAAAAAAATCTTGGATCAGGGAAATGCCGGAAAAATTATCGTTTCAGATTGTGGCTTGTCAGTTTTACTTCAAATAATATTAAACAAAATTTTGAAAACTAGATTATTATCTTTAAAAACATTTTCAGTCATTTAATGTTTTTATCAAAAGATTCAGTTTGATGTTTCGAACGAGCGTTTCCACTCCCAGACTAAGCATGAAGTAAAATTTCGAGTTTAGAAAAGCCCCGTGAAAATTTGTCGAGGGTCGCGCAGCGACCCGAGACAAATTTTCTGGGCTTTTCTAAACTCGAAATTTTACTTCATGCGCCACGCGTATAAAATTGTGATTTAACGAGAAATTTAAAAACACAAAAGACATTTTTCAAGTTAATCCTCACAATTAATTCGAATTATTTTTGACGATTCAAAACCTTTTGTAAGTATTCGAATCCTTTTATAAATATTCGAATCCTTTTATAAATATTCGAATCCTTTTATAAGGATTCGAATCACCTACATTTGGATTCGAATACGAATCCTCTTAAAAAAATGCAACGAATCCAGTTCAACTAAAGTATTCGAATGCCTCTTTTGAATCCTCTAAAAGGATTTGAATCCAGGATTCGAATCCTGAATGATTCGAATCCTGCTCAGCTCTGGTACGGAGTGAAATGTAATTAAAGCAAGAACTAACTTCCAAGTTTGCGAAACTAAAACCATCTTATAGGTTCTGATTGAGATACCTATAAGATGGTTTTAGTTTCGCAAACTTGGAAGTTAGTTCTTGCTTTAATTACATTTTACTCTTGTTCAATCATGTTTTCTAAAAAAAAAAGAAATATTGTTGCATGTTTATTTTAATGTGAAGTATTGATGCGAACTAAAGTTTCCTCTATTTTTCTTTCACAAACTTGTGGCACTATATTGCTAATTAGGACGAGCGCGGCCACACCTCATTGACCTCATTTCACCGCAAATAAAACTCTAATATCCCGAGGGTGTAACCCAACACCACTCGAGTTTTAATAACCCTTACGCATTTCAATGTTAGCCTTATAATTGGAATTAATCTACTGATATTTGTTTTAAAAAGTGTAATTAACATTACTGATTGAATGTCTTTAAAAATAATGGTGTTGTTTTTCTATTCGTGTCTAATCGTTGGACAATGTGTCACATTGATATTTCATGTCTCCTTTCCAACAAAATATTATCTTCTATTTCTTCTTACTTGCTACCTTTCATCACACTGTTGTTCTTCCTGTTCATTAGGTGTCAGATGAAAACTGCTGGTTACCACAACGTAAACGTCCGCAATTTCACGACCTCCTGGCGCGACGGTCTCGCCTTCAACGCAATCATCCACAAGCACCGGCCCGACCTGATCCAGTTCGACAAACTGACGAAATCGAACGCGATGCACAACCTGAACAACGCCTTTAACGTAGCCGAGGACAAGCTGGGCCTCATCAAACTCCTCGACGCCGAAGACATCTTCGTCGAACAGCCCGACGAAAAATCAATCATCACATACGTCGTCACATACTACCACTACTTCAGCAAGATGAAACAGGAAACAGTACAAGGCAAGCGAATCGGAAAGGTTGTGGGCATCGCGATGGACAACGACCGAATGATACACGAATACGAATCACTGACGAGTGATTTATTAGCCTGGATTGAGAGTACGATACAGGCTCTGGGCAATCGCACTTTCGCCAACAGTCTGGTGGGTGTCCAACAGGAGCTGACGCAGTTCAGCACGTATAGAACTGTCGAGAAACCGCCTAAATTCGTAGAGAAGGGGAATTTGGAGATCCTTCTGTTCACCTTACAATCAAAAATGCGAGCTAATAATCAAAGAGTTTACACTCCGAAAGAAGGAAAGATGATCGCCGATATCAATAAAGCCTGGGATCGCCTGGAGAAGGCCGAGCACGAGAGGGAGCTAGCGTTGCGCGAGGAATTGATCAGGCAGGAGAAGTTGGAGCAGCTGGCGGCTAGGTTTAACCGCAAGGCTTCGATGAGGGAGACTTGGTTGAGTGAGAATCAGCGGTTGGTTTCTCAGGATAACTTCGGGCATGATTTGGCGGCTGTTGAGGCTGCTGCGAAGAAGCACGAGGCCATTGAGACGGATATTTTGGCTTACGAGGAACGAGTGCAGGCTGTTGTGGCCGTCGCTTCGGAATTGTCGGCTGAGAATTATCACGATATGGAGAAGATCGGGCAGAGGAAGGATAACGTTTTGAGGTTGTGGAATTACTTGCTCGAGTTGCTGAGGGCGCGCAGGATGAGGCTCGAGTTGAGTTTGCAGCTGCAACAAACATTCCAAGTAAGTTCCATTCATTTGTAACAAATAACTTATTAAAATCTAAGGATACTAATGAGTAAACCCTTAGTATTAAACCTTTAGTAAATTAAGTTAGCTAAATATTACTCATTGATCCATTTGTGATCAGATTGTAATTATAGTAAAATACAACTAAGTGTTTTGCAAATAATAAAAAAAAAAAAAATTGAAACAAAAGTATCGGACAATAATGCACATGAATTCATTAGTTACGAAATACTGCACACATTAATGATTATCAACAAATCTGATATGTGTAAGTATACATATCCCGATGTATTTGCTGTTAATTTTCAGCAAAGCTGGGTAGAATTGGAATAATTCAGGTAAATGTATATACAGAGAGTTTTATGTAACACCGAACATGCCAGAAAATATTTAATGTAAATTTTCCTATGTTCGATGTGTTGCACGTTTGCCAGTACCGCACCTAGGTCTGCTGCACAACACTGGGGTTGTAGGTGTGCGGCTTCATTTGGCAAACATTGCAACTTTCATTTATTTCTTAACATAATACTCAATAAAAATAATGTAGGTGTGTTTATTACTTTATTGACTGCGTAACTTACAATGAATTGAAGATACAGTGAATTTTTTTTTAGGTAAACATGCATAAGCTATAAATTTTCCGACATTCGTTGTTTTTTCTTCTTCTTCTTCTGCTATCCCTTGTTGCCCCTTAGGGCGTCGGGTACTCGTTATCGAGCCATCTCCTCCATAACTGTTTATTCTCCGCGATTTTTCCTAGCTCTTCTGCGCTTTTCCCATGTCTCTCTCCTATTTCTTCAATTATGTTGGTCATTGTCTTCCTGGGTCTGCCTGGTTTCCTCTTTCCTTCCATGGTTGTTTGCTGCACCTGTTTTGTTAGTCTATAGTTGTCCATTCTCCTGACATGGGCATACCAATTTAGTTGTTTCTTTTCTATTTTGTTTGTTATTGTGTCCTGTTTTAAGTTGGCATATATCTCCTCGTTCCTTTTCTTATCAAATTTGCTGACGTTTGATATTTTTGCAGGAATTTCATTTCTATCGTGGTTAATTTATTTTTATGTACCGGTAGTGTGGTCATTGTTTCTGTGGAGTATAGCACTGAGGGGATTACAATTTTGTTGTATATATGTTGTTTCGTTTTTGAATTTATTTCTTTTTTGCCTAGAATTGTCTTGTTAATCGCATAGTAGATGTTGTTTGCTTTCTTATGTTTGTTGGCTATTTCTGTGTCTATTTTTCCGTCTTTGCTAATGATTGTTCCTAAGTAGTTGTAGTTAGTTATCTTCTCCAATCTTGTTCCTTTGCATGTATATTCTGTGTTGTTATCTTTCTTGCACCCTTTTATTTCCATTATTTTTGTTTTGTCCGTGTTTATGCTCATACCCATTTTGTCTATTTCTTCTGTCCATATGTCTATCATTTTTTGCATCTTTTCTGGTCTGTCCGCTATTAGTGTTACATCATCTGCGTATATTAGAGCCTCTATTAGTAACGCCTTCAGATTTTTATATCCCCATACTGTCTTAGGTGTTCTGTGTTTGCAATTTTTGTATATTCTGTCCATGTATATGATAAACAGTAGGGGGCTAAGTGAGTCTCCTTGTTTTACTCCACTTTTAATCTCGAATTCTGTTGATGTAATGCCGTTTATTTGTACTATTCCTCTTACTCTTGTGTATAAACTCTGAATTGCTTTTAATAGGCTTGATGATATATTTAGCTGCTGTAGGGTCTCCCATAGTTTTGTTCTGTCGATATTGTCAAATGCTGCTTTCACGTCGATAAAGGTGATATATAGCTCTGCGTTTCTTTCTATTTTTGCTTCTATTGCTTTCCGGAGTACGCTAATATGATCTGTAGTTTGTCTTTTGCTCCTGAATCCTCCTTGTTCTTCTTCTAGTTTGTGTTCTATTTGTTGTCTTAGCCTCCTTTCTAAAATTTTGCTATACACTTTTATAGCTACTGGGGCTAGGCATATCGCTCTATAGTTGTTGCAATCTGTAAAGCTTCCTTTTTTGTGTATTGCGACCAGCGCGTTTGTTTCCCAATCAGTTGGTATTGTTGCTTCTTTCCATGCCATGTTGCATATATCTTTCATCCATTCTATTGCTTTTTGGCCTCCGTACTTGATTAGTTCTGGCGTGATTCCGTCTGGTCCCGCAGCTTTTCCTGTTTTCAGTTCTTTTATTGCATCTGTCACTTCATCCATCTGTATTTCTGTTTCTTCGTCTTGTGTTTGTTTTCCCTCTACTTCATTTGTTCTTGTTTCACTTTTCGTGTTGTTTTTTGGTGAGAATTTTTCTTCGTAATGTTCTTTCCATGTTTTTACTATCATTGTTGTTTCGCTCTGTATACACCCGTTTTTATCTCTTACACTTCTTATGTTCTTCTCTCTTTTCTTCCTTAAGGATTTGACTGCTTTCCAGAATTTTCTGTTGTCTGTTTCGCTTAGTTGTTGGATTTCTTCCCCGAATTCTTCCCAGCTTTTCTTTTTTGCTTCTTGCAGTGTTCTTTTTGATTCGTTTCTTCTTATTATGTATGCTTCTTTGTCTTCACTTCTCCTTGTTTGTAGATATTTTTTCCATGCTTCTTTCTTCTGTTTGATTTTGTGTTTTACTTCGTTGTTCCACCATTTTGTTCTCTTGCTGTTACTTGTTATTTTCTTTTCTCCGCATATCTTTTTAGCTGTATCTATCATGGTGTTTTTTAGTTTGGTCCATTTTAGATTTAATGTGAGTGTTTGGTTTTCTTCTTGTTCCAGTTTTGTTAGCACCTCCGTTATTTCAAGTTCGTATTTTTCTCTAATTTCTTGTTCCTATAACCTTTCTACTTTTATTTTCTTATGCACTTTTCCAGGTTTTGTTTTTGTAGTTGTTAGCTTTGTTCTTGTTATTATTAGTTTGTGGTCCGTACTTAGTTCTGCTTCTTTACTTATTTTTACTGATTGTACTAAATTCTCCATCTCCTGGGTATATGTTGTGTAGTCTATTATACTTCTGACGTTCCTTTCTATGTCTTCATATGTGTAGTATATGTCTTGTTTGAAAAATGAGTTTCCTATTATTAGGCTGTTTCCTATGCAGAAGTTTGTCATTCTGGTTCCATTGCTGTTCCTGCTGTTTTCTCCGTATTTTCCGATGCATCCTTGGCCCATTTCTACGTCACTTCCTATTCTTGCGTTCCAGTCTCCACTGACTATTATGTGTTCCGTGCTTTCTTTGTGATTGTCCAATATTTCTTGAAGTTCTGTATAGAATTCATCTAGTTCTTTTTCTTTTGATCCCTGGATTGGGGCGTAAATTTGCACAATAGCTAGTTTTATTCCTATATCTATTTCTATGTCTATGATTCTCGATGAGGTGGGCTTCCATTTTGTGACTTTCCTGTTTATTTCTTCTGCTACTATAATTCCAACTCCTTCTTTTCTTCTTTCTCCTTCTGGTTTCCCAGAATAGTATAAGGTATATCCGTCCTTCAACTGTTTGTGTCCATATCCATTTTTCTTCGTTTCCCCAACTCCCATTATGTGTATATTTCTTCTTTTCATCTCTTCTACTATTTCCTCTTCCTTTCCGTCGATTGTTTTGATGTTCCATGTCGCTAGTGTTATTTCAGGTTCTTTTCTCTCATCTCCTTTTCCGTTGCGGTTGACGTCTTCGGTTGGTCCCTTAGCTTCTGCTATTTTACCTCTTCTTGTTTCTTCTTTCCTTGGTCTATTATGGGCGCTAGGAGGCTTTGAACTGTGTTTGGTGTTTTGTGGTTTTTTGGGGTGTATTTATTGTTATTTATGGGTTGGTTGTCTTCCTTGTTTGTTCTCTTATTGGGGTTTCTATGCTTTTCTTCTATTTATTCCGAGCTCAGTATGTTTCTCCCTCTCTTCTTATCACTTGCCTTTGCCTCCTCTTCATTTGTCTCTTCCAAGAATGGATTAAATTCGTCTTCCGACGTTTCATATACCTCGTCCTGGGTTTTGAGTTCTTCCGTTGCCTTCTTTTCTTGTTTGGTCTTCTCATTCACTATTATTAACTTGTCGTATTTTATGTAGGCTTCTTTTCCATTCTTTTTTGCTTCTATTAATATTGGCTTGAGCCTCTTCCTTTTTTCTACTACTTCTTTCGGGTAGTCTTCTTTGATGTAGATCTTGGTTCCATTTAGATTTGTTCTGTTCTTTAGTATCTGCAATTTCCTTCTGTACGTAGTCAGCCCTATTAGGATTGGGCTATTTGGTGTTCTTTTGTCGATTTGTTTGATAAAGTCTATTTCTTGTTCTTCTACATCGACCTTTAGTTTTGTTTTGATTATATTGACTATTGTTTTTTCTCTCGTTGTTTTTTAAGAGTTCAATCTGAAGCTTTAAACGAGTGTTTTCCACTCCCAGACTAAGCATGAAGTAAAATTTCGAGTTTAGAAAAGCCCCTTGAAAATTTGTCGAGGGTCGCGCAGCGACCCGAGACAAATTTTCTGGGCTTTTCTAAACTCGAAATTTTACTTCATGCGCCACGCGTATAAAACGCAGATTTCAAGTAAAATTCGAATATACATAAATTTTACAATATATTAGTGTTTTATACGCGTGGCGCATGAAGTAAAATTTCGAGTTTAGAAAAGCCCAGAAAATTTGTCTCGGGTCGCTGCGCGACCCTCGACAAATTTTCACGGGGCTTTTCTAAACTCGAAATTTTACTTCATGCTTAGTCTGGGAGTGGAAAATCCTCGTTTAAAGCTTCAAATTAAACTTAAAAACAACAAGGAATATCTAAAGATTTACAGAAAATAGGCTGAATTTGGAATATATATACTTAAAAGAAAAACTCCCTGTATGTTTTATGACAGTATTAATCTTGATTGTCTTGAAATGCCGATGTCTTGCTTTGGACAAAAAAGTATGTTCCCTCTCACTGTACTTACCATAAATGCAGAAGATTTAATAACTGACATATTTTATTTTGATGTTACATGTACCCTATTTACATTAGTCCTAATTTGCATTAGAACTACTAAAAATCGTAACCAATGAAATCGCACCCAGAAGAATGTAAATTGGGTTGACTATATCACCATTGGAAATCGTAGCCAATCACATCGCACTCAATGCTTTGATGTGTCTCAGAACAAATCGAACATAGGAAAATTTACAGTGAAAATGTTCTGGCATGTTCGGTGTTACTTAAAACTCTCTGTATATAATTCAAAATCCTGGATTCAAATCCTTATAGAGTGGTTCCAGAGCTGAGTGGTACTCAAGTACAAGTACTCAAAAATTGTACTCTGAGTACTTTTCATGTACTCAGTACTCACAAGTACTTTATTCTTTTAAATACTTTTACTCGACACCTTTTTAACCGCAAAATCTACTCGAGTTAATACTTTTGTACTTGAATACATTCCAATGTACTTAAGTACATTTGGTTGTACTCAAGTACACTTCAATTTACATTAAGAACCTTTTAACACGTCGATGACGAGATTGAAGAGAGTCACCAAATGTATTAGGGCCTAAATTATATAATAATTTGTCGAATGATATAAAATCAATTAAATCTATTCACAAATTTAAAAAGAGCTTAAAAACCTTTCTCTTAGAAAAATTATATGACGATATAAATCATATTATCAAATAATATTTATTGTATAACATAATTATAAGAAACTAATTTATATTATGTAACATTTCTCTTTTTTGACGCTTCTAATACTGTACGATATATGTAACTATATGTATCTGTTCAGTCAATGGAATAAAGAATTATTATTATTATTATTATTATATAAAACTTTATGCTGCTTTTGTCTACAATATAGACTGTCTTCTATCAGTGGCTCTCAACTTTTTTTACCTTGAGATACCCAAACACAAAATATGAATATTTTAAGGCACTCTGATATTTTATTAATAAAAAATGGTTTAACTTTGTTTGTATAACACAATTTATTTTTATGTGACTGCAGTTTCTGCAAATTTACCTTGCCATTATCAAACATGTAGTGCAGTCACATAAAAATAAATTGTGTTATACAAACAAAGTTAAACCGTTTTTTATTAATAAATTAACATGTATAACGAAGTAGAAGCCTCCACAATACAAAACTCTGATATCTGGTCTCTATACAAATGAGCAACTGTTTCGCGTATTCTCTGGCTTTATTAAGAAGTGCCCAAAAAGATTGAAAATGTAATTTAAAACTAAGATGTGACAGATGACAAATAAAAGAAAGAAAGCAGAGCTGGATAGTAGCACTGAATTAAACGACACTGTGAACAGGAAAGTAAAGACACTAAGGAAAAACGCAGAAACAAACTTAGACAAAAATGGAAAAACTAGAAAAAATGATAGAATTACTAATAGAAAAAGTGGACAAGAATATGGAAGAAAACAAAATGCTGAGAGAGGAAATGAAGAAGAGGGAGCAAGATTGGGAATGTGAAAGGGGAGAGATGAAGATCAAAATGAATCGACTAGAAAAGAGAGTTGGGCAAATGGAGAAACGCGACAAGAAAAAGAACATAACAATAAAAGGAGCAAATCGGGAAAAATCTACAAACATAGAAACACAGGTGAAGCATTTCATATTGAAGTAGAAGTACAAATTAGAAAGGTGGTAGAAATAAATACCAAGGAAAATAATATAATAAACGTCCTCCACCTTGAACTGTTTGAGGACGAAATTAAGATTATGACGAACAAAAACCAGCTGAAAGACCAGAAAATATATATTGAGGATGACCTGACCAGTAAAGAGCGAGAGATACAATTTAAAATAAGAAAGAGACGAAAATGAAAATAGAGTGAAAGTAGGATACAAAAAGCTAGGCATAAATGACCACTGTACCATTAGTCACGGGATGAGAGATGAGAAACTCTAAATTAATGAAACTAAAGAAAAAGCAACAGCCCAAAACAGACAACATAGCAGCGACGGCTCGCAGCCTAACTTCAGGGTCGGCCACAGCGCCAAGGCACACAAAATTTGAGGTTGGGATCGCGCTTTATAAATACAAGGAATTGCACAACAAAGTCACCTTTCAATAACGGATACATATTACCTTGGGTCTTAGGCCTACCCTGAAGTTAGGCTGCGAGCCGCCGCTGCAACATAATATAGAACACAGCTAAGACACTGAAAGCGAGTAATAATAAATGGAGAATTTGAACATAGAATGTGAGAAGCATAAAAGGTAAAGAACAGGAACTAGAAAAAAAAATTAAAAAGCAAAATGTATTAATAATAACAGAGACGAAGAAGAAAGAGAAATAAATAAAAAAAAACGATTTCATACAATTATTTTTAGTTAAGTAAAAAGCGAACAGAGAGTGGCAGGAGGAACAACGTGTCTAATACACAGAAACACAAGCAAGAAATAGAGGGATGGGAAGCAGTGAACGAAAGAATGCTTGTTATCAGACTAAGAACCAAAAAAAAAGGGAACAGAGTAAGGACAATAACAGAAGTGTATGGACCAACAAAGACGCCACTGAGGCAGACAAAGATGCATTCTGAGAGTGGCAACAGGAACAACATGTCAAATACACAGAAAACACAAGCAAGAAATAGAGGGATGGGAAGCAGAAGAAACAAAAAAAGGAAACAGGGTAAGGACAATAATAGAAGTGTATGGACCAACAAAGACGCGACTGAAGCAGACAAAGATGCATTCTGGAAACAACTTGCGGAAGAAACAGAGAAAGCATACATAAAGAGAGATATCAAAGGGCGGGTAGGCAAAAGAGATGGGAAATATAGCGTAGTTCTGGGAAGACATGGCGAAGACTACAGAAATGCCAATGGAGAAAGAATAATTGAATACTGCATAGAACATGATCTAATAATAAGTAATACATTTTGCGAACGTAAACAAATCCATAAGTACACGAGTGAACAATGCAGTGGAAGGGAAAGGTCAATAATAGATTACATTATAACAGAAAGGATAAACAAAGGAAAGGTAAAAGATATAAGAGTAAGAAGAGGATAGGAAATAGGAAGTGACTACTATTTACTAATAGCAGATATAAACTAAGAAAAACCAAGAGAAAAAGAAGAAACGGGCAAAGAAAAAGGATATGATAAAGTAATAATAGCATACAAATTAAAAGAGGAAGAAATAGCTCGGAAATACAAGGAAGAAATAAACAAGGCAATATCCGAATTACCAGAAACAGAAATACAAAGTATAGACGAAGAATGGAAATTATTAAAGACAATAATAATAGAGGCAACAAAACAAGTATGTGGGACAAACAAATTTTTAGATACTTCTAGTTGAAAGAAGAACTCTACTCATAAATAAACTCAATAATTTTTATGAAGATATACTATAAAGTGAATGCCAACCAAATCAAAGTAAATAAAAGTTAAACTGCTGCTTTTGATCAACTTACCTTTGCGAAAGTGTTTTTTTAACAATGAACTCATTAAATTTAACGTTCAGCAATAGGATAAGTAATGGAAATCTGAATGACTACTTGAATTTAACTATAACATAACCTAACTTATGTACCAGAATACAAGAAACTGCTAGAAAAAATGCAATTTGTAAAAAAAAAAACTTATATTAAATTGTTGTATGTAAATTCCTAATAAATTATGCATTTACTTTAAAGAATTACAAAAAATTCTAATTAACTCCAGATGCTTGGCTAAAATATAATATAATTTGTATTTTAATATAAGCAGGGTTTGGAAATATCATGATATTGATATTGGATATATATCGATATTTATCCGATATATATCAACTTATTGATAATTATTCTTGTTCATAAATATTAATATTTATATTATTTATTAATTATATGGAGAGTTTTTCCTTCAAGTATATACGTGTCCCAATTACAGCGTATATGCTGTAAACCTTCAGTTATTGGTTATTTTTTAAATGAGTTCAATTTGAAGCTTTAAACAAGTGTTTTCCACTTCTGGGAGTGGAAAACACTCGGTTGAAGCTTCAAATTGATCTCATTTAAGAAACAACGAATGTCGGAAAATGTACTCAGTAATTTACTTATACAGAGAGTTTTATGTAACACCGAACATTTTCATAACGAGAATTATTTAGGTATACATAAGCATACGTTGTGCATGCTCCGACGCTCGGTTTATTAAAAGATTTGAAGCTTAAAACGAGTGTTTTCTACTCCCAGGCTAAGCATGAAGTAAAATTTCGAGTTTAGAAAAGCCTGAAAATTTGGTTTGGTCGCGTTGCGCGAAGCGCGGAGCGGCCAAACCAAATTTTCAGGCTTTTCTAAACTCGAAATTTTACTTCATGCGCCACCGGTACAAAACACTGATTCAAGTTTAGCGGTGTGTTTTAAACTTCGTAATATGTCAGTGTTTTGTACCGGTGGCGCATGAAGTAAAATTTCGAGTTTAGAAAAGCCTGAAAATTTGGTTTGGCCGCTCCGCGCTTCGCGCTACGCGACCAAACCAAATTTTCAGGCTTTTCTAAACTCGAAATTTTACTTCATGCTTAGTCTGGGAGTGGAACACAGTCATTTCAAGTTTAAAATTGAACTCTGTTAAAAAACAACGAGTATCTAAAGATATACGACATATACGCTGTAATTGGGATTCCCTGAATGTATAAGTTGAGGCATTAATTGGGATTGATTGGCTACAATTTGTAATAGTCATATAGGCAACCCAATTTACACATAACTTGAAAATTAAAGGTATCAAATTGTATTGGATGAAAATGTTCGGTGTTACATAAAACTCTTTGTATGTATGTATACTTAAAAGAACAATTCTCTGTATAATTACAAAAAAAACACAGTTAAGTACAAAATAGTAAAAGATATAATATTTAAGCTGCATTTAAATTCTAATTATACTTAGCAATCTTACCATATTAGGTTAATTAATTGCTCATTTTGGGAAGAATCCATATTTGATTCAGGTATAGGAGCATTTTCCCAAATCCAACTTAAACTGCAATCTTTAGGTACATTTTCACAATTGAAATATTTAAATAAAAACACAAGTTTGGCTGCCTTCTAATTCCTTAATATTTTTTTAAAATTTTGATAACACCAAGCCAAATGATAAAAAATGTCTCTCGAATGCCGCTGCTGTTGCATTTACTGTTAGCAAATCCTCAATTAATTCAAAAACTGCAACTAGGAGTATTTAAGAAACGGGGGAATACCCAGCGACGCGCAATTAAATGGTTTTGTGGATTCCATAAATATCCATGATACGTATCGTAGTTTATAAATATCGATACATATTATGATAAATATCGTGATAGATATCTGATGATAAATATCGTGATAGATATCTGATGATAAATATTGTTCGAAGCCTGAATATAAGTGTCCAACAGTAATGCATTTATTATTTCTTGTAGGAATAGATATCTGATGATATATATCGTTCGAACGTTGATATATATTGTCTGAACGTTGATATATATCGTCTGAACCCTGAATATAAGTGTCCAACAGTAATGCATTTATTATTTCTTATAGGAAATGTTGCACATATTGGATTCCATGGAAGAACTCAAGGCCCGCCTCTTGACCGACGATTACGGCAAACACCTCATGGGCGTCGAAGACCTTCTGCAGAAACACAGCCTTCTGGAAGCGGACATAAACATTCTAGGCGATCGCGTGAAAGCCGTCGCGACGCAATCCCAACGTTTCCTCGACGTCAAGACCAACGAAGGTTTCAAACCATGCGAGCCTAATGTCATCGTCGACAGAGTCATGCAACTAGAAGACGCTTATGCCGAATTAGTCCGCCTCGCTCTGGAAAGAAGGGACCGTTTGGAAGAGTCCAGGACCCTCTGGCAGTTCTACTGGGACATGGCTGACGAGGACAACTGGATTAAAGAGAAGGAACAGATCGTTTCCACTGCCGACATAGGTCATGATCTCACCACTATTCACTTATTGTTAGTTAAACACAAAGCATTAGAAAACGAAATCGCTGCCCACGAACCGCAATACAAAGTAAGTACCCTTTTTACATAAACATCATACATGAACGCTAGGTTACCAGTAGATTTTTTAAACATAATATATGTATATATAATTACGAGAATGTTTATATAATCCACAAACAATAAATCCTACCTTTTATGTAGAATCCAAATTCGCGATAAAAAATATAGCATTCCATTAAAAATAAGGGAGTTCGTGTTTACTTCCAGTATAACTGGAAGTCGTATAGTCTTGAAAATATAGTATTTTTACGTTTTTCTAACATTTATTCAAATAAAAAAGTTACGAATTTTATTTATTCGCATTGGTATCAAAACACCACCTTGAAACTTTACACTTTTGTAGAGAATTTATCAAGGAAAATGGTCGTATATTTTTCCAAAAATTTTGAAGTGCGGTTTTCATTATAAAAAACAAGTTTAAATAATATAATTGTTTATAACAATTATAATATTAGTTATTACGAAATTCAATTTATTACATAATTAATCTTTGTTTCATAAGCTTTACAATGAGTATTTTATGGGGTTTGTAGGATAAATGCAACCGACGGTATTAATATTTATATGATTTGTTATATGAGAGCAATTTTTTGCACTTTTACGTATTTAAAAAAAAGTAACTTAAAATTTTGAAGATTATCAATTTTAAAAAATATATCGCTCTTTTATTTTTGTACTAGAATCTATAAATAAATTACAGGAAAATTGGGAACAGTTATTGATATATTTAATTAATTTTGTATCGCTTGACGTGGAATGGGTCATGTATACCTGATCAAATCATATGTATATATATAATTAATAAAAGTGGTAAAAAACATAGTAATAGTTTCATTTAATTTTGGTATGGATTACCACGTAGCAACGGTTAAAACCATCTTGATTGTTTATTTAATTTTTTTATAGGCTGTATTGCGTGTAGGAGATGAATTAGTAGAACGCGATCATTTCGGCAAGGACCGCGTCCAGGAGCGCCTGTCCGACACGCAAGCCGCCTGGAACCATCTCCAGGACTTCACTGCCTTCCGTAGGAAACGCTTAGAAGAAGCCGTCGACTACCATCAGCTCTTCGCCGATGCCGACGACATCGATATCTGGATGCTGGACACGCTGCGCTTGGTGTCCAGCGAGGACGTCGGCCGCGATGAGGCCAACGCTCAATCCCTGCTCAAGAAACACAAGGACGTTACCGAGGAACTCAAGAACTACGCGTCGGTCATCGACGCGCTTAAACAGCAAGCCGAGCAGCTGGGTTCCGAACTGTCCAACACCCCTGAGGTCAAACAACGGCTGGAGTCGATTGATAACCGCTACAAGGAATTGATAGAATTAGCCAAGCTGCGCAAGCAACGCCTACTCGACGCTTTGTCGCTCTACAAACTACTTTCCGAGAGTGATGGAGTCGAGCAATGGATCAGCGAGAAGGATCGCATGCTCCAAACCATGGTTCCTGCACGGGATATTGAAGATGTTGAGATTATGAAACATCGCTATGACGGATTTGAAAAAGAGATGAACTCGAACGCTTCGCGCGTCGCAGTCGTCAACCAACTCGCTAGACAGTTATTACACGTCGAACATCCAGATAGTGAACAAATCACCGCTAGGCAAAATCAACTCAATCAAAAATGGGCCGAGTTGCGCGAGAAAGCGGAGAATAAGAAGGAGGAGCTTAATCAAGCCCACGGCTTGCAGACCTTCCACATCGAATGCCGCGAGACGGTCACCTGGATTGAGGATAAGAAGAGGATTTTACAGAGCACGGATAGCCTTGAGATGGATTTAACGGGAATTATGACTCTACAGAGGCGGCTGTCTGGAATGGAGAGGGATTTAGCGGCAATTCAAGCGAAGCTAACATCGCTGCAAAAGGAGGCTGATGATATGGAGAAGGATCATCCCGAGGAAGCCGCTGTCGTCCGCGAGAGGATCGTGCAAATCCAGGTCATCTGGGAGCAACTGACGCAAATGCTGAAGGAGCGCGACGCTAAACTCGAAGAGGCCGGCGATTTGCACCGTTTCCTCCGCGATTTAGACCACTTCCAAGCCTGGCTTTCACGCACGCAGACGGATGTAGCATCGGAAGACACGCCGGCGTCTCTTGCGGAAGCAGAAAAACTCCTTTCGCAGCATCAAAGCATCCGCGAAGAAATCGACAACTACACGGATGATTACACGAAGATGATGGAGTACGGCGAGAGGATCACAGCCGAACCCGGCACGCAAGACGATCCGCAGTATATGTTCCTCAGGGAGCGGCTTAAGGCGCTTAAGGATGGCTGGGAAGAGCTCACTCAAATGTGGGAGAATAGGCAGCAGTTACTCTCGCAATCGTTATCACTGCAGTTACTAAACCGCGACGCTAGACAAGCTGAGGTGATTCTTACACAACAAGAGCACGCTTTGAATAAAGATGAAACACCGGCTAATTTAGAGCAAGCCGAGAACTTATTGAAACGCCACGAAGCTTTCCTCACAACAATGGACGCAAACGATGATAAAATCAACGGAGTTGTCCAATTCTCCAGGAGGTTATGCGAAGAGGGACATTTCGCTGCTGATAAAATCGGCAAGCGCGCTGATGCCATTGACGAGCGCAGGAATAACAACAAAGAACGCGCGATGGCTCTAATGGAGAAACTCCGCGATATGTTAGATTTACAACAATTCATGCGCGATTGCGAGGAGCTGGGCGAATGGATCCAGGAGAAGCATATCGTGGCTCAGGACGAAACTTACAGGAGCGCAAAGACCGTGCATTCGAAATGGACTCGGCATCAGGCTTTCGAGGCGGAAATCGCCGCTAATAAAGAGCGCTTGAATAATTTGCAAAAAGCCGGCGAGGAGCTGGCCAAAGACAAACCAGAATACGCGAACGAAATCAAACCTAAAATCGACGAATTGGCGGATCAGTTCCATATATTAGAAACAACCACGCATGATAAGGGCGAAAGGTTGTTCGATGCCAACCGAGAGGTCCTCATCCACCAAACGTGCGACGACATCGACTCGTGGATGAACGAGCTGGAGAAACAAATCGAATCTGATGATACGGGATCGGATTTGGCCTCCGTTAACATCCTCATGCAGAAACAGCAGATGATTGAAACGCAGATGGCCGTTAAGGCGCGGCAGGTCAACGAATTGGAGAACCAGGCGAAGCATTTGGAGAAGACTGTGCCTGATGAGAAGCTCGACAACATCAAGCAGAAGAAATCGCAAGTGGAGGTGCGTTTCGAGCAGCTCAAGCAGCCGCTCTTGGAGCGCCAATGGGCGTTGGAGAAGAAAAAGGAGGCCTTCCAATTCAGAAGGGACGTTGAGGACGAGCTGCTGTGGATAGCCGAGAAAATGCCACAGGCCCAATCCGAAGAATACGGCACTAGCTTATTCCACGTGCACATGCTGATGAAGAAAAACCAATCGCTAAAAACCGAAATTGATAATCACGAACCTCGCATACACACCGTTTGCAACAACGGACAGAAATTGGTGGATGAAGGGCATGAAAGCGCGGATGAATTCAGTCGGTTGATCACTGAATTATTAACAGCCTGGCAGGGATTGAAGGACGCACTGGAAAAACGCAGGGAAAACCTGCTGCGCAACGAAAGGGCCCAACAGTACCTCTTCGACGCCGGCGAAGCGGAAGCCTGGATGTCGGAGCAAGAACTCTACATGATGGTGGAAGATCGCGGAAAGGACGAAACCTCCGCGCGCAATTTAATGAAAAAACACGAAGGCTTGGAAGCCGCCGTTGAACAATACGCGGACACAATCCGTACTTTGGGTGAAACTGTCCGTACTCTAGCTGCAGAGGGTCATCCTTTGGCCGAGCAAGTCGCTGTGAAACAATCGCAATTGGACAAACTCTACGCGGGATTGAAGGACCTGGCTGGGGAAAGAAGGGCGAAACTCGACGAGGCGCTGCAATTGTTCTTGTTGAATCGCGATGTTGGCGATCTTGAACAGTGGATCGCCGACCGCGAAGTCGTCGCTTCATCACACGAGCTGGGACAAGATTACGATCATGTCACGTTATTGTGGGAAAGGTTTAAGGAGTTTGCTAAGGATACTGAGGCTGTTGGTAGCGAGAGGGTCGCTGCCGCTAACGATGTTGCCGATCATCTGATCGCCGCTGGACATTCCGACTCGGCGACAGTTGCTGAATGGAAAGATGGGTATGTCGATAGTTATGAGTTAATTAAACTCTATTCATAAATGAGTCGCCCAGATGCAGTTGCCTCCTCTCGCCCATATGTGTGGGCTCTTATGATCTGAGCGACTCAAATATAAAATGAAATTGAAAGGTTTTTAAAAATATTTTATACAAAATTATTAATTTCATGTTTGACAATGGCAAGCTAAATTTTCCAAAAATGCAGTCACGTAAAAATAAATAGTGTTATACAAACAAAGTTACAACGTTTTTCATTGATAAATAATTTTTGTATTATTTAATAATTCAATATTTAATTTTTAGATTGAATGAGGCATGGCAAGACTTGTTGGAAATGATCGAGACGAGGACTCAAATGTTGGCGGCTAGCCGGGAACTGCACAAATTCTTCCACGATTGCAAAGACGTACTCGCTCGCATCCTAGAAAAACAAGTGGCGATGAGCGACGAGCTGGGAAGGGACGCCGGATCCGTTTCGACCCTCCAGAGGAAACACATCAACTTCATCCAGGACTTGCAAACATTGCAATCGCAAGTCCAACAAATCCAAGAAGAAAGTGCAAACTTACAATCTGCCTATGCCGGTTAGTGCACCAACATATTTCAAATTGAGCAAGTTAAAATAAACATTACAACCAATGCTGCTTCACAGACAACTATCAATGTTTCCTATATATTTATTTCATAGATAAGGCGTCATAAACACTGATGTGTTGTTAAATTTCTTATGCTGAGATTTTTGGGCTCCCAAAAAGGGGTAATCGTAGATATATGGCCCTTGTTGGGCGCCACAAATATATAGGGAATTTTTCTTTTAGGTATACATTTTTCGCTGTAAATGATCAGGTATTCGTTATTTTTTTAGAATGCGTTAAGATTGAAGCGCTGTGTGTTTCCACTCTTAGGTTAAGCATGCAGTAAAATTTCGAATTTCGAAAAGCCTGAAAATGTGGTTTGGTCGCCTAGCAAAGTGGAGTGACCAAACCAAATTTTCAGGTTTTTCTAAACTCAAAATTTTACTACATGCGCCAGGCGTATAAAACACTGATTTCAAGCGAAGTTTAAAACATTCTGTAATTGAAACGTTGTTTTGTTGGGCTTAAAATATCCCCCTCCCCCCCCACATGGCCTTGATTCAAATCAATTAATAGGAATATTTAACATTAAATATTAATATTTATTATTGGGTGCCAAAAATCTCACAAAATCCAGCTTTGCAGAGCTGACAAAATCTAATTCATTGCATTTTTCTGATAGGTGATAGAGCTAGGGAGATTACGAACCGTGAAGCGGAAGTGGTGAGCGCTTGGATGAACCTGCAGGGCGCTTGCGAACAGCGCAGACTGAAATTGGGCGACACCGGAGACCTGTTCAAGTTCTTCAACCTCGTCCGTACTCTGATGCAATGGATGGACGACGTCGTCCGTCAGATGAACACCGGTGAGAAACCGAGGGATGTGAGCGGTGTTGAGACTCTGATGAATAACCACCAGAGTTTGAAAGCGGAGATTGATGCGAGAGAAGATAATTTCACTGTGTGCGTGTCTTTGGGCAAGGAACTGCTCGATAGGAATCATTATGCTAGTACCGAGATTAGGGATAAGCTGCTGGCTTTGAGTAATCAGAGGAATTCTCTCTTGCATCGCTGGCAAGAAAGGTAAGTCAATACAAATACATTTTCAAGATCTACTTTAAATAGAAAACGAAAACACAACCAATTTACTTAAAAAAAATAGATTGATAAGACTGATAATTGTTTAAAGTTCATCTTCACTTTAAAATAAATAAACCAATTTAAAACACTTTTAAGTAAATTTGAAAGTGTTTTAATTTTTTTTCTTTATATAAACGTAAATATGCTTACGATTAGTGATGGAGAAATCGAGTGTCTCCAGAATCGATTAGGCATTGATCGATCAGTTGAAGTATCGATCAGATTGATCAAAAGATTGGTGATAAGAATAATCGATATATTTTATTAATCGATTATTTTGGGGCGAAATACTTTTATAATGGAAATGTCGACCGATCGTCAGTGAAGAGCAATAAAAAGGTCTACCATATATTTCTGCAGCTAATATAATGAAAAAATCAAATCCATCTACCATCGATGCAGAAGTCTGAAGATGGTGAAGAGTCTTACAACAAATTTTTCACTATCGAATCTCTTACTGGAGAGTAATAAATTAGTAGTGATTAATAGCAGTGGAGACTGCTAATAAGTGCTACTCATACTATTATCATTTAAATACCAATTAATATATCGACCATTCGCATCACTAATAAAGATAGATCCGATCAAAGCCCATTAAAAATTGAGCTGATTGAAAAAAATCGAGAGATGGAGATGGAACGAGTAGTTGATCTTTTTTGTTCGATCTTGCCCATCACAACTTACGATGTATGGTTTGTACATATCAAATGTGTGAAATTCTTTTGCCGATATAAAAAATACTTAAGAGATGGTAAAAATATTGACTATACTCTTAGAGCCGCTTTACACACACAAGAATTCTCGCCGAAATTTGTTTCAGAATTTTATATAAAAGTTTCGCAATAATTTTATATATAAAAATATTTCTCCCTGTATTACACAGAAACGAATTATTTTCTAAAGAATTACTCCCATACGCACGCATACTACCAAAAATATCATATGTGCTCAACATCAGCTGTTCTGCATCTGCTGCTACGGCCGCTGTGATGAATATATTACAAAACGAGAAAGCATACATTTAGTTGCACAAACTGTTATTAATAAAAATATCTCACTACCGTTTGTAATAATAACTAGACTAATTTTTAGGATATAAATAAGCACGCAAGCTGCATCTGTCAAAAATTCTTTTCTAAATTATTTTGAACATGTCCAATATTTTTCTCTTGTAAACATAGCTGTATTACACTTGCATAAACTTATAATATTTTTTCCTTATTATTATTATGAATTTCTGCAATAATTCTTGTTTGTGTAAAACGGCTCTTACAGGTCCACTTTCACATACAAAAATTTACCAAAAATGTACACCCATGGCTACGGCTTGATCGTGTTAAACTATCTAATGCATAAAATATTGGAAAATATCAATTATTGACATAAATACTTTGAATGCTTTATTTAGGTGGGAGAACTTACAACTTATTTTGGAAGTTTACCAATTCGCTCGTGACGCTGCTGTTGCCGAGGCGTGGCTGATAGCCCAAGAACCTTATCTTATGAGTATGGAACTAGGACACACTATAGACGACGTAGAGAACTTGATCAAGAAACACGAAGCTTTTGAGAAATCGGCTGCCGCTCAAGAAGAGAGATTTGGCGCTTTAGAACGATTGACAACTGTAAGTACAATTTATTTATCATTTGACCTATTTCGGTTTGTTTTCCACTGTTTTTCTTATTTCTCAATTGTTTTAATTGTATTTGTTTGAATTAATTTAATTAAGTGTAAAGTTGAGTTAATTTCGATTCATCCACTCAATAAAAAGGTTCACGATCTTACATTTTATACTCTGCTCACATTTTATTCTCACTGCTTTGTTATGGTGACATTTTTGTTAGTAGTAAAAAAAGTTACTAGCAATTTGGTTATGTCATTGCATTTTTTTAGTCTTTCACATGTAAAAATATTATTTTTGGCAATTTGTTACAATTTTTGGCAACGTTTTATTGAAATTATAGATCAACAACATATTTCAATCATTACTATCAAAAATACAACATGCCAATATAAGGAGAAAAAAATCAAGCCTACTGCGGGTACAATAAAATGTGAACGGAGTTTAGTACTTTCCGTTTTATACGTTGACAACCGAGAATGACTCTAATCGACCTCATTCACTCTACACAATTTAACAAAATTTACACTAGGATATGGACGGATAGAAATTAACTTAGGTAGTTACTTTTAATCTGTTTGGCTTGATTTGTTTAACTTTCTATCTAATTGTATGTTTCTTTTTAATTATTTCTTGTTTTTTTTATGTAGTTTGAAAAGCTTGACCAATGTGACAGTGGCACACTCTGGAAAGAACACTTGCATGACACACACAACACTCTAGACCTAAATTCCATCCCCACTCCCACCAATCACAAACCCCCCTACTTCGACAACGTAACCTTGAAAAAGCTCCCGCAAGATCTCGCGGTCAAAAAAATAATTGAAGATGCCGATAAATTCTACAAACCGCGCGTTAAGTGCAGGCGGATTTTTACACAAAGCGGCGTGCACAAATACGTCCCGAATCAAAACCGCAGAAATCGCAACAGTTTTCTTTATCCGAATAAAGAAACAACCGCGCCCGAAAATTTTAAAAGATTAGTTCAGAAACAGATAAATAAAATCAGGTTGAAAAGCGAGGCGGATGCTTGCGTTAACAACGCTGATAAACGGAAGAGTTTGCATCGGAGTTACTCGGAATTTAATTCGAATAAATCGTGTTTCGTGCCTTTTAAATATGAGAAGGATATTAAGAATATCTGTCAGGATTTTATTGTCGCGGAGCGTTTCGTCGCGTTTTTGGAGAACGGGTGCACGCAAATTTTGGATAATCGGGATGCCAGGTTGGGTGAGGTTGATACGCTAATGTTGGAAAACCCGGTTGATATCAGGAAAAAAATTGGCAACAGGAAACAAGGCACTTTTTCTCCTAACCGATTTTCCATCCCTTTCCACTTTGATGTTGATAGTAATAATAAAAGACGGTCATCGGTGAGTTTTTGGGAAAGAGCTTGATTAAAAATTTGTCAGTTTACACTTGAAAGTTACTAAAATGCCAATGTATTTAAAGATTTCTATCTTTTATAAAAGGGCACTATTTTCCTTTTTACCTAATAAAAGTCACTAGTACTCGTTTGCATCCAAAGGTTAAGTGGAAGATCAGTAACAGGTTAAACTGACTAAACTTCGCTTACACTTATAAAAATATTTTTTTTTTGTTTGATAAATAAAGACATTTACTGTGCAATTGTTCAAAACATGATTTAGAGTAGCTTTGAGTTTTCAGTTAGAGTGGCACTACTGACTGTAAACATATAGTTTAGCATAACCTCAAATTTATTCCATCATTCCATAGATGTTTAAACCGACTGTTAACCACCAAACCTAGCTATAGGGAAATAGCATTAATAAGAATTTTAGGACTTTATCAAAACATCTACACAGTCTCTGAGAAAAATTTTAAAGAGCGGAGATTTCTTGTACAAAATTAATTATTATGTTTTACTAAAGTGAGCTTTGAAAACAAATCCAACACAATTGGTTTTAAAGAAAATATTTACAATTCGCGTATCATTAAGCATACTGTTTATTTTTAATGTAAATTGCATATTTTAATAGACGAACTGCAAAATATCACAGGTATTTATTTTCTAAAAGTTAGTACATAAGTGCTTTAATTTTATATCAAAACTATGTCAAAAAAGTAGATAGAAGACCAGCATTATGGGTGGCAAATATAATGTTTTGATGGGGTCCCAGAATTTGAATTAATTATATTACGTTACCGTGATACATTTATGTTTTATGTCATGTTGACGTATTAGGTTTTAGTTGTCTTATAAAGATAATAGGTAATTATAGAAAAAGTCTTCATAATTAAAACCTTTTACTCTGGTAGGTAATAGTGTGAAGAGTAAAAGATTTATTTACTCTAACTTTCAATAAATGTATTATAATTTATTGAAATTCTAAATAACTATGGCCAGGTTTGGTGGTTTACACTCGGTATATAACTAGATGAATAACTCGGCGATCAAAAGTGAAGGTTTGAGGTCACACCACGGCCATTTATTGTGCTGGTCAATGGCGTAGATGGAGGGTTTTTAGGGGAGCAATCCACCTCATGAATCTTGAAAAATAGGAAAATTAAATAAAATGCTCTTTTTTCTGTTAGCATTTTATTTTATTATTATTTTTATACCGGGTGCTGACTTGGCAGACGCAACATAGAAAATCCCATACCTTTTTTGTAGAGGGAAAAATTCTGAATTCATTCGCGTTAACGTTTATCACTTTACGTTTCTATAAGTTAAAATAATTAAGAAAAAGTAATGTGATTTTATAAAAATAATGACATGCCATAGAATTGAAACAATTGCGGATGTCAAAATGGCAAAAGATATTGCAGCCACTTGACTAAAGTAAATGTTTTCGAAATGATTTACACTATACAAAAAAAATCCTCCTAATAAAGTGGTATTATGCAGACCACAGTTATCACGATGTTTGCGTTATGGATTTTGTCATTAATTAAGTAACAGCAATATCTTGTGCTATTTTGACATCCGTAATTGTTGTATCAATTACATGGTATGTCATAATTTTTATAAAATCACATTACTTTTTCTTAATTATTTTAGCTGTAAATTTTCTGACATTCGTTGATTTTTCAATTTGAAGCTTTAAACGAGTGTTTTCCACTCCCAGACTAAGCATGAAGTAAAATTTCGAGTTTCGAAAAGCCCTGCGAAAATTTTCTGGGCTTTTCTAAACTCGAAATTTTACTTCATGCGCCACGTGTATAAAACACAGATTTTAAGTGAAGTTCGAATATACATAAATTTGACAATGTTATAGTGTTTTATACACGTGGCGCATAAAGTAAAATTTCGAGTTTAGAAAAGCCCGGAAAATTTGTCTCGGGTCGCTGCGCGACCCTCGACAAATTTTCACGGGGCTTTTCTAAACTCGAAATTTTACTTCATGCTTAGTCTGGGAGTGGAAAACACTTGTTTAAAGCTTTAAATTGAACTCTTTAAAAAAAAAAGGGAATAATCGCAATTTTTGTATCAATTCGTATGTCATTATTTTTATTTATTTTTTTTTATTTAATTATTTTTTTTTTATTTTTTTATTTTTATTTAATTATTTTTTTTTTATTTTTTTATTTTTATTTTATTATTTTTATTACATAACATGAGTACATATATTTTCAACAAATTAACATCCGTTCTATAATATATTTCTTTTATATTGAGCAGAGTTCTGCTCAACGTAATGAATATCCAGATGTAACAATAATAGTTCAAAGCACCTAAGTGAGTGAACACTTGTAGCGTGCTGGCATGAAGTTCTTAGAAATTTTGTGCAATATATGATACATAAATGTTGTTTTAGTTTACATAATGAGTACCGAAAAATAAATATATGATATGTGTTTATTATTCTAATATTTTTAAGAATGAGGATAATTTTCGAAGATATAAGATTTTGAAAGTTGTGAGAATTTTTTTTTGTTATTTTGTTTGATATGTTGGGGAAGGAGAGTATAGGTTTTGGGGATTGTGTAGGTGAATGATCTGAGGCTAAAGGCTGATTTGCAATTAGGGATATAGAGTCTAGTCTTACTTCGTGTGTCATGGTTTGATCTCATGTAGTTTAAGGCATTACGATGTTTATAAGCATATGTACAGAGACTGTGGAAGTACAGGCATCTAATATTGGGTACATTCACAGAATATAATAGATGGGATGGGTAGCGTCTCTTTTGTTTAAAAATAATCTTAAGGATGTACTTTTGATTTATAGTTAGTTTTTGTAAGTGATTCTTGTACGTTCCGCCCCATACCAGTATACCATAGCGGATTAATGATTCAACAAGACTTTTATAGACTATAATTAATAATTTTCTTGATAGGAATTCACGTAATTGATAGAATTTATAAATTAGTTTTCTAATTTTATTTGTTATGCGGTCAGTTTGGTTATTCCATTTTAAATGTTGATCTATTATAATGCCCAGGTACTTAACCGCCCTGCTCTCCCCGATCTCGACACACATGCCATCAATTGCTATAGATGTGAAATTGGGTCTATTTGCCTTTGTCATTGAGAATGCTACATACTGAGTTTTGACTATATTTAGAGAAAGTTGATAAGTATCTAGCCAATATTTAATTTTTTTCATTTCTCTTTGTATTTTTGCTTTTGTTTCGTCCCATGACTTTCCATCAACGAGAACTACTGTGTCATCAGCATAGGATACAATTTTGGCAGATGTGTCTATGGCTAATAAGGAATTAATGTAAATTACAAAAAGTATTGGGCCTAGAACTGTTCCTTGCGGTACCCCTATTTCAACAAGGAGTCGGTCACTTATGGTATTGTTGACTTTCACTCTTTGTTCACGATTAGTTAAGTATCTTTTAAGTAGGCTCAATACGATACCGCGAATACCAATGCTTTCAAGTATGTTAAAGAGTTTTTTGTGACTAACTGTGTCAAAAGCCTTAGCTAGGTCCAGGAAGACCCCAATACATTTTTTATTCAAGTTTAGATTCTCTGTAACATGCTCAATGACAGCGCACATAGCATCAGTTGTGGATTTTCCACACTGAAACCCGTATTGCTGGGTGTGTATAATGTTGTGTTTGTCTAAAAAGTTTACCATTCGGTTCTTTATACATTTTTCAAAAATTTTTCCATAATTATTAATCACGCTAATTGGTCTGTAGTTGCATATTTTTGTCTTATCCCCTGATTTAAAAATTGGTGTGATAATAGACGATTTAAATTGTATGGGAACAATTCCATTTTGAAATATCAAGTTAATAATGTGTTTCAAAGGCTTCAAGATATGCAAGTGATTATTTTTTATAGTGGCTGATGTTATCCCGTCAGGACCAGGGGAACTATTATTTTTTAATGTGGAGATTAGCTCAATTAATTCAGTCTCGGACACTGGGTCAAGGAACATTGTTAGCGGGTTTCTCCTCTTAATTGCGTCAGGATTTCGTATCGTTGGAATTTCTTTAAGCATATTGGACCCGATGGTTGTGAAATAATTGTTGCAGTGATTTGCCATTTCTTTATTGTTAACAAATGCTGTACCATTGTTGTCAGTGACATTATAGGAATTTATGCTAGAGGTTTTAACATTTGTTGACTCTGCAATTATTTTGTAAATTTTTCTCATATTATTTTTGTTATTTTGAATTTGAACTGCGTAGTAGTCATTTTTTGTTTTTTTTCAAAAGATTATTCAGCGAATTTCTGTATTTTTTGAATTTTATTTCTATCTCTGCGGAAAAGTGTTTATTCAACCTTTTTTTTTTAAATTATCCCTAGTTTTTATTGATGTAACTAGACCCTTTGTGATCCATGGTTTAATTTTGCAGCTTGACCTAATGTATGGAACGTGTGTTTTGGCCATCTCAATGAAGTTGACAAATTTGTTTGTAAATAAGTTAGTAGCAATTTGTGTGTCATTGGAGTGTAGGACATCATCCCAGAGTTCACTATCTAACAGGAGGTTAAGTTTTTCAGGATCAATTTTAGTCAGTGGTTTAATGTTATCAGGGTATTTACAGCTATTTTTTGTTTTGTGGTTTACTTTAAGTATAATTGGATAATGGTCAGTAATATGACAATTCAAGATGTATGATGTAAGGTGATATTTACGGTTGAAATTGGAGTATGATTTTAAAAATATATGGTCAATGCATGACTTTGTGGTACTTGTAACACGAGTTGGGTTTAAGATGTATGGTTCAAAACCATATTTGGCCAATATAGAAAGGTATTTGTTCACATTTATATCATTTTCTTTAAATAAGTCAATATTTGTATCACCTATTAGTAGTTCTAATTTAGTAATTTGATTATTGATGTCAAAAAATGTGTCGAGATCTTCAAGGAAGGAGGTCAGGCTGCTTGGGTTAGGTCTATATAATGCAATTATCCTAAAGAGTATATCATCAATTCTCAAATTTATAATACCGAGTGAGACGCCACTTCAGTTCAATTTTTCGTTAGACACACTATAGTTGAGGTTAGATTTGATAAGTATTAGAACTCCATCATTCCTATTGAAGTCGCCACTATTGTGAATTGTTGTGTATCCAGGAACATTGAAGTTATCTGTGTCAACTGATTGAAAACATTCACTTAGCACAAAAATATCACAGTTATTATAGAAGTAGTATGTTTCGATTAGCACTAGGAATTCATCAAAGTTTTTATGGGCGCTCCTTATATTGAAATGCATTATGTTGAACTTGTTATTCAGGGAAATAACCTCTTTGTAGTCCGCTGGATCGATGTAATTCCCACGATGGTCGTCTTCTAGTTGATTTAATGTGTCTAGGATGATTTCCGTATCTAGAATTACCATTAAGTGGTGTAGTCAATTTTGCTTTCTAAGATCTTAATGTGGTAATTTAGGCTGGGACAGTCTTGATCAGTTGAATTATGCTCTATGTTGTGGTTTAGCTTGTATTTAGTATTTGCACGAGTGCAGTTGATGCAAGATTTTTTCCCTTTATCGCAGTCCTTTAGTTCATGTTCTTCACTACACAGTGGGCATACTTGTTTATTTGTGCAGTTTTCTTTTTTATGATAGAAGTCTTGTCATTTGAAGCAGCGGGGAACTGTTAGGTCTTCATACACAGGGAAGCGCTCCCACCCAATATAAATTTTTTTAAGATTCATGAGTTGTCTAAATGTATCGGCTGAGCATTCCGCAAAAATAGTGTGTTCACTATTTTTATTTTTCTTAACATAAGTTACCTTGAAATCTCTCAAAGTTTGATTTTGTTCTAGGATAGTTGTTTGATCGTGTCTATTGTTATCTCATGTGTAAAATGTTGGTGATTTTAACTCTAGGTTTTCGCAGTTTTGAAGTTTCAATGCTATAGTTTTCTAAATTATTTATCGCAGTTTTGTGAAGTATTTCCGATTCTCGTTTACTTGGACATTTAATAATTATTGTTCCTGTTTTTGTTTCCTTGATATGGGTTATTCCTATTTTTAAATGCGTTGGATTTATTTTATTCTTGACGTCAGTTCTTGTTATTTGAGGGTTTTGTGTTGATTTTGGTTTAATGATAATGGCAGGTATGTTTTGATTAATGGGTATGTTCATTGGAGTGGATTGGAATATACTGGAGTACGTAGGTTTTTCCAAGTGACTAGTTTCTATATCTTCAAATTTCTTAAGTTGTTCTTTTAACATTGTTATAATTTCATTTTTGTCATTAATTATAGTTTCTTTATCTTTAATTATTAATTGGAGACTTTCCACGAATTCATTGTTACGGCATTTTTGACAGTGGAATTTCACTATTCGTTTTTGTAACGGCATACATTTGGCTTCCGAGGCTGACAATTCCCAACAATCTAGGCAATATAGGTGTCTGCATGAGTCGCAGGGGAAGCAAGGTGCTTTTGCTTCTTTTGTGGGTTGTTTTATTAGTTTGCATTGAAAGCATTCCATGTTGTATTGTTTTTATTATTTAAATTTTGCATGTGGCCGCAACATAACCTCACTTTGTACGTTAATACTTCGATATAAAGTTTGTTCTCGGTCTTACATTATGTTCACTTTAATTAACTGGTTTTGTCTTACGGTGTCATATGCTTTTATTACTTAAGACTCACTTATTTCACATAAAAACTCACAGAGCTTGGAACAATTTATGTAGCTGTTTTGAGGTTAGATAGTTTATAAAATCACATTACTTTTTCTTAATTATTTTAGCTGTAAATTTTCTGACATTCGTTGATTTTTAAAAGAGTTCAATTTGAAGCTTTAAACGAGTGTTTTCCACTCCCAGACTAAGCATGAAGTAAAATTTCGAGTTTAGAAAAGCCCCGTGAAAATTTGTCGAGGGTCGCGCAGCGACCCGAGACAAATTTTCACGGGGCTTTTCTAAACTCGAAATTTTACTTCATGCGCCACGCGCATAAAACACAGATTTTAAGTGAAGTTCGAATATACATAAATTTGACAATATTATAGTGTTTTATACACGTGGCGCATGAAGTAAAATTTCGAGTTTAGAAAAGCCCAGAAAATGTTCACAGGGCTTTTCTAAACTCAAAATTTTACTTCATGCTTACTCTGGGAGTGGTAAACACTTGTTTAAAGCTTTTCATTGAACTTTTAAAAAAAACAGGGAATATCCGCAATTGTTGTATTAATTATTTTTATAAAATCACATTACTTTTTCTTAATTACTTTAACTTAGAGAAACGTAAAGTGTTAAGTGTATTTCACTTTTTTGTAGAGAGAAAAATTCTAAATTTATTAATGTTTAAATTTAGAATTTTTCCCTCTACACAAAAGTGAAATACATTTTGTCTCTAAAATAAATAGGAAAGCCAATATTTGAACACTTTAAAATTAACATGCGATTTCCTATGTTGCGTTCGCCAAGTCAACACCCGGTATAACTAGATGAATAACTCGGCGATCAAAAGTGGGGGTTCAAGGTCGCACCACGGCCATTTATTGTGCTGGACAATGGCGTAGATGAGGGGGTTTTAGGGGAGCAATCGCCGTCATTACTCTTGAAAAATAGGAAAATTTAATAAAAGGCTCTTTTTTCTGTTACCATTTTATTTTATTATTATTTTTATATACATCTAAGTAAAACATAGGATCATTTCTTTTACTTATTTTTGTCAAACTTTCGAAAAACTGGTCCTTTTTTCACTTAGATGTGTATAAAAAGGATAACAAAATAAATCAATAACAGAAAAAGATCCTTTTGTTTTATTCTCCTCATTTTCAAGGGGGATTGATCCCCTATATCTCCCCTGTATCTACGAAACTGACCAGTATTACAGATGGCTGCAGTGTGTCAAATGTGTCGATGTGTGTGTGACCTCGAAGCTTCACTTTTCTTTATGGGTCGGCTATAGGAAATTCGTCATTTAATTATGTATATACATCTATGCATCATTCAATTAGCATTCTGGGCAACCGCACAAAACAAAATGTCGCCTACTCTAAATCATAATCTAAATGATCGCAAGGTATTATTATTATTATATAACATCTCTCATTAAATACAACAACGTAATAACTCAGAAAACATTATAGATATGATGTTCTACCAGTTAAAAGTTCATACAAAATTTAGTACACCTCTATATACAACTAAAAATGGTTACTTTTTGAGTTATCACAATGTTGTATTTAATCGACATATTTTAAATGCTGTTAAAATGAATAAAACATGTTTTACAAAAAAAACATATTTGATTTGATTAATATAAAAAAAATTGAACTGATTTTTTTAACAACCCTGCAAAAAAGTCATTAATTTTCTATGTACCAAGTGACTTTTATTTTTAAACTGACAAAATATGCTTATCACAAAATATCGTAGCTTGAACCCGTTAGACCTTTGTTCAGACATTCTGAAAAGTAAAATTCAGGATATGTGAACAAAAAAACAAAAGTGTTAATCTTATGCTTTTTAACTTGCATGGAAAAGATTTGCTTATAATAATTCTTGCTTCAATGTACAATAAATTTATGGATAAGTCAAGATTTTGCTTTATTGAACAGTTATTGAAACACTACCGAGATGGTGCTGGTGCTAAGGTTCAACTATAGTGCCTTGATTAAACATAGTGGCGACAACTTTTGTATTCTTTTTGATTGGTTGTTAGTAATTCTGTCCCAAAATGGCGGACAAACAGCGGAATAGCTATGAGGTCTAAAGTTGGTCACAGCAATTCCGTCTAAAGGTTGTGCTTTATTTCACTTACCCCAAAATCGTATCTCGAAAATTCGCAAAGGTAAATCAACCTAAACACATTAATTTGAGGTATTAATCATCGTATGTTCCTATTTCAAAATTAAGGAAATACCCATGGATGACGCTTCAAGTAAAAGATGACAACACTCACTGTCACAATTAAAGAATTTGAGAAAAATTGCGACACTGATTTGAACATTTATAAATGCGAGACCAAAAATCAAATGCTCCTCCGACCCAATAAACTGCGCCTCTCTAAATCACAGGTCGGAACGAATTATTATCGAATCAAATTCTTTAACTGTATCCAGAACGTCATCAAATATCTGGAAGTCAAAAATTTCAAAATCAAAATGAAATCGTACTTAGAGAAGACAAGTTCGCTGAATTCTTACAAAACGACTTTAGTGACTTTGATTCATAATGTATGTAGTTTAGTTTATTTTGTAATTGGTATTATGTTTACACAATATTTATTTTTATTTAGTTTATAACTAGTGTCCATTTTTTGTGCTATGTATTTTTCTTTCTTTTTTTATGACTTATGTAAAAGCTATGCTTAAGACATCAATAAATTATTATTAATATTGTTGCAATTATAAAAAAAAACTATTAGTGACTTCATTTTAAGTTAAACAATAAATAAATAACGTTTGCTCTCGGGTAAAAAAAAATATATTTCTAAGTTTTGAAGTGCCCATACTTTCAAAAAAATAAAAATTCTTAGTAAGGATCAGGGTTTAACATACATATTTTTTTTAAGAAAATTAATATAATTGATAATTTTCTAAGATTTTTTTTATTTATTAAAAACAATCTATCTAAATAACCTATCCTCTTGATAAATATAGCCTTATCATGACGGATGACAGGGGGTTGTCGCCACTGTGTTTAATTAAGTCACTGTAGCTTCAACAACAGTTTCCTAAGTTAACACCGCTTTAACTTTTGCTGCCAGGAGGGCGACACTGCCATGTAAATTGCATTGTTTGACAATAGTCAATCCATTGATTTATATATTTTATATAAATAGTTAACGGTGATTTCATATGCAGTGATTTCAAAGTTAGTTAGGTCAAATCAATTTTATTACATTGCCGCCTCTTTTACGTAGACAACAATACATTTAGAATAAAATTCCATTGATCCAATTATGGATTTAATAACACCTTCTGCAAAACAATAAGATTATTTAACACGTTGCCGAATGATATTTATTTCTTTAACTCATCAATTTCATTATTTCGCAAAAAAATGTTTATGTTTAAATAAAACGGAGGTTAGATGGCGCTGATCACTATCTAATGATGAATTTCCAAGCAACTTTTCCGAGCTTAATCAGCTATTATTCTCATTTTTAAGTGGTTATGATTTTATTTACAATAATAAATACATTCATTTATGCATTCACATACAGAGAGTTTTATGTAACACCGGACATTTTCATAACGAGAATTTTTCTTTGTAGTATCCATATACATACGTTGCACATTTTCTGATGCTCGGTTTTTTAAAAGAATTCAATTTAAAGCTTTAAGCAAGTGTTTTCCAATCCCCGGCTAAGCATGAAGTAAAATTTCGAGTTTAGAAAAGCCTGAAAATTTGGTTTGGTCGCGTAGCGCGAAGCGCGGAGCGGCCAAACCAAATTTTCAGGCTTTTCTAAACTCGAAATTTTACTTCATGCGCCACCGGTACTAAACACTGATTCAAAGTATAGTTTAGCGGTGTTATTTAAACTTTGTAATATGTCAGTGTTTTGTACCGGTGGCGCATGAAGTAAAATTTCGAGTTTAGAAAAGCCTGAAAATTTGGTTTGGCCGCTCCGCGCTTCGCGCTACGCGACCAAACCAAATTTTCAGGCTTTTCTAAACTCGAAATTTTACTTCATGCTTAGCCTGGGAGTGGAAAACACTCGCTTGAAGCTTCAAATTAAATTCTTTTAATAAACCAAGCATCGAAAAATGTGCAACGTATGCATATGATTACTTAAAAAAAAAAATCTCTTTATGAAAATGTTACATAAAACTCTCTGTATATGAAAGGTGGTGTGCATGTGTAAGTGAATTTCATATTACAGTTTTCTGTATTTTTCACTGACACACACATCTATAAGGACATCAAACGCATGTGCGTTTGTTAGTGATAGTTACAGTTGCCGCCACGAGATGGCTATCAGAAATGGGACATGGGCTGTCGCCCCCTGCTTGCTGCCTTATCGAAATGCTGTGTAATTACTACATTTCTCTTAAACACTTTTTGTCTTCTTATTCTATAGTTCGAATTGAGAGAATTCAAGAGGCGGCAGGAAGCGGCCGAGGCCGAGGAGAAGGCGAAGAGGGAGGCCGAGGAGGAGGAGAGGCGGAAAGCGCTGGAGGCGGCCCAGGCCGCCGCCTCGCCGGAGGACAAGCCCGACGCAGCCACGCCAGTGGAGGAAAGACCAGGTGAGTCGGAAAAACAATCACGAATGAATAGAATCTACTCACTCGAACTTATCACAAGTCGAAAAATACAACACAAATGCAATCTGGGTCTGTTTGCTTTACAAGCTGCTGTGACTGCACAAAGGGTGTCTCTAAAAGCCGAAACACCGGCTGGTGAAGGTAAAAAAAATAAAAACACGTACAAAAAATATATGTCATGAATATTGATAAATATAATAATAAGCTCTTATTTGTTAACAATTAAAACTATAATAATTTCTGTAAAATAAATGTGAACCTACCAAGAAATTTGAACAACTGGATAAAACTTCATTGCTGCAGAGAATTTTTAGTACAAGGAATTAGTGATGAGATCATTTGAATGAAAATAATTGATTTGTTCGATTAAGAATATAGTTGATTCATTCAATTATAAAAATAATTGATTCGTTCAATTATGAAAATAATTAATTCGTTCAAAAATGAAAATAACACTGGTCGGCATGAAAATCGGCCCTGACACCATTCCTGCTGATTCTTATGTAAAATGACCTCCTGAATCCGAATATGACCCCCGTTTTCCCCCATCACCCACCGTTTTCGGGGGAGGCCCCCCCCCCACCTATTTTTATCACTTTTCGATAATTTGGAGGGATGAAAAGGATTATTTTAGCCTTTACGTTTCTTCTGAGGGGCTAGAGAGGTGAAAAGTTCCAAAACATGAACATTTGTAGCAAGGAGGTAGATTTGGGGGGGGGATTTGCCCCCTTAAATTGTAAAAAAATCCTTAAAAATGATCGATTTTTCCGTTTTTTTCGCAGTTTTTTCACTTATTTTCTACATATTCCAGCTTCCATCCCCCCTCATCCTCCCCCAAACAATAAAAATATATAGCAACAATATATAGCAACAATAATAAAAATATATAGCAACAGTTCGGAAGATTCACTGTACCACGCTGGCGCTCTCAATACCTCGCGCGCACAGGTTTGCCCAGGAATTTTTATTTTACATTTATTATTTTACTTTTTATTTATTATTCTTTACAGCTAAAATAATCCTTTTCACCCCTCCAATGGATGGGAGAAACGGGGGGAGTATTGAGAGCGCCAGCGTGGTACAGTGAATCTTCCGAACTGTTGCTATATATTTTTATTATTGTTGCTATATATTTTTATTATTGTTGCTATATATTGTTGCAATATATTTTTATTATTTAGGGGTGTTTGGGGGAAGGATAAGGGGGAATGGAAGCTGGAATATGTAGAAAATAATTAAAAAAACTGCGAAAAAAACGGAAAAAATTGATAATTTTTAATGATTTTTTTACAATTTAAGGGGGCAAATCCCCCCCAAATCTACCTCCTTGCTACAAATGTTCATGTTTTGGAACTTTTCACCTCTCTAGCCCCTCAGAAGAAATGTAAAGGCTAAAATAATCCTTTTCATCCCTCCAAATTATCGAAAAGTGATAAAAATAGGTGGGGGAGCCTCCCCCGAAAACGGTGGGTGATGGGGGAAAACGGAGCTCATATTCGGATTCAGGAGGTCATTTTACATAAGAATCAGCAGGAATAGTGTCAGGGCTCGAAAAAAAAAATTTTTTGCAGACCAGTGTAATCGATTCATTCGAATATGAAAGTAATCGAACGTCTTGAGATCCGGAGATCGCTCAAGTGATTGCTAGAGAGATTGTTCGAAAGATTACAGGAAGATCTCTCAAATGATTGCTCGAGATATCGCTGGAATGATTCACTACATCGCTTATATGACTGTTTCATATTCAAATTGAATTTGTTTAAACTTTTCATACATATCATATTCATTTGAATCATTATTCGAATGGTGATATAAGCAACCATTCGAGCAACCATTTCAACAACCATTCAAGCGATCACTCCATCACTCATTTGACTAATCTCTTGAGTAATCATTCAAGCGATCTCACGAGCAATAATTCAAAATATCGTTTGAGCAATAATTCAAACGACCTATCGAGCAATGATACGAATAATCGTTCTATTATCAATTAAATTCAAATACCAATAATCGATTATTGATGTTATTCGATTATACCCATCACTTCCAGGAATGTCAATAAATAAATTAGATAAACTGATTAATGATGTTTTCGTTTTAACCCTCTACTGTTTCTGATTAGAAACCTAATTTCGAATGCTCAATAGTTTTAAAATATAAGCAAATTTAAAAATTCTGAGTATGCTAGTTCCATACAGGGAATTATTTTTTAAGTATACATTTATTTTAAGTATACATATCCGGATACACTGTAAATTTTAAGGCAATTGTTGTTTTTGTAAAAGGGTTCCATTTGAAGCTACAAACGGCTGTTTCCACTCCCTGATTAAGCATAAAGTAAAATTTTGAGTATAGAAATGCCTGAATATTTGGTTTGGTCGTATAGCGCATAGCGCTACTTGACCAAACCAAATTTTCAGGCTTTTCTAAACTCGAAATTTGACTTCATGCGCAACGCTTATAAAATACTTAAATATTGTGAAGTTAAAAACATACTGCTACAGCAGTATACTAAAGCAGTATATTTTAAACTTCCCTTTAAATTAATGTTTATAAGCGTGGTGCATGAAGTATTTTAGATATTTTACTTCATGCTTAATCAAGGAGTGGAAGACACTCGTTAAAAGTTTCAAGCAAATGCTTGAAAATTTACAGTGTAGGGCGTAGGGATATGTATACTTAAAAGAAAAATTCCTTGTGTGAGATTAATGTACTTATTTATGGCCAGTTAAATAATATTGTATTATTGTTTTGTTTATTTAATTTTAGGTCGAATACCTGCCAAAAATATTATTTAAAACGTTATGAAAATTCATGCGATAGAGGGTTAAATACTGTATCAACATTGCTGGTGCTAGAAAGTTTCTGATGCAATGACATTATTTCAATTTTTCAACAATTCTAATGTTTAGGAACGTAATTTCTAGATTAAAATTTTACAGAATTAAATGGCAATCGATCGCTGAAAACAGAATACAGAATTAAATTGCAATCGATCGTTGAAGACACAATACAGAATTAAATCACAAAAGTTTGTTGAAAACAACGAATATCGGAGTTATTATTATTATTTATTATCAAAATCAAAACATGTGTACATTTTTCACATTATTTATCCAAAAAAAATAAATGGTGATGGCTCTATTTCCCTATTTTCATAATAATAATAATAATACGACCTTTAATATTCTGCACTGCATATGTCTCGCATTTTTAAGGTTATCATAAAAGCGCACTGTTTTAATTAATTCCCTGCTCACATCCCCCCTTTCCCCTCCTCTCACTTCTTTTATAATCTGTTGTTGTGGGTTTGTGTGCTCCAAAAATCACGTGCTTTAAATAATTTTCTTCTAGCTAACTTATAAAGAAGGTAGGTGTTTTTTTATAATTCTCCCGCTGTTTTCTTCTATGGTGAATGCTTTGTGTGGTGATTGTTTTTATTAAATATAAAAAACAAATTAATGCATTTATTATGAATTATTTTAGAGGTGATTATGTGTTTGTATTAACGAAGATTGTTTAAAGGAAATTGTTGATTAATAATAATATTACTAAATTAAGTACATATTACGATGTTCACGGAAAGAACGAGAAATACTAATTCGTCTGTTTAAATAACTTGAATAATTTGTTTTGAAAATCTTTCTTTAAACAACAAGTGATCTATTCCAAAGAATTTCTTTTCCACACTAATGTTACATGGTAGTTACTAAGGTTAGGTTAGGTGATAATTACTAAGGTTAGGTTAGATGATAGTTCTAACATTGGAAACTATTATATATTAAGGTTAGATGATAACCTAACTTTAGTAACTAAGGTTAGGTTAGATGATAGTTACTAAGCTTAGGTTAAATGATAGTTACTAAGGTTAGGTTAGATGATAGTTACTAAGGTTAGGTTGTATAATAGTTACTAAGGTTAGGTTAGATGATAGTTACTAAGGTTAGGTGAGAACTATCATCTAACCTTATTAACAATCATCTAACCTTAGTAACCATTATCTAACCTAACCTTAGTAACTATCGTCTAACCTAACTTTAGTAGCTATCATCTAACCTAGCCTTAATAACCATGATGATACTAAGGTTAGGTTAGATAATTGAAAGGTAAAGTTAAATGATACTAAGCTTAGCTTAGATAATAGTTACTAAGGTTAGGTTAGATAATAGTTAATAAGGTTAGGTTAGATGTAGTTACTAAAATTAGATTAAATGATAGTATCATCTCACCTAACCTTAGTAACTATCATCTAACCAAACCTTAGTTACTAAAGTTAGGTTAAAGGTAAGGTTAGATTTTAATTAGATTAGATTAGATCGCATAGTCTAAATTAGATGCTAGATTAGGTGAGATGACAGTTGGGTTAGGTTAAATGGTAATTAAATGCCTTGGGTTGGGTAAACGTTACATAGGATTAGATGACAGTTACTTCAGTTATTTGACAGCATTTAAACAGATCAGGCTCAAACCCTATACAATTTGTTAGATAAGAGTTACTTAAGTTTCATGTTAATGAGGTTAGGTTTGATATCAGAAGGGTAAAGGTAAGTGGCTGTTAAACAAATTAGTTTAAAACCCTATACGATACGTTAGTTAAGAGTTACTTAACTTTGATGTCAAGTGGGTTAGATTAGATGACAGCACTGTTGCTATATTTAAAGAAATTTCTTCAAAATGAAGAATTTTAGCTATAAATAATGACCAATGAAGAAAATAAGAATATTTTTATATTTTGAACAGTTTGGTGTTACCGTTACAGGTTAGGTTAGATGACAGCAGTGTTGCCATATTTAAAGAAATTTCTTTAAAGTAAAGCATTTTATCTATAAATGATGGCCAATGAAGAAAAGACGAATATTTTTATATTTTGAACAGTTTTGTATTACAGTCAAACTAGATGCTAGATTAGGTAAGATGACTCTTTGGCTAGGTTAAATGTCAATTAAATACCTTAGGTTGGGTGATCTTTCAATCGAATCAGATGACAGTTACTTCACTTAGACATTACATAGGATTAGATAACAATTACTTCAGTTAGATGACAGTTAATTTAATTTAAATATCAGATAAGTAAAGTTAAAGGTGGCAGTTAAATAGATTAACTTAAAACCCTGTACGATACGTTAGATAAGAGTTACTTAAGTTTTATGTTGATGAGGTTAGGCTAGATGAGAGCAGTAATACATAAGCCGCAGTCGATGGCAACTAGAATCTCTATACTCATCATAAGTTAAGTTAGATAATAGTAAGGTTAGGTTGATTATTTAACATTATTATTTCTCGATTCTTCAGTATTACTTAAAAATAATCTAACACAATGTATGTCAAGTAAATGTGTTTTATAAAAAAAAATCAAAATTGATGAGTGGACAAAAAGAAATAGGAAATTAAAAGTAGAACATTTGGCATGTTTACCCATTTAGAGCATGTGCATGCTGGTTTAGTGCAAAGAGGGTCCGCGGGCAGTCCCCAAAGACAAACCATGCCTTCGCCTTCACAGACAACACCGACAAAGGTCACGACACCGCCAAAGGCGCAAACGAGTAAGTACAACACGAAACAAACAAACAGCAACACCACAAAAAAAAACAACAATAGCTTCGTACCAAAAAAAAAATGCATGCCTTTGGAATAATTTTGTAAGAAATAGATGTTTATGTTAACAAGAGATCAAATCTAAATTCAAACAGTGTACATAGAATTGTTTTAGATAAATGAAAATACACTTTATAGAGAACTTTATAAATAACGAAATATTAGAGAGAAACTTGCTTGTTGCTTAGTAACGCAGACGGTTATTATGTAAGAAGCAAGTTTAGTTAATATAACCATATTTTGTAAAACGATAAGCTAAAACTCTCTATTATCTGTTAATCATTTCTTAGACAGAGATGGATTTAAATTTGTTTTACTCTCTATTATCTGGTAATGGTTATTTCAGACAAAGATGGATTTAAATTTATTTTATAACATTACTAGATTTGATGGAAAAAATATTCCACAAAAGTGAAAGCCGTAGACTTGGCAATGTTCCTTTATTAAGTGTCATAAATCTAACCTATAATTTTTCATTTGTCATCACGCCTAATACAGATGTAAAATACAAGGCTGTAGCGAGGGAGAGGGGAAGGGGGGATTCAATCCTCTCCCCGAAATGTTCATGTTAAATTTTTGTAAAAGCGGCGCTGCTAGAGCAAAAACAATATTTTTATCATTAAAACTAGTAATGGGCAAAATCAAGTATGTTAAGGTTGCGGTTTACTAGAGTGAGAGAGACCTATATTACTATTTCCAGCCTAAAAAGGTAAACGTAAGAAATGTTTTTTTTTTAAATAAATTGATTGATCTTGTTTATCACTAATTAATACTAGTGATTGGACCATTTGAATGAAAATAATCGATTTGTTCGATTATGAAAATAATCAAACATGTCGAGACCCAGAGATCGCTCGAATGATTGCTCGAGAAATCACAACGATGTTTCAAATTATTGCTCGAGAGATATCTTGAATGATTGTTGGAGATATCGCTCGAATGATCACTCAAATGCTTGCTTCATAATCAAATTATATTTGTTTTAACTTTTATAACATAATGTTGCTTTTATTTTATTGTGATTAATTATTATTTAAATGATTATACCAGCAACCATTCAAGTAATAATTTCAACAACCATTTGAGCGATCACTCAAACAATTATTTGAGCAATCATTTTAGTAATAATTCGAACAATCATTTGAGTGATTTCTTTAGTGATCATTCGAACGATGATTTGAGCGATCGTTCGATTATCAAATAAATTGATATCATTCAATTATGCTCATCACTAATTTAACCCCCTCCAAAATGTTTTTCTAGCTACGGCCTTGTAAAATACGTTGTTTTAATATAGCCTACTTTCCTAGCTAAAGCGTCTTGTTTGAATTTTATGTTTGATCTCCTGTTACAATAAGTGCATGCGTTATTTATTTATTTAATGTCTGTATTCTGTGTACATTTCATGTACGTTTCCGTACCATAAGAGTGCACGAGTTTTTTTAAATTTATTTAATCTGTGTGCGCTTTGTCCTGTTACATTTGGCGCTTGATTTATTTATTTGTGTGAAGTGTCCCGATCGACCGGCGTTGAAAAAGAACGTAGGAAGGATCGCTCTCGTAGCAAATCGCCTTTCCGCAGCTTCCGCTGGAAGAAGAGTCCCAAAACACACTCGGGACACCACAGCGATGATGATTCACAATCAGGTAGCTTTCAATTATCGTTTCACTCAAACAAACAAAAAATGCACTGTTTAAAAAAAAGATAAAACGGAGGGTTGGCTTTTTAATTAATGTAAAATTCATTAAGTGCTATCGAAATAGAATGCGCTTAATGTGTTTCAACATTAAGGGCCAGTTGTGACGAATATTTTGAAACCGAGTTCATCTCTGAACTGAATTCAATATGACATCGTTTCTAGTTCAGAGATGTACTCAATTCAAAGAAGAATGCAATTTGAAGCCTTATACGAGTGTGTTCCATTCCCAGATTAAGCATGATGTAAAATTTCGAATTTAGAAAACCCTGAAAATTTGGTTCAGTCAGTTACTTCATGCGCCATACGTATTAAGCACTGATTTCAAGTGTAGTTTTCAATATACTATTAGGGCGCTTTTATCTGGATGTCTTGAACGAGAGGCGGAACGGGAGTGGGCGCAAGTGTTTGCGTTGTAACACATAGGCGGAGAAAACGCCAGCACCCGTCCACCTAGGAACTCTCATATAAACCCGTGTTAAAACGCAAACGCTTATGCCCGTTCCGCCTCGCGTTCTTAACGTCCATAACAGAGCGCCCTTAAAGCTGAGAATTTTTCAAATTTAAGAAATTCATTCAAAAACATTCAATTATTTGAATATAAATAATTTAATGATTGAAATATTCATATTTGAATGTTTGAATATTCGATTTGAATTATTCGTATTCAAATACCAGCCTTTAAACGAATAGATTTTTAGGCTTTTTTAAACTAGAAATTTTACTTCATGCGCTGCGTGTATTAAACACTGAAAACACCAAAATATTGTTGACGAGCGAACTCCGCTTCACTACGTGACCAAACTAAATTTTCAGGCTTTCCTAGACTCGAAATTTTACTTCACGCTTAACCTGGGAGTGGAAAACCCTTGTTTAAAGCTTAAAATTGTACGATTATTTAAAAATTTACAGCAGATAATTAGGATATGTATACTTAAAACATAAAGTCCCTGTATGCAAAATTTTATAAGGTGTGAAATTTATTATTTACAAATTATACACGCAGCTTCTTGGATGATGATCAATGAGGTAGCTTTGGAATGTTCTTTATTTTACTTTCTTCTGAACGTTAAACATAGGGGAAAGTATTGTTTATATATAAATATATGCAGAGCTTTGTGATTATTGTGAAATACAGCCATCATTGTTTCTTTGTGTATGACTATGTTTTATAAATGGATTTTTTGTTGTGATGTGGCCATCACTGTTGTGTTAGTGATTATTCGTTCTTGTTTGTTTTTGTAAGTGAAGGTGTTGGGCAGACGCAGAAAGGTATGAGAATGTTGAATTTTTTAAACTGTAAGACAAATAAAATATTTTTTAAATTATCATGTCTATTATGATAATATATAAAATGCAAATGGCGAGATGCAACTGACCCTTCCTTAGCGTGAAAACATAGTGAGGAGGCAATCGTCGAGGCTAGAGGCTTGGCGTGGAGTTGAAGGGACCCCCTCAGCTCTCCGCCAGTCCATACTAACCCTCTAGACACGACGCTTGCCTGCTCACTATGTTTTGGCCCTTAGATATCTAATGTGCATTTGAACCGGTTCTCGTTATTTTTTGTAGCAGTTAAATTATAAAATACCTAGCAGCGCCACTTATGTTATAGTTAAAGGAACTATCTGTCACATAAATTAATCCACCGCATAGGTTAGGTTTCACAAATACATAAACGTATGTTTGTGGCAGCTGGCGGCCTAACTTCATGTGAGGCTCAAATTATTATTATTATTATCACTGCTAGCAGAGGCAAGAGCGAAGCCGATGAAGCCACTGCATTGTGCTTGTTTCAGTTTTCACTCTTATCAAGATACAACATTTGAGATTGAATTTACTACATATGCATTTTCTTCTTTAATGGGGATTACATCACAGAATTGTGTTGTTAATTAATATATGCATCTCGCAGCGAAAGCAGAACACCTTTTAATTCCGGCACATATTACCTTGGCATTTTAGTTTCACTTGAAGTTGGCTACCAGCAGCTGCTGACGTATGTATTTGTCAATTGCATTCAAAATGACGTTTGCGTAGAAATGTAACCATAGCAACGTGTTTTATTAACTCATGCATAAGACTTTAAATTTGTTACAGTTAACTTAATGTTGTTGTTAGTTAACTAATACTTTAACGGAAACTGTTGCAAACGGGTATAATTAATTTTCTTACTGTCTTCCAATTATAAATCTCGTACCTTTTTGTCTGTGTTCAATGCGTTCATTTAATGCTTTTGTATGTATTAACTTATTTGGGTTTTTCGGGGTATTTTTTTTCACCTGGGTATAGAACGTACGAGCCCGTCAGACGAAGAGGTGACGGCTGAAGGTAATCTGGTGCGTAAACACGAGTGGGAGAGCACGACGGTGAAGGCGACGAACCGCTCCTGGGACAAGGTGTATACGGTGCTGAAGGGCACGCACATGCAGTTCTACAAAGATTCCAAGACCGCAAAGACCGCTCCCGAGCAGACTTTCAAGGGAGAGACGGCCCTTTCGCTGAGGGCCGCCGCCGCTTCCGTGGCGACCGATTACAAGAAGAAGAAACACGTATTCAGACTAAAGTAAGTACAAAATGAAGAGTCCGATTAATTTAAAACAATTTTAATATTTAAAAGAATCACCTAAGGAAATCTTGGACTGTTGAATCCTTTAATAACTATCATATGTTCAATTAAAAAAAAAAAACGTAGAGTGCCATGATTTAATTTTTATTTTTAATTGAAGTTGGCTACACGCTTTAGGAGTTGACATATAAAATGTCAGACATATAGCACGGCAAATTTAAGAGAGCGAGACGGCACTCACCACCAGCCTATCGAATGCCACATATCTTTTCCCGTTACAATTTTACCACTGCTTTATCAGTAAATAATGTTGGCCGTACTATAATAATTATAATATTTAATTTTAGTGTTACCAACCTACAATATTTTTCATGGTACTCTAGAGGTTTTCTTTTTATTGAACATGCTATATGTCCAACGGCCGTTGGACAATTAAACTTTTGATGGAAAGTGTGGAGTTTAAAGTTTAGACTTTTGTTGATAAAACTCTGCCCTTTCCTTCTTCGTCTTTTTCAGCTATTTCATTTTGTCCTTTGCAGAGCGTTATAGCTCTTTCCATCAAATGTTTAAATATCCAGCAGGCCAGGCGTTGGATATTAATATATGTTATACAGGGTGTCTCAGACCACCCGTATCAGGCATTTTTTGAGAAAACAGCTAGTCTTAGAAAGTTGGGATAAAAAAAATTATTACTAAAGCCACATTGAGGTATTGATATTTGGTAACTTCAATCCAAAATTACTCAAAACACCCGCCAGTTACAAACATATTTTTCCTACTACAGTTGCTTATTTTTCAAAGACCTTTTGAATGATATAACTTTTGACTTAGCGAAATCTCAGGGATGCCAACTTTTTTGGAAAAAAACAATATCACCATTCGATTCTTTAATATGGCTTTAGTAATATTTTTTTTTATCCCAACTCTCTAAGACTAGCCGTTCTCTCAAAAAATGAATATATGAATTCTTCGATATTTATATCCAACACCGACCGAATACTTTGATATCGTTTAAAAGAGAGCTGTGTGTACGATGATCATTTTGTTCTCTGCCCTTGTTTAGATTAGACAGCGGTGCTGAATTCTTATTCCAAGCACACGACGACGCAGACATGAACAACTGGATCGCAAGAATAGCGGCGGTCGAAGATTCCGACTCGGCGGGGCCCTCACGCAGCCAAACGCTTCCGGCGTCAGCACAAAAAGAAGATGCTAAAAGACGTAGCTTCTTCACACTTAAAAAGAAGTAAGTAATAAAGAATATATTTCGCACTTGAAAAGAAGTAAGTAAAAAAAATAATAATAGATACATAAGTAAAAATATAATTATAATTTGTTTCCTTTAATTTTGATAAAGTAGACTAACATAATTTTATCTTGGTTTAAAAAAAGTAGATTAATTTTTTGTTGTTAATTTATTAGATTCTGCTGTTTGCACCATTAATACCAGGGTTGTTAAAAAAAACGTTTTTTTTTCATTTTAATTAAAACAAACAGTTTTGTTTACAAAACGTGTTTTTTCATTGAAACGGTGTTTAAAACATAAACAATTAAAAACATGTTTAAAACATATTTGAAACATGTTTAAAATGTGTTTTAAGTCACATTTATAAACACACAGTTGTTATAAAATGTTATGTTTAATAATGTAATTTGAAATATCGTAAACAATTTAGGTAACATTTATTTTATAAAACATTATTTACAAAACTACAGGTAAATTAATTAATTATTATTGATTCAATTTAACAATTTAAGCATAACTAAGTAATAACAACATAACACAAACAGAAAAGTAACAAATTTAAACTTTACATTAAATCAATGTTTTATACGCCTGGCGCATGAAGTAAAATTTCGAGTTTAACACATTTGTTATTTCTATTAATTAATTTGAAACTTCTAACGAGTGTTTTGAGTCCTTGATCAAGCATGAAGTAAAATTTCAAGTTTATAAAAGCCTGAAAATGTTTAGGCTTTTCTAAACTCGAAATTTTATTTCACGCACCACCGGTTTAAAACACTGAATTGAAGTCAAGTTCAAAAGATACCTCTTAAGTTTAATCTCACGTTAATAAATATTACAAATTTTTATTTCGTGTTTTGTTTGAATTGTATACAATAATGATTTTTTATGTCACAAACTTTAAATCAGCAGTAGTTTTTTAAATAATGAAAATCACACTCATGTTTATAAACAAGATGTGCATTTTTTTACACTTGTTCTGAATCACCCTGTATAATTGAACACACAGTTCTGAGCAAATTGTATGTTTAATTAAAAACTTAAACAAACAAATCATAGTAAACTAGTATAAAATATAGTTTAGATAGTTTTAGATTATAAAAAAACAATTTAAACAAATTTAACGTTTCAAACAAAACTGTTTAAAACACGACCTTTTTTACACATGTTTAAAACACTGTTTTAAAACAAAGTGTTTTAGACATAACAACCCTGATTAATACTTGAAATTTAAGCTCGGCTAAAACTTCGACGTTTCCAGTCTTACCCCACAGACATAACCCACTAATTCCAAAAATTAAAATGAGAATATACATAAATCACAAATTTATAGTTTGGCAAACATTACTTGCCGATGCCCAGTAATAAAATTGTAGGGGGAAAAGGAATGGGCGTACTCGATAGGTTTGTGGCAAGTTTGATCTCGACCCAACTTGAATTTGCCATGCTATAACCAGATATTAAATTAGAATTCACATAACCTACAATTGAACTGAATCTTGAATTAGATAACACATAACCTACAAATTGAACTAGGTTAAATTAGGTTAAACTTAACCCGCGAAGTGAAGGTAACTGTATAATTTTGTGTTGTCTTGCGACGGTGTCACTGGTAAGGTGACTAGTTGTTACGACCATCGACTAATTTGTTCAACGAAAAATAAAACGAATAACACTTTTTAAGGATTTCTATTAGACCTTCTTCTTATAAGTTCAAAAGCTTAATGCTAAAAATATACACGAACATATTTACAAAATATTTACAAAGTGGGGGGTAAACTCCGTCATCGGGGGTGGATTTAGCGCGCGCAAGATGCAGGTACCCAGCAATTCTTAGAAGAGGTTCACCATCTGGAACAACCCCTAGCTGGCAGCGTTGACCATTTCGCGCGTGTTTACGCATTCATTATCCCCTTCAGAACCGACCGTTTAAAATTACTTCGGTCCAAGGACGGGAATTGTTTGTAATAGAAAAATTCCTCGTCTGACCCGAACATGCCGCCCCCCCTGAAGGAATGAAGTCTCTTCGGCTCAATTTGTTGGGAGAACTGCCAGCCTGGTTATCGCCCTCTTAAACTCGCCTGTTGTAGTTTTCATTGTTGCTACGCGTGCAACTCCGTCCTTGCCTGGGTGCAATTCCAGAACTCGTCCAACGAGCCACCTTAATGGGGGCAGGTTTTCTTCTTTGATGACCACTAAGTCCCCCACCTCTATCTTGCTAGAGTTCTTGGTCCACTTGGTGCGAGGTAGTTGAGTCGGAAGATACTCTTTCACCCATCTTTTCCAAAAGTGCTGCTTCATGTATTGCAGGTGTTGCCATCTGGATAATCTTCCGATTTTAATGTCGCATAGACTCGGATCTGCCACACCTGTTAATGAATCTCCGACAAGGAAGTGACCAGGAGTTAAGAAAGAGGGATCGTTGGGGTCGTTGGAAATACTACACAGGGGTTGAGAATTTAGGACGGCCTCAATTTGACTTAATAGTGTAGTTAGCTCTTCAAATGTCAAAATACAGTTTCCCATAACTCTTTTTAAATGATATTTTACTTTTTTTATGTTTGCCTCCCAGATCCCCCCAAAATGTGGAGACCGAGGAGGTATAAAGTGCCATTCTAGATTGTCTGTTGCAAAAATATTATTTAATTTATTATTTGATAATTCTGCCTTTACTAATTTAAAAAGTGAGCTTAATTCTTTACTAGCACCGATAAAATTAGTAGCATTATCTGAATATATACGCGTGATTTTTCCGCGACGAGCAACGAGGCGCCGCAACGCCGCAATAAATGCGTCCGTTGATAAATTGCTGACCACTTCTAAGTGAACGGCTTTAGTTGCTAGGCAAATGAATAAACAACCGTAGGCCTTTCTGGTGATGCCTTTTCTAACACCGTCTTTTATCAAGAAGGGCCCACAAAAATCAATTCCAGTGGAATTAAAAGGTTTTTGAATTACCACACGCGGCTCAGGTAATTCGCCCATAATCGGTTCGCCGAATTTCGGATTTACTCGAAAGCATCGTACACATTTTCCGATAATCTTTTTAATCTGGTTTTTTGCTGATAATGGCCAGTAATTTAATCTTATTGAGGCGAGAGTCGCATTAACACCCGAATGCAGATTTGTTAAGTGCTGATGTTGAATCATTAGCTCTGTTAATTTATGTTGCCCAGGTATAACCAGGGGATGTTTATTATTATACGGTAGCAATGCATTTTTTAATCTACCCCCGACTCTGATAACCCGATCAATCTCATCCATAAATGGGGTTAAAGTTAATAAATTACTATTTTTATTAATTTCGCGGCCGTTAATTAAATGCTTGTACTCATTTGGGAATGACTGCATTTGAACGGCTCTTATCAAGGACAAAGTACCCCTTTTAATTTCGTCCGATGAGAGGTAATCAACTGATTTCTCCTTGCCGCTTTTCTTTGCCTTGCAATTATTTAAAAATCTCTGACAATACGCTGTAACTCTAATAAGTTTTGAAAAACTAGAATAATTGTCCCAAATACTAAAACTATTATTTACACTATTTACAAGACAAACATTTTTAATTTCAGGAATATTAGTTATCACATTAACTTTGGATTGAGGCCATTCAGATTGACTTTTTACGAGCCATGAAGGACCTCGCCACCAAATATCTGAATTTAATAATTCTTGTGCAGTACATCCCCGGGAAAGAATATCAGCGGGATTATCGGTCGTAGATACGTGCCTCCAATTCTCAGTATTTGTTAATTCCCTGATTTCAGCTACCCTATTAGAGACGAACGTTTTAAATTTAGCCTTTTCGGCATTAATCCAACAAAGTACTATAGATGAGTCACACCACATATAGCTTTTGTATTGAATATTTTTAAATTGTAACGCATTTTTTATAGTATTTATTAATCGCGATAGTAGCAATGCGCCACACAATTCCAACCTGGGAAGTGATTGCGTTTTTAAAGGGGCAACGCGTGATTTTGCCGTAATTAAATTTGTAAAATATTCTTGATCCTTAATTTTCACGCGTGCGTATATGCATGCCCCATAAGCCGTTTCACTTGCGTCGCAAAACCCGTGAAGCTCAAAATCTGAATTAAATTTAATATTACGAGAAATTCTAACATTATTAATTAGTTGCAGGTTAGCTTGAAAAGATTTCCATTCCGTATGAATATTTAAAGGCACGCTCTCATCCCAAGTTAAGTTCAATTGCCACAACTTTTGTATAATTAACTTTGCAGATACAATGACAGGATTAACGAAACCTAAAGGGTCAAACAAACTGGCTACCTGAGACAGAATGGTTCTCTTGGTGATACGTTTTTCATCGGGTTTGCAAGCAGAAAAAGTAAATACATCTGACGCAGAATCCCACAGACAGCCGAGGATTTTCGTACTGACATCTTTATCAAGTCTAATTAACATGTCCTCTCTGTCACGCGGAATTTGATTTAAGATCGATTCATTATTGGCATTCCATTTATTTAGTTGAAAACCCCCATTATTTAATACTGATATAACATTATTTCTGATATTTATTAAATCTTTAATTGAGTCACTACCTGTCAGCAAGTCATCCATATAAAAATCCCTTTTAATTATTTCACAGGCTTGGGGATATTGTTTGGCTTCATTATTGGCCAATTCATGTAAACAACGAGTTGCCAGGAATGACGCGGGGGTGGTACCGTACGTGACAGTGTCTAATTTGTAAGATTTTAATTTATACGAGGAATCAAAACGCCACAGTATTTTTTGAAATTTGGATGAATGATCGTCTACTCTAATCTGCCTGTACATCTTTTCTATGTCTGCAGATAGTACATATTTATGTGCGCGAAATCTAATAAGAATTGTGAACAATTCATCCTGTATGACAGGCCCTTTCATTAACATATCATTGAGCGATTTTCCATTCGTTGTTTTACATGAACCGTCAAATACTACTCTTAATTTAGTGGTGGCACTAGCATTTTTGAATACTGCATGATGCGGCAAATAATAGCCGGATTTATCATCGGACTCTATTAATCGCATATGCCCTAAATCTACATATTCAGTCATAAATTTTGAGTATTGCAACTTAAGTTCTTCATTTTTGCATAATTTATTTTCTAAATTATAGAATCTTTTCTGCGCTATACTATATGAATCACCTAATTCTATTTTATTATTAGCGAACGGTAAGGCAACTGTGAATCGACCTGTTTTATCGCGGGTTACATTGTTGATAAAATGCCTTTCGCATTTAAGTTCCTGGGGATTTAATTTTTTAGAAATTGCGTCAACATTTTCGATTTCCCAAAAACGCTCCAAATTAAAATGTTCTACATCGGTTTTCAAATTAAGTAATTGAAGGCTTGCTACCTGACCCTGCTTAACAATAGCCTTTGTCTCACCTCCGCCTATAATCCACCCGAAGTGCGTCTTTTGCAGCACGGGATTACCTATCCCTAAATCTACCTGACCGTTACATAAAGTCTTCCAAAACACACTCGCACCTATTAACATATCAATAGGGCGGGACACATTAAAATGTGGATCTGCTAATTGCATATTATGCGGAATCTTTATTGTACCCTTTTTAAAGGTTTCACGAGGTAATGAATTTGTAATTTTCGGTACGATAATGCATGAAATATTTGCCGAGTAGTTATTTAATCTAGAGGCAATGTTAATTTCAGTTTTTTCTGAAGAATTTGATACAGATTCAATTACACCGCGTATTGTTACGTCAACCTTTTCTCTTTTCAAATTTAACTTATCCGCAACACTGGAAGTGATTAAATTTAACTGTGAGCCATTGTCTAATAATACCCTGCATTCGTGTGTTTTCTTTAAATTATTAACCTTTACAATCGCTGTTGACAATAAAACTTCGCCTTCATAACTGCAATGCGCAGACGTGGATTGCACTGGTTCATTATTTGGCATTGATTTTGTAATGTGCAATAAAGAGTTATGCTTCTTTTTGCAAATGGAACACGAGCGCGCATAGCAATTTTGAATAGCATGATTTGCTGGTCGCAAACAGCATACACAATATTTTAATTCATTAATTTTAGACACACGATCTCTAACTGCTAAATTTAAAAATATGTCGCACTTGAATATTTGATGTGAATTGCCACAAATAATACATTTTTTATCAAATTGAGCTACATGATTAACATACTTTGACTTCTGATTCGTTCGACCGTGATCTGAATTTATTTTGCTGTGATTAACATGATCGACATCTAATGAACCACTTTTTTTGTCCAAAAAACTAACTAACTCGGCAAATGTTGGTAGTTTATCCCGCTCAAGTGTCCTATCCCATTCTCTTTTAGTGTTTATATCTAATTTAGATACTGTTAAAACTACTAAAATGTCGTCCCAATTATCAACGGGCACTTTTAATGCGCGCAGAGAGCGAATATTGCGAGTAGTTGTATCAATTACTTTTCGGATTTCAGCACACGTTTCTCTATTTATTGGTTTTATTTCCAAAATATCAATAATATGGCTGTGAATTAACTTCCTAGTATTATTATAGCGGTCATTTAATGCGTCCCAAGCTTCACGGTAATTACATTCGGAGAGACTTATCCCCTTTAATAGTAGCGCCGCTTCGCCCTCAAGAGCAGACTTTAAATAGCGGTGCTTTTGTAGAGAACTAAGTTCACTGTTATCGTGAATCATTGACTCAAAAGATTCTTTAAAACCTAACCAATCAGACAAAATACCGGAAAAAGTTGGTATATTTAATTTAGGCGGTTGATTATCGGAATTTGAGGTAGATGAAATTGACCGATTTGAACTAGTGTCCTTCGGGGCAGAATTTAGTAATGTTTTAATCATACTAGTTGTTGAAAAATATGCGTTTTCAAAATTCTCCTCATCGTTATTTTCCTCTTCATTGATCAATTGAATTTTTGCAACAACATTAAAGAATGGATCATAAAGTTCCTGAATTTTTTGTAAACGATCTGCTAGATCAATATAATCTATTTTTGTTTTATCCATTGCGGAAACTGCATTTTTAGTACGTGTTAATTTGCCTTTAATCGACCCACGCTCTTGGATTAATTGCTTTAAATCCATTTTTAATAAATTTATTTATGAGAAGGTTAAATTAATTTAAATAAACTATGCACGATTTAGTGCATAAATTTAAGATTATTCAAAAACTGATCTAAGGCCAGGGCAAAGGTAGGAAATGGGAAATTGTCAGAGACTCACCACTTTTCCTCCAAAATCGTCTTCCTGGACTGGATCTCAATCATCGGCTTGAGCTGCTCTCTTTGGCTACCTGGACGTCTACTTGGGCGAACTAAGGACCTGGACAGCTTCACCGACGATAACCACGATGAACAATTAATCTTCTGGTCACGGGGTTGGATAAACTCTTCTTCATCCGGTTCGAAGGACCATGTATAATTTTGTGTTGTCTTGCGACGGTGTCACTTGTAAGGTGACTAGTTGTTACGACCATCGACTAATTTGTTCAACGAAAAATAAAACGAATAACACTTTTTAAGGATTTCTATTAGACCTTCTTCTTATAAGTTCAAAAGCTTAATGCTAAAAATATACACGAACATATTTACAAAATATTTACAAAGTGGGGGGTAAACTCCGTCATCGGGGGTGGATTTAGCGCGCGCAAGATGCAGGTACCCAGCAATTCTTAGAAGAGGTTCACCATCTGGAACAACCCCTAGCTGGCAGCGTTGACCATTTCGCGCGTGTTTACGCATTCATTATCCCCTTCAGAACCGACCGTTTAAAATTACTTCGGTCCAAGGACGGGAATTGTTTGTAATAGAAAAATTCCTCGTCTGACCCGAACAGTAACTGTAGGGAAATTTTCCTGTATGTAGGGGAAAAGTAATCTACATTTTAGTCATTGGAAAGTTTTAGATAATTGTGTTACGTAAGTAAAATTGAACCCTTTGCGATCCTATAATTAAACTGTTATTAAAATTGACAAATTTTAATTTATTTGATATCGACATCTAGCGATGACTTCTCAAAACATTAGTTTACAGTTATAGAGTGCAATTAGTTCATTACAAGTTTCTGTAATTTAGTTAATACGCGGCAAAGTCATCTTCACGTCACGTCAGAATATATCCGTTATTGGATAGCAAGCGGTCAAATATTTTGTTCAATATATTCTGACACAGGACCGGTAACAGTTAATGACTGCTCTTAACTACTAATTGTGAAAAGATACTCACCAGTAAACATGGTTCAATTTCGATGAAATTTTCAGGAATGATGTATTTTATCCATGCTAAGAAACAATGTATTTTATCCGTGCTAAGAAACGATAAAAATTTCAATAAGATTTGATTAATAAATCGAGTTGCCATAGACAATGAAACGAAAATTCTTTGGTGTTTTATTTTGACATTATTTATTAATTCAGGTCTTTAAACCAAACTTTTAAGCTTTACTAGTCTAAGGATTAAAGATTGGTTGTCGGGAGGGCAGCCGTAGCCGCGCTCACTTAGGCCAAGTTTTAGGCCCATTGTAGTGCCTCCCTCCTGATGGTCAGTTCCACTCGCGACTGTTGGCGATTGCCAATATTTGTGCGGCGGACCAGTTCCATCTGGGTCCTTCACGTTTGGGGGGGTTTCCCCTTGACATAATGTCCCTTAGTTTTGACAGGGCCAGGCACTCGTGAAGTATGCCTTGCTGTCTCATCTTCTTTGTTGCATCCTCGGCATTATTAGTCTAAGTCAATTGTAAAAGAATGCCACATATTCGAAATTGGGCAATTTTTCGTGTCGTGAATTAGAGACTTTGGATGAGGTAGAATAATAGAGAAACAGAATTATCCATTTGCAATGTTGGTCATCATGTGGAACGCAGTGTCGCTAGAATTCTTCTATGTTGGCGAAAATGGACAGAATCACATCAGGAACAACGATGGTTACGACCTGGATGTCCTAGAAGCACAAATGATCGTGAAGATCATGTTCTTCGGCTGGCAGCTCTTCGGCACCGTTCGTCGTCAACAAGGACATTTTTCATAGTAGAGAGGTTTAATTAATTCTCAAAACTCCATAGACTCTGTCTATAGAAGAATTCGAAGTTTTGGCCTTAAATCGTACCGGCCATTTCTTTGTTTACCACTAAAATAGCAACATGGAATTTTTTAATGTTAATTGTTAAAATGTTCAAGTTTTCATCAATTATTAGTAAGAATAATTAGGAAACGTGAATTTAACTCCTACTATTAATTGATGGAACTTTTAAAATTTTAACAATTAACGTTAAAAAATTTGATGTTTAGGAGTTAGTATTAAACAAAGAAATGGTCGGTATGGTTTAAAGCCAATACTTTGAGTTCTTTTATAGACAGATTGTATGTAAATTTTATGATTAATTAAACCTTTCCACCATCAAAAATAGAAGAAAGAAAAAAAGAAGTACGATCATTTGTGCTTTTAAAACATCCGGGTCGTAACCGTCGTCGTTTCTCATGTGTTTCTGTCCATCTTCGCCAGCATAGAATAATTCTAGCGACTCTACGTTCCACACGATTACCAACATTACAAATGGAAAATCCTGCTTGTGGTAGACTAATTATTCTGAAAGCGCTGGAAATTCACAAGTTGAAAGCTAATCTGGAAATTCCCCTCATCAACGACCAGACCGACATAATGTATACTCCCCTCTTTGATGCTGTATTATAAAAACAATGTACAATGTATTTTAGGCACTCAGTTTGATAATGACTAGCTTGTAGTCGAAACTATAGTCACTGTAAAAAGTTAATTAAAGTGGTAAAACAAAGTTAAGTGTTTTAATATTAATTATTCTACCTCGTCCAAAGAGTGACTTTGATTTTCGATTGATTGAAAAATATCCCAATTTCGAATATGTGGCATTCTTTTACGATTGACTTAAACTAATTAAGCTTAAAAGTTTGGTGTAAAGACCTCAATTTCATCAAAATTGAACCCATTTACTGGGTGTTCATTTACTTACGGCGGGCAGTACATATGGAGCAGTTTTTTTTTTGCTCATCCCTATCCAATAGAGGAAATATAACCCATTTTTTTCTTATTTAGACGGAGGAAATCTAAACACGTTTTTTTGCTCTTCACTTCGTGCAAAACGTCGTGTTTTTTTTTTCTCTTCTCTTTTTGACTTCAAAATTAAAACAACAGTATCAGTGTTTTATACTCCTTTATACTCATATTTTTCGAGTTTAGAAAAGCCTGAAAATTTAGATCGAAATTTTCAGGCTTTACTAAACTTGAAACTTTACTTCACGCTTAATGAGTGGAAACACTCATTAGAAGCTTTAAATTGAATCCTTTTATACCGACACCAAATTACTGAAAATTTTATAAAAAATAATGCTTTTCATATTTGGAAGTGATTCATTATTGACTAATCAAGTTTTGTTTGATATTATTTAAAGTAAATGGGTTAGCTAGAATTTTTTATTATTAAACGAGGGTTTCCAGTCCTTGGTTACACATGACGTAAAATTTCGAGTTTAGAAATATTTTTTACATTTAACGGTCCAAAGTCAGATATATTCCGACATGAAGTGAGCATGACTTTGCCCACTTATTTATTAAATTACAGAAACCTATAATGCACTCTATAACTGTAAACTAATGTTTTGAAAAGTCGTTAGATGTTGATATCAAATAAAAGCGAATTTGACAATTTTAATGACAGTTTAATTATAGGATCGCAAAGGGTTAAACGATATGTATTTGTGATTCGAAATACAGGATTCGAATCTTTGATTCGAATTATATTTTTCTCTTATAAATCCTTTATTTGAATCATATTAAATGAGTCAGATCTGTAGCTCGAATCATATTAGGTGAGAGATTTGTCACTCGACTCCTTTTTTCGAGGATTCGTCCCAGCTCTAATACACATTACCTGGATATTGAACTAGATTCTAAATTAGAAAACACATAACCTACAAATTGACTGGATTAAATCAAACAAAACCTATTAATTTATTTTGAACGAGCTTAAATTGTAAGTATAACTGATGTAAATCTGCCGTTGTCTAAACATTTTCTTAGCTTAAAAAAAAGTAAATTCTGATTTAATTTATACTGGTAGTTAGTTTATGTAAAAATGTAGAGGTATACAGTTTATTGATGTGTGTTTTTCTCTCTTTTGTTTCAGTTAAATATCCGAGTGTTATTATAATAATAAAATAAAATTATATATACAAAAAAAAAACGTTAAACATGGATGCTTTTAGCTCTGCCTAGCGTTTGGTCTGGGCGTTAATATCTAATAATAATATTAATTACAAAAAAAAATATAATATATTCACGTTCTATTTTATATATTATTTTTTAGCATAATTAATATATTTTTTATCGTAGCTCGCACTAAAAAGAAAAAAGTAGTGGATGTATAGTTATATATTTACTGAGATGTGATTGCTATTATTGTATGATTGTGTTGCAATATTTTTATTTTTGAACAAAAAATTTACCGATCCCCTTACACAAACACACACCCACATACACACACATGGAACAGAATTTTGTTTGTTCTTTATATGATTGTAATAATTTATTGTTGTATAAGGGTTAAAGTGAAAAACAAGGCTTGCGCTTGCTATGCTGCCAATATCTCTTCTTACTCCTCTAATTATCTCTCTCTCTTGAAAGTTGTCCAGGATTTTAATTAATTGTAGAGTTTACCTATATTTTAAATATACGAGGAAGAATACAATACATAGTGTGCTTTTAAAAAATTGAAAACTATATAATAAATTGATATTGTTTTTAGTCACGTTCGTTTGTTTCAATCTATTTCTCCTCTCCTCCATTAAAACCTGTTTTACGCGATATTTTTTTAAGTAGGAAAATACAATATTTTGTTTACATTCAAACAAACGACGACCTTGAAACAACAAAATGTTTGTGTATTATAAGTTTTTCGTGATTTACATACGTGCTTAAAAATTATTTAAAACATGTATTTATTTGTTTATAAAATCATATTTTCCTAATATATAAAATTACGAAAAAACTATTCGTGAAAATGCAAACAGTGTCTTAATTAATAAGACAATTTAAGACGATAAATATCCATTGAAACAACTACTTCCCGTGCAAATACACCTCCGGATATTGAATTATACAATGAAATATTTAAAATCTTATTTAATTTGATTTGTTACAACGCTCTATCAAAGTATATGTAACGTTTAGGTCAAATTCTCTTCAAACCAACTAACAATACAATTTAAAATGAAAGGAGAGATAGCAACAAATTAGAAGTGAAAGGAATTGGATTAAAACTAATGTCTTAGACCATCTATAGACGCGTTTCGAGATTTATCTCTCTTCAGTATAGCTTTGCTTATGACGTATAAAAAAAAAAAAATTAGGAATAAAATTAAAACAAACTTACTTGGAAAAGGTGTTGTGTGTGGAATAAACAGGTACACAGAAATGGAATGAGTGAAAATGATGGTCGGTATTTATAGGTAAAAAAGGGGATTATGTCATTAGCAGGTATGAAGAATGTGAGACCTTATTATTTACCTTACGGTACAGTTCATATTTTCCTGTTGAAATAAAGTTCATGTAAAGTGGTCTTTAGTTGAATATGCGTTATTCTGGCCGATTCTGTAAGTGAAATGTTAAATTCAACGTATACAGAGTACTCGTTTTTCGAGCGACACTATGGGGATTTGGATTTGAAGAGATAGAGAATCAGTTAAATGGGGGCAAAGTTGCGTATTTTATACTTACTAATAATCTGCATTGTTATTTTAAATATTTTCAATTGTTTCGATGTAATTTTAAAAAAATCTGAAATTTTCGATGTTTAAAATTTAACTATATCTCCGTTATTTATGGAATAAGTTATATAACTGCAAAGCGATTCGTTTTAGTTTTTACGGACAACTTTTGTTTTTCTTATTGGCGCATATAAAGATATGCATATGAATTAGATATGGGTCGTTCGTGAATGATTCATTCAAAAAGAACGATTCTGTACGGTGATTTGAATGAACTGATTCTGTATTTCAAGAAGAATTGATTTGTTAGTGATTCATTCACTCGAGACGACCGATCAAACGATTTTGATCGAGCGGAATCGTCTCGATTCAGATTTATACATGCGGTCTGCATCCGACTAATTCGTTCCCTCGAATCCGCGCACAACTTCAACTCCACTTTGTACATGCGTTCTGAATCTGAATCCGCCAGAATTGGATGACTAATTCGTTTGCTCAAATCTGCGCACAACTTCAACTCCACTTTGTACATGCGGTCTGAATCTGAATCCGCCCAAATCGGATGACTAATTCGTTCACTCAAATCCGCACACAACTTCAACTCCGCTTTGTGGTCTGAATCAGCCCGAAACGATTCTTCACGGCTTGCAGAAACGAACCCGCTGCGCCAGCCTTTATTGGAATTCAAGCCACCGAAGTTTTATTTGGAACAGCTTTACTAAACTTTCGACTGAAAAGGCAAAATTATTTGATAATTTAAAAATAAATATGATTTTGAATTATAGTTAAAAAATATGTTTGTTCTATTTTTTATAGACACATATCTTTCGAATAAACCTATCATCTTTCCTTAAATTATAGAAGTCATACAAGTCAATTCCTTTAAAACGGTATTCGTTCGTTCAACTGATATCATTGGGTCGGTCATCTATCTCGGCGCCGTTCGGTATGGAACGAACATACAGGATTATTATTATCATTACTAGTATTATCATTCAATTTTGCACGTAGTTAATTGACGGTAAGTAAATGGTCACGGTTTATGAAACAAGTGTCTATCGTTACTATAGAGAGAGATTGAAGCGAGAACGAACTATATTATTATTATTATCATAAGTGATTCGTTTGCGAACGAGTCATTTTTAAGAATAGATTCAGTTGATTTGAATCATCTGAAAGATTCGAACTTCCCATATCTAATATGAATGGACAGCATTTTTTACGCTGATTTCAATGTGTGCCACATGTTAACTCACAAAAAATGTATTGTTTTTATGGCATGTTGCCATGGAAACAACCGTGCAATGTCCACAAAAACTATTTATTTGCGTAAAAAAAGGTAACCAACCATTAATAACCTTTCTTTTAAATACCATTTCATCTATTGCATAGCAACTTAACATTGTTTGGTTGCCATGGCAGCAATAATCAAACAAAAGCTTACATGTGGCATATCGTTGAAACCAGAATTAAAAATGCATTTCAATGATGTGTATAAATTTGTATGTTTCCACATACAGTGTATAAGAAAAAAATGAATCGCTTCGAATATTTTAAATGTTAACCATTCGATAAGTCATAAAAAGTTGCGATAAGACAGTTTTTAGTGAATATGAAAGAATTTTTTTTTTTTTTTTTTTTTATTATTTTCAAAACACTTAGTTGTATTTTACTATAATTACAATCTGTTCACAAATGGATCAATGAGTAATATTTAGCTAACTTAATTTATTAAAGATTTAATACTAAGGGTTTACTCTTTAGTATCCCTTAGAGTTTAATAACTTCATTACACTAATTAATGTGTACACTAGCACTATGCTCTGCTTTTGCACTAACACAATATTAAACTAACTCGAACGGTTTAGTCCGCTGTAGTCTTCTGGTCAAATTCGTGTTATCGAGGAGCTGGATGGCTTCGATGTTGACGTGTTGAAGAAGTCGCTGTTCATGACTCTTAGCAAATTTGTGTATTGTCTCATTAACAGTATCCATTTCCAAGTCCCTGTGGAGGTCACTGTTTTGGAAATACCAAGGAGCATTGACAATACTCCTTAGTACTTTATTTTGGTATCGCTGGATTATTTCTATATTGCTCTTTTTGGCACAACCCCACAGCTGGATGATGCCATATGTCCATACGGGCTTAAGAATTTGTTTATACAGCAGTAATTTATTGTAGATTGACAGGGTGGAGTTCCGACCAAGCAGCCAATACATTTTTCGAAATTTGATGTCCAGTTCTTCTTTTTTCTTTTTGACATGAGCTCTCCAGCGTAGCTTAGCGTCCAGTGTAAAACCCAAATATTTTGCTGTATCAGCATATGGTACCTGGATTTCATTCATACTAACAGGGATATGTTGATTTCTTTTATTTGTGAAATTGACGTGGACCGATTTAGTCTCATTCAATTTGATTCGCCATTGCTTAGTCCAGATGTTAATTTTATTTATCGAGGTTTGCAGATTTACTGCTGCTTCTTCGTGATCTTTGCCTACAGCCAATATAGCAGTGTCGTCGGCAAATGTGGCTATCGTATCATGGTCTAATTCAGGTATATCGCTGGTGTATAATAGGTAGAGGACTGGTCCTAGCACACTGCCCTGTGGCACACCTGCCTTTATTTTTTTTAGTTCAGAGTAAGCATCTTCCTGCTTAATTCTGAAAACTCTATCTGAAATGTATGATTCTAGTATTTGTGAATATAGTCTGGGTAGAAGTTTTCTTAATTTGTATTTAAGTCCGTCGTGCCACACTTTGTCAAAAGCTTGCGCTACATCAAGAAAGATAGTAGAGCAAACCTTTCTTTCTTTAAGAAATTAAAAAGAAATAGCGGAGATGTGGACGACATTAAAAAATCGGTTTTTTAGTTTTTTTCGAAATACAATGGAACAATTGAAGATATTTTAAATGTTAAAGCATATTATTAATTAGCACTAAAATTCGCAACTATGCCCCCATTTAGCAGATTCTCTGTCTCTTCAAATAAGCGAGATCCCCATAGTGCCGCTCGAAAAACGGGCACCCTGTATGTTATTAGAATAAAGTTAGACCCTCTAAGTGCATTCGGTATTTGTTATGTATACTTAGAATGTGAAGTTAAAGAATAACATATGAGCCTGGTCCCACCTTAGTTATTACAGTCTTTAAAAATTCACTACAACGCTTGAAATCCGAAAATATTTTGATATATTTGTAATATTTAGGTCCGCTATATTCACTAAAATATTGTAAAGTTCAAAATATATATCTTTATCATACTGCTTTTGTAGTATATTTTGAACTTCACTTGAAATCAGTGTTTCATACGCCTGGTGCATGAAGTAAAATTTCGAGTTTCGAAAAGCCTAAAATTTTACTTCATGCTAAATCCGGGAATGGAAAACACTCGTTCAAAGTTTCGATTGCAACTTTTTCCAAATATGACGAATATCTGAGAATTTACTGCGTAGCTTGTAATTCGGGTATGTATACTTGGAAGAAAAACTCCCTGTATATAGTAGACCTAAACAATAATTATTTCACATGCGTACTGAAATTTTTTTTCAAATCTGGTATACAAATGAAATTGGAGCTTCTCGCGGCTGTTAACGCGCAATTATGTTTTAAAATGTATTTTCCATAGGGTTTGTTTAAAACTCTATTCTAGCTTATTCTGATACCCGATGAGATTTCTCTTCGGTGACTTCTTTCATTCAAATGATCTATACGATTTTATCATTTCTTCCCGAAATTTTGGCTTTCATTAAGAAGTCATCTATGACAAAACTCGTCGGTAATCAGAATAATGACATGTCACTTTTTAACAAATTATATCTATTATTTAGTTTCTAAGTTAGCGAAGTTGAAAATTCCCCACAGAGGTCATCTTTGTTTTTAAAAGTTAACACTGCAAGCGGCCATTTTTGAATTGTTTTAAACAAGCTTTGTTGTAATAAATTTTGAATTCAATTGAATTCTCTGCGAGTGTTTTCCACTCCCAGACTAAGCATGAAGTAAAATTTCGAGTTTAGAAAAGCCCCGTGTAAATTTGTCGAGGGTCGCGCAGCGACCCGAGACAAATTTACACGGGGCTTTTCTAAACTCGAAATTTTCCTTCATGCGCCACGCATATAAAACACAGATTTTAAGTGAAGTTTGAATATACATAAATTTGACAATATTATAGTGTTTTATACGCGTGGCGCATGAAGTAAAATTTCGAGTTTAGAAAAGCCCAGAAAATTTGTCTCGGGTCGCTGCGCGACCCTCGACAAATTTTCACGGGGCTTTTCTAAACTCGAAATTTTACTTCATGCTTAGTCTGGGAGTGGAAAACACTTGCTTAAAGCTTTTGTTTACGCGGTTTGCGCGATTTGATTACAAAATTACTTAAACACGATACTTAGGAACAAATTTTTTTATTCACATAAATATGTGCATCGTACGCGTTTTCGCTGGCATCTGAGAATCCATGTAGCTCTAAATCAAATTCACTTGATAAAGCTGCCACTCTGGGTATAGAGATTAATATTACTTGCTTCAGATTTTCAGCATACTCGAGCCAACGCTGTGTAAATGTATCCGGCAGAGGGTCGTCCCACCCACACTTTGTTTTCCATAAATCTTGGATTAAAATCTTGCCAGTTATAATAATTGGTCCAATTAAGCCTAGCGGATCATACACTCGCGATATTTCTGACAAGATGCTCCTCTTTGTGTTTGCTCTGGATGATAGGATGTTACACTTGTACGTTAGCGTATCACTTGCAGTATTCCACATTGTTCCTAACGTAGTGATAGAGCCGGCGTAGTTGTTATCGCGAGTTAACACTGTCACGTTATCGACACAGTTTGGTTTAAAGTCTATAAAAAGTTCCGTATTGTTGCTTGCCCAACGTTTAAGCTCGAAACCTCCGCTAGCGAGCAGAGAGTTCACCTGATCGCGCACTTGTTTTAACTCACATAACGTGTTTGCACCTGTTATTAAATCGTCTACGTAGAAGTCCGATAAGCATTTTTGACTTCCAATTGGAAAATCACTACATAAATTTTGGGCTAGTTCATGAAGCGCACGGATCGCGAGAAAAGCAGCACTTGATGTTCCGTATGTCACTGTGGTTAATTCGTACGAAGTTAAATATTCCTCTGGGCTGCTCCTCCACCATATTCGCTGATATTTTGTATCTTCGGGTCTCACTCTCACCTGCCGATACATTTTAGCAATGTCCGCCGTTACAACATATTTCCAACACCTCATTCGTGCCATGATAGAAAATAGATCACTTTGCACTGGCGGGCCAACCATCAGAATGTCGTTTAGTGAAACACCTGTTGATGTGGGAGCTGAACCGTCAAACACTACTCGCAGCTTGGTGGTTAAGCTATCTTGTTTAATTACACAGTGATGTGGCAGATAATAACCACGTTTTACATCTCCCTTGGTTTTCTTCATGTGGCCTAACTCCAGGTATTCTTGCATGAATGTACGATATTCAGCATAGATATCAGGTGATTTAGTAAGTCGGCGCTCGAGAGCAAAAAATCTTCGTTTTGCAGATTCACTTGAGTCTCCCAGTCGGCGAGGATCCTCTCTAAACGGAAGCGCTACCTCGAATCTACCTGTTTTATCCCTTTTTGTGTTCGCTTGAAAGTGCTCTTCGCATCGCTCGTCAGCAGGTGCGAGCGGTTGATTTTTATAGCTCTCCATTTCCCAAAACTTCGACACTATTTCACTCAGTCCCACTAGCGATACAATGGTGTTATTCTGTGGTTTACTTCTCCTATTATCAGGTAGCTGCCCATAAATTATCCAGCCGAAGTGAGTATTGTAAAGCGATAATGAATTCATCTTTAGCCGGCCGTCGCGCACAATATCTTGATAATGCCCGTTACCGATCAGTAAGTCTATTTCGCGAGGTTCGTAGAATTCTGGATCTGCTAAACACACTTCCGCTGGTATTTGTGAGGATTCGAACTGCATCCATCGCGAGGGAATCAAATCCGTTATCTTCTCAATCACCAATGCACTGACTGAGAGGTTGAAGTTGGAGACACGTGACGAGATTTTGGCACATACGGCGTTATTTAGCGATTTAATGTCGCCTCCTACTGCGACGATGCACATACGGGTATTTGAACGATTTAGGGGGCCAAAAGTATTCTTCTCTATTTATATATAAAAAACGGGGTTTTCTATTGTTTTATGATATAAGAAGTGGTTTGTGGTACAAATAAATAAAAATATATAAACTAATTCGGTTAAAACTTTGTAATTTATATTAAAAAAAACTGAATAAAATTTATATATACTAAAAAACATATTTATCTTATAACTACATTGCAAACATAAATTAAGATGAAGATGAGTGGGATGATTCTTCATCAGAGCTGACGTATTCTTCATCTGAAGACTCTTCAGTGTTCGAGTCGGTTTTCTCTTGGAGCGGCTCAGCGGGTAATAACATTTCCAACGACTCTTTTAAAAATGGTTCGGTTCTTTTTTTTTGGAGGTGGTCTGATGCTCGTTATAAGGGGATCAGAAGTTAACAGTAGCCTGTTAATTATATCCAGATTGCAAGACTCTCTTGAACATTTTCTCGCGAAGTTCTGTCTGTATTGTCTGAAATGTTTATTGCGAGCTTCCGCAGCTTCTTCAGACAATTGCCCTATAGGCAACAATGCATGATTAATTACATCTGCACTATGTATTAGGATCTTGTGCATGGTTGGTGTCATCGGATGCCACGCATACAAACTTACATATAGATTTGCAGTTTCATATCCATATTTTGCAAATTTCTCTATGTTGATCTCGTGGCCACTTGATAATACTTGTAGAATTACTTTAAATCGGAAAATTAAGTCGAAATCGATTCCTGTAATTTCCGCAGCTAATTTAGGGTCGCCAAAAAATCTCCTGCTGGTATTTCCATCATTGGTGTTACCAAACCCAGCTTTTGGAACATCCACAATTAAACCGGTCTCTTGCCTAAATTTCTTTTGGATTTCAATCTTCCGTCCTTTTACGATGTCTTTTTCATTTTGTGTTCTAATCTGCCATTTTTTTACAGGGAGTTTGTATGCCAGATGCAAAATGCTTTCGAATATACGTATCCTAGCATGCAAGACAGATAGACCAAATCTTAATGATTCTGGTTTTATATTTTGTTTTAAGGTTAAATCGTTAAAATCTTTAGATAAAGCACCGCAAATATAACACCTCAAAGTTGATGTAGTTTGTGTTGCAGCATTACACACTTTCGCATCTACCATTGTAAGCAGCATGGCATGCTTCACTGAAAAGGTTTTTTCTCCTAGTATCACCTTTGTCTGTTGCAAGGACTTGGTTGCATTATCTACGTAATTAATTTCTTCATTCGTGGTTTGTGCAGTTTCTTTAACAAAACTTATTTTAATGGGACGACAATATCGTGGTGAAGATGGAGTCGGGTTCTGCCAAAGTGTTTTTTCTCCACTTTTGCCACAAATTAGGCGTACAGGCACAAGAGAACTTTGGAAAATGTTGGCATCATCTGATTCACTGTCAATAATTTGTTTAAATTGTTCTTGTCGGGAACCATCACAGCCCCATTTACATATCAGCTCCAATGTATCTCTTTCCTCTTCACTCACACAGTTTAAGAGTTCTCCCAAATAGGTCAAGAGTCGGGTGACTGTATGATTTAATAAATCTTGCAGATTTATCTCGGCAGTAGTTGCAGTAACTCTATAAGAAGATTTAGGTGGATAACATTCTTTCTTCGCTTTTTGCAGCACACTGTAGCATGGATAAAATTGTTTATTGGTCCCTCTGACAATCTCATATTGTCGCCTGGAAAAATCGGCTTCTACAAACATTGATAGTGCCTGTATTGGTGTCAGTTGTTTCTTCACAGCCTTTTGAGCATTGGAGTACGCCAGCCTGTATTTTCCAGCACGCTTTGGAGAGTTAGTGATCTCTTTCAAAATTCTGGAAGTATCTCTCTTTCCAGAAGATTGTAACTTTATCCGTGTTGCATGTGTTAATATCTCTTCGTCGATGTTTCGAAGCTCTGCTGTTTTTCTTCTTTTTGTCCTTTCGCTTGAATTTTCGAACGATTTTATTGGCCGACCTGTACGTTGAACTCCCTTCGGCAGCTCGAAGGTCTTTTGTAACCATTCCTTATTGGTTTTTTCAAATGCAGCTGGTTTTTTATGCGCAGCTAACCATCTTTGCTTAAATTGAGTCTTCAAATAAGAAAAATTGTGCTTTATCTCCTTAATTTGATCTTCGGAATGGTGGTCGGATGTAAGAAGATATGTTTGAATATATTCTAATTTTAGTTCAAAACTTGGCAAATTTTGTTGTTGCATTTTGTTATACAACTCTTGACGGGTTACTATTCGGACACCAGATGATCCTGAAAGGAAATCATTGCTATTATAAACAAAAGCAGTATAATGAGTATAGGGCGTATTTTTTGCTTCTTACAAAAATTTAAGCAGTTTGTAACAAAATATCCGATTTATAAAATAGTAGATTCTGACACCACTTTTATTCAGCTTTGGTCTGCTACTTCGCAGTCTTTTTACCTATTTTAAAATTTTTCTTCAGGTTATAAACACTTTTTTAAAACACTTATGAAGACACAAATAAAAGCTTAAAAACCCGCCCTCTAAATTAATGACCTCATAATATTAAAAACCACGGCTATCCGCGGCTAAATTTTTAACTAATCTTTGCTAGAGACCTTTGACTTTGTGAAAAACTAAAAATAATAGCTGGGACGCACCCTGAAGTAGAACAAACCCCCTTGTATTGGGCAAAAAATTGTATAAAAATTGTACAAATTGTATTTATTTCGAAAATGCTACGTTATTAAATGAAATCAAATAACTACAACTAATACCATAAAAATATATGCTCACTTACCAGCTTGATCACGTTCCATAATAATTTTCTTGATATTATTACTCAAAGTAAATATATTTACAGTTCTAATTAACACAGCCGAAAACTAGAGAAAATACACTTGTGCACTCAGAAAGACGCTCTGTTTATGACTGTCACAATCCATCGAGAGATCGCGGAAGCGACGGATAATCTCTACCTATTGTTCCCAGACCCTTTGCCTGGGGTAGGCAACTGTTTATTTCTACCTGGGGTGAAGCCCAGAAAATTTGTCTCGGGTCGCTGCGCGACCCTCGACAAATTTTCACAGGGCTTTTCTAAACTCGAAATTTTACTTCATGCTTAGTCTGGGAGTGGAAAACACTTGCTTAAAGCTTTAAATTGAACTTTAAAAAAAACAGGGAATATCCGCAATTGTTGTATCAATTCCATAGTATGTTATTATTTTTATAAAATAACATAACTTTTTCTTAATTATTTTAGCTGTAAATTTTCTGACATTCGTTGATTTTTAAAAGAGTTCAATTTAAAGCTTTAAACGCATATAAAACACAGATTTTAAGTGAAGTCAGCTATACATAAATTTGACAATATAGTTTTATACACGTGGCGCATGAAGTAAAATTTCGAGTTTAGAAAAGCCCAGAAAATTTGTCTCGGGTCGCTGCGCGACCCTCGACAAATTTTCACGGGGCTTTTCTAAACTCTAAATTTTACTTCATGCTTAGTCTGGGAGTGGAACACACTTGTTTATAGCTTTAAATTAAACTTAAAACAAAAACAGGGAATATCCGCAATTGTTGTATCAATTCCATGGTATGTCATTATTTTTATAAAATCGCATTACTCTTTCTTAATTACTTTAACTTAGAGAAAAGTAAAGTGTTAAGTGTGAACATTCATAAGTTTAGAATTTTTCCCTCTACAAAAAAGTGAAATAAATTTTGTCACTAAAATAAATAGGCAAGCCAATATTTGAACACTTTAAAATTAACATGCGATTTCCTATGTTGCAACCGCCAAGTCAACACCGGGTATATGATAAACATTTTATGCGAATTTTTTTGTGAGAAGTGCTAAATGTTTCGTTTATATTTTATATGAAATGCAAACAATCGTAAAAACAAATATTTCTTCCAGTAGTGAGTGTATTTTTCTTCAGTTTATCTTCTACCTGCGTGACATGTTATTGCATTCTGTATTAGAAATGTAGCTGTAGTCATAAACATTAATCATGTATTTTCTTTGAATGAGATATTGAATCAAGAAGTAAAGTAAAGAGAGTGCTTTGTTGTCAATTATTTCTTGTTAAATAAAAGGTGTTTGGATTGAGAAAATTAAAGAATATTAATGGAGTTGAACTGAAATTACAGCGGACATTTACCACCGAGAATGAAGAAGTTCATGACGTTTGCTTTTAGAAAGAATAAGTAGATAAAGGTAAGACGACTATATTTAAAGCGTAAGCAAAAGGTCGTAAGTACCAAATGACATTTTACAAGAGAAACATAAAATTGATTGAAAGTACTATGGCACTTATAAAGTTTTGATAATTGAGTCCCTATTTCTTCCACTTATAGTAGCACTATCGCCCTGGCATTTATTGTACAAGTAAAGCATGACAATTGGAACATATTCCATATATAAAACACGTTACTTAAAAATTGGCACTTACGACTTTTTGCATATGGCACGGCACGCCTTATTTATATGTATTGTATATTTCAAGAATAAACTATATCTAAATAATAAATTATTTATAAAACTCTTGTTTCATTTTATTTTTATAAGAAAGTGAACCAAACCCGACTTATTATTTTTTTGTTTAACAAGGTAAGTTAATTAACTATAAGCTGAAGATTTTTCATGGCATCTCAACACAACACAATGTTAGTTTAACATTTTTTTCTGAATATGAATACATTTTTATGTTAGAGAAAACAAAAACTGTTTGCATTTAAATTGGATTTTTATGAGAAAACTAGCATTTAGCCCGGTTTACAAACCGGGGAGCCGAGGGCCGAATCAAGGAAATGTAGAAATGTAAAGAGAATTGCATAATTAAAAAAAAATAAATGATGTTGAAGAAAAATGGTGATGGGTCACGTTTCCCAATCCAAATTTCCCAATCCATATTTCCCAGTCCACGTTTCCCAATATATAATTTTCCCAATAACCACATTTCCCAATCGCCATTGTTCCCAATCTATTCATTTCCCAATCGCTGTCTATTCCACACACTTCTGTGTTAGGTTAGAATAGTAGAAAGATTTGGAATAGAAGGGATTGTGTAAGTCTCTTTGCGCACGCTGCCTATTCCACACATTTCTGTGTTAGGTTAGAATAGTAGAAAGGTTTGGAATAGAAGGGATTGTGTAAGTCTGTTTGCGCACGCTGCCTATTCCACACACTTCTGTGTTAGGTTAGAATAGTAGAAAGGTTTGGAATAGAAGTATGCGACAGAGATGGCAATTTTTCGCTGACGTTGGACGGCTTTTCAGGAGCATCGGCGGCTTTCCTCTTCAATGTTGCGATGAGCCTGCAGGCCTCCACTTCCTCATTGTTTGGTGCATGGAGATGCTCTGATTCATCCGGCCCTTTGATTACTTCAATTCCACTGCCAGAACTTTTAGTGATAGCGCGGGCCGAACATTCTTTCTTTTTGCGGCAATTCCAAAAAACATGACCTCCACTTTCCGAATGCTTGTAGTAGAGAAATCCTTCCACATGTAAAAAGAAGCCTTTACCGCGAGATTTAATTAATTCGGCCATTATGAGGAATTTTGATGATGTAGTAATGTCAATAAGTAATGTGTCAACCGAAATAACCTGAACGAACAAATGACATTCCAATTTGAATCTCCAATTTGAAATATTCGATTGGGAAATGAATAGATTGGGAACAATGGCGATTGGGAACAATGGCGATTGGGAACAATGGCGATTGGGAAATGAATAGATTGGGAAAAATGGCGATTGGGAAAAACGGATTGGGAAATGTGACCCCCAATCAAGAAAAATATATGTATAAAAGTAGCAAGGGGAAAGGGAGGGGGAGAGGCGTTGGTGCATGAGCCGAATGGTGGTGACTGCAAGGTAAATCGTTGTTTTGTAGTGGTTATGAAGTGGATGGATGTAAAGGTCCGTGAAAAGGTTGGAAGAGATAGCCAGTTCCACGCGGGATGTTTAGTTCTCTGCCCAGTAAAAATTTCAGATCGCTAAAATGAAAATTACTATGGTTCTCAGGGCCTGTTCCAGAATCGTGTTTTTTGAGTAAAAAAATTGAAAGAAGGTATATTCTTTGGTCAAAAATTTCGATTTTTGATTTTGTATTTTTCTCAGTCGCGGATAATCAGTCAAAATCCAAATCTGAAATCCAAATTTCTATATCGCAATTTTTCGCGAAAAAACATCAAAATGAAAATTTCGAAAATTATTTTTTTGTTTTCATTGTTTTGTTTCGTCTTGTTTCATCTTGTCGGTTGCGGCTAATTATTCGAAATCGAAATGTGAAAACCAAACTCCTCTATCGCAATTTTTCGACCGAAAATGTGCTGACAGCCCGTGAAAAAAAATGTAGATTTTTGATTTTGTATTTTTCTCAGTCGCGGATAATCAGTCGAAATCCAAATCTGAAATCCACATTTCACTATCGCAATTTTTCGCGAAAAAACATCAAAATGAAAATTTCAATTTTTTTTTGTTTTAATTGTTTTGTTTAGTCTTGTTTCACCTTGTCGGTTGCGGATAATTATTCGAAATCGAAATGTGAAAACCAAACTCCTCTATCGCAATTTTTCGACCGAAAATGTGCTGACAGCCCGTGAAAAAAATGTAGATTTTTGATTTTGTATTTTTCTCAGTCGCGGATAAACAGTCGAAATCCAAATCTGGAATCCAAATTTCACTATCGCAATTTTTCGTGAAAAAACATCAAAATTAAAATTAAAAAAATATTTTTTTTGTTTTAATTGTTTTGTTTCGTCTTGTTTCATCTTGTCGGTTGCGGATAATTATTCGAAATCGAAATGTGAAAACCAAATTCCTCTATCGCAATTTTTCGACCGAAAATATGCTGACAGCCCATGAAGGCGGCCAATAAAAAAAAAACACATGTCCCAACACCGCTAAATTTAATCGTAGCGATCTGCGTTTAAACAAAACATTTTGGAGAAAAAATAAAAACCATCGATTAAATGCGACATTTAGACAGCCGGTATATATTTTTATGAAATTTCAATTGCAAAAAAAAAAACATTTCCTCGAAAGAAAAAATTCTCGATAGATAGGTCGTGTTTCTAATGGAATTCTGAACACGATAGACGCAAAATTTTGAAAATTATTTTTTTTTGCAAAATCGATTAAATGCGATATTTTTTTTAATTGGGCGATTTGAGCGCTCGGAAGTGTCGCATTGGAAAGCTCAGGTCAAATCCCATCGAAATTGTGCTATGCGCGACCTGAAAAAGTTCCGTGTGAAGCAAGACCAGCGTGTAAAGTATTGAGGTTAGGAAATCTTCCGTCAGGCGTAAAATTAAAAAATGATTTAAAACAGAAAACGCGGTTGGATTTGAACGCCGCTTAGCCTAAGACACGCGGAATTTTTTGTTTTCGGTCCCGTGAAAATTTGAACTTTCTAAAATGAATTCTTCGATTTTTCCACTCCCGGTTAGTCGTCTCCCATAAGAGCAATGTAAAAGTCGCAGCCTTCTCGGATCCCCGCTGCTTTAACGTTTTTATTATGGGAGATGAAAAGAAGCAGGAAACAATCAATCATACTCTAGTTAATAAATATATTTAAAAAACAATATACAAGTAATGAAAGCCCTATATACACATAATTATACAAATAATTCAGTTATACATATGCTATATAAATCTATTTGATTATAGGTAATTACACATGTTAATTAATAAGTTATCATTGAAATGAAATTGCGTAAAATGGCAAACATGCTAACAACATTATCACTCTATACAATGCATAATACTGACAATTTATTCGTTTAACAATATTTGAATTGTATTAAATAAGCTATTAAATTTAACATAAGCGGTGGCATTCTGCAAGTTTTGGAATATAAAGTTATTTTATAAATTTATAAATCTTTAAAAAACACACTTATTAGTAATTTAAATGAGATCAAGTTCTGTACACAATTAAACTTTTTACAAAAAAAAATCACATTTTCCTTAACATGTCGACCAAATCACAAATTAAAATACAACTACAAGCTATTTTTTAGTTTGCGTGATTATCAACTTATTCTTCTGCCGTGTGACTTTCGCTTGATTGGGCGTCACTGATGGATGTAGTTGTCTGGGTACCGTCTCGTGCCTTGCATACCTCGAAGAGAACCTCGCTATAAAGCTACTCTTATCGCCGTGTTTACTGGTCCCCGCCACTTGCATAGCTAAAGCGGCTTGTTTCGACCGCTCTAGCACACGAGAAACAACTCTACTCTCACCGTTTCCGGAATCGCTCGCTAAATGACGCATCACGACATGGAGTTTATCCTCGTGTTGCTGCTGCAGAGAAACGATCCGCCTTTCGGCCTCCAAGCGGACTTGTTGCAACGAGTGACTCAGCGTTTGCACTCTCGAAGTTAGGTTCTCATTTTGGCATTCCATGTCGATCACTTGCAGCTCGAGTTTTTTGCTGCTGGTGCGTAAATCGATGACTTTTTCGAAGTACTTGTGTAAAAGTGCACGCATCTCATGTTCGTTTAATTTAAGCAGCCTTTCTAATAACATTTTGTCGGTGTGTTCTTGAGGAGTAGCTAATGCTTTTTCGTGTATGTTCTCCCTACCGCACATTAGTTCGTTTTTATATTCGATGGCCAAGTCGATGGCTTCAATTGCCTCTTCGTATTGGATCAATTTACGCTCGTCATTTTCGTTTATTATCGCCCTTATGTGCACCTTCGGATCTAATTTACAACGTGACTCTAATAATAATTCTCTCGTTCTGCGTAGGTTACGAATTTCGTGCCTCAACTCTTCTAATTTTTCATCTGGAGTGTTTATTTCCTCGCGGATTTCAATCCAGCTTTCTTGTGGAATGGAGGGTGTTGGTGGGATTTCAATTATTTTATCAGTATCATCGTTTGATGATTTTAATTCATTTTCTAACAAAAGCTTTCGTTTTTCTTCTTTTCTTTTGAATTTTCTTAGTTTTTCCAATTGTTTTTTCGATGTGTGTAAGCTACTTTCTAATTCTAAGGTACGCCTTGATCCATCCTGAGTTATTGTTTTAATCGAATCCACGTCTTTAAGCTTACGCTCAAGTTCCTCCAAGTGTTGCTGGCATTCTAATTCTAAGAGATGATTGTTTTTAACGGAAGCTAGTTTCCTTTTAGTTTCATCATGTTCGGTTTTTAGTTTTTCCATTTTTTTGTCCATACGATCCCGCGCACTTGTTTTGGTGTTTTTGTGTTCCAACAGTTGAAGCATTAATTTTTCCTTGATTTGGATCGTATCTTCTAATTCGTTAATTTGTTTTTGGCAACCCTGCAACTCGGCGCAGATTTGTTTGAGTAATTTCTGTCGGGTTTCACGATTGTTGCTTTTGTTGACTTGATTGTTTGAAGTTTCAATTATTTCTTCTTCCGGGATTTTAGTTCGAATTTCCAAAGATAAATTCGAGGTTAACTCGCTCACTGAATGCACGCTGTTTCTCCTTCCACGCGCACCCCGTTTACTGTACTCGCTCACCGAACTACTCCCGCTTTCTTTTGTTTTAAGGTGGCTTGAACCCTCAGCAGAATTCGTTTTAGAAACAACATTTTCCGTGCTTAACCGGAAAGAGTCCATGTAATTGTTTAATCTTATTAAAATCGTCTCGCTTTCATCGTTGCTCTCACTATCGCTGGAATCTTCAATCTCCTCGTCGATTCTCTCCAGAGAACGCCGGGGTTCGGAAGTTTCACTCAAACACTCCTCGCATTCTTGTTTCAGTGTTAACCATTGAGAAATCTGTTCAGTGTCGCTTTGCGAAAGCGAATTACTAGCAGCTAGTTTTTGGAATAATTCCTCAGCATTTGTAACTAGTTTGAAAAGTTGATTGGCTGCGAATTGTAGGCCGAAAACGTCGAAGTTCTCCCGAATGTTCTCACTCGTCGTGTATGAATTAACAGTAACTATATTTTTAATCATATTAGCCCGTAAACAAAACTGCATTGTATAGAAGGTTTCTTGCAGGTCAACTAATAGTGGTGAAATGCAAGCGATTAAAACTGTCTTAGCACGCCCCCCAAATGAATCTTTTAACAAAGTCGTTAGAACTGATTGGTTGTAAGGGATCTGTAGGTTAAATCCGAAAGCAGGTTCAGATAAAGCCATGACACACCTTTGCAGCGCTAATAATCCCGGATCTGAAGGAATACTTTGTGTTAACCCGTTGCTGTCCATAACTACCATTTTTTCACAGCCGGCTAAGTCAGTGAAGCTCGCTGTAGAAACTCGATGCTGAATAACGTTATCCATCAACCATTGTTGTTCCAAAGTCACTGTTAGTAAAGTGTGAGCGTAACGAGGGGCGATGTTTGATAACCCCAACTGGATTAATTGAAAAGCCTCACCGATTGTTTTACACTCGACGCTCCCCGCCCCAAGTAAATCCTGCACGTTTTCTCCACATATCTGCGACCATGTAATGTGTATTGTGGAATTCCTCTCTCTGTTTTCACTTATACGAATAAATAACTCGCGTAAAAAACGTGGGATTATACCAAACTCGCTTTCGCTCGACGCACAATTCAATCCAGGTCCAAATAGTGTGTAGCTTTTTCCTGTGTTCACTTGCCCGATTGTTACGATGGATACGTCGCATCCTTCAAGCAGGAAATTAAGTAAGGGGGCTGCTATTGTGTTGAATACTGTGCTCTGTGGGGAGTCAAGTGGTAATGCATAGTTGACAGGGTACGGTTGTGAGTTACCCAATTGGATAGTGTTGTTGTATGTGTGGGATTGGACGCAGATTATGTCGTTAGTGCAATGGATTGGGGTGATTCGCACGGCCGTCTCCACGTTGATTTCCATTTTATTGGGCACTTTAAAAGGGGGTTTGCATCTTTTTATGATGAAGCGTAAACATAACCTCGAATTTGTTTGCAACTTGACAGCTGATTCATAGAACTGAATTTTGTTTTTAGCGGTGTTGCCGGTTGTATATGTTAGACCAATTATGAAGAATATCAATAGTTGTAGTCAAGATTAACTTAAGACATCATCGAGGTAAAGAATGTATTAAAAATATATTAGTTTGTTGATTATTTAAATCTATTTTTCACTTTAGGGATTACAATTAAATGAATGCTCAAGTCTTTAATAAATTGTGTCTACAGACATGTTTATTTGAATTAATTAGTGCATTAATTTTAACCAGACTAGATTAGGTCAGCAAATCCGATAAGTCTTAAACAAAATCAGTGTACGTTTCATCAATTTCACTAAATTCTGAATTAGGTATTATCAGTAGATTTTATTTTGTAGTCATTAAAACAAATAAATTAATATAGAATATTGGCAGTTTATTTAAGCAACATATTTAAGACATAATTATAAGTAGAGTAACCACCACACCACACCATAAAAAAAAGAAATACTTAATATACAAATAAATTTGGTATAATACAAAAATATATAAGAAAATAGTACAAATTTAAAATCACATACATGAAGTACATATTTTAAGAAAATGGCTCAAGACGTGGAAGACAGAAAAATGTTTATACAGCCATAGGCATATTTATCTTAGGATATGGATTATACCCAACCAACTCAAAATCTTCAAATTTAAAATCATCAATACTTTCAACTTTTCTCTTAATGTGAAGTTTTGGGAAAGGCCTCGGTATCCTCTGAAGTTGCTCTTTTAGGGCATCCGTATGATTCATGTAAACATGACTATCCCCAAGAGTATGAATAAATTCCCCAGGCTAAAGAAAAAAAATATTTAAACATTAGTTGCACATCAAAAAAGTTATGTTCATATGAATTCGGAAGTATTTGTTCTTAATATTTATTTTTACTAGAATCCCTATAGAAAGTTGACTTATACGCTCGCAAAAGTGATCGGAAAGTAGGCTTTTACGGCGGAGACATCACTTAATGTCACTTTACCGCTTCAAAGCGGCAAAAACATTTTGCGCTCGCTAAATTTGATGTTTTTTGAGGAATTGTCAAAAAATCTTCTAGAAACCAAACTTAATAATATAATGCATGGTGGTCAATGATCAAGATCAATAATACTTCACTTCACTTTCACTTTCTTGGTATTCAGCCAAGTTCAACGTGAAAAATGGTGGAGAAGTATAAATAAGTTACAAGGTATGGTGAAAAATGTGCTAATCATTCATTTACATTTAAGAAATCTAAAAGTGGTACTTCTACTTTGGTTAGTTTTGAAAAAAATTGTATGAGTGCAATTGCAGAAAAAAAATCTTGTGATCAATCAAATAGAGATCGTTCAGAAATTACGTTTGAAACTTTTAAAATAAATGTTATACATTGTTGAGGCGATTGTAGGAAAAAAAATGTGTAATTTGAGCGGAAAGTGTGATTAGTGATTTTAACAGATTGGCACTTTCTGCTGCACGCCAACTTTCTCTTGCGATCGCCAATCGCTCACTTTGCGCTCGTAATACACAAATATTTATTGTTTATAAAATTCATTTTAATACATCGGTTATGACTGCAGTATATTTTTTGGACATGCATTTTTAATAAACATACTTACATGCCCCGGGGACACGTACTGCAATCAACATGTTAAAACAATTGACTATACGTAAATCAAGAAAAGTGTTATTATTTACCTTTAATCCAGTGATGTGTGCGATCATGTAAGTCAAAAGTGCGTAACTGGCAATATTAAAAGGGACACCCAAACCCATATCAGCGGATCTCTGATAGAGCAAACAAGAAAGCTCATCACCGGACACGAAAAACTGCACCAGGCAATGGCAAGGAGGCAGGGCCATCTGTGGAATATCAATCGGATTCCAAGCACACATTATAATCCTCCGATCATTTGGCCTCGTTTTAATCGTTTCAATAACACTCGCCAACTGATCGATTCCCTTATTTGTATAATCAGCCGCAATACCCTCATATTTCGCTCCGTAATGCCTCCACTGAAACCCGTAAATAGGCCCCAAATCTCCCTCTTCGCGATCCTTTAAACCGGCAGAGTCCAAAAATTCTCTGGTGCTGTTAGCATCCCAAATACGCACATTTTTATCTTGCAATTCTTTTGCGTTGGTACTTCCCCTGATGAACCATAGTAACTCTTCGACGACCCCTCTCCAGAACACTCTCTTTGTTGTTAATAACGGGAAGATGTTGTCTTTTAAGGAGTAGCGCATTTGTGCACCGAAAATCGAGTAAGTGCCGACGCCAGTGCGGTCGCCTCTTTGAACGCCATTGTCTAGGATTCGTTGAATTTGGTCTAAATACTGGTGTTCTTCGTGTCGGGGGGCCTTATCTCGATCACCATCTCCTCCATTGCCAGATTCTGGGTTAGATTGGGGCTGGCGACCTTCGACTAAGATTTCAATGGTGACTTTGTTGTCAGATGGGCTTTCCAGCCTGGAACACATTTTGGATTGAATAAAGGGTTCGACTAGAATTTCATTTTGGGATAAATGAAGAATGTCATAATCTTGACATTGATTGGTGACGAATTTTGTCAGATGTGTTAAAATATTTTTTTATTATTTTGTAAATCGTTTTTATTATGTAAACCGTTGATCAAAACACGTGTCAGGAAAGTAAATATAACAATATGAAACAAGTGTTTTAATTTAAAATTACCTGATATTAAAAATAAAATATTATCTTATTGTCTTAAGATAAGATAATATTTTATTTTTAATATCAATAACATTTCAATTCCAAATTCATTATTGGTAATAAATATTTATTTATCAGGCTTTTAAAGCTTGATCATTGAATTGAAAAATCTTACTGATTACTGTGTTTACTAGATAATTTAACGCAAAACGGGATAAAAGCTAACATGGCCAACATTTCTTTGTTGCAGAAATGCAAATGAGATTAATTTTTCAAAAGCTAAATTCAAAGTAATAACAAGTAATGTTCTTTAAAAATTAGTTCAAAAGGTAGCTGATTTATAGATTAAACAGTTATTAATGAAATATTAACAATCTTTATAGAATACATTTACTTACTTTTTAATTTCTTCACCCGGCATTATGTGTGTTTTTCTATAACCTCGCAAAATATGCTAAACGCGCGCGCTTTGGTTCCAATTCCCGCCAACTTTAGGCTTCTTTTCGATTGTGAAAAAGCACTACCAAAATAAATCTATAATTTGCAAAATAGTCCTACATTTAAATAAATGTTGTTGCCTTCCTAAAATGTATTAGTGCTTTTGTTGACATGCAAAGTCACTAATGCTAATACCGTCTCTAAACGGGTCGTTATTATCGCTTTTTGCGTTTCTGTCAGTTGAGGCATGTCGACGTTCATTAAATTTAGTTTGACATATCCGCCGATTTGTCAATTGAATTGACAATTTGCAAAATCAAAGTGAGTCCAGTTCACATAACCAAATATTTTACTGTACTAGTTTTTTTCTCTCGCACTATACGCCGATACACATATGCAAATCTTCGATTCTGTCGATCCTTCTTACCGTATACTTGACCATCCTTGGTATTAACAAAAAACAAATTGAAGCTAAACTATATGACAATTTAAAATGTCCATCATATTTTTAACACTCTATAAATGTTAACCTTACAAAAACATTCCTCTATGAATTGAAACAGTGGCAACAGCCCAATTAAAGGAAAAACAATACTTGCCTATCTATGCTTGTTATTTTCCGTACACTATTAAATATGCATTCTTTGATTTGTGGTCGTGGCAACAGTGTAATTAAACGTCAAATGTGACGTTTTTGTTTCCCAGTGTGTCATTTTGTTGAAACACGGTTAATTTTTGATTAAATTTTGAATGCTGTCTTCATTATTTTAAATAAAATAATAGCTAGTGATTGTGGTCGTCCGAAAAAGACCGGTGTTTTAAGTGTACTCGAATTTATTGAGTGCGTTTCAAAATGGAGATGCAGGACACGAATTATAATAAACACCAGTATGTAGAAACAGTAAGTGCAGATAAATAAGGATTGTTTAATTATTACTAATGTATTAATTTACTCGTTGAAAGAATTTATTCAGAAAGTACAGGTAATTTAATAATGTAAACATGTAGTGTTTACAAAAGTCTTGCTTTTTGCCTTGTTTGAAGATAAAACTTGTTACTATTGATTATTGTAATATAGTTTGTTTTAAAAAATAACATCTTGTGAAAGATGTTAAGGTTAGAATTGGAACCGTGTAAAAAATAAGGCGCGCCTACGCTTTGCCCAAGCATCGTAGTAATTCCAAAATATTTTCATTTTTAAGTGTCGATAGCACAATGACTATTGAAGATTACATTCCTAATTTACATTTTTTTCTTTGTAACCTCAAATGAACGTATTTCTTATTGGGGTTTTTATTTTGAATTTTAGGCGTCAGGTAACAAAATCAGTCGACAGACAGTGCTCTGTGGCTCACAAAATATTGTACTGCAAGGTAAAGTGATAGTCCAACAAGACGCAATTATTCGTGGTGATCTCGGCAATGTTAAAACTGGACGATATTGTATTATTAGTAAAGAGGTTGTAGTACGACCGCCGCATAAAAAATTTAGTAAAGGGTAAGTAATTCATCCCGTAATATTTGCAACTCTTACCGAATTTTGGATGGACAATCAGTAAAAATGCAATTGATAAAATTCAATAAATATTTTATTTATTGGAAAATAAATATTTGGTGCACAATCAGTAACTTTCAACAATTTTTTCTACAATATATCTTGAAGAGAAAAATAATGTTTGTGTGTACAAAAATATAATTATTATAAAAGAATGTCCTTTACATAATTTAGAATAATTACATTTTCATTCCTTAAATATATTAATTATGGTAAATTCAAATTCAAAACTATTTGAATTCGAGAAAATAAGCTTACGCTTCTTGATGAATAGTTTTCTCGTAATTTTATATATTATACATTAATTATTTTTTAAAGGAATGAAAATGTAATTATACTTTAAAGAAATAACATAGTAAAGTCAGTCATATTTATATGTGTTAATTCAAAATAAAGGATTTTGTTTCACTGTAATTACAAAAAGAATAATTAAAGAACATTTTTCTCTTTATATTTATTTATCAAATTCTATTTCAGAGTAGCGTTTTTTCCCCTCAACATAGGTGACAACGTGTACGTGGGTGAGAAATCAATAGTAAACGCTGCAGTCGTGGGCAGTTACGTGTACATAGGAAACAACTGTGTGATAGTGAGTGTGGCGAAAAAAACATAAGAGTCTGAACGATATCCAAATACGTGCTTTAATTTCAAGGGCCGACGCTGCAACCTGAAAGACTGCTGCGTCATCGAGGACAACACCGTCCTGGCGCCGGACACCGTAGTCCCTTCCTTCACTAGGTATGGGGGCTCGCCGGGGGTGCAAGTCGGCGATGTTCCCGAATGCCAGATGGATATCATGGTGGATTTCACCAGGAGTTATTATCAGCATTTTGTACCAACAAAAATTTAATTGATTAAGAAATTTATTAACGGAGCGAATGTTTGTTTAAGCTTATTGCTTATTTTTTTTAAGTTAAAATTTTATTATCTTTCATTTTTTTTGTAAGTAACTTATTTCCTGTTTTATAATAAAGAAATATTTATTATTTTGTAAGCTTTTTATCCATTGGAGTTGAATATAATTTACTCGGCATGTTAAGAGCCAGTTGTTCAATAGTGTCTTAACCCATGCTTAGCTTAAACTCAGTTTAAGTTATGTTTACTATACTTGGCCCTAATTTGATACATTTGAGCTCAGAATTTAATTATTTTCTTACTTTATAAAAATCAGTGGAAACATACATACAAATAATACTACTTCCACTTAACTAGGTGTGAAATTGGAACACATTTATGCACATAAAACTAAAAGAAGTAACTTATTTACCTTATCAAACGTGAATAACAGTTCAAACCAGATAAATTCAAATTTAAAACTATTTGAACTCGAGAAAATAAGCTTACGCTTCTTATAGTTTGCACAGTTTAAACATAATATATAAAATTACGAAAATGCTATTCGTGAAAATGCAAACAATGTCTTAATTAATAAGACAACTTAAGACGATAAATATCCATTGAAACAACTACTTCCCGTGCAAATACACCTCCGGATATTGAATTACACAATAAAATATTTAAAATCTTATTTAATTTGATTTGTTATAACGCTTTATTAAAGTGTATGTAGCGATTAGGTCAAATTCTCTTCAAACCAACTAACAAATACAAATTTAAAATGAAAGGAGAAATAACAAAAAATTAGAAATGAAAGGACTTGGATTAAAACTTTGTTTCAAGGGATATTTATCGTCTTAAGTTGTCTTATTAATCAAGACATTGTTTGCATTTTCACGAATAGCATTTTCGTAATTTTATATATTGTGAATAACAGTAATATTTTATTATTTTTAGGTAAATCAGTTCATTGGTCACACAGATAAACGACATTAGTAGTAGTTTTTTGCCGTCAAGTTGTCAAAATTATTTGTTACGTTTGTCAATGTAGAATGTTTCTAAGAATAAACTGGATATTTAATTTTTTTCAAAATCGAAAATGTTTTTATCAGAATCTATTCTATGATTCTTTGAATTTAAATAGATAGCTTCAACAAAATAAAGCACTTTAACTTTGTATAACACGATATTTTTTATTTTTGTGACTGGAGTTTCGGCAACGCAACTTGAAATTATCAAACTGCAGTCACAAAAATATCGTGTTATACAAACAAGGTTAAAGTGTTTTATTTTATTGAATTAAGTATAAATGAAATTGCCAATTCTTGGTTGCAGAATACTTCAAACATTAAAAGTGCGATTCTCTTCGCAATCTACAACAAGTTAGTCTTACAAAGACTGTATCAAACACTCATTGAAACAACTACTTCCCGAGCTAATACCCCGATGGATATTGAACTATACAACAAGTGTTTGCTGTTACATACAGTAACCTACTGCAAATGCAACAATTTGAGTCAAATCATTCAGGCCATCTATAGACGCGTTTCGAGATTTATCTCTCATCAGTATAGCTTTGCCATTCCCTCTAATGTTTGAACGGTAACGTGACCGCCAGTCTAAGGTGTCAAATTACTTAGAGGGAATGGCAAAGCTATACTGATGAGAGATAAATCTCGAAACGCGTCTATAGATGGCCTGAATGATTTGACTCAAATTGTTGCATTTGTAGTAGGTTACTGTATGTAACAGCAAACACTTGTTGTATAATTCAATGTCCGTCGGGGTATTAGCTCGGGAAGTAGTTGTTTCAATGAGTGTTTGATACAGTCTTTGTAAGACTAACTTGTTGTAGATTGCGAAGAGAATCGCACATTTAATGTTTATTGAATTAACGTGTATAACGAAGTAGAAACCTCCACTGTTCATAACATAAAATGTTCAGTTTAGTATCACTTTGTGTTTATTTGATCACTACCGTATCCCAATTTGTCAGTATTTCTTGCCTAGTTAAATGGAACGAGCTATATCTTAGAGATTATTTTGAATGAAAACATCTTACAGATTTGTGATTATTCATAATTTTTTTTTGTAAATTTAATACATCGATCTTGCGGTTTCTTGCAACTTGTTTATAGATTCATGAACTATAAAAAATGAATTTAAATTTAACTTTAAATATGTTGTTAATATTAATAATTCAATTAAAACGCAGCCATTTCAATTTAATGGTTATTACAAAAATTGTCTTTAACTTGTCATTGAAGATCAATTTATCGTCTGCTGTTTTGAAACAAAAGTGCTGATGGCGTCCTAACAGGAATCAACTTGGTCTCCCCGTAAACCGTCTTTACCATCCAATAATCCCTCCCATTAATCGTTTTCTTGACCCCATTAGGACTATTGGCAAACGGCGGTTTAAATAGGGCGTGATACGGCGGCGGCGGGGGCGCCCCGGGCTGCTCGTCCATCTCGTGCCACAACTTCCCCTTGACATTGTTATCATTATCCGTGAACGTGGCAAACTTGAACTCGTTGTTCTTCCTGCGCTTGAAGAGATTGTTATTCTCCTCGTGGAGGTTGTGCAGTTTCGGCGTCTTCATTCTCATCTCGCGCGATTTGTAGTGGTGGGTCACCAACTCCAGCACGAAGACGACTCCAGACACGATGAATCCGGCCCCGACGATCACATAAGTCATGAGGAGATCGGTGTTGTAAAGCTGACGTTCCTTGCTGCCCAGATCGAGCGGGCAAATCGCCGTGTTCGGCAAGCTCTCTCGGAGTTTGTATTTGATTATTCCTGATTCTACCAAATGTTGAATTCTAAGAAGAGATGTTGAGTTATTACAGCTGGTTTTTATACCGGGTGTTGACTTGGCGGACGCAACATAGGAAATCGCATGTTAAATTTAAAGTGTTCAAATATTGGCTTCCCTATTTATTTTAGAGACAAAATGTTTTGTAGAGGGAAAAATTCTAAATTTATGAATGTTCACACTTGACACTTTACGTTTCTCTAAGTTAAAATAATTAAGAAAAAGTAATGTGATTTTATAAAAATAATGACATACCATGAAATTGATACAACCATTGCGGATATTCCCTGTTTTTTTAAGCTCAATTTAAAGCTTTAAACAATTGTTTTCCACTCCCAGACTAAGCATGAAGTAAAATTTCGAGTTTAGAAAAGCCCCGTGAAAATTTGTCGAGGGTCGCGCAGCGACCCGAGACAAATTTTCTGGGCTTTTCTAAACTCGAAATTTTACTTCATGCGCCACGCGTATAAAACAATAATATTGATAAATTTATGTATATACGAACTTCACTTAAAATCTGTGTTTTATACGCGTGGCGCATGAAGTAAAATTTCGAGTTTAGAAAAGCCCAGAAAATTTGTCTCGGGTCGCTTCGCGACCCTCGACAAATTTTCACGGGGCTTTTCTAAACTCGAAATTTTACTTCATGCTTAGACTGGGAGTGGAAAACACTCGTTTAGAGCTTCAAATTGAACTCTTTTAAAAATCAACGATGTCAGATAATTTACAGCTAAAATAATTAAGAAAAAATTATGTGATTTTATTAAAATAATGACATAAAAGTTCAATTTAAAGCTTTAAACAAGTGGTTTCTACTTCCAGACTAAGCATGAAGTAAAATTTCGAGTTTAGAAAAGCCCCGTGAAAATTTGTCTCGGGTCGCTGCGCGACCCGAGACAAATTTTCTGGGGTTTTCTAAACTCGAAATTTTACTTCATGCGCCACGCGTATAAAACACTATAATATTGACAAATTTATGTATATTCGAACTTCACCTAAAATCTGTGTTTTATACGCGTGGCGCATGAAGTAAAATTTCGAGTTTAGAAAAGCCCAGAAAAATGTTCACGGGGCTTTTCTAAACTTGAAATTTTACTTCATGCTTAGTCTGGGAGTGGAAAACACTTGTGTAAAGCAACGAATGTCAGAAAATTTACAGCTAAAATAATTAAGAAAAAATAATGTGATTTTATAAAAATAATGACATACTATGGAATTGATATAACAATTGCGGATGTTTCCTGTTTTTTTTTTTAAGTTCAATTTAAAGCTTTACACAAGTGTTTTCCACTCCCAGACTAAGCATGAAGTAAAATTTCGAGTTTAGAAAAGCCCCGTGAAAATTTGTCGAGGGTCGCGCAGCGACCCGAGACAAATTTTCTGGGCTTTTCTAAACTCGAAATTTTACTTTATGCGCCACGCGTATAATAATAATAATAACAATTCTTTATTACGGAAACCATTTAAATTGTTACAAAATAGTTACAAAGTATTATTTAAAAAGAAAAAAACAACTTGCACTATATTAACACAATAACCTAAATATAAATATAAATATACACCTAAGATTATGGTACATATCTTTACGTATGTTCACGTATTATCGATCGCTTTTAAACAATCTAGTTTAAATATTTTTAGAAAAACTCCAAACATGTTTATTAAATTATAAAATGTATTTACATTTGTCAACATCCTTGCTTCCGGGCCATTTGAGCCATAAGATGTACCGTGGAACCTCGTAGCAAACAATTTATGCTGTCTTACCGATTGCTGAGGAATATTTAGAGATAAAGATGATAACATTGAAGAACAACAAATTTGATTATTCAATATTTTATAAGAAAAGCAAAGCGAAAAGTAAACTCTACGTTTTTCTCGAGACCTCAGGCCGAAATAATCCAGCAGAAGGTTGTAATTGTTTCTGTCATATTGCACGTGTGTGTGGAAGCAGATGAGTTTCACCATTTTCCGTTGAACCTTTTCCACACGCTCAATATGGCACATAAAATGCGGACTCCAAATTATACAGCAATAATCCAAAACTGGTCTCACTAATGTCACGTAGAGCGTGACAAACGTTCGAATGTTTTTAAAGTTGCTGGATATTCGCCGGATAAATCCAATGACTTGCAAGGATTTTGCAGTAATTTTTTGTATCTGATCAATAAACTGCAGTTTATTGTCAAATAATATTCCCAAATCGTTAATTAAATCAACCCTTTCCAAAGTATTTCCATTCAAGGTGTAAATAAAGGGTATAACTGATGTATATTTCCTAGAGAAACCTATACGTTTACATTTGTCAGTGTTTGAATAAAGATCGTTATCAGAGCACCACGCTGAAATCTTCTCCAAATCATAATTTAAAATGTTGCAGTCGTCTATGGTGCTGATTTTACGATAAACTTTCATGTCGTCAGCATATAGCAAAAACTTTGATTCAATTTTTCTTGAATAATTTTCTCACTTATCACTTGGTGAAACATTTTTAAATATTGATAATGAAGGTTTAAATTAAATTACACTTGGTTTGTTTCACAATTTTTTTACTTTACTATTTACTCAACTAGTTTCGCGTTTTACAGCATTATCACTCCTGATAATGCTGTAAAACGCGAAACTAGTCGAGTAAATAGTAAAGTAAAAAAATTGTGAAACAAACCAAGTGTAATTTAATTTAAACCTTCATTATCAATACTTTGATTCAATGTTATTTCCAATATCATTAATGAATAAAATAAAAAGCAACGGTCCTAGATGCGAGCCCTGTGGCACACCAGACGTCGCACTGACCACGCTACTTGATAATATGGAATTGATTTTTACTACGTGCTCACGACATGATATAAATGATTTGATCCAATCGTACATATGTCCGCTAACGCCATAATTGCGAAGCTTATATAATAATCTACAGTGACTAACTCTATCGAACGCTTTGCTAAAATCTGTGTAGACAGAGTCTACTACAGCTCCCTGTTCCATTGTGTTCATTATGAAATTTATGTAAACAAAAAGGTTAGTCACTGTTGATCTTTTAGGAAAAACTCCATGCTGATGCTCCGATATCATATGTCTATACACTGACATCATCCGTTCGGCAACCAGTTTGCCCAGCAACTTAGGAAAACACGATTGTATGGTTATTGCCCTATAATTCTCCACCGATCTTTTCAAACCCGACTTAAATATAGGTACAGTGTAGCATTTTTTCCATTCATATGGAAACACGCCATCTCTGAGAGATCGATTAAATAATAACATAAGGGGTAAACACAAAGCAGGTGCGCACAATTTGATCAGAAATGGTGGTATACCATCAGGACCAGGAGCTGAATTTGACTTAAAATCTGTTAAACAAGACATGACCTCGATTTCATTAAATTGTAAAGCGTTAAAAGTCGTATTACCTACGTCGCTATAATCTAAACTGCTTTGTCTTAAGTTTAGATATGAGTCTTGAAAGAAATCGGTAAATAAGTTAGCTATGGCGATGTCCGAATTAGCAGTACGTGTACCGTAGGTCATGCATGCTGGAAACTCGTTTTTCGTACCGTTTTTTGCCCTATAATATCTCCAGAAAGAATTTATGTTATCGGATATGCTACTCTCTACTGCTTCGATGTATTGTAAATGCTCTTTAACGATCGTCTCTTTGCAAACGGTCCGTAAGTTAGAAAATACGTCATAGTCAGCATCGCAACCGGACATTTTGTAGTTCTTAAACACTATAATATTGTCAAATGTATGTATGTTCGAACTTCACTTAAAATCTGTATTTTATACGCGTGGCGCATTAAGTAAAATTTCGAGTTTAGAAAAGCCCAGAAAATTTGTTTAGAAAAGCCCAGAAAATTTGTTTAGAAAAGCCCAGAAAATTTGCTTAGAAAAGCCCAGAAAATTTGTTTAGAAAAGCCCAGAAAATTTGTTTAGAAAAGCCCAGAAAATTTGTTTAGAAAAGTCCAGAAAATTTGTTTAGAAAAGCCCAGAAAATTTGTTTAGAAAAGCCCAGAAAATTTGTTTAGAAAAGTCCAGAAAATTTGTTTAGAAACGCCCAGAAAATTTGTTTAGAAAAGCCCAGAAAATTTGTTTAGAAAAACCCAGAAAATTTGTTTAGAAAAGCCCAGAAAATTTGTTTAGAAAAGCCCAGAAAATTTGTTTAGAAAAGCCCAGAAAATTTGTTTAGAAAAGCCCAGAAAATTTGTTTAGAAAAGCCCAGAAAATTTGTTTAGAAAAGCCCAGAAAATTTGTTTAGAAAAGCCGAGAAAATTTGTTTAGAAAAGCCGAGAAAATTTGTTTAGAAAAGCCCAGAAAATTTGTTTAGAAAAGCCCAGAAAATTTGTCTCGGGTCGCTGCGCGACCCTCGACAAATTTTCACGGGGCTTTTCTAAACTCGAAATTTTACTTCATGCTTAGTCTGGGAGTGGAAAACACTCGTTTAAAGCTTCAAATTGAATTTTTTAAAAAATCAACGAATGTCAGAATATTTACAGCTAAAATAATTAAGAAAAGGTAATGTGATTTTATAAAAATAATGATATACTATGGAATTGATACAACAATTGCGGATATTCTGTTATTTTTAAGTTCAATTTAAAGCTTTAAACAAGTGTTTTCCACTCCCAGACTAAGCATGAAGTAAAATTTCGAGTTTAGAAAAGCCCCGTGAAAATTTGTCGAGGGTCGCGCAGCGACCCGAGACAAATTTTCTGGGCTTTTCTAAACTCGAAATTTTACTTCATGCGCCACGCGTATAAAACAATAATATTGATAAATTTATGTATATACGAACTTCACTTAAAATCTGTGTTTTATACGCGTGGCGCATGAAGTAAAATGTCGAGTTTAGAAAAGCCCAGAAAATTTGTCTCGGGTCGCTGCGCGACCCTCGACAAATTTTCACGGGGCTTTTCTAAACTCGAAATTTTACTTCATGCTTAGTCTGGGAGTGGAAAACACTCGTTTAGAGCTTCAAATTGAACTCTTTTAAAAATCAACGAATGTCGGAAAATGTACAGCTAAAATAATTAAGAAAAAGTAATGGGATTTTATAAAAGTAATGACATACCATGGAATTGATACAACAATTGCGGATATTCCCTGTTTTTTTTTTAAGTTCAATTTAAAGCTTTAAACAAGTGTTTTCCACTCCCAGACTAAGCATGAAGTAAAATTTCGAGTTTAGAAAAGCCCTGTGAAAATTTGTCGAGAGTCGCGCAGCGACCCGACACAAATTTTCTGGGCTTTTCTAAACTCGAAATTTTACTTCATGCGCCACGCGTATAAAACACAGATTTTAAGTGAACTATGACTATACATAAGTTTGACAATATTATAGTGTTTTATACGCGTGGCGCATGAAGTAAATTTCGAGTTTAGAAAAGCCCAGAAAATTTGTCTCAAATCGCTTCGCGACCCTCGACAAATTTTCACGGGGCTTTTCTAAACTCGAAATTTTACTTCATGCTTAGTCTGGGAGTGGAAAACACTCGTTTAAAGCTTCAAGTTGAACTCTTTTAAAAATCAACGAATGACAGAGAATTTACAGTTAGAATAATTAAGAAAAAGTTATGTGATTTTATAAAAATAATGACATACCATGGAATTGTTACAACTATTGCGGTTATCAAAATAGCACAAGATATTGCTGTTACTTAATAAACGACAAAAAACATAACGCAAACATCGTTATAACTGTGGTCTGCATAATACCATTTTATTAGAAGGATTTTTTCTTGTATAGTGTACGAAAACATTTACTTTAATCAAGTGACTGCGATGTCTTTTGCCATTTTGACATTCGCAATTGTTTCAATTCCAAGGCATGTCATTATTTCTATAAAATCACATTACTTTTTCTTAATTATTTTAACTTAGAGAAACGTAAAGTGATAAACGTTAACGCGAATAAATTCAGAATTTTTCCCTCTACAAAAAAGATTAATACATTTTGTTTCTAAAATAAATAGGGGAGCTAAAATTTGAACATTTCAAAATGTACATGGGATTTCCTATGTTGCGTCCGCCAAGTCAACACCCGGTATAGATCAAAAATGTTGAGTTGTTGCTGTTAGGTGGATCGATTGCTTGTGGCTAACTTCAGGGGAGGCAAATGATCCAAGGTACAAAAGGTGAGGTTGAATTCTTTTCGTGCACATGTTGTTATTCAACGCCTGTTACGTCCCAGAACAGTGATGGGGAAACTACGGCCCGCGGGCCAACTCCGGCCCGCGGAAAGGTTTAATCCGGCCCGTTTAAGAGTGCCGTCGTGAGAATATTTGAACGCGTTCTTACTTCGTAATGTGACGACCCGCATAAAAACTACCTGCGGCGATATTCAAAACACAATAGTATTCTGGACAAATCCATCCGACCTAAACAGATGACTCATCTTCGCTCGAAACTTGTTTTCTCGAAAGAACCGGAAAAATCCAATTCCCGAACAATCCTTGCAGGTAGGTATAAATACAAGCGAGGCCGCCCGAAGATCAGTTAGTTAGCGACTTAGTCAGTCATCTGCAACGACCCGCTGTGACTCGAGTAATTGTTTGTGTAATCCCCGAAACTCCCACTGCCTCAACAAACACCCGCGCAAGAGCATTAGTTAGCAGTAAGCTTTCGTCAATTGCGTTTCTGTGTGTTGTTCTCCGTAGTAGGTAACGTCTAAAATGGATGTTAAAAAAAGAAAAGTGGATTCAGAATGTCGAGTTTTTAAAGAAGAATGGACGTGGAAATATTTCTTTACTTTATTTAAAGAAAAACCTGTGTGCTTACTTTGCAATACAACTGTTGCAGTTTTAAAAGAATATAACATTCAACGCCATTTCAAGAGCAAACATGAAAACCACTCCTACTCATCGTTAAGTGAAGAGGTGAAAAAAATTAAATCGAAAGATTTAATAAAAAAAGTCAACAACAATTATTTCAGAGAGCTAATCATTCTCAAAGATGCGCTACGAAAGCCAGTTATGTTTTGGCTTATAATATTGCTAAATCTAATAAAGCATTTTCAGATGGTGAATTTATAAAGCAGTGCATGGTAGATGTGTGCGATATTACGTGCCCGGAAAGAAAAATTATTTTCAGTCACTGTCTCTCAAGAAGAACAATCACCGAGAGAATTGAAAATATTGATACAAATCTAATTTCACAACTGACTACAAAAACTCAAACATTTATTTTTTATTCAATTACCATGGATGGAAGTACAGATATCAGCGATACTGCGCAGTTACTCATATTTGTAAGAGGAATCAACGCCCACTTTGAAATTACAGAAGAACTTGCAAGGCTGCAGTCAATGAAAGGAACAACGACTGGTGCCGATATATTTTATGAATTTGAAAAGTGCATCGATAAACTTCGTTTACCTATTGATAAGTTATGTAATGTAACTACAGATGGTGCTCCTAATATGGTTGGAATCAATCAAGGATTTGTTGGGAAATTTAATTCTAAGTATCCGGAAAATGATGTTGTTTTTTGCATTGCCTTATACATCAGGATACTCTCTGTAAATCGGCTTTAGATATTGACCATATACTTAATATTGTTGTAAAACTAGTAAATATGATTCGTTCCAGAGGATTATTACATCGCCAGTTTCAACAGTTTTTGGAGTCCGTACATGCTGAGCATTCCGATATCCTGTATTATTCAAAAGTTCGTTGGTTAAGTGCTGGAAACGTATTTGAAAGAATTTGGGATTTAAAAGACGATATTGTGAATTTTCTTCTTGATAAAGACATTTATAATCAATTTGACGTCTTAGAAAACGAAACGTGGCTTACTGATTTCGCTTTTTTTCACAGACCTCCTCGTACACATGAATAAACTTAATCTCAAATTGCAAGGGAAAAATCAGTTTCTTCACGATATTTGGCAATACCTGAAAAGTTTCAAATGACAGTTATTATTATTTGCTAATCAGATCTCTAAATCTGATTTTTCTCATTTTCCAAGAATACAATCTTTAAAATTCACTATATCAAACAATAAGATTAAAAAATACGAAATTAATTTGAGAAAACTATCTTCAGAATTTTAAAGGAGATTTCAGGACTTTAGAAAAATGGAACCAGTTTAGTATTTTTGCGACCCCATTCAATGTTAATTACGAAGAAGTTGATGCAAAATTTCAACTTGAGTTAATAGAACTGAACTGTAATACTCTCCTGAAACAAACTTTTCATACAGTACCATTACTAGAATTTTATAAAAATTTAAGTCCAGATAATTTCCCAAATCTAATTACTCATGCAATGAAGATAATGACAATGTTCGGCTCATCTTATATATGCGAACAAATCTTTTCAACAATGAAGCTTAGGAAAACTTCTTTAAGAAACAGAATTACAGATGAGCACCTTTCATCAGTTTTAAGAATTTCTGCTTCGCAAATGGAACCGGACTATAATGAAATTTTGATGAAACAGTCTCAATTTCATTTTTCTCATGCACCATCAACCAGTAATGACACCAGAAAATAAAGTGATAATACTTCACATCAAGAACTACACTAAATTCATTTTATATTTTGTGCTTATAATTTTCTTACCTTTTGCTTTTTTACTATTAAAATAATAAGTATATGTAATAATATATGTATATGTTTATAGAACACATACATTTTTTAACGATTAAGCATTATTCTTTGGCCCGCTACGATTGTCTGGTTATTACAAATGGCCCGTCTTAAAAAAAGTTTCCCCACCACTGTCCCAGAACATGACTATTGCCAGATAAGTCTTACTGGTAGATCATGCGACCTTTTATTAACGATACGTTTGTTGCCTCACCTAAAAAGAGGTCACGAGCTGCGCCTAATCGATTGATTACTTACACATCATCAAAGAGGTCTTGATATTTGAAGGTTTTGGTGTAAGCGAACGCCCTGTTTGTTAGAAGTACCGACCATTGGGTGATTACGAATGTGCACCTGTCCGCTTCTTTGATTGTGGGATCTGTTCTGTACATGTAGTCTTCGTACATGAGGTGTTCGACGATCGGTTTTTCTCCGATGTAAAGGTAGTTTTTGCCTTTAACCCAATCGGCGAGGATTTGCTCGCCGTTTGAGTCTACGTATTCAGATGTAGAGCCTTGAAAATACGATTTGAATTCATCTATCTAAAACATAACAAAAAATAAGGCTGTAGAACTATACAGGGAACTTTTCTTTTAAGTATACATCTCCCGTTTTACACACTTTAATTCAGGTATTCAACATTAAATTTGAATAATTTAATAGTTGAGGCTGTTACTTGGTGAAATTCCATATCAACACTTTTAGTAAATAACACTTGGTTAAGATTTCACTGTTTATCGATTGACACTGCAACAATTGCTTCGCCACACAGTGGCTTCATCAGAGAGATGAATAATAGATTACAAACTTAAACTAACGCTTAAATACTAATGACGTAGAGGAGGTGGTACTGTTTAGGGAATGGGGTGGGGGTGGTAGTGAAATTTAGGAAAATATATGAAGCCACTGTGTGGCGAAACAATTGTTGCAGTGTCAATCAATAAACAATGAAATCTTAACCAAGTGTGTTGTTTATTAAATTTGAAGTTTTTAACAAGTATTTCCACTCCTTGGTTAATCATAAAGTAAAATTTAGAGTTTAGAAAAGGTTGAAAATTTGAATTTTACTCAAACTTCACAATTGTAATACTATTTTTTTTTAAATACTTACTTGTTTTATACTTTCTTCTATAGCGCTCCCTTTATGAGTGACCCAATCGTATTTTTTCGTCCCTATATCCTCTACTTTGCCCACCGGTAAAGTGAACTTAGAGAGCGTCAAGAAAGCAGTTAAATTGGCCGTGTAAAAGGCTGTCAATATTGTTATAAATATCCACCACGTTGCAAATAGTAATCTCGAAGAATCTACAAAAATCATTAAACATCTCGATCAATAAATTAAATCATTCAAAAAATCCACAGGTTGTGTACACCAACGAGAGCTCAGCTAATCAGTACCTGCAGATGACCAGAAGGAATCTCAGGCGGTTAACCGCTGTTCTAACCGGTCACTGCGGGCTCAATGGACACTTATAGAAGATGGGAATAGTTGATGGGAACAGTCTCGTCTTCCATTTCACACCCTCTACAAGATGGGGATAGAGGGTGTGAAATGGAAGACGAGACTGCCAGGCAAATCCTCAGCGAATGCCCGGCACTCTCGTCTACGAGAGAATCCATACTGGGTGAGAGATGGCCGATGATGGACATCATCAGGGATTCGCCTACTTCAGTAATACTGGACTACCTAGACAAGGTGGGTATTGGGGCTCTGCCTAGCGATACACCACGTAGACCCAACACTGAGGGGGAACTACCCTGGTAACTACCCTCACAGAGGCCTGCAACAAGGCAATGGGTGCTGCTTGTCCTGGTAAAGTGTACCGAGGCAAAAAGAAGCCTCCATGGTGGAACCAGGAGATTTCCTCCTTAAGGAAGGAATGCAATAGGCTGTTCAACAGGGCAAAACAAACCAGCGAATGGTCTCTGCGTAAGGACAGCCTAAGAGCCTTTAAGAAGGCTGTTAGACAGGCAAAGAGGGCCTCTTGGAGAACCTTTTGCAACAAAATTGAAGGAAACCTCCGAGGCCAGTTAGCCCAGAAAGATACTATCGGGAAATCCAGCTATCCCGGGTTTTCTCATGAAGCAGGATGGTGACTGGACCACTTCACGCAAGGAAACCCTAACGGCGCTGATGGATACCCACTTTTCCTACGACTCTGGCGGAAAAGGGGGTCGTCCGGCACCCAGGAGGAGCTGCCCTATATATGATATCTTAAGCGAGCACAAACTGGCTTGGAGTGTAAAAAGCTTCAAGCCTTTTAAAGCTGCAGGCCCTGATGGAATCATTCCTGTTGAATTACAGATAGCCTCAGATATTATAAATCCCTGGTTGGAAGTAATATTTCAAGCCTGCCTAACTCTATCGTACATTCTTCAGAGATGGAAAGAGACAAATGTGGTGTTCATACCCAAAGCAGGGAAAATAACCCACTCAACACCGAAGGACTATAGGCCAATCAGCTTATAATAACCCACTCAACGCCGAAGGACTATAGGCCAATCAGCTTATAATAACCCACTCAACACCGAAGGACTATAGGCCAATCAGCATATCGTCCTTCTTACTCAAGACGTTGGAGAGACTAGTTGAAGCGTACATAAAGGAACGCATCAAACCTTTGGTCAACTAACCAACACGCTTATACTAAGGACAGATCAGTGGTCACGGCGCTACACGCTCTCATTAGCCAGGCTGAGAAGTCCATGTGCAATAAGGAGTTTACGTTGGTGGTATTTCTGGATATCGAAGGAGCCTTCAACTTTGTGCAGCCAGAAGCAATTCTGTCTGCCTTCAGAAACCTGCACATGGACGAGTCGATATGCCTTTTCATAGGGGGGCTGCTGACGGGGAGGCACGTTGTCTCCTCGCTGGGTGGCCCGCACTCAAGAAGAGAGGTTAATAGGGGTAGATAAATGACCTACTGAAAAATACTAGAGTCTGTAGGGTGTACAGCAATTGCCTACGCTGACGATGTGACTCTTACGGCCTCTGGCAAACACTTAAACATCCTATCCGAACTTATGGAGCAGGCACTCCGCAAGGTAACCCGCTGGTGTGAGAAGTGTGGACTAGGGGTAAACCCCCTCAAAACTAAGCTTGTACTCTTCACCAGAATGCATAAAGTACCAAACTTCAAAGTTCCTACTCTAAACGACACGGAACTCGTGGTAAAAGAGCAAGCTAAATATTTGGGCATTCTAACCGTCAGGAAGCTTAGTTGGAAACACAATATCCAGGAGAGAGCACGGAAAGCGCTCGTCGCGCTGTACTTCTGCAAAAGAGCAGTGGGCAAGAACTGGGGACTGAAACCAACCGTTGTTCATTGAATGTACACGGTTGTGGTAAGGCCCATTATGTTCTACGGGGCCGCAGTCTGGTGGACTGCCCGCGACAAAAGGATCCACCAAACTGCACTCGGCAAGCCACCGAATTGCTCATAATTGGGGCGGTCAGGTCCACCTCTCCAAAGCGCTAGATATAATACTAAATCTAGCTCCAGTCGACCTCTACTGCAGATATGCTGCAGCTACCACAGCGATCAGAATCAACTCAGTTGGGTTATGGAGCACTAGCAAACAGGGCCATGGAAGGATCCTGAATGAGCTTGTCGATATCCCCCTGAAGACTGACAGCTGCATTCCAGAACTTAATTTTGAAAATAAGTTCTCCACTTCTATCCCGGACAAAACCAAATGGTTAGAGGGCAAGTTAATTCAAAGCAAGGTCTTGCTCTTTACGGATGGTTCCAAGTCTGAAAAAAGAGTAGGGGAGGAATCTTCTCATAAGATTTCAACCTCAAAAAGTCTTTTAGACTCCCAAACCACTGTAACATTCTTCAGGCAGAGGTCACGGCCATGCGAGTGGCAGTGGACTGGATCCACAAAAATGACCTTCAGGGGAACCGTATCAGGTTCATTACTGATAGCCAAGCCGCCATTAGGATACTGAATAGTCCGTACTGTACCACAAAGGTGGTCAAAGACTGTAAAAAATCGCTAAATAGGCTTGCAAATAGCTGTGACGTGGGACTCATGTGGGTACCTAGCCACAGTGATATCAGGGGAAATTCAATTGCCGACGACCTTGCAAGGAAGGGGGCAAGAATGAAGGACCTGTCTACTGAACTCTCCATCCACATTCCTCTTGTGGAATGCAAGAGACTACCTAAGAACCACATGATAGCATCGGTCAACCATAGGTGGAGAGAAGTCGCATAACAAGGCAGCTATGGCCTATATGGGATACTATAAACAGCACCAGATTAATTGCACTTAGCAGAATCAACATAAAGAAGGCGGTAGGCATCCTCAGGGGCCACTGCCTCCTAGGCAGACATGCACAAAAGATGGGTCTTGAGCACAACGACTTTTGCAGAGGATGCCTGGATGTGGAGGAGGAAGAGACGGTACTCCACTATCTGCGACAATGCCCTGCTCTCGAAGGGAAAAGGATCAAGTACCTTGGTATGCACTATGCAAATGGACTAACGGACCTCACATCCCTAGATGTGAGAAATCTGATCGGGTTCATTAGGTGCTCGGATTGGTTTGTATAGGTGGGGAGGGAGGAGAGATCTGACTCCTTTTCATCCTTAGAATCTAACCTTACTTAGACAAGGTGGGATGGTTGAGCCGTAGTGGAAGGCAGCACAATGGGCCTAATGAGTTTTAAGTGTAGTACAGCAATGCGCACTCCCTCCTATACCAGATACCAGATCCAGAGGTTGATCGAATAAAATCAATATTAACACTTATTCACTTTTGCATTATGGTAATTGACAGGTGTCCAACCTTTTGCCTTTACTGGGCCGCATTCGCCAAATTTGACTTGTCTTTTACCACAATGAGTAAGAAGTAATAAAGTAGTTCATATATTTCCACTTACAATAAGTGACTGTTCACATATTTTCGCTCACAAAGAATTTTGCATTTTGTGTTTGTGCCACATTCACACTCGCTTTGAGCCGTGTGTTTGACAGCCCTGTTCTAATTAATTAAAAAGGCATATACTTAAAATATCTTAAAGAAAATGATTGATGTAGTTAACAACCTTATAGTTACAATTCATAATTTTTAGATAATAATATAACGGGTGTTGACTTGGCGGACGCAACATAGGAAATCGCATGTTAGTTTTAAAGTGTTCAAATATTGGCTTCCCTATTTATTTTAGAGACAAAATGTATCACTTTTTTGTAGAGGAAAAAATTCTAAATTTATGAATGTTCACACTTAACACTTTACTTTTCTCTTAATTAAAACAATTAAGAAAAAGTAATGTGATTTTATAAAAATAATGACATACTATGAAATTGATATAACAATTGTAGATATTTCCTGTTTTTTTAAGTTCAATTTAAAGCTTTATACAAGTGTTTTCCACTCCCAGACTAAGCATGAAGTAAAATTTCGAGTTTAGAAAAGCCCCGTGAAAATTTGTCGAGGGTCGCGCAGCGACCCGAGACAAATTTTCTGGGCTTTTCTAAACTCGAAATTTTACTTCATGCGCCACGCGTATAAAACACTATAATATTGTCAACTTTATGTATATTCCAACTTCACTTAAAACCTGTGTTTTATACGCGTGGCGCATGAAGTAAAATTTCGAGTTTAGAAAAGCCCAGAAAATTTGTCTCGGGTCGCTGCGCGACCCTCGACAAATTTTCACGGGGCTTTTATAAACTCGAAATTTTACTTCATGCTTAGTGTGGGAGTGGAAAACACACGTTTAAAGCTTCAAATTGAATTCTTTTAAAAATCAACGAATGTCAGAAAATGTACAGCTAAAATAATTGAGAAAAAGTAATGTTATTTTATAAAAATAATAATATACCATGCTGAAAATGTTAAAATAGCATAAGATTATGCTGTTACTTAATTAACGACAAAAAACATAACGCAAACATCATGATAACTGTGGTCTGCATAATACCACTTTATTAGGAGGATTTTTTCTTGTACAGTGTAAATCATTTTGAAAACATTTACTTTAATCAAGTGACTACGATATCTTTTGTCATTTTGACATCCGCAATTGTTGTTTCAATTCCATGGCATGTCATTATTTTTAGAAAATCACATTACTTTTTCTTAGTTATTTTAACTTAGAGAAACATAAAGTGATAAACGTTAACATGAATGAATTCAGAATTTTAACCTCTACAGAAAAGATAAAAATATTTTGTTTCTAAAATAAATAGGGAAGCCAAAATTTGAACATTTCAAAATTTACATGGGATTTCCTATGTTGCGTCCGCCAAGTCAACACCCGGTATGTATTATAAAGTGCATATAACTTTATAAAACGTAAAATTGATTTTTAAGTTGTTACAGTGAGGGTTGAAATCAACTAACGAGATAATGGTTCATCAAAATGTTCAACATATTTGGATTTGTTTCTGATGTATTATGGCAGTTAATGAACGGTACTCCGTGTTATAAGATATCAAAATTATGGACATCTATTATGTTTGTAATATCTACTGTTTTTGTAATGTGAGACATCTATGAGTAAAGAGTTTAGTTGATACACAGTTTTCCAACCAACAACACGTGTTTTTATTTCGCTCCTCGTGGTTCATCTAATATCTGAATTCCAGCGATACTATTTCAACAGGTTATGGGCCCAGGAAAACCCGGTAGACAGGTGTTAGGTGTACAGGTGTAGGTGTGCAAAACGTTACGTTCACGTTAATCGCGTTTCGCGTTAAAAACACAGTTGTGTTAGTGGTCGAAGAAACAGTATTCTCATAAGATGGCGGTAAACTATTTAGCAAGTGTGCCGAAATTGCGTGGCCGCGAGAACTATGATGAATGGTCGTTTGCCATGGAAAGTGTATTAGTGCTTGAAGGATTAAGCAAATGCATCGACGGCAGTGAAGAAAACGAAGATCTAATAGCAAAAGCAAAGGCTAAGCTGATTTTAACCGTCGATCCATCGTTATTTCCTCATGTGAAAGATGCAAAAACGGCCAAGGAAGTATGGTCGAAGATAAAAAATGTATATGACGACAACGGGTTTACAAGAAAAATAGGACTTTTAAGAACATTGATATCTGCCAGATTGGAGAATCACGAATCTATGGAGTCATACATAAATCAAGTTGTCGAGACATCGCAGAGACTAAGCAGAACGGGCTTTCAAATTAACGAAGTATGGGTAGGATCACTCTTGTTGGCGGGTTTGCCGGAGAGATACGCACCCATGATAATGGCAATTGAACATTCGGGAATCCAAATCACAACGGATTCAATTAAAACAAAGTTGTTGGATATGCAGACAGATGGCGGCAGCAGTAGCAGCGCGTTCGCAACGAAATCCAGAAAATTCAAATCAAGTTTCCAAAAGGCTCCGCGAGATGTCACCAGGAGTACAAATTGGAATGAAAAATCGAATGTGTCAAATGTCAACAACAAGAAAAGAGACATGTGCAGTGTAATTTGTTTCAAATGTAAACAGAGTGGACATTTTATGTCAAAATGTCCCAACAATAAACTGAACGGTGTTTTTAGTGCAGTATTTACAACAGGACAATGTAAAAACACGGACTGGTATGTTGACAGTGGCGCAAGTGTTCATTTAACTGCAAGAAAAACGTGGTTAAGAAATGAAAGAAATCCGAACTTGACAGAAATTGTAGTGGCCAATAATAATAAATTGCAAGTAGAATGTGCAGGTGATGTGCAAATAAAAACAACTGCAGGCACCTCAGAACACGATATTGTAATCAAAGACGTACAATTTGTCCCAAACCTAACCACAAACCTACTGTCAGTTTGTCAGCTTATAAACAAAGGCAATAAAGTGTGTTTCGATGACAAAGGTTGTAAGATTTACAATTCTCATAATATTCTAGTGGCAACAGCTGATTTAAAGAATAACGTCTATAAACTAAAACTCAGTGAACAAAACGCAGCGTTTTTAAATGGTGGCGATAACAGTGAGGTTTGGCATCGTCGCTTAGGCCATTTAAATAGTGCATACATGAAGAAAATGTGTGAATTAGTTGATGGTTTTGAATATAAAGCACAAAGTGACATCAGTATTCAAAATTGTGAAGTATGTTGTCAAGGCAAACAGAGCCGGCTGCCATTCCCAAGTAAAGGAAGTCGAGCTGAAGAAGTGTTGGAGCTAATTCACAGTGACATTTGTGGCCCCATGGAAACCACTTCACTGGGAGGTGCAAGATATTTTTTGACATTTATAGATGACTATAGTAGAATGTGTTTTATGTATTTCCTGAAAACAAAAGATGAAATGCATGAAAGGTTCATAGAATTTAAAAATTTAGTTGAAAATCAGCAGAATAAGAAACTAAAGATTTTAAGGACTGATAATGGAGGTGAATATTGTAGCAAATATTTTGAAGATTATCTTAAGAAAAATGGAATTATTCATCAGAAAACAAATAGTCATACGCCAGAACAGAACGGCATGGCAGAGCGTTGCAACCGCACCATTATTGAAAGGGCGAAATGCTTGATGTTTGATAATAATGTTAGTAAAGGGCTGTGGGCAGAGGCCTGTAATACTGCATGTTACCTCAAAAATCGTTCTATTGCTGCAGGAATTTCTAAAACTCCGTTTGAACTATGGACGGGTAAAAGGCCCAACATCAGTCATTTGCGAACATATGGTAGTACTACTATGGTACATGTTCCAAAAGCAAATAGGAACAAGTGGGACAAAAAGGCCATAAAACATATTTTAGTTGGCTATGATGAAAACACTAAAGGCTATAGATGTTACAATCCAATCACCAAAAAGGTAATAACCAGCAGAGACGTTACAGTGATTGAGACGTCAAAAGATATAAATATATTTCTTAAGATGATCGAAGGAGTTAAGGCAGAAATTCCAGATTCAGTGGGGGAAGAAGCGAGGTCAACTTTATCAGCAGAAGATGCAGTGATTGCCCAACCGGTCACTGAAGATTCATCTGAAGATGCTGATGACTCCGATAATGAATATGTACCTCAAAATTGGAACCCAGAAGTCGTTCAAGAACAAAGGACATCGGACAGACCAAGAAAAAAAAAGGAGTTCGAAGATTTTGTTACCTATCTTAGTACAGATAGTGTTGGAACCAATGCACCAACAACTGTTCCAGAAGCATTCTCAAGACCAGACGAGGATAAATAGAAGGAGGCAATGGTAGAAGAAATTAGGTCATTCAAAGAAAACGACACGTGGGAACTCGTCGATCGGCCAAATGAGGGAACTGTTGTCGACTGCAAGTGGGTGTTTAAAATAAAGTGCAATAGTGAGAATGAGAAAAGCTACAGAGCAAGACTAGTAGCAAAGGGTTATACTCAAAGAGAGGGTATCGACTATACTGAAACCTTCGCGCCAGTCGTGCGTCACTCAACATTGAGAACTTTAATAGCGTTAAGTGTAAAACTTAATTTAAAAATTGTACATTTAGATGTAAAAACAGCCTTCTTGAATGGTGTTATAAAAGAAAATGTCTACATGAGACAGCCAGAGGGTTTTGTTTTAAGGGGAAATGAAAATAGAGTGTATAAATTGAAAAAGGCAGTGTACGGTTTGAAGCAATCAGGCCGAGCTTGGAATGAGAGGGTAAATGAAGTTATGTTAGATTTGAAATATAAAAAGTCACAGTTTGAACCTTGTTTGTACATAAAGAAGAAAAATCAGTTATTAACAGTAGTAGCTTTGTATGTAGATGACTTCTTTATTTTTTCCAACGACGCAGAGGAAACGAAATTTCTAGAAAATAACTTAACTTTAAAATTTAAGATTGAGAATTTGGGAGAAGCTAAACAATGTTTAGGAGTTAGAATTGTAAGAGACTATAAAAAAAATGTTATTACTTTAGATCAAGAAAGTTATATAGACAAAATTTTAGATAAGTATAAGATGTCAGATTGTAAGATTGCTTCGACTCCTATGGATGTTGGTATTGACTTAAGAAATGAACAAACAGAAGTATGTGATGTAAACTTACCGTATCAGGAGGTAATAGGGAGTTTAATGTATTTGTCAGTTTTGACTCGCCCTGATATTTCTTATGCTGTCAGTTATCTTAGTCAATATAACAATTGTTATACTAAATTGCACTGGAAAAGTGCAAAACGATTACTACGTTATTTAAAAGCAACAAAACATTTCTCCATGAAGTTTGAAAAGGATAATTTAAATCTGATTGGATTTGTAGATGCAGATTGGGGTTCTGATAAAAGGGACAGAAAATCCTATACAGGTTATTTATTTAAGTTATCTGGAGGTTTAATCTCATGGAAAAGTTGCAAACAAAGAACGGTCGCTTTATCAAGCACCGAAGCTGAATACATGGCTATCAGTGATGCGACAAAAGAGGCTATATATTTGAGGAACTTGCTATTTGATCTGACAGGTCAACTGGATGATATAGATATTTTTAATGATAACCAAAGTGCTCAAAAATTAACAAGTAATCCAGTCTTTCATGACAGATAAAACATATAGATATAAGATATCATTTTGTTCGAGATGCGGTTTCTGATAGAATTGTAAATATTAAGTACTTACCTACAAATGAAATGATAGCTGATGTTCTGACAAAACCTTTACAGAATGTAAAACATGATAAATTTGTAAGGGGTTTAGGTTTAAGCGGCAATTAATTTCTAGTTTGTAGATTTTGATAAGTGGGGGTGTTATAAGATATCAAAATTATGGACATCTATTATGTTTGTAATATCTACTGTTTTTGTAATGTGAAACATCTATGAGTAAAGAGTTTAGTTGATACACAGTTTTCCAACCAACAACACGTGTTTTTATTTCGCTCCTCGTGGTTCATCTAATATCTGAATTCCAGCGATACTATTTCAACACTCCGGCCATTTTGAAACGTTTATCCCGCGAACAGCAATCGCTAACACCAATCGGTCTATTTTGTACGATTTCAAAAATCCCAAACACGTTCACGATTAACAGTCTGGTCATCAGAGAATTCCCCAACAGTTAGCAGCAAACGTCCCCAATGGAGACGTTCGCCATCGCCGATGCAACAAATGAAAATCGTTAAATGTGACATTATACTAAATATGATTGTTTAATTAGGTAATGGCGATCGCTTATTTGTTCCAGCCTTTGCATTTTTTTGTATCTGATATTTATGATTATACAAACAATTATTACGAAGTAACATATGTTCAATAAAAAAAAACCTCTAGAGTGCCATGATTTAATCTTCTTTAAAATTTAAGTTGGCTACACACTTCAGCAATTGACATATAAAACCTTAGACATAATAATTATAATGTATTTTTCAGAGTTGCCAACCTAGAATATTTTTATTTTTTAAAATATTGTATACAGGCAATAAGGGTCGAATACTGAATTTCAGAGAAGGCTTGGAGATAAATAAAGCAATAAAATCGGGAAAACATGTGGTCAATGACAATGACGAGCTATGGATCTCCCCAATAATGAACGCCCTTATTACCTGATTTTGTATATAAATATCGTGTAAAAAAGTATTCTCTGTACATTCCTTGATAATGGCTAGAAGCCGAAACTAGTCGGAATAATAAGTAAAACATTAGTGAAACAAACCAAGTGTTTTTATTTCAAATTTTATTTTAATCATGTTTCACCAAGTGATTAATGAGAACATTGTGAAAGATATAGAATATTTTCCATGGCACTCTAGAGATTTTTTTTAATTGAACATACTATATTATTATCTATTTACCTGTTATTGGTGATAATGTACTTCCTTGTTTCAACAAAGCCCCATAGACGAACCAGATGCAGGATGGTAAGGGATAAATCGGACACTCGTCTTTTTTGCGCAATCTCGCCTCCAACAGGATCAAACCGTAAATTACGGGCCCCACGACTAACAGAGAGACAAGAATCAAAATCCACACTTGAAATGTGAACGGGGCCCATAACCCCGAACCGGTCGCCGATTCTTGCGGACGTTTCATCAGCACGACCCATTCGCCCTCGTCCAAGGGTTTCGAATAGTTTATGTAGTTACGAAAGGATGCCATTACTGGCAGAAAAGCGGCAACCATATCAGCTTCCTAAAAATATTTATTAATAAAACACTAGTAAGGCTTAAAGACAGTGACGCAGCCAAAGGGGAGCTCCACCTTAATATTTTAAATAGTGATGGAAATAATCAACCAAAATATTGTTTTTTTCTGGAAACAACATACAGAGAGTTTTAAGTAACGCCGAACATGCCAGAAAATGTTCATCATAAATTTTCCTATTTTTGATTTGTTCTGGGACGCATCAAAGCATTGAGTGCGATGTGATTAGCTACGATTTCCAATGGTAATATAGTCAACCCAATTTACATTCTTCTGGGTGCGATTCCATTGGATACGATTTTTAGTAATTCTAATGCAAATTAGGACTAATGCAAATAGGGTACGTGCCTATTTTTTGTAAATCTTTAGATATTCCTTTTTATTAAGTTCAATTTAAAGCTTTAAACGAGTGCTTTCCACTCCCAGACTAAGCATGAAGTAAAATTTCGAGTTTAGAAAAGCCCTTTGAAAATTTGTCGAGGGTCGCGCAGCGACCCGAGACAAATTTTCTAGGCTTTTCTAAACTCGAAATTTTACTTCATGCGCCACGCGTATAAAACACTAAAATATTGTAAAATGTATGTATATTTGAACCTTACTTGAAATCAGTGTTTTATACGAGTGCCGCATGAAGTAAAATTTTGGGTTTAGAAAAGCCCAGAAAAATGAAATCGCATGCACATGATGCATCCCAGAACACATCGAACATAGGAAAATTTACATTGAATATTTTCTGGCATGTTCGGTGTTATATAAAACTCTCTGTATGTAAAACAAAGGAAAAGTATTGTTTTCGCGAACATTCTTAGATTAAAAATTTTAGTGCATATATCCATTTTAAGGTCCCCAGAGTTGATTAAGACCATTTTTGAAAAACAGCCTGAACCGATCGAGATGTTAAGATAACACTATTAACTTAAGGTTTTTATTACAATCCTAGGTTGGGAAAAGATTTTGGTGAAAAGGTGCAGGAATAAGAAAAATAAGGTAGGCGCACTTCTGAAAGCTATTGGTTTTAAGTAGCTAACCTAATTTTATTAGACCCTACTAATTGAAACTGGACGTTTAATCGGAAAAGTTGTATGGTGTCACCATTTTTTTGTTTAGAAAATTTTCAGAAGAGGTTATTTTAGAATCACTCTGTATGTAACAGAGCTGGGCAGAATTCGAATCATTCAGGATTCGAATCCTGGATTCAATTCCTTTTAAAGGATTCAAAAGAGGCATTCGAATACTTAAGTTCAACTGGATTCGTGATCCGGATTCGTTACATTTTTTAAGAAGATTCGTATTCGAATCCAAATGTGGGTGATTCGAATACATATAAAAGGATTCGAATATTTATAGAAGGATTCGAATATCTATGAAAGGATTCGAATACTTACGAAAGGATTTGAATCGTCAAATATAATTCGAATTAATTTTGAGGATTAACATAAAAAATGTTTTTGGTGTGTTTTTAAATTTCTCGTTAAATTACTGTTTTATGCGCGTGGCGCATGAAATAAAATTTCGAGTTTAGAAAAGCCCAGAAAATTTGTCTCGGGTCGCTGCGCGACGACAACCTTATACAAGACTGTGTCAGCTTAAACCGAGTCGACCTTATACAGTAATGATTTGATTTTGACGTTATGTGGAATTTCCGCGCGTGATAAGGCCGGCTCCTTTTAAATCGAGACAACCTTGCACAGTAATGATCTTGGTTTTGACGTCATGTACGGATTTCCACGCGTGACGACATCAACCTAGGTGTGTAAGTAAGTTTGTCTTGATTTACACCAAGCCGACCTTGTATTGTGTAACTACCTTGATTGTTGACATTACGTGAGGACTTCCACGCGTGAAATCAGCAATCAAGGTCTTTAGTGTATAAGGTTGTCTTAATTAAAAACCGATTCGACCTTGTTAGTTTAATTACATTGACTTTTCACGTCACGCGAGGAATTTCATGTGTGACGCCAGAAAAGCTCCTTGTATTTCTCAGGACGTAAATATTTCTAATAAAATCAAATTTGCTATGAAATTTAAACATATGTGACGGTATGATTTTTAATTACTTTAATTTTTTTCGTATTGAGAAGGCTGCCTTAGTAAATCTGTCAAAAAAAAAATAATGATTGTGAGCGGTCAACTTGGTACGATCACGATCACGAGCTGTACTGTTTATTGGTATTACGACTTCATAAACTACAGAAAGGGTTCTTGCTAGACCTAAGTTCAAGGATTACCGTCGAATATAAAGTTAATACTGCTGAAGACTCCTCTACTCCTCGTCTTGCCTTCACTGCTGAAACTCTTCAACTCCTCATCTGGCCGTTAGTGCGGTGGTTGGTTTCTGCGGGTCACCGGTCTGTGCTTGATAAGTATTGTCAAGAGAAAATCAAGAACATGTCCGTGCTTGAAGAAAAAATCAAGAAATTGAACCTTAATTAATTAGTCTTCAACCGCAATCCCAAGTGGAGGATACTGCTATAATTACTCTTGCCCAGGATACAGATAAGTCCCAAGAAACTTTTAAATTGTGTTTATTTTTCAAATTGAATTATTCATACTTAATCAACCTCTTTAGTTTATAAATAATGTAATCTCCAGTGCACTCGAGAATTAGGTCATGTAGCATTGCAATTGGCTAACTTTTAATATTAACTCACAATTTGGAAAATAAAAATTACCCCAAAATTCAATTTATAACAAATACATATCTTAGTTGTTATTTCGTAATTTGAACAATTAAGATTACTCAGATGTTCCCGTAAATTACGTGGCGCCTAAAACATAGATAAAAAAAAACAGAACCTACCCTTCGTACTGAGTGAGCTCGACCAGGAACAATTAGCTAAATTGAAGTTAACGTCACAAAATTGCACATTATGGCCGATTTTTGGTTTCCGCTAGAAGTCAGCATGACGGTGTTTCTGTCGAAAGTTGCGGAATTCGAGGAGGACGTGTTGAAACAGAACGGATGGTCAGTAACATGAATTTCCAAATCTTTGAAAATGGAAATCGCACACGTGGTCGCTAGTTACATGTTGCCCTTAGTCTTTCTGTTTTCCGTTATGCAAACCACCCGTATCGTTGATTTCAGAGTGCTAAGATGCGGTTTATTGGAGTTTTTCTTTGATATATCGTAAAGATTCAGCATCGCGTGTATCTTGGCATGCATAACGGAAAATAGGAAGAACAAGGACAGCATGTAACTAGCGACCACATGTGCGATTTCCATTTTCAAAGATTGGGAAATTCCTGTTACAGACCATCCATTTTGTCTCAACACGTCCTCCTCAAATTCCGCAATTTCGGCAGAAACACCATCATGCTTACTTTCAGCGGAAACCAGAAATCGGTCATAATGTGCAATTTTGTGACGTTAACTTCAATTTAGCTATTTGTTCCTGGGCGAGCTCACTCAGTACGAAGGGTGGGTTCTGTTTTTTTTTTTATTTATGTTTTGGGCGCCACGTAATTTACAGAAACATCTGAGTAATCCTAACTGTTTAAATTACGAAATAACAACTAAGATAAGAATTTGTTATAATTGAATTTTGGGTTAATATTTATTTTCCAAATTGTGAGTTAATATTAAAAGTTAGCCAACTGCAATGCTACATGACCTAATTCTTGAGTGCACTGGAGATTACATTATTTATGAACTAAAGAGGTTGATTAAATATAAATAATTTAATTTGCAAAATAAACACAATATAAAAGTTTCTTGGGGCTTATCTGTATCCTGGGCAAGAGTAGTTATAGCAGTATGTTCCACTTGGGGTTGCGGTTGAAGACTAATTAATCACGGTTCAATTTCTTGATTCCTTCTTCAAGCACGGACACGTTCTTGATTTTCTCTTGACAATACTCTTCAAGCACGGACCGGTGACCCGCAGAAATCAACCACCGCACTAACGGCCAGATGAGGAGTTGAAGAGTTTCAGCAGTGAAGGCAAGACGAGGAGTGGAGGAATTTTCAGCAGTATTAACATTAATTCGACGGTAATCTTTGAACCTAGGTCTAGCAAGAGCCCTTTCTGTAGTCTATAATGTCGTAATACCAACAAACAGTACAGCTCGTGATCGTACAAGTTCACTGCTAACAATCATTATTTTTTTTTTTGACAGCCAGCCTTCTCAAATAAGAACATACGAAAAAAATTAAAGTAATTAAAAATCATACAGTCACACATAATAAGCAAAAACAAGTACATTTTCAATTTCACAATATTTCAGTGTTTTATCTGTTTCGCTCCGCAACTAAACCAAATTTTCAGAATTTTCTAAACATTATATTTTATTTCGTGAGTAAACAAGGATAGTAAATCTATGTTAAAAAACAATAATTAATATTTCTTAAGATATAAACTTTTTGTCTCGTGTAATATAAGGCAAAAGTAATGTCATTTTATGAATTGGCTGCCATTTTATTAGAAATAAAAAATATAGGCAATGTGTTGACTGAAAGGTAATTTAAAGGTGTTAAATTGATAATATAAATGATATCGGTCAAATGACCATCTCCTGAGTTGGCAAAAGGCAAAAGTAATGTCAGATTATGAATTGGCTGCGATTTTATTAGAAATAAAAAAAATAGGCAATGTGTTGACTGAAAAATAATTTAAAGGTGTAAAATTAATAATATTAAGTTAAATAAATGATATCGGTCAAATGACCATCTCCTGAGTTGATGTTGATTTTGCTCGTTTTACAGCATTTTGAATTGTTGTTCGCAAAACATTAGGCTCCAAATTGGTAATTTCTTCTTCAATGTTGGCTTTTAAGACTTGCAAGGTTTGTGGTTTGTTGCGGTAAATGCGAAGTTTCAAAAAGACCCCCAAGGAACATTTAATGACTAAAAATGTTCTTAAAGATTATATTCTAGTTTTCAAAATTATGTTTAATATTGTATGTTCTATAAAATAAAACCTCTAGAGTGCTATGAAATAAATTGTAGGTTGGCAACTCTGAAATTATACTTTATAATTGTTATGTCTGACGTTTTATATGACGATTCCTAACGCGTGTAGCCAACATAAATTTAAAAAAAGGGAAAATCATAGCACTCTAGAGGTTTTTTTTATTAAACATATGATATTAATTGAAGTAAAACTGACATGGTAGCCACAATCTGAAATGTTAAATTTTTCCGGCATTTCCCCGATTCAAGATTTTTTCCCTGGCCTTTGAATATAACTTTCTTCTGTGGGAAACCTCCATTTTGTTAAATTGTTTTCATTGTTTTTGTCAATATTTAAGTTAATTTTATAAATTTTTACGTGTTTTGTAATTTGCCTGCTGATTTTGACAAATTTAATAATGTCATATGGTTTTTTTGTAAGTTTTTTGGTCAATTTAAATATAATTTTATGACTTTTCCCTGACTTTCCCGGTTTTAACGATATTCACTGAATTTTTCATCTATGTAATTTTCAGGCATTCGTCGATTTTATAATAGAGTTCAATTTGAAGCTTTAAACGAGTGTTTTCCACTCCCAGACTAAGCATGAAGTAAAATTTCGAGTTTAGAAAAGCCCCGTGAAAATTTGTCGAGGGTCGCGCAGCGACCCGAGACAAATTTTCGGGCTTTTCTAAACTCGAAATTTTACTTCATGCGCCACGCGTACAAAACACTGTTTTGAAGTGAAGTTCAGAAACACACAAATACATCTTTAATCAGAGTAACAGGGAATCAGATGTTTAGTCTGTTAACAATGATGTTCAGTGTGATTAATAAATAATTAGGTTTTACATTTTTATTAAAACAACCGGTGATGATATTTTTATATGAATGGTTGAAAAATAAAGATAAAATCAAATTTATTCTTAAAGGATTTGTATTCGTGATTCGAATCTTTGAACCAAAAACCAAGATCATTACTGTGCAAGGAAGTCTCGATTTAAAAAGAGCCGACCACAACACGCGCGGAAATCCTCACATGACGTCAACATAAAAGTTATTACTGTATAAGGTCGACTCGGTTTAAGCTGAGACAGTCTTGTATAAGGTTGTCTTCATTTAAACGAGTGTTTTCCACTCCCAGACTAAGCATGAAGTAAAATTTCGAGTTTAGAAAAGCCCCGTGAAAATTTGTCAAGGGTCGCGCAGCGACCCGAGACAAATTATCTGGGCTTTTCTAAACTCAACATTTTACTTCATGCGCCACGCGTATAAAACACTAAAATATTGTAAAATGTATGTATATTTGAACCACACTTGAAATCAGTGTTTTATACGAGTGCCGCATGAGGCTGGTCGTCCACTGGAAGCGACAATACGCGGCTACGCGCTCATACGATATGAACGACAACGGGCGTATACGCGCGACAGATCCCGATGTGTAATCGTGTGCGGACATGCGGATTCTCGCCCCAAGCGTGAAGCTGCGTCAGATCCCAAGAGAATGGGATCCGACGCTCGTAGCCGCGTCTAGTCCTGTGTCTTTTCTTCCTACTTTGTCTATTTCAAGTACAACCTTACTATTTTCTGATAAAAATAGTGCTACATATTTTTATCCTTTTTCATTTCTTACTAGGTAGGTGTATTTAACAGTATAAACTGCTACAAAATAAATATTGAATTTTATAATTTGAATATTTTTTATAAAAATTATAATTTTTCAAATTCTAATCATACTCCTAATTACATGGGGACTTTCCACCTTTAAACATCCTCTGAATCCATTAAAAATGCACAACTCTTTTGGCGGTGCCGAAAAACTGAGCAGCGCGAAGTCACATGCAGTGTGCGACCCCTGTCGCGTGTAACCGCTAGTCTAGCAGCCGCCAGTCGCCGCTTGTATCGCGTGAGCGCGTAGCCGCGTGTGGACGCTGCCAGTGGACGACCGGCCTGAAGTAACATTTTGAGTTTAGAAAAGCACAGAAAAATGAAATCGCACTCATGCACATGATGCATCATAGAACACATCGAACATAGGAAAGTTTACATTGAATATTTTCTGGCATGTTTGGTGTTACATAAAACTCTCTGTATGTAAAACAAAGGAAAAGTATTGTTTTCGCTAACATTCTTAAATTAAAAATGTTAGTGGATGTATCCATTTTGAGGTCCCCCGAGTTGATTAAGACCATTTTTAAAAAAGGTTGTCCGTCCCTTACTAACAGCCTAAACCGATCGAGATGTTAAGATGACACTATAAACTTAAGGTTTTTATTACAATCCTAGGTTGGGAAAAGATTTTGGTGAAAAGGGAAGTTGTACAGGAATAAGAAAAATAAGGTAGGTGCACTTCTGAAAGCTATTGAATTCAAGTAGCTAACCAAATTTAATTAGACCCTACTAATTGAAACTGGACGTTTAATGGGGAAAGTTGTATGGTGTCACCATTGTTTTGTTTAGAAAATTTTCAGAAGAGGTTATTTTAGAAACACTCTGTATGTAACAGAGCTGGGCAGGATTCGAATCATTCAGGATCGAATCCTGGATTCAAATCCTTTTAGAGGATTCAAAAGAGGCATTCGAATACTTTAGTTCAACTGACTTTGTGATCCGGATTCGTTACGTTTTCTTAAGAGGATTCGTATTCGAATCCAAATGTGGGTGATTCGAATCCATATAAAAGGATTCGAATTCTTATGAAAGGATTCGAATATTTATAAAAAGATTCGAATATTTATAAAAGGATTCCAATATTTATGAAAGGATTCGAATACTTACGAAAGGATTTGAATCATCAAAAATAATTCGAATTAATTGTGACGATTAACATAAAAAATGTTTTTGGTGTGTTTTTAAATTTCTCGTTAAATCACTGTATTATACGCGTGGCGCATGAAGTAAAATTTCGAGTTTAGAAAAGCCCAGAAAATTTGTCTCGGGTCGCTGCGCGACCCTCGACAAATTTTCACGGGGCTTTTCTAAACTCGAAATTTTACTTCATGCTTAGTCTGGGAGTGGAAAACACTCGTTTAAATGAAGAAAACATTATACAAGACTGTGTCAGCTTAAATCGAGTCGACCTTATACAGTAATGATTTGATTTTGACGTTATGTGGAATTTCCGCGCGTGATAAGGCCGGCTCTTTTTAAATCGAGACAACCTTGCACAGTAATGATCTTGGTTTTGACGTCATGTACGGATTTCCACGTGTGACGACATCAACCTAGGTGTGTAAGTTAGTTTGTCTTGATTTAAACCGAGCCGACCTTGTATTGTTTAATTACCTTGATTGTTGACATCACGTGAGGACTTCCACGCGTGAAGTCAGCAATCAAGGTGGTTAGTGTATAAGGTTGTCTTAATTTAAAACCGAGTCGACTTTGTTTTTTAATTACATTGACTTTTCACGTCACGCGAGGAATTTCATGTGTGACGTCAGAAATGCTCCTTGTATTTCTCGGGACGTAGATATTTCTAATAAAATCAAATTTGCTATGAAATTTAAACATATGTGACGGTATGATTTTTAATTACTTTATTTTTTTTCGTATTGAGAAGGCTGCCTTAGAAAATCTGTCAAAAAAAAAAATAATGATTGTGAGCGGTCAACTTGGTACGATCACGATAACGAGCTGTACTGTTTATTGGTATTACGACTTCATAAACTACAGAAAGGGTTCTTGCTAGACCTAAGTTCAAAGATTACCGTCGGATATAATGTTAATACTGCTGAAAACTCCTCTACTCCTCGTCTTGCCTTCATTGCTGAAACTTTTCAACTCCTCATCTGGCCGTTAGTGCGGTGGTTGTTTTCTGCGGGTCACCGGTCTGTGCTTGAAGAGTATTGTCAAGAGAAAATCAAGAACATGTCCGTGCTTGAAGAAAAAATCAAGAAATTGAACCGTAATTAATTAGTCTTTAACCGCAATCCCAACTGGAGGATACTGCTATAATTACTCTTGCCCAGGATACAGATAAGTCCCAAGAAACTTTTATATTGTGTTTATTTTTCAAATTGAATTATTCATACTTAATCAACCTCTTTAGTTTATAAATAATGTAATCTCCAGTGCATTCGAGAATTAGGTAATGTAGCATTGCAATTGGCTAACTTTTAATATTAACTCACAATTTGGAAAATAAAAATTAACCCAAAATTCAATTTATAACAAATACATATCTTAGTTGTTATTTCGTAATTTGAACAATTAAGATTACTCAGATGTTCCTGTAAATTACGTGGCGCCTAAAACATAAATAAAAAAAAACAGAACTCACCCTTCGTACTGAGTGAGCTGGACCAGGAACAATTAGCGAAATTGAAGTTAACGTCACAAAATTGCACATTATGACCGATTTTTGGTTTCCGCTGGAAGTCAGCATGACGGTGTTTCTGTCGAAAGTTGCGGAATTCGAGGAGGACGTGTTGAAACAGAACGGATGATCAGTAACATGAATTTCCCAATCTTTGAAAATGAAAATCGCACACGTGGTCGCTAGTTACATGCTGCCCTTAGTCTTCCTGTTTTCTGTTATGCAAACCACCCGTATCGTTGATTTCAGATTGCTAAGATGCAGTTTAATGGAGTTTTTCTCTGATATATCGTAAAGATTTAGCATCGCGTGTATCTTGGCATGCATAACGGAAAATTGGAAGAACAAGGACAGCATGTAACTAGCGACCACATGTGCGATTTCCATTTTCAAAGATTGGGAAATTCCTGTTACAGACCATCCATTTTGTCTCAACACGTCCTCCTCAAATTCCGCAATTTCGGCAGAAACACCATCATGCTTACTTTCAGCGGAAACCAGAAATCGGTCATAATGTGCAATTTTGTGACGTTAACTTCAATTTAGCTATTTGTTCCTGGGCGAGCTCACTCAGTACGAAGGGTGGGTTCTGTTTTTTTTTTTATTTATGTTTTGGGCGCCACGTAATTTACAGAAACATCTGAGTAATCCTAACTGTTTAAATTACGAAATAACAACTAAGATAAGAATTTGTTATAATTGAATTTTGGGTTAATATTTATTTTCCAAATTGTGAGTTAATATTAAAAGTTAGCCAACTGCAATGCTACATGACCTAATTCTTGAGTGCACTGGAGATTACATTATTTATGAACTAAAGAGGTTGATTAAATATAAATAATTTAATTTGCAAAATAAACACAATATAAAAGTTTTTTGGGGCTTATCTGTATCCTGGGCAAGAGTAGTTATAGCAGTATGTTCCACTTGGGGTTGCGGTTGAAGACTAATTAATCACGGTTCAATTTCTTGATTCCTTCTTCAAGCACGGACACGTTCTTGATTTTCTCTTGACAAAACTCTTCAAGCACGGACCGGTGACCCGCAGAAATCAACCACCGCACTAACGGCCAGATGAGGAGTTGAAGAGTTTCAGCAGTGAAGGCAAGACGAGGAGTGGAGGAATTTTCAGCAGTATTAACATTAATTCGACGGTAATCTTTGAACCTAGGTCTAGCAAGAACCCTTTCTGTAGTCTATAATGTCGTAATACCAACAAACAGTACAGCTCGTGATCGTGATCGTACAAGTTCACTGCTAACAATCATTATTTTTTTTTTTTTGACAGCCAGCCTTCTCAAATATAAACATACGAACAAAATTAAAGTAATTAAAAATCATACAGTCACACATAATAAGTAAAAACAAGTACATTTTCAATTTCACAAAATTTCAGTGTTTTATCCGTTTCGCTACGCAACTAAACCAAATTTTCAGAATTTTCTAAATATTATATTTTATTTCGTGAGTAAACAAGGATAGTAAATCTATGTTAAAAAAATAAAAAATAACATTTAGTAAGATATAAACTTTTTGTCTCGTGTAATATAAGGCAAAAGTAATGTCATTTTATGAATTGGCTGCCATTTTATTAGAAATAAAAAAAATAGGCAATGTGTTGACTGAAAGGTAATATAAAGGTGTAGAATTGATAATATAAAGTTAAAAAATGATATCGGTCAAATGACCATCTCCTGAGTTGGCAAAAGGCAAAAGTAATGTCAGATTATGAATTGGCTGCGATTTTATTAGAAATAAAAAAAAATAGGCAATGTGTTGACTGAAAGTTAATTTAAAGGTGTAAAATTAATAATATTTAGTTAAAAAAATGATATCGGTCAAATGACCATCTCCTGAGTTGATGTTGATTTTGCTCGTTTTACAGCATTTTGAATTGTTGTTCGCAAAAAATTAGGCTCCAAATTGGTAATTTCTTCTTCAATGTTGGCTTTTAAGACTTGCAAGGTTTGTGGTTTGTTGCGGTAAATGCGAAATTTCAAAAAGACCCACAGGGAGAACATTTAATGACTAAATATGTTTCTAAAGATAATAATCTAGTTTTTAAAATTATGTTTATTTAATATCGTATGTTTTATAAAATAAAACCTCTAGAGTGCTATGAAATAAATTGTAGGTTGGCAACTCTGAAATAATACATTATAATTGTAATGTCTGACGTTTTATATGACAATTCCTAACGCGTGTAGCCAACATAAATTAAGAAAAAGGAAAATCATTGCACTCTAGAGGTTTTTTTTTATTAAACATATGATATTAATTGAAGTAAAACTGACATGGTAGGTATCTGAAATGTTAATTTTTTCCGACATTTCCCCGATTCAAGATTTTTTCCCTTGCCTTTTAATATAAGTTTCTTCTGTGGGAAACCTCCATTTTGTTAAATTGCTTTCATTGTTTTTGTCAATATTTAAGTTAATTTTATAAACGTTTACGTGTTTTGTAATTTGCCTGCTGATTTTGACAAATTTAATAATGTCATATGGCTTTTTTTTTAGTGTTTTGGTCAATTTAAATATAATTTCATGACTTTTCTGACTTTCCCGGTTTTAACGATATTCAGTGAGTTTTTTATCTACGCAATTTTCAGGCATTCGTCGATTTTATAATAGAGTTCAATTTGAATCTTTAAACGAGTGTTTTCCACTGCCAGACTAAGCATGAAGTAATATTTCGAGTTTAGAAAAGCCCCGTGAAAATTTGTCGAGGGTCGCGCAGCGACCCGAGACAAATTTTCGGGCTTTTCTAAACTCGAAATTTTACTTCATGCGCCACGCGTACAAAACACTGATTTGAAGTGAAGTTCAGAAACACACAAATACATCTTTAATCAGAGTAACAGGGAATCAGATGTTTAGTCTGTTATCAATGATCTTCAGTGTGATTAATAAATAACTAGGTTTAAATATTGTTGTTAAAACAGCTGGTAACGATATTTTTATATAAATGGTTGAAAAAAAAAGATAAAATCAAATTTGTTCTTAAAGGATTTGTATTCGTGATTCGAAAAAACAGGATTCTAATCTTTGATTCGAATAAAATTTATCTCTTACGAATTCTTTATCCGGGTATTCGTGATTCGAATCATATTAGGTGATCCGGATTCGTGATACGAATCTTCCCACTGAGCAAATCCATTTAAGTAATGAATGATTCCGATAGCTAACGCCATCTAATGCTTCATAGTGGCATCGTCAGTGACACGAATGCACAAAGTGCATATACAGGTCACTGTTTCGTCCACGAGCGAGCAGAACTCTGTTTGTGAAACCAGAAAACAAATATCAAAATTGAATTTGTGTTCAGTATTCCGGCACCAGATACCCACAGACGCGTTTCGGACTTCAAGGGCCTCTTCAGTGTGGTCCCGACCCAGTGCTGAGGAATACTGAACATTTCTGACTATTTCAAGCCAATATGTGAAAACTATTAATGATTCCGATAACTGAAGAGGACCTTGAAGTCCGAAACGCGTCTGTGGGTATCTGGTGCCGGAATACTGAACACAAATTCAATTTTGCAATTTAAGTAATGTTTCATCAACATTAAAACAACGTTTAATGTTGCTTCAATGTTGATATACCGTGATTTGTTTGTTTGTTGCTCAGTGGGCTTTTTACTAGGATTCGTCCCAGCTCTGGTATGTAACAATAATGATGATTATTGTTCATTTATTGGAAATAACGGAACTGTTACACGCGTGACTAGTTAATTTTCCTGTGGTAATTCAATTGTCATCACTCAATTACTGACCGGAAAATCGACCCGGCTCGTTTTTCATCACCAGACGACCGCTCGTAATTTCCCTTTAATTAAAGTCAACGTCTCACTTAAATGTAATCAATTTGTAAACTGTGGATTTGTCAACAATGTACACGAACTTTAATTAAATCCGTATAATGATACGTACCCTTTTCTAAGATTTCTCTTAGGATTATATTTATTAATTTCTAATTCACAAGGACAAAATATACATTTCCATTTGGTGTTTATGAATCAGATATTAATAAATATAATCTTTTTATAAGTAAAAAATTAAGAGAATCATGTCTGTGTTTCCAAGGAATGTTAATGTGTAGTTTAATAATATTAATTTAAATTGAAAATATGTTGTCCTTGTCTATAAACCAAGTTCTTTTTATCAATCACAACTACTTTTCATTACACTGGGAGTTTTCCTTTTATGCAAATTCTTTTTATCAATCACAACTATTTTTCATTACACTGAGGGTTTTCCTTTTATGCATACATAAATGTTTCCAATGTGTACGAAATTGGCATCAATTTTTTTATGTATAGTTGTTTTTCTGACTACATTGAACATTCCCCCTGTATATTTTATAAAGGTGTTGACTTGGCGGACGCAACATAGGAAATCGCATGTAATATTTAAAGTGTTCAAATATTGGCTTCTCTATTTATTTTAGAGACAAAATGTATTTCACTATTTTGTAGAGGGAAAAATTCTACATTTATGAATCTTCACACTTAACACTTTACGTTTCTCAAAGTTAAAATAATTAAGAAAAAGTAATGTGATTTTATAAAAATAATGACACCATGGAATTGATACAACAATTCGTATTTTTTCTAAAGTTTAATTTAAAGCTTTAAATAAGTGTTTTCCACTTCCAGGCTAAGCATGAAGTAAAATTTTGAGTTTAGAAAAGCCCCGTGAAAATTTGTCGAGGGTCGCGCAGCGAACCGAGACAAATTTTCTGGGCTTTTCTAAACTCGAAATTTTACTTCATGCGCCACGCGTATAAAACTCTATAACATTGTCAAATTCATGTATATTCTAACTTTACTTAAAATCTGTGTTTTATACGCGTGGCGCATGAAGTAAAATTTCGAGTTTAGAAAAGCCCAGAAAATTTGTCTCGGGTCGCTGCGCGACCCTCGACTAATTTTCACGGGGCTTTTCTAAACTCGAAATTTTACTTCATGCTTAGTCTAGGAGTGGAAAACACTCGTTTAAAGTGTCAAATTGAACTCTTTTAAAAATCAACGAATGTCAGAAAATTCACAGCTAAAATAATTAAGAAAAAGTAATGTGATTTTATAAAAATAATGACATACCATGGAATTGATACAACAATTGCGGATATTCCCTGTTTATTTTAAAAGTTCAATTTGAAGCTTTAAACAAGTGTTTTCCACTCCCAGACTAAGCATGAAGTAAAATTTCGAGTTTAGAAAAGCCCCGTGAAAAAAAAAATTCTGGGCTTTTCTAAACTCGAAATTTTACTTCACGTGCCGCGCGTACAAAACAAAAACATTGCGAATTTATGTATATTTGAACCACACTTGAAATCAGTGTTTTATACGCGTGGCGCATGAAGTAAAATTTCGAGTTTAGAAAAGCCCAGAAAATTTGTCTCGGGTCGCTGCGCGACCCTCGACAAATTTTCACGGGGCTTTTCTAAACTCGAAATTTTACTTCATGCTTAGTCTGGGAGTGCAAAACTCTCGTTTAAAGCTTTAAATTGAACTCTTTTAAAAATAAACGAATGCCAGAAAATTTACAGCTAAAATAATTAAAAAAAAGTAATGTGATTTGACAATTGCGGATATTCGCTGTTTTTTTCTAAAGTTCAATTTAAAGCTTTTAACAAGTGTTTTCCACTCCCAGGCTAAGCATGAAGTAAAATTTCGAGTTTAGAAAAGCCCCGTGAAAATTAGTCTCGGGTCGCGCAGCGACCCGAGACAAATTTTCTGGGCTTTTCTAAACTCGAAATTTTACTTCATGCGCCGCGCGTACAAAACAAAAATATTGCGAATTTATGTATATTTGAATCACACTTGAAATCAGTGTTTTATACGCGTGGCGCATGAAGTAAAATTTCGAGTTTAGAAAAGCCCAGAAAATTTGTCTCGGGTCGCTGCGCGACCCTCGACAAATTTTCACGGGGCTTTTCTAAACTCGAAATTTTACTTCATGCTTAGTCTGGGAGTGGAAAACACTCGTTTAAAGCTTTAAATTGAACTCTTTTAAAGATCAACGAATGCCAGAAAATTTACAGCTAAAATAATTAAAAAAAAGTAATGTGATTTGACAATTGCGGATATTCGCTGTTTTTCTCTAAAGTTCAATTTAAAGCTTTAAACAAGTGTTTTCCACTCCCAGGCTAAGCATGAAGTAAAATTTCGAGTTTAGAAAAGCCCCGTGAAAATTCATGAATGAATTCAGATTTTTTCCCTCTACAAGAAAGGTAAGTACATTTTGTTTCTAAAATAAATAGGGGAGCCAAAATTTGAACATTTCAAAATTTACATGAGATTTCCTATGTTGCGTCCGCCAAGTCAACACCCGGTATACAGTGGTTTTTCCTTTTATGTATACATAAATGTCCCTAATGTGTACGAAATTGGCACCAATTTTTTTATATATAGTTTTTTGTTTTTCTGACTAAATTGCAGATTCTATAAGGCAAATGCTTTTCATCAATCACATCAAGTTTTCATTATACAGGGGGTTTTTCTTTTAAGTATACATAAATGTCCCCAATGTGTACTCAGTAAATTTTGAAGCATTCCATTATGTTTGAAAACCGTTCAATTTGAAGCTTTAAACAAGTGTTTTTCAGGTTAAGAATGCAGTAAATTATCAGGCTTTTCTAAACTCGAAATTTTACTTCATTGCCCACACGTATAAAAACACGTATATATTGTGAAGTTTAAAATACACTGGTAAAGTAGTATGCTACACCAGTATATTTTGAGTGTAACTCATGCCAAAATGCTTTAGCAACCCTTCACTTTTAGCAGGTACAAAGCAGGTTGTTAAAAGCTATTTTCGGCCCTCAATACACTATATACTATAATAACGCTATTTCCCTATGGCCAGGTTTGGTGCTTAGCACTCGGTATATTCAATGTAAAACATGAAATTAACCTGAGTTGGCTGTCAATAATTTTCACTTTATGAATGCTGATTGACAGTACGGTTAAATTATAGCCAATTGAGCTATTATTTTATGTTTGATCTTATGTTAATTCAAATATTTTATGGTTAACCAAGGGTGTTATTTACTAAAAGTGTTGATATGGAATTTCACCAAGTAAGAGCCCCAACTATTAAAATATTTTATGTAAAAATTGAATTAATAATATTTGTAATTATTGTCAAAATATGACGGTCTGTTGATTTCTCTTTGCAATTTTCTTAAACGAACCCCGAATGCTGAGAGTCAATAAGTTTTTATTTTTCCAACCTTAAAACAAAGTTTATTTTATTTAATATGTAATATTAATATGTGTATATGTTGGCAAAATCTGATGGCTCCTTGATTACTCTTTGCGATTATATTTTAAACGAACCACAATAAATGTTAATGTTTCTAACCTTAGAACAAAGTTTATTTATTTCTCAACAATCTCTGTATACTTTTATCAAAATCTGACGATTTTTTGAGTATATGAATTTTTTTTAAATAAAGCATACATTTTCTATACTTCAAAAATAAAAACGTATTCGATTAATGAATTTTGAGCAACTTCAATTTAGCGTTGGGTTAATCAATATTGTTTTCCTGTTACAACTCTGCAGTTTATATATTTATTTCTTAAAAATGTCTGTCAGTTTTATCGAGTTAGCACGCTTTGTTGATTTTTTAGGAAAAAATTACATACAAATTTACCGTTTCAATACGCATCTATGGGAATTCCCATGTACAAATTTCAATCTTAGTTTTTATAATATATAAAATTACGAAAAAACTATTCGTGAAAATGCAAACAATGTCTTAATTAATAAGACAACTTAAGACGATAAATATCCATTGAAACAACTACTTCCCGTGCAAATACACCTCCGGATATTGAATTATACAATGAAATATTTAAAATCTTATTTAATTTGATTTGTTACAACGCTCTATTAAAGTATATGTAACGTTTAGGTCAAATTCTCTTCAAACCAACTAACAATACAAATTTAAAAGGAAAGGAGAGATAGCAACAAATTAGAAGTGAAAGGACTTGGATTAAAACTAATGTCTTAGGCCATCTATAGACGCGTTTCGAGATTTATCTCTCTTCAGTATAGCTTTGCATATGACGTTTAAAAAATTAGGAATAAAATTATAACAAACTTACTTGGAAAAAGTGGTGTGTGTGGAATGAACAGGTACACAGAAATGGAATGAGTGAAAATGATGGTCGGTATTTATAGGTAAAAAGGGTTACATATACTTTAATAGAGCGTTGTAACAAATCAAATTAAATAAGATTTTAAATATTTCATTGTATAATTCAATATCCGGAGGTGTATTTGCACGGGAAGTAGTTGTTTCAATGGATATTTATCGTCTTAAGTTGTTTTATTAATTAAGACATTGTTTGCATTTTCACGAATAGGTTTTTCGTAATTTAATATATTATGTTTAAAGTGTGCAAACTATAAGAAGCGTAAGCTTATTTTCTCGAATTCAAATAGTTTTAAATTTGAATTTATCTTGTTTGAACTGTACCGTAAGGTAAATAATAAGGTCTCACATTCTTCATACCTGCTAATGACATAATCCCCCTTTCTTACCTATAAATACCGACCATATTTTTCACTCATTCCATTTCTGTGTACCTGTTCATTCCACACACAACACTTTTTCCAAGTAAGTTAATTTTATTTATTCCAAATTTTTTTCAAAAACGTTATAAGCAAAGCTATACTGAAGAGAGATAAATCTCGATACGCGTTTATAGATGGCCTAAGACATTAGTTTTAATCCAAGTCCTTTCACTTCTAATTTGTTGCTATCTCTCCTTTCATTTTAAATTGTATTGTTAGTTGGTTTGAAGAGAATTTGACCTAAACGTTACATATACTTTAATAGAGCGTTGTAACAAATCAAATTAAATAAGATTTTAAATATTTCATTGTATAATTCAATATCCGGAGGTGTATTTGGACGGGAAGTAGTTGTTTCAATGGATATTTATCGTCTTAAGTTGTCTTATTAATTAAGACATTGTTTGCATTTTCACGAATAGTTTTTTCATAATTTTATATATTATGTTTAAAGTGTGCAAACTATAAGAAGCGTAAGCTTATTTTCTCGAATTCAAATAGTTTTGAATTTGAATTTATCTTAGTTTTTATCTCTATTCTTGGACTTACATGACCAAAATAAAGTTAAAATCAATCCATTACTTACTAAAAATGTTCTAGAGACTTTATTATTCTTTCTCTTTCTAACTGAAGCGCAGAAAGAAAAAAACAGTTTAGACAGAATAATATAATTTGTATAAACCAAATATTTCTATAGAAACTGCAGTTTTTCCAGCATTTGGATTGAAAGTAATCATAACTCAGAAAATCAATCATGAATTTGCATGAAACTCTCTGCTGATATTGAGAAAACTATGCCCTTTCAAAGTACGTAAAAATGAGAAAAAAACTATTTTTTACTTTTCATCTTATTTTTACTAAAAGTCAAAATTTGTGTTTTTTCACCCTGATTTTGGTAGAAGTTGGATTAAAAGAACCTCATTACTCAAAAAATCAAAGATGAATTTTTAAAAACTTTTTGTTGGTGTTAACAAAACTATGCTTTTTCAAAATATGTTAAATTCAGAAAATACCCATTTCATAGTTTTCAAGTCATTTTCAATCAAAGTCAAAATTTGTGGTTTTTTACCCTGACAATTGTTTGCATTTTCACGAATAGTTTTTTCGTAATTTTATATGTTATGTTTAAAGTGTGCAAACTACAAGAAGCGTTAGCTTATTTTCTCGAATTCAAATAGTTTTGAATTTGAATTTATCTTAGTTTTTATCTCTATTCTTGGACTTACATGACCAAAATAAAGTTAAAATCAATTCATTACTTACTAAAAATGTTTTAGAGACTTTATTATTCTTTCTCTTTCTAACTGAAGCGCAGAAAGAAAAAACAGTTTAGACAGAATAATATAATTTGTATAAACCAAATATTTCTATAGAAACTGCAGTTTTTCCAGCATTTGGGTTGAAAGTAATCATAACTCAGAAAATCAATCATGAATTTGCATGAAACTCTCTGCTGATATTGAGAAAACTATGCCCTATTGAAAGTACGTAAAAATGAGAAAAAAATATTTTTTACTTTTCAACTTATTTTCACTAAAAGTCAAAATTTCTGTTTTTTCACCCTGATTTTGATAGAAGTTGGATTAAAAGAACCTCATTACTCAAAAAATCAAAGATGAATTTTTAAAAACTTTTTGTTGGTGTTAACAAAACTATGCTCTTTCAAAATATGTTAAATTCAGAAAATACCCATTTCATAGTTTTCAAGTCATTTTCAATCAAAGTCAAAATTTGTGGTTTTTTACCCTGATTTTTGTAGAAGTTAGATTAAAAAATATCATAACTCAAAAAACCAAGCATGAATTTTTATAAAATTTTCTGTGGGCGCTAACAAAACTATGCTCTTTCAAAATGCGTAAAAGTTAGAAAATATCTACATCATAGTTTTTAGGGTATTTTCACTCAAAGTCAAAATTTGTGTTTTTTCACTATGATTTTTCTAGCATTTGGATTTAAAATAATCATAACTCAAAAATCAATCATGGATTTGGATAAAACTTTCTGCGGATGTTAAGAAAACTATGATTTTTTGAAATACGTAAAAATTAGAGAATTGCCGAACATTGCATCACGGCTAATCACTTTTTCAGCTCAAACGACTGTAAAATGTTGCATTCGGGTAATAAGGGATTAGTTTTGAATTATCGGGAGGGTTTAGAAATAAGCAAAGCCATAAAGGCGGGAAAAAACGTGGTCAATGACAACGAGGACCTTTAGAATTCCCCGATAATTAGAGCGCTTATTACCTGAAATGCCGACATCTAGTATATATAATCAATTTTGCTCTTTTGTACACCATTCTTGAAAATGGCATTAACCGAAACTAGTTGAAAATAAAACAATTTATTAGTAAAACAAACCAAGTGAATTTCAATCAAATACCTATATATTAATAGCCGTTCGATAGTTTTCAACTTATTTTTACTCAAAATCAAAATTTGTGTTTTTCACCGTGATTTTTGTATAAGTAATCATGAATAATGATAGACAGTTTTTATTGTAAAAGTTTTTCTTCATCGTCGAATTGTTTTTCCAGCCATTTACAACAAAACAAAGAAAACACGTAATGAACTAGGAAGGACGACCTTCGTCGGCAACTAATCACTAATTTTGTGTACAGTGAAAGAGAAAGAGGTATTTTTCCAAACACACGTAAAAGTGTCGCTCTTTTATGAATTATTTATATGCTCGTCTATAATTTACCGACACCACTCTGCTTTATAACTTTCACAAATATTCGATCTTTAATCCATTTCAATATCGAAAAGAAACAAAATACGATCGTCCAACAAAAGAAGAAAAAGAGTATTAGTTTTGAACTATTGATGAAATAAAAGTGGCAGCTCATTTTCATGTGTTCCAACTTCGCTCTAATTAAGTTTGAAAGTATTTAGAGGTTATACACCTTTTGTTATAACTGTTGGATTTTTAGATGTCATCGTTTATATATATATATATATATATATATATATATATATATATATATATATATATATATATTGTGACCGCGAACGGCAGCTCGATTTCGGTAGGCTGAGTCGTGGATCAAAATAAATTGAAAGAACTAAATAAAATGTTGAGCGCCACTTGATTTAAAAAAAAATATTTATAGTAGTACTTACCCTTAGTTAAAATCAAGAAATTATAGAGTAGTGAAATAAAAAGATCTTAATAGAAAAATTCAAATTAAAAAGTATATTATTAAAAATTTAAAAAAATGTGATAAATCAAAAATAAATAATAATTATAAATATTAGTCAAAACAAAATAATCGAAACCAGAGATCAATATCGAGATCACAAACTTAAAGAGATTTTCAAAAAACACACAAATTAACTTCCCCAGAAAATGACGTCACCTTCTTTACAATTTTTGTAAAAGTACTCCGTGTTGCAAATAATGCTTGAGATTAAAATAAATATAATCCTCTTTTGGAGGCTCCAGAGAATAAATTCCACTAATTAATTTTTAAATGTCACTGTTCGGCTTAACGAAATCACTCACAAAAAAAATGTTTTATAACAAGTTCTCAATGGACTTATCTTAATTCGTTTCGTGAATTCCTCCCGGCCCGTCTCCGTTACTTCATGAACAACATCCAGGTTCCAGCAATTCACTTTCCGCCAGCAACTCCTACTCCTGCCGACAATTCCGACTTCCACAGCAAACTCCCCGAGAAAGTCCAAACCGCAAAAAGTACCCTCGCTCGGAAAACAAAACGTCCGCCAGCACCCAGCCGGAATACGAAAAATTTAATTGGTGATTAAAATTCAACCACTCAAACTTCGAGCTCTAAAAAAAAGAATCAAGTCGAACCTGACTTTAGTCGGAAGTCTAACTAACGGAAAACCGTCCGAAAATAGCAAATATTTAAAATTACCTGAAGATGAATTGCGGCCTCAATTAGAGTAATTATAATTTCGGGATTTTGCTGAATCAATCGCACCGATGTTCGCAGATTATAAAATTTCCAAACGACACGGCACACAGCACGCTTTCGTCGTTCCCCTTTTTTTTAACCTCTTGAGCACACAGCTCCACTCAGAATAAAAATTCGAAGGATTAATTCAATGATTAATCGAATCGGACGCCCCCTACTTGGATTTATAAATCTATTGGTATTTTCGATCTATTGGCAATAACAACACACCTTTGACAGCCGGCGATCGGAAAGTTAACAAAAACAAGTGAGTTTTAAGTGGATTATGCAACAGATTCGATAACTACGTAGGAAAAAAAAATTTAGAAGACTCGGAAAATTACCTAGAGACAATAATAACAACGTAAGTACTAACACTTCCCTTAGAGGTTAGGTTTAATCTAAATACATTTTCTTACTAATCCCGTTAAATTTGAAACTTGTATACAATTAATAACTTCTCTTATTATCTGATTGAATCTTCCCTTTTGTCTATTACCTAATAACGCTAAGGTGTTTACATTTTTTAGAAAACCGTTGAATATTCCAAATTTCGCGCTATTATGCAACTAAGAGGACTGGCAAGACTATTGGATCATACTGCACGATTTCTAGGATTATATGGCATCATAACACTTGAAAATATCTTTTAATTTAAATTAATATTAATTAATAAAAATAATCATTGATTGCAATTATGATTTTAGGGTTGCTTACATTAAATACTGTGTTTTTAATTTAATTTAATTTATTCCTAATTTTTCTACTTATTATTACAACCTGTCATATATTTTAATTGAAAAATAAGAGAAAGCAAAACGTGTACGTTACACTATATATATATATATATATACATATCACAGCTTGGCAGGATTCGAATCATTCAGGATTCGATTCCCGGATTCGAATCCTTTTAGAGGATTCAAAAGAGGTATTCGAATACTTTAGTGAAAACGGATTCGTGATCCGGATTCGTTACATTTTTTTTTAAAGAATTCGTATTCGAATCCAGACGTAAATGATTCGAATCCTTATAAAAGGATTCGAATTCTTATAAAAGGATTCGAATCTTCATAAAAGGAATCGAAACCTTATAAAAGAATTCGAATCCTCATACACGGATTCAAATCCTCCTAAATAATTCGAATCATCGCTATTAAGGCTGGGATTCGAATTCGATTAATTTAAATAGTTAAATATTCTAATATGAATATTTAAATCACTAAATTATTCATATTTCAATTTTTAAATTTTCGTATAATTCAAATATTGTGAGTGCATATTTGGATACTTAACCATGAAAAATATCCAACGTTAATAGTATATATTTAACTTCACTTGAAATCAGTGTTTTATACGCGTGGCGCATAAAGTAAAATTTCGAGTTTAGAAAAGCCCCGTGAAAATTTGTCTTGGGTCGCTGCGCGACCCTCGACAAATTTTCTACGCGGGGCTTTTCTAAACTCGAAATTTTACTTCATGCTTAGTCTGGGAGTGGACAACACTCGTTCTTAGAAGTTTCAAATTGAAGGATCACTCTAGATTACTAAGTTTATTACCATTTTACAAAGGCTACAGCTCGAAGGACCAACCATGGTCTTCGGAGACCGAAGAACTACAGGGAATCGAAGTTTTTTTTACAAGAAAACAACGAATATCTGAAGGTTTACAGCATGGATAGGAAAGAAAACATGTAATTTTGAAAAAATATCGAAGTTGGGTTGGTTTTCCGTGCATTTTTAACTTCACTTTAAATCAGTGTTTTATACGCGTGGCACATGAAGTAAAATTTCGAGTTTAGAAAAGCCCCGCGAAAATTTGTCTCGGGTCGCTGCGCGACCCTTGACAAATTTTCTACGCTGGGCTTTTCTAAACTCGAAATTTTACTTCATGCTTAGTCTGGGAGTGGACAACACTCGTTTGAATTTTAAATTTAACTTTTTTAAAAAATCGACGTACGTAATATAATAAATCATTCATTGAAATCATAGAAAAAGATGCAACATTTTACCTAAAATTAACTTTTTGAGTGAACTTTATAATTTGCTCGGCTCTTAACGGGTGAATATTCTATTCCTAAAAAAAACCGTTTTTATTCAATATTAAAGTTGCATTTAATACAATAACAAACTGTGAATAAATCGACATAAATCTAGAAATATCGAAAATCTCGACATTTAGAAAATCTTGACGGTCCACTCCCAGACTAAGCATGAAGTAAAATTTCGAGTTTAGAAAAGCCCCGCGTAGAAAATTTGTCTCGGGTCGCGCAGCGACCCGAGACAAATTTTCACGGGGCTTTTCTAAACTCGAAATTTTACTTCATGCGCCACGCGTATAAAACACTGATTTAAAGTGAAGTTAAAAACGCACTGAAAACCAGCCAAACTTCGATATTTTTTCAAAATTGGATGTTTTCTTTCCTATCCATGCTGTAAACCTTCAGATATTCGTTGTTTTCTTGTAAATAAACTTCGATTCCCTGTAGTCCTTCGCTCTCCGAAGACCATGATTGGTCCTTCGAGCTGTAGCCTTTGTAAAATGGTAATAAACTTAGTAATCTAGAGTGATCCTTTAATTTGAAACTTCTAAGAACGAGTGTTGTCCACTCCCAGACTAAGCATGAAGTAAAATTTCGAGTTTAGAAAAGCCCCGCGTAGAAAATTTGTCGAGGGTCGCGCAGCGACCCGAGACAAATTTTCACGGGGCTTTTCTAAACTCGAAATTTTACTTTATGCGCCACGCGTATAAAACAGATTTAAAATGAAGTTCAATAACACATATATCATCATTAATTAAAATCATTATATAATCAGATATTTAGTCGGTAAATGAACATTTTGGTTAATAGAAACTGATGGATTAAAATATTACTGGTTACAAATAATAGATTCAAATTTATTTTTAAAGGATTTGTATCCGTGATTCAAAAATGAGGATTCGAATCTTTGTTTCGAATCATATTTTTCACTTACGAATCCTTTATTCGAGTATTCGTGATTCGAATCATATTAGGTGATTCGGATTCGTGATTCGAATCCTGTTTTTGAGGATTTATCCCAGCTCTGATATATATATATATATATATATATATATATATATATATATATGTATATATATATATATATATATATTTATATATATAAATCTTTATTTTCAAATTTTGGTAACAGTAATAATACAAAAATATAATACAATTAATCTGCCAATTGGCTATCGACCGTTGGTCTTTCCGCCTGGAATTATAGAGTTCTGTCCTTGTCAGTTATTGTGTAGGAAATGTCTTGATTGCTAATGTCGTCCATTGTCTAGTCAAATGAATTTAATTGTCGTCATCACTAGAGTTATGAAATGATGAAATGAAATCATGAATTGTAGAGGTAAAACGTTTACGTTTGGGAGTGATATTATGGTTTCAAAGAATGCATAAAGGGTGTAGGAGATTATATAGGGTGGGGTTTGAGGCAAATCTATCTGCTAAATAGGATAGATGGGATTCGATAGGGGTAACTTTTGTTAGTTCGTACAGCAGGAGATTGGAGGGGTTGTGCAGTGGGTTTTGGGGGTGACGGATTTTGGTAAGCACTCTCAGGGCCGATCTTTCGGCGACTTGTAAATGTTTGAGTGTAGTAGGATGGGGATTGTGGAAGAGGATAGCGGCATAGTCAAGTAAGGAGCGGCATATCATCTTATATATATATATGAACGGCTGTTTTTGTGTTGATTCCTTGTTGTTTGAAGGTCAGACCTTTAAAATAAGCCGCCCGATTGTTGATTTTTGCTTTAAGGATTGCGGAGTGAGCTTTGAAAGTAAGGTTTGGGTCAAACAGGATACCTAAATATTTGCAGGTGGTTGAAGGAAGGATAACTTGATTGTTTAAAAAAATTGAGAATGGGGAGTGGTTTGCTCGGTGAAAAGGGATTAGAAGCTGGGTTTTATTGGGGTTTATGGAAATTCGCCATGTTTGAATGGTGTCGATAAGGCCCTGTAGAGTGCTGAGGGCTTTTGGGAGTGTGGGAGCATGTGTCTTTTTTATATTTATTCGTCATTTCAATAACGAGAAAATAGTATTATAAAAACAACCATTTTTTCGTTCCCTTTTTTGTCGTCTGACTATTCCCAAATAGTCAGACGACAAAAAATAAAACGAAAAAATGGGTAAATTTCCTCCTTCATTTCCCCTATTAAAAGAATAAAAATAAATAAACCTAGGATATAGAATCTGGACATTGCTGTATAGTTCAAAACGTACTTACGTTTTTGACTAATTTTCCAAAAACACCGTTAGAGTCCTTATCCAAGCTGCTTTCCTGCGGTCTGACGACGGTATAGTTGAAGAAGTATTTTTGGGCCATGATGTTGACAATTTCGAAAGCCAATCCCGTCCCGACGATCTTTCCGTTTTCCTCCTTCGTCCCGCTCAACGGCATGTTCTAGAAACGGCACGTTTTTCCTAAAATCGTTTCAATGCAAAGAAAAACAAAACGACATACCTCTGTTGTAGTCACTCGAATACTCTTATCCTTAAGATCTTCCGCTAACTCTTGCATCCATGCCTTTCTTGTGTCCACAAATTCGGGCACTAACAAATAACAAATAGACAAATAAGACTACGATCGATCCATTCGATTTTCATTTATGAAACTTCGCTCTAACTGTCGAAACAATCGAATTACGAGTTAAAATGAGTAAATTACTGGCGATAACTACGCAACGGTGATAGTTATCAAAATTCCATTGGTTCCAAAACTAATGAAAACTATGGATTTTATGGAATAAAGATTATGTGAAAATTGAAAGGGGTATTTTTCAATTTTCACATAATCTTTAATCCATAAAATTTCATTTAAAATAAGTTATTTTTTGAGTTATATTGATCCGAATGTCAAAAAGTGCAGTTATAAATCACATTTTATGTATTACAAACATTTATGCCCGGTATTATAAAACGTTGTATTCCCTAAATAAAATTTACTTTATGAATAAATTATTTTTATTTCCAAAATTTCGATATTATAAATACAAAATAACTTTATTTGGCTAATAAATCTCCTCAGTAAATTATTTGTTTGTTTTTCTACCAAGTACATTTTATTTTCTAAAAAATAATTGGACAGTTAAAAGTCAAAAGTCTTTTATATTATTGTAAATACTTTAGATTCTACTACTTGTATTTATTAATTTCATTACGGTTATCATTTCTACCATATCATCCATGTCAGATTTAAGTTCGCTCATAGTATCGTATGTTCAAAAAAAAAAAACCTCGAGAGTGCCATGATTTCAAATTTTTTTAAATTTAGGTTGGCTACACGCTTTGGTAATTGACATATAAAACGTCAGACATATTCATTTTATTATATAATTTCAGAGTTGCCAACCTACAATTTCTTCCATGGCACTCTAGAGGTTTTTTTTAATTGAACATACGATAATTTCCCTGACAGTGATTAATTCGAACTACAAGATATTCTAAGGAGTCGAAGACCTAGAGTATTTCAAGTCAGTCATAACCAGGGATTTTTATACTTATGCACACGCTTTTTTTAAATTAGTTCCATTTAACGTTTTAAACGAGTGTTTTCCACTCCTAGACTAAAAATAATAATAACTTTATAATAATAATAATAATAATAACTTTATTTGCCCAACAGATAACCAATTACAGGACAAAATTAAGTACAATATATGTGTATAGAACGTTTAAAAAATTACAGCATTAAATAGTTTCAAATAAGTAAAGAAATAGAAAACAAATACATATACAGGTGAATATTTGACTTTAAAGAGACATATTAACATAATTATGCTTACAAGTTTTTTACAATAAAAGATAAAAGAGTATTCCTAAGTTGACGAAAATTCACATTAAAACATTTACAGCTCAAAGTGACGGATATATTTTACTGTACAATCGTAATCAGAGAATATATCACAGCTCGTGTTTGTTAAAATTCTATTTGCATTTTCAACCATGTAATGTAAAGGAGCTTTTAATGTTACAACTGATCTAGAAGGTGTGTTATAAAAAGGGGTATGAGAACGAGAATTATGGGTTGGAATGTGGAGATTGACTTTAGAAAGCATGTAAGGAGAATCTATTTTATTATGTAGAATTTTAATTAGAGTTAAGACGCTGCTACACGACTAAGCATATTAAACACTGAAAGCACTGAAATATTGTGAACAAGTGAACTTCACTTGAAATCAGTGTCTTGTACGCGTGGCGCATGAAGTAAAATTTCGAGTTTAGAAAAGCCTGAAAATTTGGTTTGGCCGCTCCGCGCTTCGCGCTACGCGACCAAACCAAATTTTCAGGCTTTTCTAAACTCGAAATTTTACTTCATGCTTAGCCTGGGAGTGGAAAACACTCGTTTAAGTCTTTTATAATTTCTAATAAGCTTTCTTTTTCTTGTTCTTTGTAATTCTGTCCTATTCCACGGTTATTCTCTATAATTATAAGGAATTATACTAAAATTCCAATTTGATTGACAATTTAATTTGAAATATTGACAATTCAATTTAAAAAATTAGTGGGCCCAATGAAAATGTTTAATTTCGGTCTGTAATCTACTAATTAAATTATTTATTTCTAGAATTGCTATTTATTTGGTAGGTTTGCTTTATAATACGCAATTTTATTTGCCCATTAGTTTACTAGGTAAATAAATTTACTCAACAAATAGTTATCTAATGATTTATTAATCGTTTATAATACCGGGCATTCAAAAATCATAACTTTGAAATTTTGTACACGATATTCATAAATTTTTGTGAGTGTGTTAAGAAAACATTGCTCTTTTAGTATATGAAAAAATTAAAAAACACCCGATTGGTAGTTTTGAGTTATTTCCGTCTGAAATTAAAAAAGTGCGGTTGTAAATGTAACTAATTTTATGGATTACAAAATATTCTAAAATCATATCTTTAAAATTTTGCCCGAGATTTTTGTAAAATCTTGTTTGTTAAGAAAATATTGCTCTTTCTGAATATGTACAAATTGAAAAATACCGCATCGATAGTTTTCGAGTATTTCCGCCAGAAAGTCAAAACGTGCGGTTATAAATCTAATTTTATTGATTATAAAAATATAGAAAATCATAACTTTAAAATATTGAGTGAGATCTTTATAAAATTTTGTGAGTATATTAAGAAAATATTGTTCTTCGTGAATATGTAAACACTGAAAAATACCCCTTCGATAGTTTTCGAGTTATTTCGTCTGAAAGTCAAAAAGTGCGGTTATGAACAAAATTTTAAGGAGTATAAAAATTTTAAAAATTATAACTTTAAAATTTTGCGGGAGATCTTAATAAAACTTTCTGGGTATGTTAAGAAAATATTACTCTTTTGGAATATGTAAAAATTGAAAAATACCGCATCGATAGTTTTTGAGTATTTCCGCCAGAAAGTCAAAACGTGCGGTTATAAATCTAATGTTATTGATTATAAAAATATAAAAAATCATAACTTTAAAATATTGCGTGAGATCTTTATGAAATTTTCTGAGTATATTAAGAAAATATTGTTCTTCCTGAATATGTAAACACTGAAAAATACCCCTTCGATAGTTTTCGAGTTATTTCGCCTGAAAGTCAGAAAGTGCGGTTATGAATCAAATTTTACGGATTATAAACATTTTAAAAATCATAACTTTAAAATTTTGCGGAAGATCTTAGTAAAATTTTATGAGTGTGCTACGAAAATATTACTCGAGTATTTCCGCCAGAAAGTCAAAATTTTCGGTTATAAATCTAATTTTATTGATTATAAAAATATAAAAAATCATAACTTTAAAATATTGCTTGAGATATTTATGGAATTTTGTGAGTATATTAAGAAAATATTGTTCTTCATGAATATGTAAACACTGAAAAATACCCCGTCGATAGTTTTCGAGTTATTTCGTCTGAAAATCAAAAAGTGCGGTTATGAACAAAATTTTAAGGAGTATAAAAATTTTAAAAATCATAACTTTAAAATTTTGCGGGAGATCTTAATAAAACTTTCTGGGTATGTTAAGAAAATATTACTCTTTTGGAATATGTAAAAATTGAAAAATACCGCATCGATAGTTTTTGAGTATTTCCGCCAGAAAGTCAAAACGTGCGGTTATAAATCTAATGTTATTGATTATAAAAATATAAAAAATCATAACTTTAAAATATTGCGTGAGATCTTTATGAAATTTTCTGAGTATATTAAGAAAATATTGTTCTTCCTGAATATGTAAACACTGAAAAATACCCCTTCGATAGTTTTCGAGTTATTTCGCCTGAAAGTCAGAAAGTGCGGTTATGAATCAAATTTTACGGATTATAAACATTTTAAAAATCATAACTTTAAAATTTTGCGGAAGATCTTAGTAAAATTTTATGAGTGTGCTAAGAAAATATTACTCGAGTATTTCCGCCAGAAAGTCAAAATTTTCGGTTATAAATCTAATTTTATTGATTATAAAAATATAAAAAATCATAACTTTAAAATGTTGCGTGAGATATTTATGGAATTTTGTGAGTATATTAAGAAAATATTGTTTTTCATGAATATGTAAACACTGAAAAATACCCCGTCGATAGTTTTCGAGTTATTTCGTCTGAAAGTCAAAAAGTGCGGTTATGAACAAAATTTTACGGAGTATAAAAATTTAAAATCATAACTTTAAAATTTTGCGGGAGATCTTAATAAAACTTTCTGGGTATGTTAAGAAAATATTACTTTTTCGGAATATGTAAAAATTGAAAAATACCGCATCGATAGCTTTCGAGTATAAAATTTTACGGATTATAGAAATTTTAAAAATCATAACTTTAAAATTTTGCGGGTGATCTTAGTGAAATTTTGTGAGTATTTTAAGAAAATATTACTCTTTCGGAATATGTAAAAATTTCGAGTATTTCCGCCAGAAAGTCAAAACGTGCGGTTATAAATCTAATTTTATTGATTATAAAAATATTAAAAATCATAACTTTAAAATATTGCGTGAGATCTTTATGAAATTTTGTGAGTATATTAGGAAAATATTGTTCTTTCTGAATATGTAAACACTGAAAAATACCCCTTCGATAGTTTTCGAGTTATTTCGTCTGAAAGTCAGAAAGTGCGGTTATGAATCAAATTTTACGGATTATAAACATTTTAAAAATCATAGCTTTAAAATTTTGCGGGAGATCTTAGTTAAATTTTATGAGTGTGCTAAGAAAATTATTACTCGAGTATTTCCGCCAGAAAGTCAAAATTTTCGGTTATAAATCTAATTTTATTGATTATAAATATATAAAAAAATCATAACTTTAAAATATTGCGTGAGATCTTTATGGAATTCTGTGAGTATATTAAGAAAATATTGTTCTTCCTGAATATATAAACACTGAAAAATACTCTGTCAATAGTTTTCGAGTTATTTCGCCTGAAAGTCAAAAAGTGCGATTATGAATCAAATTTTACGTATTATAAAAATTTAAAAAATCATACCTTTAAAATTTTGCTGGAGATCTTAATAAAATTTTGTGAGTATGTTAAGAAAATATTACTCTTTCTGAATTTGTAAAAAAAATACCCTATCGATAGTTTTCGAGTATTTCCGCCAGAAAGTGAAAATGTGCGGTTTTAAATCAAATTTTATTGATTTTAAAAATATAAAAAATCATAACTTTAAAATATTACATGAGATCTTTATGAAATTTTGTGAGTATATTAAGAAAATATTGTTCTTCCTAAATGTATAAACACTAAAAAATACCCTGTCGATAGTTTTCGAGTTATTTCGTCTGAAAGTCAAAAAATGCGGTTATGAACAAAATTTTACTGATTATAAAAATTTTAAAAATCATAACTTTAAAATTTTGCGGAAGATCTTGATAAAATTTTGTGAGTATGTTAAGAAAATATTACTCTTTCGGAATATGTAAAAATTGAAAAATACTGCATCGATAGTTTTCGAGTATTTCCGTCAAAAAGTCAAAATGTTCGGTTATAAATCTAATTTTATTGATTATAAAAATATAAAAAATCATAACTTTAAAATATTGCTTGAGATCTTTATGAAATTTTGTGAGTATATTAAGAAAATATTGTTCTTCCTGAATATGTAAACACTGAAAAATACTCCGTAGATAGTTTTCGAGTTATTTCGTCTGAAAGTAAAAAAGTGCGGTTATGAATCAAATTTTACGGATTATAAAAATTTTAAAAATCATATCTTTAAAGATTTGCGGGAAATCTTAATAAAATCTTGTGGGTATGTTAAGAAAATATTACACTTTCTGAATATGTAAATATTGAAAAATACCCCATCGACAGTTTTCGAGTATTTCCGCCAGAAAGTCAAAATGTGCGGTTATAAATATAATTTTATTGATTATAAAAATATAAAAAATCATAACTTTAAAATTTGACGTGAAATCTTTATGAAATTTTGTGAGTATATTGGGAAAATATTGTTCTTCCTGAATATATAAACACTAAAAATACTCTGTGAATAGTTTTCGAGTTATTTCGTCTGAAAGTCAAAAAGTGCGGTTATGAACAAAATTTTACTGATTATAAAAATTTTAAAAATCATAACTTTAAAATTTTGTGGGAGATTCTAATAAAATTTTGTGAGTATGTTAAGAAAATATTACTCTTTCGGAATATATAAAAATTGAAAAATACTGCATCGATAGTTTTCGATTATTTCCGCCAAAAAGTCAAAATGTGCGGTTATAAATCTAATTTTATTGATTATAAAAATATAAAAAATCATAACTTTGAAATATTGCTTGAGATCTTTATGAAATTTTGTGAGTATATTAAGAAAATGTTGTTCTTCCTGAATATGTAAACACTCAAAAATACCCCGTAGATAGTTTTCGAGTTATTTCGTCTGAAAGTCAAAAAGTGCGGTTATGAATCAAATTTTACGGATTATAAAAATTTTGAATAATCATTACTTTAACATTTTGCGGGAGATCTTAGTAAAATTTTGTGAGTATGTTAAGAAAATATTACTCTTTCGGAATATGTAAAAATTGAAAAATACCCCATCGATAGTTTTCGAGTATTTCCGCCAGAAAGTCAAAATGTGCGGTTATAAATCTAATTTTATTAATTTTAAAAATATAAAAAAATCATAACTTTAAAATATTGCGTGAGATCTTTATGAAATTTTGTGAGCATATTAAGAAAATATAGTTCTTCCTGAATATCTAAACACTGAAAAATACCCCGTCGATAGTTTTCGAGTTATTTCGTCTGAAAGTAAAAAAGTGCGGTTATGAATCAAATTTTACGGATTATAAACATTTTAAAAATCATAACTTTAAAATTTTGCAGGAGATCTTAGTAAAATTTTGTGAGTATGTTAAGAAAAGATTACTCTTTCGGAATATGTAAAAATTGAAAACTACCCCATCGATAGTTTTCGAGTATTTCCGCCAGAAAGTCAAAACGTGCGGTTATAAATCTAATTTTATTGATTATAAAAATATAAAAAATCATAACTTTAAAATATTGCGTGAGATCTTTATGAAATTTTGTGAGTATATTAAGAAAATATTGTTCTTCCTGAATATGAAAAATACCCGTTCGATAGTTTTCGAGTTATTTCGTCTGAAAGTCAAAAAGTGCGGTTATGAAACAAATTTTACGGATAATAAAAATTTTAAAAATCATAACTTTAAAATTTTGTTAGTCTGTTAAGAAAACATTGTTCTTTCTAAATATGTAAAAAACTTTTAACGAGTGTTTTCCACTCCCAGACTAAGCATGAAGTAAAATTTCGAGTTTAGAAAAGCCTGAAAATTTGGATTGGCCGCGTAGCGATGCGAAGCGGCCAATCCAAATTAGGCTTTTCTAAACTCGAAATTTTACTTCATGCGCCACGCTTAAAAACACTGATTTATAGTGAAGTTCAATAAACATACACATACAACAACGATTATAGGCAACCTAGCTTTAAAATTAAGTATCAGATCTTTATAGAATTCTCTTAGTATCATAAGAATACATTGCACTTTCTGAATTTGTACAAAATTGATACTTTTCGAGTTATTTCAATCTGAATGTCAAAAAGTGCGATTTTAAATCAAATTTTCAGGATTATAATAATTAATAAGTATATGATATTACCTTACTATAAGTTACATGAAATTAGGTTAGAATTCACCGTAAATTACGAATCCGAGTGTTTTCCACTCCCAGACCCCGAGTGTTTTCCACTCCCAGACTAAGCATGAAGTAAAATTTCGAGTTTAGAAAAGCCTAAGAATTTGGATTGGCCGCGTAGCGAAGCGGAGCGGCCAATCCAAATTAGGCTTTTCTAAACTCGAAATTTTACTTCATGCGCCACGCTTAAAAACACTGATGTATACTGAAGTTCAATAAACACACACATACAACAACGATTATAGGCAACCTAGCTTTAAAATTAAGTGTCAGATCTTTAATAAGTTTTCTAAGTATCTTAAAAAAACATTGCACTTTCTGAATTTGTACAAATTGATACTTTTCGAGTTATTTCAATCTAATTGTCGAAAAGTGCGATTATATATCAAATTTTCAGGATTATAATAATTAATAAGTAAATGATATTACTTTACTATAAGTTACATGAAATTAGGTTACAATTCGCCGTAGATTACGAATCCAAAAATTGCCCTAACCTATAAAATAACCGAGTTACGCTCCTCATCTGTCTTTATTTATTACGTCACGTCAGTTTTGACAATCACAGTCAATCAATTGGCAAATTTTAACCTAATTTGACGAAAGCGCTTTGGTTTTCGATTTCTCAGGTTTAGTTGTTCCCAGATACATGTTTCTTTCTTTGAAACAGCGTTTAAAACATTAACAATTAAAAAAATGTTTAAAACGTGTTTAAAACATGTTTAGAACGTGTTTTAAACAAAACACACAGGGCATTTTTCTTTAGAGTATACACATCCCGATAATTACAGCGTTTTTCAATATTGCGGAAATTCGTTGTTTAAAAGCGGTTAATTTGAGGCTTTTAACGAGTGTTTTCCACTCCCAGACTAAGCATGAAGTAAAATTTCGAGTTTAGAAAAGCCTAAGAATTTGGATTGGCCGCGTAGCGAAGCGGAGCGGCCAATCCAAATTAGGCTTTTCTAAACTCGAAATTTTACTTCATGCGCCACGCTTAAAAACACTGATTTATAGTGAAGTTTAATAAACACACACATACAACAACGATTATAGGCAACCTAGCTTAAAAATAAAGTATCAGATCTTTATAGAATTCTCTGAGTATCATAAGAATACATTGCACTTTCTGAATTTGTACAAAATTGATACTTTTCGAGTTATTTCAATAGGAATGTCGAAAAGTGCGACTATAAATCAAATTTTCAGGATTATAATAATTAATAAGTATATGATATTACATTACTATAAGTTACATGAAATTAGGTTAGAATTCGCCGTAGATTACGAATCCACAAATTGCCCCAACCTATAAAATAACCTAGTTACGCTCCTCAACTGTCTTTATTTATTACGTCACGTCAGTTTTGACAATCGCAGTCAATCAATTGGCAAATTTTAACCTAATTTGGCGAAAGCGCTTTGGTTTTCGATTTCTCAGGTTAAGTTGTTCCCAGATACTTAGGTACAAACCTTATAGAAATGTTCAATTTGAAGCTTTAAGCGAGTGCTTTTTACTCCCAGATTAAGCATGAAGTAAAATTTAAAAAGCTACAGAATGTTAGGATTCATTGCTCGTAATTCTAAGGACTTGAAGAGCACCGAAGCATTAACAAAAATGTATAACACGTTTGTGCGAACCAAACTTGAATACTGCTCTATAATCTGGGAACCGCATGGCCACTGTTATATTGCTCAAATTGAAAACATCCAGCGAAAATTCTTAAAGATACTGTATTTTAAAAAACACCGTATTTATCCCATTCGAAATTACGACCACAGCAAGCTACTTCAAGAGTTTGATATGCCAACTTTAGAATCGCGCAGGCAACTATCTTCTTTATTATTTCTATTTAAATTATTACATAATCGCATTGATGATATAAACTTACTTTCTAAACTTAACTTCTATGTCCCTAGGTTAAACTCTAGGTGTTCCCACACCTTTGCGTATCCTACATCTAGAACAAATGCTCTTTATTACTCTCCTTTAGTTCGAATCATTCGAAATTGCAATAACAACCCAAATATTGATATATTCAATGTAACGCCCCAGCTAATCAGGAATGCTTTTTTATAAGTAATTATCTATAGCGCACAACCTTATATATATCCATACTTCAAGATTTATACACTCCAAATTTTCCATGTTTTCTTTATATGTATTATTATTAGTAATAGTTACACTATATTTTAGATATCATTATACATTTCTCTGTAATTGGAAGTAATTCTGTTGAGAAATAAAGCATTATTATTATTATTATTATAGTTTAGAAATGACTAAAAAAATAAATCAGGCTTTTCTAAACCTGAAATATTACTTCATGCGCCAGGCGTATAATACACTGATTAATTGTGAAGTTCAAAATATTCATGCAAGATCGATCAAAAAATATCAATTCTTGTAGATAATCAAGCTGCTCGATATTTCAACTGCTCGATCGTCGCTTGCTCGGTACTAACTTACTTGATTTTGCCCATTATTACTAATATTTACAATCTACGGCGCACAGTGTGGCCGATTGAAGGCAGTGCGGCCACGGGTGTGCGATGGGGGGTAATTCTCAACATTAAATGTTTAAAAAACTAGGTACTGCATCATGTTTCTCATACTTCAGAACCCCGAAGTATAGATTTTCAACAAAATAGTGTTTATAGTTTACGAGTAAGTAATTCATAAACATTGTAAATTTTCTCAAAAAATTGGTTCGATATTTTTAAAATGAAAAATTTCTGCTGTAGAGGAAACTTGGGGCTATGATTTGGTAGAAATTATAGGTTGGACAAATTTGAATTGCGTTTTTGCGGGTCTCGCAAAGTTTAAATTTATGTTTAAAAATTATGAAAATTAAAAAAAAATAAATTCAAATTCAAAACTATTTGAATTTGAGAAAATAAGCTTACGCTTTTTATAGTTTGCACACTTTAAACATAATATAAAAAATTACAAATAACTATTCGTGAAAATGCAAACAATGTCTTAATTAATAAGAATAATAATAATAATACATATACTTTAATAGAGCGTTGTAACAAATCAAATTAAATAAGATTTTAAATGTTTCATTGTATAATTCAATATCCTGAGGTGTATTTGCACGGGAAGTATTTGTTTCAATGGATATTTATCGTCTTAAGTTGTCTTATTAATTAAGACATTGTTTGCATTTTCACGAATAGTTTTTCGTAATTTTTTATATTAAAAAAATGATAATTCAATAACTAATCAAGATATTCATTTGGTTTTTTATGTGTCTGAAGCACAGGTCATTTGTTTTTACATAAAAAAAAACAGTAGATAAATATTTCAAGCGGTTACGAAAATATATCTAATTAACCGCGCGTCGATTTTCGTTATAAATTCACATCTGAAAATTGACAATGATTTGTTCAGTTCTAATAAATATGTGTTTAAAACGTTATTAAACAAGTACTTAGAATAAGAATAGATATTGTTAAGATGTAGTTTTTTTTTTCTTATTTTTAATGCTCCGGTTTGTTTTAGTTTGTTTTTATTTTGGTAATACAAAAGTATCATATTTATTTTTAACTGGAATCAGAACGGATTACTTTTTATGTTTTATATTTTTATGTTTATATACATATTTTGTTATTAATTATTGTTTTTCCTTGCATTAATTCAAGAAATATTAATTATGACTTAGAATAGTTAATAGTTTTATAATTTTTTGTTCTAACTAGTTTTTAAGTTTACTACATGATGTATTTTATTTGAAAATGGGGACCTCCCGTAAATAAACCATTTATTTATTTATTTATTTATTTAATGTTTATGAATTAATTACTCGTTAATTATAAACACTATTTTGTTGAAAATCTATACTTCGGGGTTCTGAAGTATGAGGAACATGATTAGTTTTTTAAACATTTAATGTTTAGAATAACCTCCCCGCGCACACCCGTGGCCACGCTGCCTTCAATCGGCCACACTGTGCGGCGCCGCAAAAATCCTAACGCTAATAGGTGCGTTGCGCGTTTGTTTCTTGAAATAATTACAATTGTTGTTATCAATTCATTTAATTAATTATACAGAATGAAGAAAATAGTTAGTAAAAGTCACTATATTTCGATGTCAAAACACGACTGATGTGACACTTTTCTCAATGATTAAAATTACCTTTTAACTAAAATCAATAAGGCGGATTTCATTTACGTACATTGCTGTAATTTTTTTGTGTACGCTTATAGATTATGGATTTAATAAATATAATTAACCGGTGATTTATGAATGTGACACTTTTGTATGGACGTGTGTGTGTGTGTGTGTGTGAAGTAATTGACGGTAATCGCCGTTTAAAAAAAAATATCATTACACTTTATTACCAGGTCTGCTATCACTGATCGATGATAACTAATCGACATTGAATGCACATAATAGTATCATTTGCGATATAAACGGCAATCAATAAACAACGCCATATTTTATGCATTCTAATTGGAAATAGCTTTATTATAATACAGGGCACCGCAGGAAAGTATTATGACTTGTTCGCAGTCATTATTTGACTATTTAACAAATTCTTTGAAATATATGACGCTGGTCAAGTTTTGTTGGACTACTGTTTGTTAAAAACTTATGATATGCCAATTATTTCCACGTGAAACGTCAAAAATATACCATTTCTTGATGTCCAGGGGAACGCTCCTCAACTGTCTTTATGTCTAATTTGACGAAAACGCTTTGGTTTTCGATTTCTCAGGTTAAGTTGTTCCCAGATACACGTTTCTTTCTTTGAAACAGCGTTTAAAACATTAACAATTAAAAAATGTTTAAAACGTGTTTAAAACATGTTTAGAACGTGTTTTAAACAGAACACACAGGGCATTTATCTTTTGAGTATACATATCCCGATGATTACAGCGTTATTCAAATTTGCGGAAATTCGTTGTTTAAAAGCGGTTAATTTGAGGCCTTTAACGAGTGTTTTCCACTCCCAGACTAAGCATGAAGTAAAATTTCGAGTTTAGAAAAGCCTAAGAATTTGGATTGGCCGCGTAGCGAAGCGGAGCGGCCAATCCAAATTAGGCTTTTCTAAACTCGAAATTTTACTTCATGCGCCACGCTTAAAAACACTGATTTACAGTGACGTTCAAAAAACACACACATACAACAACGATTATAGGCAACCTAATATACGTTACGAGTTATTGGGTTGCCTATAATCACTGTTTCAAAAAATTTGTTTAGCGCAGAATTTGACTCACGTTTTATTCACATCTATATATTGGATTGCTAAAGCCGTATATTTTTAACTTTACAATATTTTAGTGTTTTATACGTGTGGCGCATGAAGTAAAATTTCGAGTTTAGAAAAGCCTAATTTGGATTGGCCGCTCCGCTTCGCTACGCGGCCAATCCAAATTCTTAGGCTTTTCTAAACTCGAAATTTTACTTCATGCTTAGTCTGGAAGTGGAAAATCCTTGTCTAAAAATTAAAATTAAAATCTTTTTAAAAAACAACGAATGCCGTAATATTTACAGTGTATGCATACCGGGTGTTGACTTGGCGGACGCAACATAGGAAATCGCATGTTAATTTTAAAGTGCTCAAAAATTGGCTTCCCTATTTATTTTAGGGACAAAATGTATTTCACTTTTTTGTAGAGGGAAAAATTCTAAATTTACGAATGTCTTTACACTTTACGTTTCTCTAAGTTAAAATAATTAAGAAAAATAATTTGATTTTATAAAAATAATGATATACCATGGAATTGATACAACAATTGCGGATATTTCCTGTTTTTTTTAAAGTTCAATTTATAGCTTTAAACCAGGGTTTTCTAGTCCCAGACTAAGCATGAAGTAAAATTTCGAGTTTAGAAAAGCCCCGTGAAAATTTGTCGAGGGTCGCGCAGCGACTCGAGACAAATTTTCTAGGCTTTTCTAAACTCGAAATTTTACTTCAGGCGCCACGCGTATAAAACACTATAATATTGTCAAATTTATGTATATTCGAAGTCCACTTAAAATCTGTGCTTTATACGCGTGGCCCATGAAGTAAAATTTCGAGTTTAGAAAAGCCCAGAAAATTTGTCTCGAGTCGCTGCGCGACCCGAGACAAATTTTCACGGGGCTTTTCTAAACTCGAAATTTTACTTCATGTGCCACGCTTAAAAACACTGATTTATATAAGTTTACTAAACACACACATACAACAACGATTATAGGCAACCTAATATACCTTAGAGTTATTGGGTTGCCTATAATCACTGTTTTAAACAATTTGTTCAGCGCAGAATTTGACTCACGCTTTATTCACATCTACATATTGGATTGATAAAGCCCTATATTTTAAACTTTGCGATATTTCAGTGTTTTATACGTGTGGCGCATGAAGTAAAATTTCGAGTTTAGAAAAGCCTCATTTGGATTGGCCGCTCCGCTTCGCTACGCGGCCAATCCAAATTTTCAGGCTTTTCTAAACTCGAAATTTTACTTCATGCTTAGTCTGGGAGTGGAAAACCCTCGTCTAAAAAATCAAATTGAAATCTTATAAAAAAACAACGAATGTCGTAAAATTAACAGCATACACGATGGATTTTTGCCCTTTCCGTTCAAAAAAAAAAACGAGCACGAACATTTGATAATTATAATCTAATCGATATATGTTTTCGAGTTTCGTGAAGAGAATAATCAATAAATAATTAACACTGTTGTATCCTTTCTTCACACTTTAAAGTGTGAAGAAAGAATACAACAGTGTTAATTATTTATTAATTATAATATACCTTAAAAATATGAATTTATCAAACACCTTAGTTAATATTAATTTGTAATAATCGATCTTTCGTCATTTTAAATTAATTTTCACATTATGACGTTTAATATACAGGATGTCCCACCGAAAACGCACATCAAAAATATAAAGAGTTATAATTAATGTATTATAATGAGATTATCAGCATTAGTCAAATCGAGTGTGTTCTTTTTATTAAAAATATTTTCAAGCTTATGCAACTTCCGGTTGTACCGGAAATTGAAATTTTATTCTGAGTGAAATTCCATGAAAAAAATCAACGAGTAACATAACCTCCCAATGTAATTGTTTTCGAGATATTTGACATTTTTTTAAAGATGCAGTGCATTTTACTGATTCACTTTAAAAATTCCCATCTCCGAACAAAATAAAATCGAAACGACGCAATGTTGGCAGTGAAGAAGAGTACCCGATGTTTTTTTTTCAATAATAAAATAAAGACCCGACGCCCTAAGGCGCAACAAGGGATAGCAGAAGAAGAAGAAGAAAATAAAGAGTTGAAAATTTCATACAGCATTTTGGACAACTTTAAACTATTGAATATCGATTTTTGTAAATGAAACACCTCCCAATGTAATTGTTTTCGAAATATTTAACATTTTTTAAAGATGCAGTGCGTTTTCCTGATTCACTTTAAAAATTCGCATCTCCGAACAAAATAAAATCGAAACGACGCAATGTTGGCAGTGAAGGGTACCCGATGGTGTTTTTATTTAATAACAAAATAGAGAGTTGAAAGTTTTATACCGCATTTTGTACAACTTTAAACTATTGAATACCGATTTTTGTAAACGAAACACTCTGTATATTTTTACATATTCCGACGTAGAATTCAATTCTACATTGATCTATTCTGGCACTCCCTATGCCTCACTTCTTTTGTTTTGGAAATATTTTTATTTAAATTAAATTAGTGAAAAAAATAAAGAGGTTTCTAAATTTTATACATTCAGGTAACTTTAAGCCATTAAATTTCGATTGTTTTTAATCAAACGCGCTGTATGTTTTTATATATTATGACGCAAAATTGAATTCTACACCTATCTTCTTTTGTTTTCAAGATATTTTCATGTAAAACAGTGTGTTTATTGAAACATTAATAAAATATTAAGTAAAAATTGTAATTTAATGAATTTCACAAGACTTATTCACGAAAGATCAGTCTTTGTTTTACCGGAAAAAAACACAAAATTGAGTTGCTAGAAACAAAATTACTGCATGTCAAAGCTTACTGATTCTTCTTTGTAAAATCAAAAATTATTATAAAAAAAAACGTCAAGTATTTCGAAAACGATTACATTTAGAGGTTATGTTACTTGATGATTTTTTTTCACAGAGATGTATGTAATATCCAAATTCGCAATAAAAAATACAGCATTATGTTTAAAATAAAGAAGTTGGCGTTGACTTCCGGAAGTCGTATGATCTTGAAAATGTTTTAATTGACAAGAGCACACTCGATTCCGCATTAACTGAACATCTCGGGACAATCCATTAATTAGAAGTCCACATACTTTTAATGCGCGGTTTCGGTGAGAACACCCTGTATTAGACATTTCATTCAGACATTTACTATTGACAATATTGTTGAAACGACATTGTTTTCAGGACCTTTTCTGTCTTAATGTCATAAATAATTGGGAAGACTAGCGCCGGATAATATACATTATTGCAATATTACTATATTTTTATTGATTGTTTGAGAAATAAACAACAAATTAATGTATTCCTATACATTATTATTTTTATTGTTTTCAATATATCGACAATTTTTCAACTTTGGTATTTTGTGGAATAATCACTCGAAATAGTGTTTTTCAATCAAACAAAATTAATTATTCTATTCATAATATCAATTAATATAAAAATAACGGATAACTTATATTTATATTGAGATTTGACAGTCAACATTTACGTCGGAAATGTCAATTTATGCCAATAATTGGCATTTTCTCGCGAATCACCGGTTGGCTACCGCTGTCGTAGACTACAAAGGAAATAGCTTTTTATGTAACATGTGACTTATAATCACATTTATGTGTCTTAAATTGGTTTTTGTAAAAGGTATCAAATTAAAAAAAACAAATGAGATGTTGAAATAATTGTTACCTTACACAATATTTTGAAATTTTTACGATGATTAACTGATACTTTAATTCCATTGTAAACTATTACTTAATAATTAGAGTCTAACTAATGGATTAATCCTTAATTTTGCTAAGTCACCTAAACATTAATTGATTTAACTGGCTAAATCAATCAATGTTTCTATATACGCATGTATTGATGAAACCTGACTTTAGTTTAGCTACACGCATACGTATATATTAAATTTCACAATTCACAATTTTGAAGATGGAAAACAATGATTGTCAGTTGATTTTACTATTTTATTTGAACTGGGAGTAATTTAACATCAAATTATATTCAGTAATGCGTGTTAAACTCCAGTTGAATCAATCAATTTCTATTTTTCTCTTTAAGTCTGCTTACATATCCAAAATAAGTTTGTTCCAGGCTCTAGAGTTTGAAAAGCGCTGGATTTGGTTCGGTGAAATAAAAACATTTGTAACATTTTTTAACGGGAGATTAATTATTGCAATATATATTGCACATTGTAATACTTCAGTGTTTTATATGCGTGGCGCATGAAGTAACATTTTGAGTTTAGGAAAGCCTGAAAATTTAGTTTGGTCGAGGAGCGCGTAGCGCTATTTCTTTGTATTTATTTTGATTTTTTTATCCTAATGTATATGCTGTAACTTTTCAGGAATTCGTTGATTTTATAAAACACGTTGCATTTAAAGGGTCTAACGAATGTGTCCACTCCCAGATTAAACATGAAGTAAAATTTCGAGTTTAAAAAAAAGCCTTAAAATTTGGTTTAATCGCTCGGCCAAACCAAATTTTCAGGCTCTTCTACACTCAAAATTTTACTTCATGCGTCACGCGTATAAAACACTGAAGTATTATGATGTGCAATATATATTGCAATAATTAATCTCCCGTTAAAAAATGTTACAAATGTTTTTATTTCATCGAACCAAATCAAGCGCTTTTAAAATTCTAGAGCTTGGAACAAATTTCTTTTGGATATGTAAGCATACTTAAAGAGAAAAATAGAAATTGATTGATTTAACTGGAGTTTAACAAGCATTACTGAATATAATTTGATGTTAAATTACTCCCAGTTCAAATATAATAGTAAAATCAACTGACAATCATTGTTTTCCATCTTCAAAATTCTAGAAGCTAGAATTATTTTCTTTGGGATATGTAAGTACGCTTAAAAAGAAAAAAAAATAGAAACATTGATTGATTTAACTGGAGTTTAACAAGCATAACTTGATGTGAATTTATTTTAAATCACTCTAAACTTAAATAAAATGTTAAAATCAACTGACAATCATCATTTTCCATCTTCGTAAATTAAACTTAATCAATATTATAAGTTTTTCTAGAAGCCATGTTGTATTTTTAGCGTATTAAAAACAACATGGCTTCAATTTGCCACCATTTTGTTTATAAAAAAATACACGTACACACATTTTGTTAACGCACAAGAAAACACATTTTAATAAAAACAAAATTTACCACAATCCCCTTTCGAGCAATCCGACCAGTTATCCAAAAAACTCAACATTTTCGCACTATTTTTTTATCACCACTCGAAAAATATACAAACAAAAACCCTGCATATAATTTTAAATGAACAATAATAATTTATTTATAGCATTCGTATATTAACAGTCATGCTTGTTGTTAGGTGTCTGCACAAGACTAAACGCTTTCTGCCCTCAAGTTTATCGTGTTCGAAATTCGACATGCGCGCACCCTATTCCACATATGCACACCTACACACGTGCATATTAATTGTTCATATATTACACATACATATGACACTAACATTGACACAAATAACTTGTGTGTATGGATGTAGACTGGTGATAATGATAGTATTAATGACATTCACCTTATTTTTCGTGTTTGTGTAGGAATAGATATCTATGAAGGGGTTTTAAAATAGCGCGCATAACCCGGCGAATCCACCATTTTGTTTTAGTTGAAATATTTCAATTGTTTCCAGAAATACACACAAGGAACTGGTGTAGATTAATTAAAATGCTCGATATTATTAGATATTATTGTGTTTTTTACCATGAAAAATGTTTATTTTTATTAATAGAATTACTATTATAGTTTAATGCTAGTTAATTTCTGTTATACCTATACAAACACGACACTTACATTTCGTAATAATAGAACAAAATCTGCATGCTATTTAATCCTAAACTATTGATAAAATTAACGTGGCAACGTTGCATTTTCATATGTTTTAACATCACTCTAGTTCAATTTGGATTCATTTAGAAGGCGTGTTGTACTGTTTTTATTTATGTTTGTGAAAATGTATTTCTTCTGCTAAATTCTTTAAATAAAATTACATTAAAAGAGTAATAGTTTAAGTGTTATACATATTCTCAATTGTCATAACGATATGAAATTATTTAGAATTTATTTATTAATTCTACAGGGTACCCCAAATTCGATGTTTTCGTAGGGTATCTCGATAACCTAAAGAGTTAGAAAAAAATTGATATACACGTCATGAACTCTTATTCTGAGATATTAATAATGGCAGATCATAGCTAACTTGGTTAGTTTGGAAGATATCAGGCGTTTTTTAAAATTGGTCTTAATCTTAATAGCTATAAGATATACAAAAAAACAATTCAATCATTATTTATGCAGTTTTCACCGTAAAATGCAGTAGCGCACAATTTTTTTATTCTGACTTTTAATTTCTGAGTTGTGAAATAAAGTTGATTTTTTTTAAATAGAATGCCTTATATATTTTTATGCCATTGAATCGCACATTAAATTAGCTTTACATTTGTATATAATTTATATAAATAAATATTTCATAATACGTATTATTATAACTACAGAGATGTTAGTACTATTTATTAAAAATAAAGCGGTCTGTTAAAAACAACTGCTTTTTGTGGACAATATTTCCTACCAATTTCCATTTCTTCCTACACAAATCTTCTAAATAAACTTATCTGACAAAAATGTAGCAAACTCCTATATTACAAACAGCAGCAATTGTTTAATAATTGTCATTTTTTCATGACTAACTATTTTTTTGTAGTAAAAAAACATAGAAAATCGTTAATTACTCAATAATCTTTACAAATAAGTATGTCAAGTGACATATCAGATTAAAGAGAAAAAAAAAATCCCTTTCTAACGATGACACAGCCAACTATGGTTTTCATTTTGAAAAATGCAAGTTTTTTTCTATCTCTTTTAATAACTAATAAAGATCGATTTGAAAATATATACACTTTTCACATTTTTTTTTTCCACATGAGGTGGTATCGCTTAGCGTCCCTGCACTACGGTCTCCGTGGTCCTTTTGTGCTCCTCTGGTTATTTTACTCCCTGTATATTCCTAACACACTTCTAAGAAGTCCAGGAGTTTGGGCCAGGGGATGTTCTTGAGCTGTTCTTCAGGAAGCACGGGCTTCCCGAGTTGCTCCGTGCGTTGCCGTTTATAGGCTTCGCATGTGCACAGTAGGTGTTGGGGAGTTTCCTCTTCTTCCAAGCACCCACGGCATAGGGGGCTTTTCTCAAGACCCATCCTATGTTTGTGCTTATTCAGGTCACAGTGCCCAGTAACTAGTCCTGTGATTTTCCTTAGTTTCATTCTGCTCAGTCCTGACAGCGCTAATGCGCTATCAGGTACCGGGCCATCTAGGAAGAGTCTCGTGTGCCTCATTCTCATTTGGTTGTGCCATGCCTTTGTATGCTCCTCTGCTAACTTGCGTCGGATTATTTCCTTTCCGGTTTCATGTGGTATTCCGAAAGCGGGTTCAGGTCCTATAAATTCACCTGTTGCCCCTTGTTTGGCCAGCAAGTCGGCCCCCAAGTGTCCAATAATTCCTTGGTCCTTGGGTATCCATACTAGCTGTGTTTTTGTTGTTGTCGCCAGTGCGTCCAGCCTGTTTATGCAGTCTATAACCAGTCTGTACTGGACTATCGGCGAGGCTAGCGCTTTTAGGGCTGCCTGGCTGTCCGACATAATGGTAATTGGTCCTTTGTTGAGTCCCGACTCCATTATGTGGTGGGCACACCAGTCAATGGCGGCCACTTCAGCCTGGAAGATGGAGGCATGTTTCCCCAGAGCAACCGTGAATTGTTTGCTCCGGTTACAGCCTCCATAGATACCAGCCCCGGTTCCTTTAGTGTTTTTGGACCCGTCTGTGTACCAGATGGTTCCTTTACTCGTTCCCGGGTATGTTCCATTTGTCCATTCACTCCGCTGTGGTATGGTTATTTTGAATCTGCGGGATGGGTGTACGATTTTAGTGAAATCGGAGCTCATTTTTAGGATTTCTTCTTCTTGTAGCACTTTAAATGTTTCCGGTCTAGATGACCCTACATTTAAAGTGTGTCCATTTATGTGCAGTCTGTAGGCTGCCTGTCTGGCAGCACATTTTACTCTTGACTTTTTCAAAAATTTGACAAGTGTTTTTTTATTTAGCTCGTAAAACTGCACTACTTTGCCCATTCAACCGTTTCTCTATCTCTTACAGTTTCTGAGATCCACATAGAGAACATAAAAAAAGTCGCCCTGTGTATAATATTATAAATCTAACGATCATTACTTTATTTTTTTTTCTTTCAATGTCGTTATTGTTATTAACTACTTTATGGGTGAAGAGTGATTACAAGAAAATTACTTTTCCAATACAAAATGGTGGAAGTTGTCATTATTTATGTATAATTTTATTGTTGTAAAATATTACTTTCCACGCGGTAAACGCTCAATAAGCGGCCTATATCCTTATAATGGATCGCATTACGTTAAAAACGCACTTTATTATCAATAATAACACTCTTTATAATTATTGCTAGGTCATGCTAACAGAAAATAATAAGCATCCATATTTCAATAAACGTTTAGGAGTATCTCAATAATATTTTGACTTCTCTGTCCCCCTTTGGCTACACCCATGCGTTCAGACATTTAATTGGCATTCTGAATTGTGTATTAAAATATGAGCCGTTTATTTTGAAAATGGCCTAACTCCTTTTCTCAATTTTTTATTGTTGACAGAAATAATCCTTATAATTTAAGGTTTTTTTTTTGTTGTAAATAACAATTTCTGGGTATATTCAAAATATATAATGTATAAACAAGAATAATTCAAATTCAAAACTATTTGAATTCGAGAAAATAAGCTAACGCTTCTTATAGTTTGCACACTTTAAACATAATACATATATAAAATTACGAACATATTATTCGTGAAAATTCAACCATATGAATTAAAACATTGTTTGCATTTTCACGAATAACATGTTCGTAATTTTATAATTATACAGAGAGTTTTATGTAACACCGAACATGTTCATAACGAGAATTTTTCTTTTAAGTATACATAAACATACGTTGTACATTTGCCGACGCTCGGTTTATTGAAAGAATTTAATTTGAAGCTTTAAACAAGTGTTTTCCACTCCCAGGCTAAGCATGAAGTAAAATTTCGAGTTTAGAAAAGCCTGGAAATTTGGTTTGGTCGCGTAGCGCGAAGCGCGGAGCGGCCAAACCAAATTTTCAGGCTTTTCTAAACTCGAAATTTTACTTCATGCGCCATCGGTACGAAACACTGATGCAATTTAAAGTTTAGCGGTGTGTTTTAAACTTCGTAATATGTCAGTGTTTTGTACCGGTGGCGCATGAAATAAAATTTCGAGTTTAGAAAAGCCTGAAAATTTGGTTTGGCCGCTCCGCGCTTCGCGCTACGCGACCAAACCAAATTTACAGGCTTTTCTAAACTCGAAATTTTACTTCATGCTTAGTCTGGGAGTGGAACACACTCATTTCAAGTTTCAAATTGAACTCATTTAAAAAAAAAAACAACGGTTATCTAAAGATTTACGGCATATACGCTGTAATTGGGACATGTATACTTGAAAGAAAAACTCCCTGTATGTACAAGTTGCGGCATTAATTGCGATTGGTTGGTTACAATTTGTAATGATCATATAGGCAAACCAATTCAGACATAACTTAAAAATTAAAGGTGTATTGGATGACAATGTTCGGTGTTACATAAAACTCTCTGTATATAATATATATTTTGAATATACCTAATCACAAATAGAGTTAGGCCACTTTGAAAATAAACGGTTCATATGGTCCTGTTTTTCAAATAATATTAACTTGCTTATTAATAAATTAAATTCTACAAACAAAAACTTTAATTTTAGATATAATATTATTGTTTTATGTATTGAATTATAAATATATTCAATTTTAGTATACTACTGAGCATTTGAAACGTAGATAATTTTTTTACTTTTATTAACTCATTGTTTATATTAAGGTCTATAAGATTAATTAGTATAAGAATTATTATTATTGTGTTTTTAGTATACATTTTCAACTTTACGTGAAATTAATGCTTTATATGCGTGGCGCATGAAGTAAAATGTCGATTTTAGAAAAGCCTGAAAATTTAAATTTGTCGGCGCGCCTCGCTTTCAAATGTTCAGGATTTTCTAAACTGGAAATTTTACTTTATGCGCCACGCGTATAAAACACTTATTTCAAATGAAGTTCTCAATACAAGTATACTGATCAGGTATGTATGTACAGGGTGACCCAAATTCGATGTTTTTATAAGGTATCTGGCAGTGGAAGACAGCCGTAAGAAGTTTTAAATTGAAAGCTTCTATAAGAATAGTGATGTCCCCATTATATATCAGTTATCAGTTGTTTAAATGACGGACAAAGTTCTACGACGTTAGGGTATAATGTCAATTTTGACATATGTAAGTCATTGAAGACCAGGGGGGGTTTATTTGAAATCACTCGTAAAAATGCCCATGTGAAAATTTGCGAATACCAAAATTCGCACACGTATTGAAAAATTGCGATCGGTGGCTTATTTGCAATTACACGAATATTGTAATGATCACACGCAAAAGATGCGAAGGGTAGATATGGCAACACTGCAAATTTTCTGTAAAATGTAATGCATTTCCATAGTTTTGATAATTTGTCAATTTGTATTTGTCAGTTGATTGTCATTTATTGAATAATTAATTCTATATAATATACTTCACACAATGTGGTATTGCAAATATAGAGCTAAAGAATACTCTTTTGACATTTAAAAAAAAAATCGGTGGATTAAGTAAATTAAAGCATTTTTTTCCTTGAAGGAATGCCCAAAAGTGTGGCAAAAGGCCGATGGATTATTTTTTTTTGTTTCTTGAATTAATTTCTCACCTGGCACTTGGTGAAACATATTAGAATATGTAAAGTTATTTAAATTAAAAACACTTGGTATTGTTTCACAAATTAAAACTTTATTCCGAATAGTTTCGGTTTGTTAGACCATTTTCACATTCCTTTGAAAATGGTCTAACAAACCGAAACTAGTCGGAATAAAGTTTTAATTTGTGAAACAGTACCAAGTGTTTTTAATTTAAATTACTTTACATAGGCCGATGGATTATTGAATCTTGTATCGGGATGTGTGGGTTCAAAATTAATAAAAGTAAAGTACATATCAAGCTCAAGTAGACATAAGCAGTATCTTTTAAACTTTACTTTAATTTCGTGTTTTATACGCGTGGCGCATGAAGTAAAATTTGAAGTTCAGAAAAGCCTTAAAATTTGATTCGTTTTTGAGTTAAAGCGTTTTTTGTGACAATTGAAAAACGCCAAAAAGTCACTCAAGGACGCTCGCTTTTTTTTGTATTTCGCAAAAGTTGCAAATAACTCAATAACTAATCGGAATACCGAAAAATGGTTCGAATAAAAGTGTTAGATAATCAAATTTCGGACAATTTTTCTCTCTTTGTGTTTCTTCGTAGCTGTCTTGTTTCTTGGAGAAAAACGGTAGTTTGTTGAGAGATTCGTGAAAACTTACAATTTTTACAAAATCAAGCAATAACTTGGAATTATTTATTGCAATTTGTGTGGGAGATTTTGAACTTAAATTTTGGGATAAATTAGCGTTTTATACGCGTGGCGCATGAAGTAAAATTTCGAGTTTAGAAAAGCCCCGTGAAAATTTGTCTCGGGTCGCTGCGCGACCCTCGACAAATTTTCTGCGCGGGGCTTTTCTAAACTCGAAATTTTACTTCATGCTTAGCCTGGGAGTGGAAGACACTTGTTAGAATCAAATATTTTGAAATTATTGATATATTTTCTAGATTTCAAGTCATTATTGAAGTTTTGACGATTTTTAATGAATTTCCATAATTTTATTAAATTTTTAACGTTTTTCGTAAATTTACAAGGTTTCCTTTAACTTTCGAAATTCTGACGTACTTTTCAAATTTCCTTAATTTTCAAATGATTGGCAATTTTCAGGAAGTTCCCAAATAATCGTTAATTTAAAAAATGTTGATTTTTCATGAAATTCCAAGATTTTAGTTAGTTTTCAAAATTCTGATGAAAAAAAATTAACTATCGAAATTTGTTTAAAACATTTCAAACTTGCCCCCTTTCGATTTTCATTTTTATTAATAAATTAATTCAAGCGGTTTTCGTTACTGCTGTCCCGCTGTTACTATGTAAAATGAATTAATTAAGTAATGACTTTTATAATGAATATAATTCCAAGATCAAGAATTTACCGATAACTAAATTCTTATTTTCATAATAAAAACTCGCTTTGCATTAAAATAATACATTGGTCAATAATGTTATTGACAGTTAAAGTTGCATTACTTAATATATTAATTTTAAAAGAGAATAAAAATGCGAAAATAGTAATTAAGGTACCGAGGGCGTTAGTAAGGAAATAATGCCTGCCGTCGACAGTGTACAGCCCGAGGGCCTCTGGCCCTAGGGTTGTACGTCGGCGAAGGGCATTATTTCCTACTAACGCTCTGTGGTGCCTTCAACGTTTTATGTCCTACCCTATTTATTAATTTAAAACGAGAAATATGATCAGTATTTTATTCCATATGGATCTTAGTATCAGCTGTCATGTTGACACTGAAATATTTGTAATATTTGACGGAGTAAATAGTTTACTTGAAACGTGTAATGGCTACAAGCAATTTACCAGAAGATGTGTTGCATCGAGTAAATAAAGCCAGAGAGGCGTTAGTGCCAATAAAATCAAAAGAAGTCTACGAAAAGGAATTTGATCATTTTAAAGAATGGTCCGATATTCACGATATAGCGGAAATTAATAAAATGGTCTTATTGGGATATTTCCAAGAATTAAGAACTTTGCTCCGAATTCGTTGTGGACCAAGTATTCGATGCTGAAGAAGCAAATGATGGCTAAGAAATTGGTAAATATTTCTGAAAAATTTTTGGAATTAGAGGCGTTTTTAAAACAAAATTCAAAAAATTATGTACCTAAAAAATCAAACGTTTTGTCGCGGGAACAGGTAGTGTTATTTTTAAAAACTGCCCCTGTTGATGAATATCTTTTGGATATGGTAATTTTGGTGATAGGCATTTTCGGCGCATGTAGGCGTCATGAATTTCTACAAATGAAAGTTGGAAATGTTAAAGATATGGTTTCAAACATTGAAATTACAATTCCTTGTAGTAAAAATGGTCAACCAAGGAGTTTTGTAGTTATACAGGATAATGAAATTAATGCCGTTAGTCTCATAAGAAAGTACATGCTGCTGAGACCCAAGAATTGCAATATAGATAATTTTTTTCTTAATTACCAGAAGAAAAAATGTACACTACAGTCCGTTGGCAAAAATAAATTTGGTAGTATACCAGCAAAAATTGCAAAATATTTAGGTTTGCCAGAAGCGTCTAAATATACTGGGCATTGCTTTAGGCGTACTGCTGCAACGTTACACTCAGATGCTGGAGGCAGCATAGAAAATTTGCAACGTTTAGGAGGCTGGAAGAGCAGAAGCATTGCACAAAGCTATGTAGATGCTAATATGCAATCGAAATTAATAATGCGACATTGATTGCTGGATCATCGAGAGATGAATTTCTTGCACCGACATCGACGATGTCCAATATACAAACTAATGTTTCAAGTTCAGTTGCCCCTCTTATTTCGGGTTCTTTTACGAATTGTACGTTTAATAAATAGTCATGTAGAATTTTTCGTTTAAATAAATTGAATTTTCATTCTGTCTGACATTTCATTTTTTGTCATTTCGAACCATATTACCATGACAACGAAGAAGTAAAAAAAATAATTACCGGGCCATTGTGAAAAATTTTGTCGCAGTATTCCATTATAAGTCCAGTAACATTACAAAAAGGAGGTCTATTAATTGCAAATAATGCAGTGGTAGGACATAAACAAAATTAATTGTAAAACATTTTATAAGAAACGAATTAAACTGTTTTCAAATCATCATAATAAAGTACTGTTAGGATCGGTAAATATTACTTTAGCAAAACTAGTATTGATAAACAGCAATTAGCAATAATATGAAATTCAATACAAAACCTTTTGAAACAGGACACCCGCTATGACTATCAAAAAAATCCGACGGACGGTCCTGTAATTAGCCGATCCGCTTGTAGGTAAGAACTTTACTGCAGAGGGTCACTAATATTTTACGACCAGCTGAAGTCTCAAACACAAATTATTTCTAGCCGAGCTTTACTTTAAATCTGAGAATATTATAAGATCACCGAACTGCATATATTATTTTATTTCATTTCGTATTTCTAATCTAATTTATTAACTTCTGCATTTTGCAGAAAGTCGATATTAATTTTAATTCGCTTTTATACTTTCTAATTTATTATGTTTGAAATTCGTTTGTATTTAAATTTATGAATAAGTAAAGTTGCTTTGTGTATCGTAACCATGGAGAATTGTTAACAACGGAGATAAACTGATACTTTATCTACTATCGAATCGTTGACAACGGAGATAAAGTGATACTTTATCTACTATTATTAATATATAAATAAAAGTTAAAATACGAAATGATATAAATGTGATTTAAAACGTGTTTTAAATATGTTCTGTTTTCAACACGTTTTAACGTGTTTTAAACACGATTTAAACATTTTTTAAATTACACAAATAGGACACTTAAACTTTGTTTGTATAACTGAGGTTTTTATTGCGACTAGAGTTTCAACAACTTTAATTTGTCATTATCAAACTAGAAGTTTGATAATGAGAAGTTAAAGTTGTCGAAACTATAGTCACCATAAAAACCTCAGTTATACAAACAAAGTTTAAGTGTCCTATTTGTGTAAATTATGATGTATAATGAAGTAGAAGCCTCCACAGTTAACATCTTTTTAATTATTAATGTTTTAAACGCTATTTCAATGAAAAGAACACTTTTTGTGAATAAAACTGTTTGTTTGTGTTTTGATATTAAACATGTTTTAATTTTTTGTAAACTTAGAGAAGTATTAATAAATTAATATTAATATTATAAAAACCATTAACGAAAATAATGAAATATGTATCAAACGAAAGAAAAAATGTTGTGCTTTTGTGTACACATCGTTTGTTTCTGATACCAATTACTGATTGTTAGGTCGATTGTGTAAACTCCTTTCAAATTTCATGGGCGACCAGGCCAAACTGTTTGCACTTCCATCATATTTGTGTATGCTTTCGTCTAGCATGTTTGATGTTTCTGCCCTCCATTAAAATCTAAGCGGCTTTGTATAAAAAAAATATAACAATCTATACTTTGCGACCTTTAACATTTTTGTTTACACTGTCATCAAATATGTATTTAGTTTACCAATAAAAATAGAAGTAAAACTTTATAAAAACTTGGTTGGAAATGGTATGTCTACATAATTCTGTTACTTGGAACTAAAAAGGCCAACGTAATTTTTTGGAAAGTAAAATTATTGTTTAAAACATGATATTCATAATCAGAACATAGTGAGGTTTTTCATGTTCTCTATGGAGATCTCGGAAACCATAAGATATAGAGAAACGGTTAAATGGGCAAAGTAGTGCAGTTTTGCGAGCTGAAGAAAAAGACATTTGTACATTTTTTTAAAAAGTCCCAACATTTTTAACCAGGTCCGACCATATAAATTCAAATCCCCCATGACCAACCATGTACAGGGTGCAGCATTTTCGATAGTTTCTTCAAGTAATGTACCATTAATGTAAATTATAGACAAAAACTAATATATGAATTATTCGAATATTCATTTAAAAGCATATTCTAAAGATTTCAATATTCAAATATGTGAATATTCAAGTATTTGAATGATTAGAATATTCGATTATTTCAATGTGTTTTTTTTTAAATGAATATTCGAATACTTCAATTTTTTTTTTTATTGGGTTTGGCTTTTGCCTGGCCTTGGGAACTTGCCCATTAGCCAACATCATTTTATTTATATTTGTATTTGTTTTATTTCTTTAACTTATTGCTAATTACCTATAACTATATATTTGGACGTCATTTGTATTTGTTTTATTTCTTTAACTTATTGCTAATTACCTATAACTATATATTTGGACGTCACAACACATTCACACACACCCATGGACTCCGGGACGAATATTTTTCGTTAGAAAAATTACTCGCCCCGGCTGGGAATCGAACCCAGATCACCCGGCGGTGAACGATTGGCGAGACCAGCGGCTCAACCGCTCGGCCACGGCGGGCCCCGAATACTACAATTATAACAATAATAACCATAATTATTTCTAAAAAAAAAAAAACTTAATACTTCAACATCCAGTTTATTTTTGTGTTTATGTATATGAATATTGATTTTTATTTTATTATAATATTTTTCCAGCGCTTATTTAAAAAACAATAACGGATCGATTGTTTACTGTCCTAGGGGTCGGTGTGAATGTGTGGCGTTGTTATTACCCATTTTTTTTTAAACAATAACGAATGAATCGATTACGCTAGAAGGGTTAAAATAATAACCTTAACCTTCACACACAGGACACCACTTAATCCGCTTCATCGTTGACCACCATTGTTATCATTATTATCATCGTGACATAATTAATTTATAGCACGCGCTGTACGACGCACACTCTCTTATTACCGACTAACAATGACAAGATATTAACTATAAATAAATGATAAATAATTAACATTAATACGGAACAAGATTGTAAATTATAATCTTGTTTTGTAATTTGTTTAATAATATGCTGAATTTTTCATGTATTTTTAGAAAGGAAACATTATAATTTTAGAAAAGGAGATTCTTAAAAAGCGGATATTAATTTATTACCCGCCGGAATTCAAAGATTTGAAAAAAAAATAGGCTAACATTTCTTTTCATATAAAAGTTGAATGTAATTAAAATTTTAATTTTTGTCCCAAAGAAGGGCCAATAGGTTAAAAATAAATGACATATTAAAAAATCAGGCTAACGTTTCTTTTCATATAAAAGTTGAATGTATTTAAAATTTTAATTTTTGTCCTGAAAAGGGCCAATAGGTTAAAAATAAATGACATATTAAAAATCAGGCTAACATTTCTATTCATATAAAAGTTGAATGTATTTAAAATTTTAATTTTTGTCCCAAAAAAGGGCCAATAGGTTAAAAATAAATGGTATATTAAAAAACGGTAATGGGAGATGACTTATTGTCGACGGCAAATCACACAAAAAGGGGAGGTGTTTTTTCTACCTATTGTAATTAAAAAAATTACAATTATTTTTAAATAATTACCCGCATTCGCCAAAGACAAGTTGTCACAATAAGTGAAAGGCAAAAAAAACAGTTGACATATTTCCACAAAAACAGTTTGCTTTCTTTCTCTCTTCACTTATAATAAAAGGAAGAGGGGAAAAAAGGAAACATTTATTTTATTCCGTGTTATACTAATTAAAGACGTTGGGGGTCATTTTTCCCCTACAATTTTGTCCCTAGATTATTTTTCCCCGGGCTATTAATTTTCCCCTCAAATTTTCCCCCGGCTATTATTTTCATAAGAAGATGAAACTTAGACTCAGAAATGTATTCAATTGCGTGCAATGATTGTAGCAAATGTTATATAAACCAAACTCAAAGGATTTTTTTTTTAATATTTAAGGAATATAAAGGGTGTTTCACCTAAAACTCCCCAGACTAAATAACAAGAAACTAAAAATGTTAAATTGCGTATTCCTAATTCGATTGTGTTTTAATTGACAGCAATGTTTTAAGTTCCAATGGGAAATTGTTTTATCAGAATTTGATGTTAATTAGTCTCAATTTGAAGTTGAAAAGTTATAGCTTAAATATCAGTTGCGTAGAATATGTTTGAGCTAAGTAGAACTATTTTGTTTTTATTTTTATTAATATTTGAAAAATATGATATTTTGTATAAATATAAATAATTCAAATATTCGAATACTTAAATATAAATATTACAATCACTAAATTTTTAACTTTAAATCAGTGTTTTCTACGTCTAGTGCATGATGTAAAATTTCGAGTTTAGAAAAGCCTAAAAATTTGGATTAGCCGGGCTTCGCTTCGCTTGCACCGACAAATCCAAATTTTCAGACATTTTTAAACTCGAAATTTTACATCATGCTTAATCATGGAGTACAAACACTTGTCATGACCATGATGCGACAACTCTCGCTAGGACAGCCCATTAGAAGAGCCAACTCGCATGACCAGAGAAGGATTGAACGTCGAATCAAAAACATAGTCGCGAAATATGATGATTACAGGGAGGAAGACAAACTTTTAGATTATTTACGAAATATTGATAACTGTATTGTTTCGAGTTTACGTGAAGTGATTAATCACAAATAGAAAGACTGTTATTCCTTACTTCATTTTTTATTTTTATGTTAGATGTACATTTCGAGACACAATGTGCTCATTATCAATAACAAACTGTTTGTTATTGATAATGAGCTCCTTGTGTCTCGAAATGTACATCTAACATAAAAATAAAAAGTGAAGTAAAGAATAACAGTCTTTCTATTTACAAAATATTGGTTGTAATATAACTTTGTAATTTTGTAATATAACTTAATTAATTTGATTGTTGCGATATTATTCATTTGGGGGAAAATTAGATTAAGGGAATATTAATTTGGGGGAATATTAATTCGGGGAAAAAATATAAGGGGAAAATTTGCCGGGGGAAAAATTTTAGGGGAAAAATGAACCCCAATCAATTATAGATGAAGTTACGTGTTTATGAACTTTAACTTAAATCAGTGTTGTATACGCGTGGCGCATGAAGTAAAATTTCGAGTTTAGAAAAGCCTGAAAATTTGGTTTGGTCGCTCCGCGAAGCGGAGCGACCAAACCAAATTTTCAGGCTTTTCTAAACTCGAAATTTTACTTCATGCTTAATCTGGGACTGGAAATCCTCGTTCTAAGTAAATCATTAAATGCTATTCATTTTCTATGCATTTTATAACTTTAACCGCAAAACAACGTATCGTGATTTGCAGGAAAACTATAGGTAAACCAGTTTAGAATCACAAATTTACTGAATTACCGGTAATTGAAAAAGTCTGTAAATTTAATAATAAAAAAGTATATGTATGAAAGTTCAAAGTTAACAAATATGCAAGAGCTAAAAAAGATTTTAAAAATTCAACACCTGAAATATGATTTAATTAAAAGGCACGTAAAATCTTATTCGACATTAGATAATTAGCACAAATATTTATTAAATGCATTACAACATTGTTTTAATTTAAGAAAAACGTAAATTGGACAATAAGACATAAAGTTACAAAAGATCACAACTGACTGAAATTAAAAAAAAAAAACAAATAATTGAATGTCAAATATTGATATAATAACCGGAAATGGTTAAGAAAATGATTTTTCATCTATAACTACAAATGCAATAAACAACAAATGCGATCAATTGGAAATAAAATTACGAAACTTCAAAGATTAATTAACACTGTTGTATCCTTTCTTGGCACTTTATTTTCTAATCGTTAGAAACATATTTCGAGTACTAAACACTCATTATCAATAACAACTATGTTATTGAAGTGCCCCCCCAGCCCTCTCTTGGCTACGCCCATGAAAACCGGTTAGTATCTACAGAGAGTTTTATGTATAGTGTATTAATCGCTCTTTTGCTGAGCAATAAAAATTATTATTATTATTATTATTATTATAATGTCTTTATTTAATTTAAAGAAATACAATGTTTACAATTATCTTTTATACATTTCGCGTAGGCGAAGTTCAGGCAGGCCTAAGCCTGTTACTGCTCTTCCACTTAACCTACTACTTCCAAACTTAATAATTAATTCTATGTTTAGCGACTATTTATTATTAGACAAAATTAAATTTGAGACTTGCAACTTTAGTAACTTCAGAGTTCACCACGTAAGATTAGGATACGCACATTTGTTTTAAAATTATTTAAGCTGAGAGATTTCAGGTGTTCCGGAATTTTATTAAACGTTTTGTAAATGTTGTATGAAAATGACCTTTTAAAAAATGCGGTTTTATGTTGTGGAGGTGATATTAAACCCCGAAATCTAACATTGATGTTATGGACATCGGTGCGGAATACAATTCTACTGTATAGGTAAGGTGGAGTGCGTAAATTTATTATTTTAAAATAAAAAACTGCTGAATGTACTGCTCTCCTATCAGCCATCTTTATCCAATTTATCTCGTTAAATTTTTCTGAGATATGATCAAACTTTCGGATTTCAAAAATTAAACGAATGCATGAATTTTGTATCTTCTGTATTCGATCAGAAGTTACTTTATCTAGGCATGTATTATACACGGTGTCAGAAAAGTTAAAGTCACTTAACACCAAGGTATCACATAATATTTTTTTTGTGTGAATACTTAAAATATTTTTGTTTGCATAAATCATTCTGAGATTAGCGTAGGCTCTAGAGATGCATTTACTAATGTGTGACTTGAAGCGTAATTCCTCGTCAATAATTAGACCTAGATTCCGTATGGAGTTCGTGAAGGATATATCAGATCCATCTAATTTTATTTTAAGTAGGGATTTAGCGACCTCGCGTTTGTTTTTAGGACCAAACACTATTGCGGTAGTTTTCTTAGGGTTTATTTTAAGGGAGTGTTTGCTCGATATATACATCAGATTTGACAGGTCTTTATTTATGTTATTGCTGGCGGTTTCAATGTCTTCTAATTTGAAAGAATATAATAACTGAGTATCGTCAGCATACAGATTACAAGTACAATGTTCGAGGCTTTTTGACAAAGATGATGTATATATCGAAAACAAAGTTGGTCCCAAAATTGAGCCCTGCGGTACACCAGCTACAGGAGTGGCATAGTCAGATCTCAATTCATCAATTTTGACAAGTTGTTTCCTGTTGCACAGAAAGTCCTCTAACAAAACTAGTGCATCTGCACTGAGCCCTATATATTTTAGTATGGCAAGTAATAATTTGTGGTTAATAGTGTCAAACGCTTTACTATAATCTACTAAAATTAGACAAGTTAACTTGCCAGTGTCTGTAGCAGAGATTATATCTTCAGTGACATTTAACAGTGATGTGGCGCAGCTATAGTTGGTTCTAAATCCTGATTGATTTGCTGGAAGTATATTGTTAGTTTCAATGAAGCTGGAAAGTTGTTGTTTCATGACTTGTTCGAGGACTTTAGAAAGTACGGGAAGTATGCTGATAGGTCTGAGATCACCAATCTCACATGGATTATGTATTTTCGGAATAAGGTTAACGGTGGCTATTTTCCAAGCATAGGGAAAGACTGATTGTTCTAAACAGCAGTTAACAATGTGGGTAATGTATGGAAGTATATAAGGACAACAGATCTTCAGCATGTGTATGGATAGACAATCCGAACCAATAGCGTTAGATGTGATGTCAGACAATATTTTGTTAATTAGATCTGGGCTTACTATTGTGAAAACAAATTGATCTTTGGTTCCAGGGCAAGTAGAATTATTGTAATAATTAAGTTGCAAATTAAATAATTATTCATTTACAGGGTTTATAAAATAGAAGCGAAAAAATTAACAAAATAGTTTGTTATACTTTAGGCTGAGTATCCGTTTTCTTTAGAATTTCATCTATATGGCATTCTTCAAAATTTTTTTGTTTATAGTCTTGTCCGTTAGCTGTAGATTTTCCATATATGCAACCGTTAAACGACCATGCGTTGCTGGTTCCGAGTTTGTCCCGCGCCAATTTTAAAAGATTATATCTTGTTGGTATCAGATCTTCAGTAATAACGATTCCAGATTTTTTTAATCGAAAGCGATTCTTCAGAATTGTGTTAGCAGACTCACGATGTGTAAAGCAGGCGATAACGGGTCGCGGCACGGCGTTAGTTTTATTTATACCAGACCGATAGCAAGCGGCTATACTCAAATCATCTTTGATGGATAATTTGTTTTTAAATAGATCATTGAGTTTTGTTTCTAGATGTTCGCCGTGGTCATTTGGAAGACCTAATATTCTAAGGTTTTTATTACGGGTTGATTGTTCCAACTGATCTATTCGCTTTTGTTGAAAAATACGCTCTTTATTTAAAGCAGATATATCTGATTCGAGTTTTTCGCATTTAGCGTGAAATTCGGTATTGACCTTCGAGATAATTTTTTCTAATACGGTCGATAGAAATCCATCGTCTTTAAACAATTCATTTAAAGTGTCCTTTATTACTACTTTGAGATCTGTAATCTGCTCTCTCGTAAGCGGCATCGTGCTGATTTTGGTACAGTATATGGATGTACTTACGTATGTGATGTCAGTTAATTTATAGTAATTAATTCACTCAGAAACTCGGGAAATATAACGGTAAATGCAGAGCACACAGAATGTAAACTACTCGCACGACATAGAATATAAATCGAACTTGAATACCCTCAATATAATTATCATCATTATACAGCCTTGCGGCTAACGGCTCTGCGGGTGATCAGCGCGGGGGGTAGTTGGAGCGGGCCGACAAGGATTCTTAATCGTTTCTACTTCGCCTCGCACAAAATGTAATTATAACTACCTGCGATGTATTATACCTGTGGGTTTTTGGAAAGCAAAAATAATCTTTTTTGAAATGATAACAGAAACCAACACCGATCCAGGTTTAGATGCCCTATCCACTGGATTTGCAATGGAAAAACCCTGTATATATTTCCAATCATTTTTGGAGTGTATTTCGAGATAATACGCTCTTAATGTTCCATTTACCTCAATATTTGTCAGACAGGTCGTTTTACTTGGTTTAAAATTCATCATTTTGCCAGCGATTGTGTTAGTGCATATTTCGTTCTCGGTTATCTTATTGTTTCTTATTGTGTCTACTCTACTTACGAGTTTATGTTTCCACGGATTTCGGTCATTTTTTACTTGTGACGACTAACTGTAGCGACGCGATCAAACCAAATTTTCAATCCTTTCTAAGCTCGAAACTTTGCTTTATGCGCCACGCACATGAATCAATAATTGAATGTGAAATTAAAACATAAAGAGGGTGTCCGTATTTCAACAGAATGTATGGGGATCTCGGTTATTTGAAGAGATAGAGAGTCGGTTAAATTGGGGCAAAGTTGCGTAATTTAGGACCCAATAATAATCTAAAAACAAACTTGAAATAACTTCTTTCGTTTTTAAGATATTGTCAAAAAACGGATTTTTTTAAATTTCATTTTATTTTTTTTATTTAAAAAGTATTCATTCCAGACATTTACAACTTTGATATTATGCAGGCACTTTTTAATCATATCTCTAGTTACATATTTCATTTTAAGATAACTATAACATTTACCCATGGACCATAGCCAACTTATGTTTTTCATATGGGCGCCATTTTGGATTTTTATATTTTTTGGAAGAATATTTTTTCTGAATTCAATGATGTACCACACTTATAGTTTATTGTACATTTTATATGTAAAATTTTAATCTTTTGTTTTTTCTAACGAGTGCCTTGGAAACAGTTGAGTAACTTACTTATTTGACAACTCCTAGGACCTATAATTTGCTTACATATCACCCCTGAAAACGGTCATCCGACGATACATATTTTAACAGTTGTGATGTATTTTAAAGTAACGAGTGTATTCCACTCCCAGACTAAGCATGAAGTAAAATTTCGAGTTTAGAAAAGCCCCGCGTAGAAAATTCACTTATAGTTTATTGTACATTATAATGTAAAATTTTAATCTTTTGTTTTATGTAAAGAGTGCCTTGAAAATAGTTGAGTAACTCACTTATTTGACAACTCCTAGGACCAAAAAATTTACTTACATATCACCCCTGGAGACGGCCATCCGAAGATACATATTTTAATAGTTGCGATGTATTTTAAAGTAACGAGTGTCTTCCACTCCCAGACTAAGCATGAAGTAAAATTTCGAGTTTAGAAAAGCCCCGCGTAGAAAATTTGTCGAGGGTCGCGCAGCGACCCGAGACAAATTTTCACGGGGCTTTTCTAAACTCGAAATTTTACTTCATGCGCCACGCGTAAACACCACTGATTTACGGTAAAGTTAAAAATATATATATAAAATACGCTTAAATGTGATGGTAATCAATATTTATTGAGATGCAGCGAAAAATGCAAGAATTACTTTTTTTGTGAATAGTTTTGGAATAATAATAAAAGTAGAATGAATTTAGTTTGTGCAACTTTTCCATACTGTTGATATTTAAGTTATCATATCTTAAACGGGAAAAGTACTACGATGGACACATCGCCATTTTTTTACTTTATGTTTTGTGTAATAATCGGGACTTATTATTATTATTACATAAGATTGACAGTTATTAATTACTTTTGACTGCTAACAATGATTGACTGCTAACAATGATTGACTGCTAACAATGATTGACTGCTGTCAATATTTTATTGATTAATAGATATGACGTCATTGTTTCCATGAGTGCCATGCAAAAAGAAAATATTTTAATTTTAAATATCAAATCTTAGATAAATTATGAGTGTGGTACATCACTGAGTTCAGAAAAAAATATTGTTTCAAATAATATGAAAATCCAAAATGGCGCCCATAAGAAAAACAAAAGTTGGCTATGGTCCCCGGGTAAATGTTATAGTTATCTTAAAAAATAAAATACTACTAGATGCCTCATTAAAAAGTGCCTGTATAATGTCAAAGCTAAAAATGTACAGATTCAGTAGTTTTTGAATAAAAAAATAAAAACAATCTTTCAAAAAAACAGTCTCTTGTTAATATCTCGAAAACTAAAGAAGATATTTCAAAATTGCTTTCAGATTATTGTTAGGTCCTAAAATATACAACTTTGCCCTAGTTTAATCGACTCTCTATCTCTTCAAATAACTGAGATCCCCATACATTCTGTCGAAATACGGACACCCTATATATACAGGGTGTCCCATTAGTGCGGTCTCGGAAGATATCTCAGCTCTCGTTAAAGATAGAAAAAAAATGTTTGCACCAAATTTGCTTGATTTTAAGAGCTGCATAACCTAAAATTATTTTCAAATATACAGGGTGTCCCATTATTCCATACTTAATACCAACTTTGTTATTTTAAATGGAACATCCTATATATTATTTTTTTATTTGATCCGCCTTTAAATAACCTAGACAAAGATATATCATTATTGGCACTTTAGGTTATTTGTTACTTCAGAAAAAAATATTTTTTGAAAATTTTGGCAGTTTTAGTACTTTACTTAAAAATTCACTGTGTCCTTATTTTTTAAGATATCAGTCTGTAATTTTACACACATATGCAGTAAAGAATGCTCTATCCATTGACTATAACACATTATAATATTACTTATAAAACCTAATAAAAAACTACCTTCTAATATTTAATATTTAAAATGTACATAACTTCATTTTCTTAAATGGGACACCCTATATTTCTTTACTTTATCAGATCCGCAATGAAAAATGCTTTATTTTTTGTATAACATACCCTATATCTATTTTTATTAGTTTTTGAGATATTAACATTTTCCTGTCTGTCATATATGGGAAATTAGGCCACAATCAGCATTTAATTAATCTCTAATGGACGTCTAACTTTAATGGTATTTAGATATTTCAGTTTAACTTCAAATCATTTATTTATGACATAATATAATTACATTTATAATATCAAAGTAAACAATATAACGACAATGGAAACAAGTAAACCGTATTAATATTAACAGATTAGCATATAATGAATTTGATAATTATATTAAGTGTTCGATATGGCCTCCATTTTGGTTTTGGCACACTTGAAGCCTCCGTATGAAGCTTTGATTGACACTTACTAAGTTGTCTACAGTAATGGCACGCATAATATTACTAATTCTATTTTTCATATCCTCTTGTGTTGTTGCAGGTATTTTATAAACTTCTTCCTTCACAACACCCCATAAAAAAAAGTCCAGTTTTGTTAAATCGGGTGACCTCGCTGGCCATGGAATTGGTCCTCCTCTTCCAATCCATTTGTTAGGAAAAGTTTGGTCTAAATATTGTTTAACTTGTCGACTATAGTGTGGTGGTGCGCCATCTAATTGTAACCATGCATTTTGTAACGTTCTTAACGGCAATTCATCCAACCAGGTTTCGAACTGATTTTGAAGAAAATTTAAAAACGTATCACCAGTAACATTTCCATTAAAGAAATACGGACCAATAATCCTATTCCCAATAATTCCAGCCCAAACATTAAGAGACCATTTATGTTGATGGTCTATACAAACAATATGGTTCGGGTTATGGTCATCGTAATAATGATAATTATGTCTATTAACGAAACCATTTCTATGGAATATCGCTTCGTCGGTAAACAAAATATTGTTAAAAAAGTTCGGTTCAACTTGATGTTTTTGTAACGCCCAATTACAAAAATCCAATCTTTTTAAAAAATCATTCTCACCTAATTCCTGCACCAACTGAACGTGATAGGGATGAAATTTGAATCTCTTTGTTATTTTGTTTATTGTTGATTTGGGAATATCAAGTTGTTTTTCTAACTGGCGGGAAGAAATTTGAGGGTTCTCAACAATGGACTGAATTACCAAATGTTCATTCTCTTCTTTCGTTGTCCTTTTCTTTCTCTTTAATTTTAGAGGGTACATGATACTTCCTGTGCTTTCAAATCGGTTCTTCAATCTCACAAACGCTGCTGCATTAGGATGCCGTTCCGCATTTGGATACTTTTGTGCATATATTCGACTTGCAAGAAAACAATTTTCTTCACTTGCACCCAAAACGTATGTCATTTTTATTAATTCTTCTTTTGAAAAATTCATTATTGCGTTATCAAAAATTCAATAATATTAATAATAGTGTTAACAGCACTTTATTTATCTGTATGTCAAATAAATACGTTTGTTTACTTTATCAATTGTTTTTCATGGCCTCCTTTATTGCATTCATGATATATTAAAAAATGACAAAATTTGTTTATATTGTTTACTTTGATATTATAAATGTAATTATAATATGTCATAAATAAATAAAGTAAAGTAAAACTGAAATATCTAAATACCATTAAAGTTAGACAACCTTTAAAGACTAATTTAATGCTGATTGTGACCTAATTTCCCATATTTGACAGAAAAATGTTAATATCTCCAAAACTAATGAAAATAGATATAGGGTATGTTATACAAGAAATAAAGCATTTTTTATTGCGGATTTGATAAAATAAAAAAATATAGGATGTCACATTTAAAAAAATGAAGTAATGTACATTTTAAATATTAAATATTCGAGGGTAGTTTTTTACTAGGTTTTATAAGTAATATTAAAATGTGTTATAGTCAATGGATAGAGCATTCTTTACTGCATATGTGTGTAAAATTTCAGACTGGCATCTTAAAAAATACGAACACAGTGAATTTTAAGTAAAGTACTAAAACTGCCAAAATTTTCAAAAAATATTTTTTTTTTAAGTAACGAATTACCTAAAGTGCCGATAATGATATATCTTTGTGTAGGTTATTTAAAGGCGGATCAAATAAAAAAATAATATATAGGGTGTTCCATTTAAAATAACAAAGTTGGTATTAAGTATGGAATAATGGGACACCCTGTATATTTGAAAATAATTTTAGGTTATGCAGCTCTTAAAATCAAGCAAATTTCGTGAAAACATTTTTTTTCTATCTTTAACGAGAGCTGAGATATCTGCCGAGACCGCACTAATGGGACACCCTGTATATATATTACTCATATATTTTAAAGTTTATGAAATTTCTGATGCTCATAGAAAACGAGGAATAATGTGCTCCATATATATTTTTTTTTTAATTTTCAGTATGTATTTTTTTTTTATTTTAGGCTCATTTGTAATTAATTTTAATAATACATTTTATTAAAATCAAAGATTTAAAAATTACGATTCTCTTTTTGAAAAACTATAATTAATAATAATAATAATAATATACATTTTCTTGAAATCAAAGATTTAGAAAGTACCATTTTACTTTTGAAAAACTATAATTAATAATAATAATACACTTTTATTATTATTAATTATAGTTTTTCAAAAGTAGAATGGTACTATCTAAATCTTTGATTGAATGTTCATTTCTTAATCTTGATTTTAACAAAACGTATTCTTACAATTAATTACATTTTTTCCTAACCCTTTCAGCCCTGGAATTTTTCTGGTGCCAAAATGATTTGATCTATTTCTTGAATCAATTTATTCTCACATCTTCTGCGAGAAGAAAGAAAATGATTGATTGATTGATCAAACATCATTCTTCTTGCATTAATTAAATTACCAAGTATTGCAATTTATGCAAAATTATATTTGACAAAAGAAAATGCGACAAGGAACTGATTTCAAAAATAAATCAAACATTAACTTTCTTCTTTTTGCATTAATCAAACTATTAATGATTTCGATAGCTAACGCCATCTAATGCTTCATAGTGGCATCGTCAGTGACACGAATGCACAAAGTGCATATACAGGTCACTGTTTCGTCCACGAGCGAGCAGAACTCTGTTTGTGAAACCAGAAAACAAATATCAAAATTGAATATATTATTGAAATACTGAACACAAATTCAATTTTGATTTTTTTTATTAATCAAACTGTTGAGTATTGTAAATTATGTAAAATTATATTTGGCAAAGGAAAATGTGGAATGATATTTATTAAAAAAATAAACTAAACATTAGTTTTCTATTTTTTTATATCTTGAATAAATTCCCATTTCCATTATTCTGTGTCAAACATATTATTGCATAATTTTACATAATTTACAATACAAATCCTCTTCCATTGAAGATACAATCCTCACAAAGGCTTCTCTTTATGATCATGTTGTCGTAATCGGTGATTTTAACATTAATAAAACAAAATCAAAGCAACTCGCCTCCTTTATAGCAAACTCCAACTTTGTGCGTATCCATACCAGTCCCACATTCATCATGTCAAACAACCAATCCACCACTCCCGATATCCTTCTTTGTACAAGCAACATCGAACACCTTATAGATAATGTCACCCTAGTCCCTGATTTATGTTCAGACCACTTATCTATCCAATTTTCCCTTAATGTTTGCTCCCCTCTTCCATCCGTTCCCAAGACAATTTTAAACTTCAAATACTGTGACACTACAAACGTGACCGACGAAATGACAAAATTTATCTCCGAAAATGAATCTATTAACCCTAACACGATTTCCCTTTTCCTAGAAACCCTATCTCAATCTATCAAACATAACACACCAACTATAACCAAAAAACCCTACAAATATCCTCTTCCCAAATATATCCTCCATTTAATTAAATACAAACGACAGTTATATAGAGACTTTAGACAAACTGACGACATGACACTCAAACAAAAATTCAACAGACTAAATAAAGACATACATACGATGATAACACAGTACAAAAGTGATCTCTGGATAAAATCGTGCGAACAAATAAACGACCTACATGGTAAACACTACTGGCAGGAGATTAAAAAACTCAGCAAGTACCGGAAAACCGATTTTATCCAAAAAATCACAGACCCAATGACAAACAATACGGTGACGGACGATATCGACATTACTAACATCTTTGCGACTTATTTCAAACACACGTACACAATGACTGACCACACAGACTATGACAATAAATTCCTCGACAGTGTAAACTCCTGGTATGCGTCTTTTAAAATCACCCAAACACCTCTTGCCCCAAATGATGCTATAAAGGAGGAAGAATATTTTGAAAACCTCGAAAAGGGCAAAAACACGGCACCCGGTTATGACAACATTCCTAGAATTATCCTCAAATCTCTTCCAACAAACATCCACACCTATATCCTAAAAATATTTAACCATATATACTCTACCCAAGTGTTACCGCCAGAGTGGAAGCGGGGTATAATTACCTGTATACCCAAACCCGGAAATGACCCACTAGATCCTAGCAATTATCGCCCCATCACCCTTCTCCCAGTCCTCGGAAAATTATTCGAATCCATAATCAAAAACAAACTTATGTCCTGCATAGCGGACCTTATCCCTCCCTACCAGTTCGGATTCCTCGAACACCGCTCCACAACTCTACCTTTATCCATTCTCACGTCCAACTGTCAAACAGCAAGCCTTGAAGGTCGTAAATCTGCCATAATATTCCTAGACATTCAAAAAGCGTTTGATTCAGTTTGGCACCAGGGCTTGCTGTTTAAGTGCAGCTCCCTTAATATACCTCCACACCTAATCAACCTCTTAGACAGTTTCCTGCACAACAGATCCCTTCAAGTTAAAATACGCCACACCTTTTCCAGCGCCTTTACTCCTGAGCAAGGCCTCCCACAAGGATCCCCGCTATCACCATTTCTTTACAACCTTCTCGTCCATGATATGTACAACCCCGATCCTAACTATTTTGATAAATCTGCCTACCCTCTCCTATACGCCGATAATACTGCGTTAATCGCACATGCTCCCACACTCCCAAAAGCCCTCAGCACTCTACAAGGCTTTATCGACACCATTCAAACATGGTTTGCGAAATGGCGAATTTCCATAAACCCCAATAAAACCCAGCTTCTAATCCCTCTTCACCGAGCAAACCAATCCCCATTCTCAATTTCTCTAAACAATCAAGTTATCCGCCCTTCAACCACTTGCAAATATTTAGGTATCCTTTTTGACCCCAACCTTACTTTTAAAGCTCACTCCACAATCCTCAAAGCAAAAATCAAGAATCAGGCGGCTCATTTTAAAGGTCTGACCTTCAAACAACAAGGAATTACCACGAAAACAGCCGTTCATATATATAAAATGATATGCCGCCCCTTACTTGACTATGCTGCTATCCTCTTCCACAATCCCCATCCTACTACACTCAAAAATTTACAAGTCGCCGAAAGATCGGCCCTAAGAGTGCTTACCAAAATCCGTCACCCCCAAAACCCACTGCACAACCCCTCCAACCTCCTGCTGTACAAACTAACAAAAGTTACCCCCATCGAAACCCGCCTATCCTATTTAGCTGATAAATTCGCCTCAAACCCCACCCTTTATAATCTCCTCCACCCTTTATGCATTTCTCGAAACCCTAATATCACTCCCAAACGTAAACGTTTTACCTCTACAATTCATGATTTCATTTCATCATTTGTAACCCTAGTGATCACGACAATTAAATTCATTTGACTAGACAATGGACGACATTAGCAATCAAGACATTTCCTACACAATAACTGATAAGGACAGAACTCTATAATTCCAGGCAGAAAGACCAACGGTCGATAGCCAATTGGCAAATTATTTAATTTTTACTTTATTTAATTGTAATTTATTTTTGTACTATTACTATTACCAAAATTTGCCAATAATATACAATACAAATTTAATAATTTTAAAAGAAACACGGTTAAATTTTACCAAAATTTTGTTTTTTTAACTAGTTTCGACTTACAAGTCCCTTCTATGGAATTCCTTAAAAATGACAAAGTCGAAACTAGTTATAATAAATGACCAAAATAGTGATTATTTTTAAATCATAGTTAAAAATGTTTTACCACGTAAAAGATGAGAAACTTATTCAAGATATACAAATTCAATAAAACTACAGTTTATTTATTTTACTACTCCACTTTATATTACTTAATTACATTGATTAACTTTTATTAAATTATCATAATGACTATTAATTAGGAAAAATAAATGAAAATTCCGTTAATCGTGTAAATGTATCATAAAATTAAAAAATTACTACACAACGACTTTAGGGGGATGAATCTAACTAACCTTTTTTATAATCTAATCCTACCGACTTAAGCACTTGATTTTAGATCTAACAAACAGCAAAAATCAAACAATTTTGATTACAGATGCATACTAGGCGTACTTGCACTTCATCACTCGCAGTTAATTAATTTAATCAGAGGATGTCGCGAATTTTTGAAAAATCATCGCGTATTAACACTATCCACGACGCGACCGTACCGAAATAATGCTGCAAATATACTGAGTAAAGTCTAATGTGCGCACACAAATTTCGAATGAACGACAAAAAAGGCTCGCATTCTTTCACGTATCGCAATACAAATGCATTATTACATTTTAATAAAATCGAGAACAATGAGGATTTTGATTTATACGTTGAAGATTTAAGAGTAAACCACAAAAAAGAGTCCCATTCCACATTTCACGATACACACGCAATTATGTTTCAATTTTAATGTTAAGTGAGAAAATAGTTTAATAAAATACACATTAAAAATAAATACAGGGAATTTATTTTTAGGTAAACATATGCATGAGCTGTAAATTTTCCGACATCCATTGTTTTTTAAAATACACTGGCGAAAGAAATTAACGCATCATTTGTGATTTTTTTGATATCTTGGAATCGAGTTTTCTTTGAACACAAACATATTTTTACAATAAGAAATCTTATCAAGCATGCTGTTTTACATGTTGTGTTTTGTCTTTTGTTCTCATGGTTTTCTGTCAATAAATAAAATGAAGCACTTTTCATTATTCTGACTGTAAGAAAGGTTCATATAAAATTTCTTTTTGAGTTTGTTTTCAAGTAATTGTTAAAATTAAGTGCTAAATAGTGAAGAATGAATATGGATAGACGTCCGAATCTTAATTTAAGCAGTGAAGAAGCTGTGATTGTGGTTACACTTGCAGAAGAAGGTAGGAGTCAGCGTTACATCAGTCAGCGTCTTGGTGTTAATCAATCGACCGTATCCCGTGTCTTGAAGAGACATCGGGAAACTCAGGCATACTCAAGAAGGCCAGGACAAGGGAGAAAAAGGGCCACAACTGCTGTTCAAGACCGTTTTTAATGATGCAGACGTTACGCGAACGGTTTATTACGGCTCCTAGGCTACAAAATATGCTCGCAGAGATCCACAATGTTCATGTAAGTTCCGTTACTATCAGAAATAGGTTACGTGGTTTTAATTTAACTCCGAAAACAACGGCAAAAGGACCACAATTAACCGCAGACCGTCGCAGAGCCAGGTTAACATTTGCGCAAGAACATGTAAACTGGTTACAGGCCGATTGGGCTAATGTTATGTTTAGCGACGAGTCCAGATTTTGTCTTTACGGCAGTGACAGACGAATGCATGTGTACAGACGGCCAGGTGAACGTTATGCGCAGTGTAACATTGTTCCGACTGTTATGTTTGGTGCAGGCTCTGTTATGGTGTGGGGTGTTATCACTTTAGAGGCTCGTACGGAGTTGGCGGTCATACCAAGAGGAAGCATCACGGCAGCGTCTTATATTGCAAACATTTTAGAACCATCCGTAATGCCATTTGCTCCCTTTGGAGGAAACGATTTCCTGTTTATGCATGACAATGCAAAACCACACAGTGCCCGAATTGTACAACAGTATCTTGACCTAGTGGGTATCAATACAATGCAATGGCCAGCCAGGAGTCCCGATCTTAATCCGATCGAACACCTATGGGACGCGATGGGCAGACGCCTTAGAGCACTTCCTCGGCTTCCAAGCAATCAACAAGAGCTTGGACAAAGATTGCAGGAAATTTGGGAAGATATTAACCAGGATGAAATTGGATCATTAATTAACAGTATAAGCCGTCGCTGTCAGGCAGTTATTCGAGCAAGAGGAGGAAACACTAGATATTAAGTCTTATAATCACATGTTAACTTTTTTCCTCTTTTTATTTATGACATTATTTTAGTCATTAATGAAAGAAAATGTGTTGAAAATCATTATTATAGTTCAGTTGGTTTTGTTGCTATTTTTTTTGTTTTTAAACATCAAAACTTTATTTGTAAATTAAAAAAAATAATGTGATGCGTTAATTTCTTTCGCCAGTGTAGTTTAATTTAAAGTTTTAGTGTTTTTCACTTCCATATAGTAAAATTTCGAGTTTAGAAAAGCCCCGTGAAAATTTGTCGAGGGTCGCGCAGCGACCTGAGACAAATTTTGTGGGCTTTTCTAAACTCGAAATTTTACTTCACGCGCCAGGCGCACAAAACACTGATTTCTAGTGAGGTTTAAATATACATATATACATTTTATAATATTTTAGTGTATTATACGCGTGGCGTGCGAGTATTTCCACTTCCAGTGCTTTGCCTGGGCTCGCGAGCGAAGCGAGTCGCGCCCGGAAAATCCAAATTTTCAAGCTTTTCTAAACTCGAAATGTTACTTCATGTTTAATTAAGGAGTAAAAGTGAGAAATTAAACACTATTATAATAACAATTTATTAAACTTCCAAAATCTTCATTTTTTATATGATATATCAATAAACAGAGCAATTAAATATGCTTAGAAAAACATTTATATAATGATAATTTGATATACAGGAAATTTTTCTCTAAAGTATACGTATTCCAAATTCAGATTATTTTTTTTAAATCTTGAGATATTCGTTGTTTTTCAAGACAGTTCAATTTGAAGCTTTAAGCGAGTGTTTTCCACTCTCAGGAGAAGCATGAAGTAAAATTTCGAGTTTAGAAAAGCCCTGTGAAAATTTATCGAGGGTCGCGCAGCGACCCGAGACAATTTTTTATAAAACAATTATACCAGATGAAACAATTATACCAGGTTCGCCACATCTTTTATCAAAAATAGTTAGTCGTCACAAGCAAAAAATGACTAAAATCCGTGGGAATATAAACTCGTAAGTAAAGTAGACACAATAAGAAACAATGAGATAACCGAGGATCAAATATGCACTAACACAATAAAAATGATGAATTTGAAACCAAGCAAAACGACCTGTTCTGACAAAAATGGAGGTAAAAGGAACATTAAGAACGTTACTAACGGTTTGATAATGATACGTGTAGTATCGAAACTATAGTCACCAAATAAACCAATTGTTATACAAACAAAGTGATAAACAGTGTTTTATTTACATTAAGAACGTATTATCTCGAAATACACTCCAAAAATGATTGGAAATATATACAGGGTTTTTCTATTGCAAATCCAATGGATAAAGCATCTAAACCTGGATCCGTGTCGGATTCAGGAAACATTTAAAAAAAGATTATTTTTGCTTTCCAAAAACTCGCAGGTATAATACATCGCAGGTAGTTATAATTACATTTATGATTTAGCATCCTTGTCGGCCCGCTCCAACTACCCCCCGCGCTGGTCACCCGCAGAGCCGGTAGCCGCAAGGTTGTATAATGATTATAATTATATTGAGGGTATTCAAGTTCGATTTTTATTGCTCAGCAAAAGAGCGACGAATACACTATACATTCGCCGATGCTCGGATTATTAAAAGGATGTAATTTTAGGTATGGGGACACTTTTTCCACTCCACTTTCTCCAATCCGAATATTCCACTCCTTTTTTTCCACCAATCATATTATCCACTAATGTATTATTCCACCAATCATTTTATCCATTAATATATTATTCCACTATAAATATATTATTTCACTTCTTTTTAGACATTTTATTTTACAAGGATTTACACGGATTAAAATTGAATGTTGTGCCCTACTGCGCGGAGGTACTCTGCTATCTTATCAGCTTCCTTTCGTACTTCCTAGTCCCTAACTATATTACATATCCTCTCTTCTGTCTTTACTCGTGCCAAATTTTCCGACCTTTTAATTTTACGCCCCAAATCCAGTTCGCGAAACATTGTTTTGGTGTCGCCCTGTTCTTTCTGTATCTCCAGGAGATGGTTTTTGCCGACTACAACTGCAAATCTGTGATGCCATCCTTCTGACATGTTATTTGTTCGTGATGAGTTAGTCATCACAGCCTCATACACGTTCCAGAGCGCTGGAGGATACCTCGGCTGCGTGGCACGACGTCTCCCCCTGGCCGGTTTGCCTCTTACATAATTATTTTCGAAGTAATCGATGATTTCAGAAAATTCTTCTGGTGCTGATTCTGAAAATATGTCGAACGCCTCCCCAACATCCTCAACTGGAACGAAACTAGTCGCACACATCATCTGCGCTGCCTCTTTGATCGATCGGTCATCCGGATTGTTGTAAGCCTGTTGCAGTCCTTCTGCTTGTATGCAACGGAATATTGACTGTTTCAGGTGAAAAAAGCAAGCTTTCACAGTTGCATTGGCGTGCATTGTCTGGGCTGCGTTGATGATAGCCATCTCAAAATCCGTCATTACAACAGTGGCAGATATGACGTACCCATGCCTGTCACATTCGTCTCGAATAACTTCAAAAACCTAGTTAAATATTTGTTATTACTCACAAATACAACCTTAAAGTTAACTTTAAGTTTAACTATTAGACCTTCTCATATGCCATCTGTGCCTTATTTTCCATGAGCGCGTACGCGACAGGCAGAGCCACCCTCTTCTCAACTCCGTTAACAATTTGGACAAAATTTCCGAGAACAGCAAAGAGCTGGAAAAATATAGCTGGGACGACTTTGAATGTCCCGTCGACGTACCACGTTGTGCTTCTGGCTAGTCGTCGCAAATTTTCCTTGGTGGCCCAGATCATCACTCTTCCAACAGATTCATCCACGTCGGCATCATCCCGCGAGTCGTAGATGAGGAACGTCTCTCCACCGAGTGTTGATTTATATGTGGCTGGCACGTCGCCCAGTTCCTCTAGAGTGGTGGGGTTCGTTGGCATGTCTTTCAGCCTTCTCCGCTGGATAGCTTTCGTCAGATTTTGTCTCTCGGGAAGCTGTGCAAGAACGCCTGAACGCACATGTTGAAGTTCGGTCCGCAACAGCTGAGCCGGGGGAGCTTCTGGATGAGCTTCGGCACGTCGCTTCATAGTACCCCTTATTCGCATAGCTTCCACAGCCTCTACGTTAGGGGCATGATTTTCGTGTGGAGATTCGTTTGGGCCTCTCAGAACTTCAACAACCTGTATTCAACCCGCCACATTAGAATCTTGTTCTAAATTGAGAACAAAATTGTTCTTACCTGCCCGTGAGTCAACTGCGACCGCGTAACAGCTCGAGCTTTACATTCCGGATAGGACTTACATTTCCAAAAGACCCTTCCATTTTTTTCATCCGTTTTTGTGTACAGGTAACCGTCAATATGTAGCGCAGGATTTTTATTCACACCCACAATTAATTCCACAATCATTTTGAATCCCACGTCCAATCAGAATCACAACCCGAAATTTTCACAACCCGACCGAAACTGTCAGCCGAAATGTCAAAACGCTATGACAAGGCGATATGAAGTTGGCTTTGACATCGAAATATTTTAAATCAAACGTTGGAAAAAAAATAATGGAAAAACCATTCAGTGGAAAAAAGAACAAGTGGATAAAAAACTCAGTGGAAAAAATGGATTGGAAAAAGTGGGGTGGAATCGTAATTTTAAGCTTTAAACCAGTGTTTTCCACTCCTAGGGTAAGCATGAAGTAAAATTTCGAGTTTAGAAAAGCCTGAAAATTTGGTTTGGTCGCGTAGCGCGAAGCGCGGAGCGGCCAAACCAAATTTTCAGGCTTTTCTAAACTCGAAATTTTACTTCATGCGCCACCGGTACAAAACACTTATGCAATGTAAAGTTTAGCGGTGTATTTTAAACTTCGTAATGTCAGTGTTTTCTACCGGCGGCGCATGAAGTAAAATTTCGAGTTTAGAAAAGCCTGAAAATTTGGTTTGGCCGCTCCGCGCTTCGCGCTACGCGACCAAACCAAATTTTCAGGCTTTTCTAAACTCGAAATTTTACTTCATGCTTAGTCTGGGAATAGAACACACTCATTTTATGTTTAAAATTGAACTCTTTTAAAAAAAATAGTACTTAAAGATTTACGGCAAATACGCTGTAATTAGGACATGTATACTTGAAAGAAAAACTCCCTGTATATACAAGTTGAGGCATTAATTGCGATTGATTGGCTACAATTTGTAATGGTCATATAGGCAACGCAATTTACACATTATTTAAAAATTAAAGGTGTCAAATTGTATTGGATGAAAATGTTCGGTGTTACATGAAACTCTCTGTATAACTTTATACAATTTACCGAAATACCTAAAATAAAATAGTCAAGGTACTAGTAAATTTTCTAGGGCATATTTTGTGATTTACCGGTAAATCGGTAATTATCATGATTTATTCTCACAATTGTTAGATTAAATTATAAATAAATTGAAGCGAAAAGCATAAAAATCAATTATTGGGGTTCTGTTTTCCACATGGTTGCCATGTGCTTAATTACCCTATCATAAAGATTAATATTACTTTCGGCATTTTACTACCACTTTTCTGTCAAATAATTATTCAATTGAAACATATCTTTCATATACCAATGTCATTACAAGACAAACAGTAGGGACACTCAAATAATCAAAGAACCTAAGAAAAATAAATTACAAATCTGGTTGTCCGACAAAAAAAAAAACAATGAAATAAAACACTTTAACTTTGTTTGTATAACACACTATTTTTATTTTCGTGACTGCAGTTTCGGCAATTCAACTTGCCATTATCAAACAGAGTAACTTAAATTACGGTATGGTACAGGTATATATACACAAAATGGTTATTTACAAAATAGCATTAAAAATGGGGGTATACACTAGATCGACCTGGTCGTTAATTAGGGGGATTCCTGGATTAGCGCAGGCTTTCTGTATCTCCAGGGATTCTAGGAGGTTCATTTTTCGGCCCTTTTCGGCATAATGGATGATCTTAAGTACATCCTCGCCAAAAGAATGGTTTTCATCGATTAGATGTTTGGCGAAATTTGATTTTTCTATTTGATTAAGCCGAAAAGAACGCTGATGTTCTTTGAGCCGAGTGCTAAAATTACGACCAGATTGACCAATGTATACTCCTTCACAATCGGGACAAACAAGTTTATATATACCGGATTTACTAAGATTACAATGTTTTGTTTTGTTATTAAAAATGTGGTTTTCTGTTTTACAATATGTTTTAAAAGCAACGTTAACATTATGTTTTTTAAGGATGTTTTTAATTTGTAGGCTAATATTACCGAAATATGTAATTGATCGGAAAGGTGTTTTCAATGTTAATGGATTACCAGCATATAATAATTTTTCGATTTTCTTGATATTATGTTTTTTGATAATGGCAAGTTGAATTGCCGAAACTGCAGTCACGAAAATAAAAATAGTGTGTTATACAAACAAAGTTAAAGTGTTTTATTTCATTGAATTAACATGTATAACGAAGTAGAAGCCTCCACAGTTCATAATTTAAAAAAAACACATAATTTTACCGTTAATATTTCACAGTCTGATTCATAAAAAAAATAACATTACCTGTAGATTAGTGTGAAAACTGTTATGGGATTTTTTTAAATTGGGGAATTAAAATAACAGCAAAATCCACTTTAAACAAGAATTCAAACAATTTTTAATATAAAATATTTTATTTTAATTTTCCGCCATTCCCCCTGTATGCTTTAGATTTAATTTTTCTTAATAATTATATTAAGAAAAATTAAATCTAAAGCATACAGGTAAACTATTATTAAATAAAGCTCATTCATTTCCATCCAAGATTCTGAAATTTAAAAAGAATCCGTTGAGATTTGAATTATTTGCGATTTTCTTTTCAATCTGATGATTCCGATGACAATAAATTGGTAAATATTTGCTTAACATTCACATAAAATTTCATAGATATATCTCAGAATATATTTTGAGACATCTTCGGACAGGAACAAAAAAAACGGATCACATATTTTTTATACAAAGAATTTGGCAATTTGCGTTTGGGCCGCATTCACACTCACTTACTTATTACTACTTTATGACAGGAACTAATGACATTATGACAGGGAGTAATGACACTATGACAGGGTAGTAGTAGTAATAAGTAAGTTACTAGTGAGTACTAATATTCTTAATCTATGCCATAGTTAATTTTTAGAAATTCTATAAAGTGGATTTTTTGCACTTTACCCATTTTCCAAAAAAAATAACCTAGGAGAATAAAACAGGCCACATTATATTATTTATGTATATTTTTTGTTATTTAATGACAGAAATCTTGTAATACAAACAATACACGTGAAACTATAGTTGCAATCGTGTACTTAAAGTTGTTGCCAAGTGTAAACAGTTTAAATTGTTCTGTTACGCTCGATTTTTGTCGACACTTCATTTTGTTTAATTAATTGCACTTGTTTTCGTAATTATTGAGCACAATCCAATTATAGCGACCTTGGATTGAATCGTTAATGAAATGAAACAAAAAAACAAAACATTTGTATTGAATATACCGTACGTAATTCATAATAAAATGGATATCATTAATTTAGTATCAGGTGTTCATTTAAAACCCTGATCGAGAAGACCTTGCTTGCTATTTTCAGGTTTTTCTAAACGCGAAATTTTACTTTATACGCCAGGCGTATAAAACATTGAGCATATTGAAATTCGTTGGACTGATGAAAGATGAATGTATTTTTTACTCGACAGTAAATTCATGCAGACTTAGTGGCGACATCTGTGGGTTTGACAATGAACTAACATTTTAAGAATTCGCTAAATAGTTTAAGGGTCTTTTTCACTTTTTGACCTTGACGAAAAGTCTAAAGGAAAATGCGCCCCTGGTGGCGATGGTGGACATGGAATTGGGTTTACAACACAGTTGTTCACCATGTATGATTTCTATAAAATTACTTATCATGCGATACTTCGTTTGTTAGCGGCACGGAACCGGTTTTTTACGCGTTGACGGGCTGAGGGGAGTAAAAAGGGGAAACATTTATTCATTTCTCGATACATTTTTATTTTCCAGCAGACTAGCATTTAGCCCGATTTACCAAACGGGGAGCCGACGGCCGAATCAAGGAAATGTAGAAATGTAAAGAGATTTGCATAATTAAAAAAATAAATGATTTTGAAGAAAAATATATGTATAATAGTAGCAAGGGGAAAGGGAGGGGGAGAGGCGTTGGTGCATGAGCCGAACGGTGGTGACTGCAAGGTAAATCGTTGTTTTGTAGTGGTTATGGAGTGGATGGATGTAAAGGTCCGTGAAAAGGTTGGGAGAGATGGTCGCTTCGCTCCAGCCGCTTGCTTCGCTCGCTTGCTTTGTTCGCTAGGGTGCTCGCTTCGCTCGCACATAGAGAGGGTAGTTGCTTCTTTATCCCCCCGAGAACAAATTTTCTCTAGCGCAGAATCGAATCATTCGAAGGCCCCATTCGGCCTGCGGTGACCGACACCAACGTACAAAGTTCGAAATTGGGGTTAGATTTTTGATTTTTCAAAAACTCACCAAAAATCGAATTCTGCACGGATTTCCTCCGGGTTTTCTTTAATGCAAAACCTAATGTATCCTCTTTCCTCTCTTGCACCTCTATCGACGCTCCGACGATTCGGTTGTGGCGCAATGAGCCGCAACACGGCTTCCGGTCGACATCCCGCACGAAAGGGGAAAACTTTTCAGCTTTCGTCGAAAACTCAACTTTTTTATAAAACGTCTCAGAGCTTCGCGAATAGTCTTAACGTGTCGTGCGTCGACGATTACACACAAAGGAACTCTTCTTGATGCCCTATAATGTCTGGGGAGTGGTAGCTGAGCGCACGGTTTATTTACATTCGCGACCCGCGCGGTGCCGCTAAACATTGAAATTGAAAAAAAAACTTTCCGCGAGCAAAAAAAAAAAATTTGCACGCTCGTACTCGAAGACAATGAGGAATTTTTTGGTGGCGTCGGTTGTAAAATTTTTTTTCCGCAAAAAATCCAAGGGGGATCCCTTTGATCGAAAATTTCAATAAGTGGAAGGGATACGTCCTATATAGCGGTTTAGTTGGTATGAGAGAGAGGGAACACCGAAAATAGGAATTTTGCGGCGATTCGCTCTGATGAGTAATTAAATGACGAAAAAAAATCATAACTCGATTCGACGAAGAACAGCCGAAACGAAATTTTTACAGATTGTAAGTCCCATACGGGAGTATCTATGTGCGAAATTTCAACTCGGTACGTAGACCCGAAAAGGCGCTGTATTTTTTTTGAAAATCGACTAACGCAATTGATGAAGGCTGCATTCTAGCATTTAGCCCGATCTACTAACCGGGGAGCCGACGGCCGAATCAAGGAAATGTAGAAATGTAAAGAGAATTGCATAATTAAAAAAAATAAATAAATGATGTTGAAGAAAAATATATGTATAATAGTAGCAAGGGGGAAGGCAGGGGGAGAGGCGTTGGTACATGAGCCAAATGGTAATGACTGCAAGGTAAATCGTTGTTTTGTAGTGGTTATGGAGTGGATGGATGTAACGGTCCGTGAAAAGGTTGGAAGAGATGGTCGCTTCGCTTCAGCCGCTCGCTTCGCTCACTTGCCTTGCTCGCTTCGCTCGCTAGGGTGCTCGCTTCGCTCGCACATAGAGAGGGTAGTTGCTCCTTTATTCCCGCGAAAACAAATTTTCTCTACCGCAATTTTTGGACCGAAAATTTGCTGAAACACCGGGAAGGCGGCCATTTGTTGGCTCGAAAATAATTTGCTGAGCACCGCGAGGTCAAACCATACCACTCTACGTTTAAACAAATCGTTTTGGAGCAAGTTTGTCTTGGGGGATGTATGTAGTCTGACTTCGGTAGAGCTCGCTTCGCTCGCAAGCTTGTCGGGGGTGATGTATGTAGTCTGACTTTAGATAAAAGGGTTGGATTTTTACGCCGAATAGCCTTGCGCACTCGCGACGGTCTGTTCTCTGCCCTGTAAAAATTTCAAATCGCTAAAATGAATATTTCGATATTGTATGCCCCGGTTATAGGGTGACCTTTTTTTCACAAAAAAAAAAAAATTAAAAAATCCAAAGGTTTTTTTGATTTTTTTCTTCTTATCGGTTGCGGATAATTAGTGGAAATGCAAATGTGAAATCTAAATTTCTCTATCTAAATTTTTCGAACAAAAAAAAAGAAAATCAAAATTTCAAAATTTTTTTCGAAATAGAAAACGATTTTTGATTTTAAATCCGAATAGCTATGTGCACTCTGGACGATCGGTTCTCTGTCCATTCAAAATTTCAGATTGCTAACTTGAAAATTACTATGGTTTATGCCCCGGTGATTTTCATGTTTTTTGAGATGAAAAAAAAATTCAAAGGTCAAAAAATTAGATTTTTGATTTTGTATTTTTCCCAGGAGCCGATAAGTGGTCTAAATCCAAATCTGAAATCGAAATTTCTCTATCGCAATTTTTCGCAAAGATCCACTAAATTCAAAATTTCAAAAATTTTTTAAAAATAGAAAACGAATTTGGATTTTAACGCCGTATAGCCTATCGGAATTTCGCGGTTTGGTTCTATGCCCAGTAAAAATTTCAGATCGCTAAAATGAAAACTACTATGGCTCATACCCCGCGTGTTTTTCGTGTTCCATCAGTACAATCTGTTCCATAAGGGTACATAATTTTTTTTTGTTGTTTTCATAGTTTTGTTTTGTCTTGCCGGTTGCGGATAAATATTCGAAATCGAACTATGGAAACAAAATTTGTCGATGGCAATTTTTTGACCGAAAAAGTGCTGACAGCCGGTGAAGGCGGCCATTAAAAAAAAAAAAAATGGTCCCAACATCACCAAGTATAATCCTATCATCCTGTGGTAAAACAAAAAAAATTGGATGAAAAAAAAAAATAATGAATAAAATCAGGATTTCGACACCCGGTATTTATCCGTTTAAACTTTTGATAAAAAAAAAAAATACTTTTCGTGGATGAAAAAAATGCCCGATAGATGGGTTGTGTTTCTAATGTAATTGTGAACCCGGCGCGCCCAAAATTTTGAGAATCAATTTATTTTTTTTGAAAATCTTTAAAAATCGATATCTTTTTTAATCGGGCGATTTGAGCGCTCGGATGTGTCGCGTTGTAAAGGCCAGGTCAAATCCCATCGAAATGATGCTATGCGCGACCCCGAAAAGTGCCGTGCGAAGCAAGACCAGCGTATAAAGTATTGAGGTTAGTGAGTTTTTGCCTGACGTTTAAAAAGTCAGAATTTCAAAAAATGTTAAAAAATAGAAAAAAGGGTCGTATCGAGAGAGGAATTGGTGGGCCGTGCGAGGGGCGACGGAATCTGTGCTCAGTTCGAATTACAGGTGGATGTAATGCATTTTTCGATATTTTAAGGCCTCTCGAAAATTTTCTCCCATAAGAGCAATGTAAAAGTGGTTGCCAAGGCGACCGAATCGCAGCCTTCTCGGATCCCCGCCGCATTAACGTTTTTATTAAGGGAGACTAGCTGTGCATCCATCTCTTTCTACCGTTTTGCGCTGTTCTTTACTTCTGTCAAATCCTTGCAATTTCATAGTTTGGTTGGTTATTTTGAATTGTGTATCCGATTTTATATAAAGTGAAAGTGACAAATAAAATAATGTGATTGTAATGTGATTTCGATATTTTAGGATTCATGTTTGACTCTACTTATTAGTACTGGGTTTTGCTGTAATAATCACATAACTGAGAGGCAAATGGATAAGGAGGTTATGTAATATTTGTTTTTATTTTGGTATTTGCAAAAATACTCGGGCGATATTCACAGCACCCACGCAATTTGTCATCAGGGAGAAGTTGCACTGAAATTACTCTATTCGGTTTAGTAAATTATTTCCAAAACGACGTTTCAGTGCGACTTCTCACCGACGACAAATTGCATCAATGCTGTGAATAGACCCCCTGATCAGTGAGAACCATCACTTTTACTTGCACTGGAAATCAAAAGTAGCAATACTAGCAAATATATATTCCATTTGTTTCTGGATCTCGCCTAGCTATGGAAAAGTGACAGTTTAAGTATTGTAAATGGGGCTGGTTGTGTTTTAAATCAGAGTTTTTAAATGTCACTGTCAGATGTTCAATTTTAAGGTTATAATTTCTGACTATTGTGATCTTACACTGTTGCCTGTTTTACAAATTTTCAGATATAAAAGGATAATAATATGCAGTTTTAAGATTAACAAAATTTACTACTTGGTTTTTGTACATACAAACACAGCAATAATATTGTATATAACAAATATAATGAATTCGGCTCTGTAAACTTAATTCGTCATCCATTTGTATTTCTCGCTTGGGTCTTCCCGTTAACACATTTTGATCAACTCCATCCATCAACCTTAATTTTGGTCATTCTCTCTTCTGTTGGCCCTCAGTATTTTTTTGTAGAATTGCAAATTTATTCCCACCCTCTTGTGATACTGATAATTTTCATGTCAAACAATTTTTAAGCCCTCATTCCACTTTTATTATTTATTTTTCACTTTGACATTGACACAGCATTGCAACACTAGATTAATTTGATTTAATAATAAAATGCTCGAAGAAGCGACCGCGTGGCGAAATAATTGTTGCAAGATTAACAATAAACCTCTTGAAAATTAAAAAGAGGATTACTTATGATATCATAAATTATTGCAACACTGTTAAAATAAGGAATCAGGAGTGGCAATTAATAAAAAATGTAAATGTTGATACTGCAACATAACAACACGAAAGCATGGCTAGGCGAGATCCAGAAACAAATGGAACGGTGTATACTTATGTTATTGGTATTTTTGTAGGCAGAAACGGTGACAGAATAGTGTATTATTCAGGCTTTTGTCCGCCTACACCGCAGGAACTTAATCGTGGCTGAGAAGTTAACCACAATTAAATCCACAGCTGACAAAATGTTTTAAATTTGTAAGATATCTTAAGCATGTCTCTTTTATCGTATTGCAAATGTATAAACAATTTGTAAATAAAAATACTTTTTTAAGAAGTTTAATCGCTGACTGATTAAAGTAATCAACACTTGCAATGTAACACTCGATGAATAATGCATTCTATTTTATTGCTTATGGAATACGTCTAAATAGGAAATGCAATTGTGGTTATTATATCCATAACTACAATTTGTTTTCTCTAGCATATAAGCCTATGCTTCAATTCCCAAGGAATAAAAAAGACAAGAATGGTTACCTAAATAAAAACCTTTATTTTACGTTTACATCTATAAATAAATGTTATCGTAGAAAATTTCAAAAAGTTAGCTACAGGAAATTACAGAAAATGTTAAAAGTACTATACATACAGAGTCCGCCAGAAAAATGTATACACTCTTTAAAGAACGAAAACTATGTATTGTGAGTTTCTTTTACATTAAAATACTCATCATACTTGTAGTACAGTCTTCAGTTAAGCACATGGTTACTTTAGATGTGCAAAATGTTGGCCGTTGGCGGCCAGTCGCATAAAGGAACGCCACGGTCCTCGCAGTTATGTCGGTCAACGTGTCAATGAAGATCGCTGCACGAGCCGCGGTAATCTGCTGCCGAAGTTCCTCCAGTACCAACAAGGCCGTAGTCAAGGGGAGGGATAGGGGAGCTTAAATTTACTCCCCGAAATTTTCAATAATTCCAATTTGGAAAATTACAGCGAAGATTTTGAAATTTTTAAAAATTTTAGTATTTGAATATTTCGGGGTGGATTCGTAGTTAAAAAAAAATACCTGGCTACGGCCTTGTAGGTGCTGGAGGACCTTCGCCGGGAGATTACAGCGACTTGTGCAGCAAGCTCCATTGAAACGTTGACCGATATAAATTGCAGTGACCACTTCAAAAAATAATTCCACAATTTATAATAATTGCGTTTTTAATTGTACTAATGTAAATGGTTCCAATTTTAGTAATATGTTGGATTAATTAAAAACCTTATTTTTAGTTCTGGAAATAGTCGCATAAATTATTCTCAATACTTTCCAGAAAAACTTTCGAATCGATTAATTTTGAAAGATTGAGAGAAATTGATTGATACCTGACATGTGATGTCACAACAGTGCAATTTTCGCTGTAATTTTTCGTAGAATTTTCACCTACTATGCAATTTTCGCTGAAATTTAATTGTGATTGGGCAATGAAAATGAATTCTCGTAATATGATTAGTAGACATTTTTTGAAGGAAATAGTCCATTAAATATACATTCAACGATTTTATAAGAGCGTTCTATTTGAAGCTTAGAACGAGTGTTTCCACTCCCAGACTAAGCATGAAGTAAAATTTCGAGTTTAGAAAAGCCTGAAAATTTGGATTTGCTGGGCGGAGCGAAGCGAGCCCGGCAAATCCAAATTTTCAGGCTTTTCTAAACTCGAAATTTTACTTCATGCGCCACCGGTACTTAACAGTCACTTCAATTGAAGTTCGAAACATGTCTTCAGCGTACTGCTTTAGTAGCATATTTTGAACTTCACTTGAAGTCGGTGTTTTTTATCGGTGGCGCATGAATTAAAATTTCAAGTTCAAGAAAGCCTGAAAATTTAGATTTTCAGAACTCGAAATTTTACTTCTTGCGCCAGCGCTAGAAAACACTCACTTTAATTGAAGTTCAAAATATGTGTCTTTAGCGTACTGCTTTAGTAGCATATTTTTAACTTTACATAAAGTCAGTGTTTTGTATCGGTGGCGCATGAAGTAAAATTTCGAGTTTAGAAAAGCCTGAAAATTTGGATTTGCCGGGCTCGCTTCGCTCCGCCCGGCAAATCCAAATTTTCAGGCTTTTCTAAACTCGAAATTTTACTTCATGCGCCACCGGTACTAAACAGTCACTTCAATTGAAGTTCGAAACATGTCTTCAGCGTACTGCTTTAGTAGCATATTTTGAACTTCACTTGAAGTCGGTGTTTTTTATCGGTGGCGCATGAATTAAAATTTCAAGTTCAAGAAGGCCTGTAAATTTAGATTTTCAGAACTCGAAATTTTACTTCTTGCGCCAGCGCTAGAAAACACTCACTTTAATTGAAGTTCAAAATATGTGTCTTTAGCGTACTGCTTTAGTAGCATATTTTTAACTTTACTTAAAGTCAGTGTTTTGTATCGGTGGCGCATGAAGTAAAATTTCGAGTTTAGAAAAGCCTGAAAATTTGGATTTGCCGGGCTCGCTTCGCTCCGCCCGGCAAATCCAAATTTTCAGGCTTTTCTAAACTCGAAATTTTACTTCATGCTTAGACTGGGAGTGGAAACACATGTTAGAAGTATAAAACACAAATATTGTAAAGTTCGAAATACACTTTTCTTTAAAATTCGATTCGATGAAATAAATCGAGTAATAAATATTGAAGTGACTCGAAAAATCAGGGCGGAATGTTAAATTTAACGTTTTGTGTTATTATTTAACAAGTGGCAGCTCTGCAGTAAATGTTCTATTAAGGCGATTCTTTACAAATTGCAGAATTAGCTCTTAATTTTGAACTTAATAATAAATAATTAAATAATTATTATATCTTTATTTTATGATATATTTATTTATTATTAAAATAAAATAAGAGTTTCATATCTACAACTATATGGCAAAAGTAGTAGTTAGCAGAAGTGATAAGATCGTTAAATAAAAATAATCTCCCAGATTGTATAAAACCATAAAAAAATAAATTACAGAAAAATAAAAACACAGGTAATGAAAACGTGAAATGTACTAAATGAATTAATAACGATAAATAGTGTAAATGCAGTGGGTCACCACAATTCATTGATGCCATACGTTTCATTTATAATTAAATTTAGTTGTCAAAAGTTTGTTTCACCAATGTTATATAATTATAATTATTAAATTTTGTTCCTTTATAAACTATTATTAAATGTTGTTGTTATTACTCATTGTTAATTATTTTATTTTATAAACCTACCTTCATTCATGCAACCCTATTAAGAAAGTTACATTCCATGAAATTGAGCTATTTAATCATAATCTTTTATATTTTATGAACACATTTATTTATTTATTTATTCAACCAACGGAACAAGGTCCAATTACAGATTGAAGTTAATACAAATAAAGAAAAAACACAATAATTTTAATTAAAGAAAATTAACATTGTAAATAAACGAAATTTACAGGTTACTAAGCTAATAACAAGGAATAAACTAAAAATAAAAAAACTAAGAAAGATACTCAATGATCACATTGAAGAATTCTTTCGCTGATTTAAAGTTGAATATATCAACATCTGTATTTGTATTAATGAGTTTGTTGTACGTAGAGCACATAGAATACATCGGCAACCTGACCAGTACGTTCGTTTTGGGTATTGGTAGCTGAAATAGACGTTTAGTTCTTACGCTACAGGGCACCAATATATTCATTTGCTCCAACAATTCAGGGCAATCAATTTGACCATTGAGTACCTTAAACAGCGTTGTCACTAAATTCGCCTTACGGCGACATCCTAAGGAGTGCATTTCAAATTCATCTAACAACGCAGCATAATCGTAATTAAAATCAGGATAAGCCCCGTACTTCTTAAAATGGAGATACTTAACAAACCTCTTTTGTATAGCTTCAATCATCGAGGAGTACTTAGAGTAGTGTGGATCCCAAACACTTGAAGCATACTCCAGCTTACTACGCACAAATGCAAAATAAAGGGTTTTTATTGCACCAATATTCCTAAATGACTTACAATTCCGTATTATAAAACCTAAGGAACGGTTGGCGGTTGAGACAATTTTCATAATATGATCATTGAAAGATAAATGATCGTCGAATATCACACCTAAATCTTTAAACAATACTACACGGGACAACACTGTACCATTGATGCTATAATCATAAGTGATTTTTGATTTGTTTTTAGTATATGACATAACCTTGCATTTGCCTACATTCAATGAGACATTGTTATCCCTACACCAGTTAATTATTATCTCAAGACTATCCTGTAAATATTGGCAATCATTCACAGTAAATATTGGATTAAACAATTTTAGGTCATCTGCAAATATCAAGATGTTCTCATTTAATAAATTTTGGTACAACAGAGTTACCTGAATTTCTAAGAGATATTTTAAATGCTATAATAGACATGCAATTATCTAATTAAAAATACCAAAAGCATTATAATTCAATATTGTGTAATTGTACCTGTCGATCATTTCCGTTTTGTTCCTCTTCTGCAGTTTTCCCTTTCAACGTTTTTGTTATAGTGTAAGGTAATGAAATATATATTTGATTTAAGTTAAACAAAAGTTTATTTATACTCGAATATTATTAATAACTTGTTGAACACTAACATAACACTACAATACACCCGCATTCATCTTACAAGAAGAATTAATTTCGTAGTGACAATAAATGTTCTTTCCGTGTATTTATTTGCAAATTGTGTTTAAACACTCGCCTGATTTTAGCCTTTTGCACAATACGCTTGCGACCCATTCTGTTGGCCCTCACACTGTTGGCCATACAAAAAAAACCACACGTGTAAAAAAAATTCTATAATAAAATAATAAAAGTTGTGAAAACAACTCAGAATTACTATTAAGATGGCAATTTCGTAATAAGTTTGCTGTAAAAACAGCAGTTTGAAAAGCAAAGATTAGAAAAAGTGCAAATTATCTAAATAGCCACGATAACAGATCATAAAAATTTGCGAGAAGTCTCTTAGAATCGTTATGATAACGACTTTTTCAAAGAAATCCCGCGAATTGTTGTCACGTAAGATCGCCATCTATTAAAGACACCCTGAACTGAAAAATACCCCATTTCCGCTATACAACCACTAGGTGGCGTGACGGTATGCGGAAAATTGCAAAACGAGTGAACATTTTTATTTGAGCCTTCCCAGGCCATTTCGTGAAAATATAACTTTACAGAAATGTTCAGGAGGTAAGAATAGGTCCGGTGTGCATCGGTTTTGCAAATCCGTGAGAATTTCTGAAGATTATTTCGTGATTAAAAATTATTGCAATTTTTCTGATTTTTTTTCAGAAAAACGATAATAGCTAGAATCATAAACGATGCACACAGGTCCTAAAATGGGGTCAAGATTATGTAGGAATTTTTTCGTAACTCTAGCTTTTCTGGGAAGGCTGGAATAAAAAATGACGATTTTCGTACATCAAAAAAGACCCTTAAGAATACATACTCGTAGTATATAATTACTGTACAGTGCAGGTCCTAGCTAAATTTGTAGGTGGTGCGAGATCTCATGGTGGCGCCCCTTCAAATTAAAAAATTAGAGCTTTTTTCGTGTTTGGCTGTCTTCGGCGCTGATCCATGACAGCTCCCGGTGCGGTCGCACCCGCCCTAAGGCCGCCACTGATACTGTATAACATTTACATAGATAGAATAAAATAAAAGCAGAGGGCAATCATTTCTAGAAGGGAAAGGAAAGTTTAGCGTCACCCAAATAAGCTATTTGCACTTTTATTTATTGATCACCCAACGGTTAGACGACATAAGCAAAGTTTATTAACATAAACAGTTATTATAAACTTCGCAATGTTAAGTGTTTTATGCGCGTGGCGCATGAAGTAGAATATCGAGTTTAGAAAAGCCGTCAAATTTGGTTTAGTCGCTCCGCGAAGCCAAAGTTGAGGGCTTTTCTAAACTCGAAATTTTACTTCGTGCTTAATCCAGGACTGGAAACACTCATTGAAAATTTCAAACTGAACACCATTATAAAAATTAATGAAAATTGTTAGCGTATACATCGGGACACGTAGGCTTAAAAAAAACCCTGTATGTTTGTGATTGAATTGTTTAAATTTGTTATTAAATATCTCCTCTGCTCAATTATGCACACAAGTGATTTTTGTCATCAATTGAAACAAAATAGAATACTAATGCCCGGTATTATAAACGATTAATAAATCATTAGATAACTATTCGTGGAGTAAATTTATTTACCTAGTAAACTAATGGGCAAATAAAATTGCGTATTATAAAGCAAATCTACCAAATAAATAGCAATTCTAGAAATAAATAATGTCATTAGTAGATTTCAGACCGAAATTAAACATTTTCATTGTGGCCATAGCTGGAACCACCAATTTTTTAAATTGAATTGTCAATATTCGAATTAAATTGGAAATATAGTATAGTATTCCTTATAATTATGGAGAATAACCGTGGAATAGGACAGAATTACACAGAACAAGAAAAATAAAGCTTATTAGAAATTATAAAAGGCTTAAACGGGTGTTTTCCACTCCCAGGCTAAGCATGAAGTAAAATTTCGAGTTTAGAAAAGCCTGAAAATTTGGTTTGGTCGCGTAGCGCGAAGCGCGGAGCGGCCAAACCAAATTTTCAGGCTTTTCTAAACTCGAAATTTTACTTCATGCGCCACGCGTACAAGACACTGATTTCAAGTGAAGTTCACAATATTATAGTGTTTTCAGTGTTTAATACGCGTGGCGCATGAAGTAAAATTTCGAGTTTAGAAAAGCCGAAAATTTGGTTTGGTCGCTCCGCGCTTCGCGCTACGCGACCAAACCAAATTTTCAGGCTTTTCTAAACTCGAAATTTTACTTCATGCTTAGTCTGGGAGTGGAAAACACTCGTTTAAAACCTTAAATAGAACTAATTTTAAAAAAGCGTATGCATAAGTATAAAAATCCCTGGTTATGTCTGACTTGAAAAACTTTAGGTCTACGACTCCTTAGAATGTCTTGTGGTTCGAATTAATCACTGTCAGGGAAGATACTATAAGCGAACTTTAATCTGACATGGATGATATGGTAGACATGATAACCGTAATGAAATTAATTGTAATAAAATACAAGTAGTAGAATCTAAAGTAATTATAATAATATAAAAGACTTTTGACTTTTAACTACCAAATTATTTAGAGAATAAAACAAGTACATTTTATTCTCTAAATAATTAGAAAAACAAACAAATAATTTACTGAGGAGATTTATTAGCCAAATAAAGTTATTTTGTGTTTATAATACCCAAATCTTTGGAATAAATTAATTTATTCCTAAAGTAAATTTTATTTAGGGTATAAAACGTTTTATAATACCGGGCATAAGTATTGAGAACAGTAAGGATTTGTTATCTATCAATTACAATTGTTTGGATGAACAGCGCGTGGCGACTTCACTTATTGTTTGAGCCCAATATTATACTTATTGTTTGAGCCCAATATTATACTTATTGTTTGAGATGTTTATGATGTTTTTTGCACAATCGGAGAAGATGGACAGCATTTATTTGCAATTATTATAAATATGTCACTGATGATTTATCAAATTTGATCACTGACATTGGATTTCTTTCAATTCCAATTAAGTTGAACAGTAAGTAAAAGTTAAGTTCTACTTACCAATTTGTTATTCACAGCAACTTAGTAAACATAACCTATTGTCCTGGAAGCAGATATGGTATTATAAAACGGTCGATCGTGCAGAAAAAAATGTTTTTCACATATTGTTGATTTTGTTTAAAGTAAAAGTAAAAGTGTTAACATTTCTTAAATACTTATTTATTTTTACGTTAATACCAATGATATAAAAGTACCTGAAATTGTAAAAATCATCGTGGGGAAAATAATACAACAGCAATTATTGTTTAAATTAAATTGAATTCTCTTTATTTGAATTTTATTTATTAGATTACAACAGAAATAAAAATATTCCTTTCTGATGGTCATCATCAAAATCAATCAAGTACACATCTTTTACAAATCGTTTCCGTCGCGTACACATCGTTATATTAAGGGCGATTAAATAAAATACATATATATTCCATGATTTATTAATGCTAACCGGGTAAAGGGTAAATTAATAAGTATGATAAATAACAATTGGTAAAAAAAAATTTACAAATGAAATACAAATCAATGTTTTTTTTTGTTATGAGAATCGAGGGGGGGCTTTATTTAAAATATATAACAAAATACAACAAATCAAACGATGAATTCCAAAAATGATAATAGTAATAATAATAATAAGTCACGCCTGTTGTACTCTTCCTTCCTTCTTTATATACAAAAAAGAAAACATATTTTATATGTATACTATATACAGTTTTCGATAAATGACTATGTACAAATTCAAGTTATTAATAATTAATTAACGAGAGATAGAGAAATAATAATAGAATCACATGATTGAACAAAGGCCAGTGAGCTCCGAACCTTTATTAGCAGGGGGCAGCTTTTTCAGTTCGACACCTTGAAGAGCCGGCTTCCTGTTCAGCTGCACCGGCTCTTCACCCGGTGGTAAAGGTTGGGTGGGGTCAACAGGTTCTATATTAGCATCAACATCTAAAGATATATCTTTATTTTCTTTTGGGGCAATTACAGGTAATTGAGGTAATTGTTTCGAGATATTTATCTTAATTTTACCGCCGAGGCCGCCGGAGTGCGGCGCCGCGCCCGCGTTTAACTCTACGTTACCGTCTATGCTCGTCACTAGTTCAGGGTGCGCAGGGTCCGCACTGGGGATTTCCTTTTCTACCTCCTCCACGTCCGGTATCACCACCTGTCCGATGTCCTCAAATGACTCGTCTACTGGAAAATCGGGCGTTGCTAGTATTAGACATTTTGTTCAAAGAATTGATTTAATATATCTTGAGTAAGTTCCTCATCTTGCTTGCGGTGAAACATTGATTTACAAAAAAATAGTCTTTCAAACATATACTATTTAGTTTAGTTTATTGACGGATAATTACATATTACATTAATATACATGAAAAACATATTTAGCTACGCCCTATCTAGTAACCGCATCATAACACACTGTCATCTTGACGCGTATGATTGACATTACCTACACATGCACGTAATAGCTTTGACAAGTATATTACATGCTGACAGCTGAACAGCTGATTGATTACCGCACAACCAAATGACATTTCTCTGATGTATATTAATCAAGTAATAATTTAGTTTTAATCAATGTCATGTTGCTATCAAAAATTATTGAATAAATAAGTTGTTCTTTCATGCTCATTGTTTATTTTATTAGGGCGTAGGTAAAGTATCGTACGTTTCTCGAGTGGTATGGCAATTACATACTGACGGAATACTGTACTCGCCGCTGCGCGGCTCGTGCGCAACATATCCGCTCATATGTAATATGCTGCATACCACTCTCGTGACGTAATATATTATTATGCACAGTTAACTCAGGAAAGTGCTGTTGAAACCGTCCATATAGTTTTTGCCAAAACCTTAAGGTCTGTTAAGAGTGGCAAGCGTCGAGCGTCGCGTTGCGCTTGCGTCGATCGTCAAGAGGCGTTTTACGTTGCGTCGTGTCGTCTTGAGGATCAGCTGACATTTCAGGATAACCTCACAATACCTTTATCAAAAGATAAGACAACCTGTTCTGCATAAAATAATTTCAGAATGTCAACTGTTACGCTCGCTGCAACGCTGACGCGATTGAACGCGCCGCAGCTAAAACGCAATACGATGCTCGACGCGGCCTCTGCCACCAGTGTTGGAAACTTAGAGGGAAATACCCTCTTTGGGGGGTTTTTAATTTATAGAACCATAAAAATGCTTTAACTAAATTAAATAAATAAACATTTATAGTGGCAAAGCTAGAAACTTAATAATTTCCAGTGACCTCTCTTGATGCATAATTTCTTAGATACGGCCGATGGCCACGTTTATTCAAACACCCGGTATATTATACATTACTTGATTTTAAATTTTTAAACTTGGCTGAGAGATAAGTACAAGAGTATTTTGTGTGCCACACTAAAAAAATTAAAAGTGGGAGAGATATTTAGTTTAAAATAGAGATATGATACATTCTTCTGAGGGAAAATCTATGCAATTTAGTTCCAACACTGCTTGCTACTCTGAACGGGGCTTTAGGTGCAAGAACCTAACGTGTTGGATAGTTAGCTAGATTTGAGATATTTTAATATTTTTAGAGAATTATTATATTACATCATGCTTACTTATCGAAGTATTATAAATATCGTATGTTCAATAAAAAAAAAAAAAAACATCTAGAGCAGTGATGGGGAAACTACGGCCCGCGGGCCAAGTCCGGCCCGCGGAAAGGTTTAATCCGGCCCGTTTAAGAGTGCCGTCGTTAGAATGTTTGAACGCGTTCTTACTTCGTAATGTGACGACCCGCATAAAAACTACCTACCTACGGTTAAGCATTATTCTTTGGCCCGCTACGATTGTCTGGTTATTACAAATGGCCCGTCGTAAAAAAAGTTTCCCCACCACTGATCTAGAGTGTCATGGAAAATATTATAGGTTGGTTAACTCTGAAACTATATACTATAATTTCATGTCTTACATTTCATATGTCGATTGCTAAAGCGTGTAGCCAACTTAAATTTGAAAAAGATTAAATCATGACACAATATATATTTTTTTTTATTGAACATACGATACATCAAAACAGGTATATCTATTAAAACGTACGTACCTGGTGTTACAGGCTCAGTCTTAATTTTCACCTCCCCTATTTTAAAGTTCTCGATGTCCGTGAAGCCGTCGTCGGCCGGCTCCTGCTTGATGGTGACCCCCGTGATAAGCCCGCCGTCCTCATCCACGTTGCCCTTGAACTCGTATTCGTCTAGAATTATCCTCTCCGGCTGCACCTCGTTTATAATTACATCGTCGTCGTCATCATCAATAGGAACTTCGGTGATGTCATCTTTCTCGGTGATTTCCGGTTTCGGCGTGTCGACGCTTTGGATTGATTCGGCATCATCGATTATGATTTCCGGCGTTTCTTCATCCTCTTTCTTTTCGGCGTCGTCGTCGTCGGGGATTATTTCAAGACCGGGGATGACGTTGGGTTCCGTTTCCTGTTGATTGATCGATTCCTCCATCGTTACATCAACCAGAGACGCCTGAGTATTATAAGAAAATTGTATGATCTTTGCATGGACACGTTTCATTACAGTCCCTCTTTTCAGTTGACAAGAGATTGTTATTAAAAGTTGTTGAAATTATAAAATACGAGGGTCCTATCATTAATAATGCACAGTTTGGCAACACTGCAGAGTGAAGAACGCGCCGACAGTGATTGTTACGTAAATTGTAGTTTAACCCTCTCATGCGCCACGTCCACGTTTGTGGACACGTTTGTTTTTCTATTTATTTCCAAAAGTATCAGTTAAATTCTTATAGAAGTTATCTTAGTACACATTTGTGGACATATATTTTCGCTAGTTATTCATAGATGGTTGCAGTTGTACTGAACTGCATATTATAATCGTTTGTGAACAAGTCTCCATGTGCTCTGTGTGCTTATAGTTAGTTTGTGCAAAGACAGTAGAAAAAAAATCGGTTTACGGAAAAATAAAGTATTTTTAGGTAAGTAAAAAATGTTTTCTTTTATAAAAATAGTTTTTTCTCAAAATGAATAACTCGCCCTCACAAAATAGTCCGTTATATTTACGAAAATTGATAAAATATATTTGTACACATATGTGGACAAAGCGCGCACAAAAATTGTAAACAACGTTTTTAGAAAAAAGAAAACATACGTTGAAATATCTCAAGTAATGTTATTTTTATTTGTATAAATATATTTTATAACTTCTTTTTGTAACTTCAGTAGAAGTGGTGCTAGCTAAAAATGGATCATGAAGAAAATAGTATTACTGACGAACAGATGGATCGAATACTAAAAGATTGTGATCTGTATGATGAATCACTAACCAAAATTACAGCAAATTTACCACCTATTGCTTCAACTTCAAGCAGAAAGATTGATCCAAAACGTCCTCTATCTCAAGCTGAACTAGAAAAAATATTGATGTCATCGGATAGTGAGTTAGAATATTTACCTGAACATAGTAAAGATAGTGAAGGAGATTCTTATGGAAAAGAAAAAAATAAACATAATAAAATTGACAATATCTTGACTAAAAAATCTATCAACGTGAAAAGTAAAGAAAGCAAAACGACTAAAAAATCTACCAACGTAACAAGTAAAGGAAAAAAAAACGAAATATAGCGAGTATGAAACACGACGTCCATTGACTGACGCGGAAATTGAGTCAATGTTATATACTGATGACTCGAAGATGGAATCATATCAGATAGCGATTCTGAAGACATAGAGTCCGTTTTGAAAATAATGGCGATCAAGAAGAAATTGTTGAAGAGGAGCATGATATTGAATAGGCAGATATGGAGAAAACACAACCAGAAAAAAATTTGGACCCAGAAAAGAGAAAAAAAATCCACACTGAAACCTGATTGCTCGCCTAATTGGGTTCTAAATAAAGAACATTTATTTGGTGCTAATACATAAAACATAAAGTACATGTTCATGGTGATTCACCAATAGATTACTTCAACCATTTTTTTTCTGATTCATTTTTGAGAGACACAATTGTTTTCCGATCGAATTTATATGCCTATCAGAATAACAAAACAAATTTCAAATTAAATAAAACTAGTAATCCTTTTTCTTCACTGGTAAACCAGTGAAGAAAAAGGATTACTAGTTTTATTTAATTTAATATCATCTACACGTAACTCATACCGTAATATTATAATAAATTTTAATCTGACACTTAGTGAACTCAAAATATTTTTGGGTATTGCAACTATGATGTCATACATCAAATACCCAAGAATTAGGCAATATTGGTCTACTGAAGGTGGATTGAGGATGAATTTCATAGCAGATGCTATGTCTCAGAAACGGTTTGAAGAAATTCGAAGATATTTGCATTTTGTAAATGCTTCAACAATCAAAGAAAATAACACGGATAAGCTATTTCGCCTACGTCCTGTAATTGATCATCTTCATAAAACTTTTCATTCGGCTGGTGATCCTGAACAGTATATGTCAATTGATGGTACCTTTTGAAGGACGCTCATCATAGAAACAATACTTACCAAAAAAGCCCAAAAAATGGGGATATAAAATATGGATGCGGGCAGGCACATCAGGATATGTGTAATGTTTTGAAATATATCAAGGTACTTCTGGTAATAGGCAAGATATTTCTGAAATTGGTGCAGCCGGAGATGTCGTGATAAGATTATGTCATGATATTGAAACCAAAATTTATGCCGATAATCTATTTTCGAGTATCCCTTTGATAGACGGGTTAACACAGAAAAAAAATTGGTATACGGGAACAATGCGATCAAATAGATTAAAAGGAGCTGACAAAATTTTGAAATCGGAGAAGTTATTGAAAAAAGATGGTTGTGGAAGTTAGTCCTTTGCAACATCTGATTATAACATCACAGTGGTAAGGTGGCACGACAATAACTTAGTACACACAGTATCCAACTACGCAGGAGTATTATCTATCGATACTGCTGAAAGATTTTGACGCAAAAAAAAACAACGAATACAAGTTCCTCGACTATTTTCAATAAAGTTGTACAATCAACACATGGGAGGTGTTGATCTAAGATTGATAAGAACAATTTAATCGATAGGGGATAAGAACAATTTAATCGATAAGAGATAAGAACAATTTAATCGATAAGGGATAAGAACAATTTAATCGATAAGGGATAAGAACAATTTAATCGAAAAGTTGGATTTACTACAATTCAAAAGTCGCATTGCAACTGCTCTAATTTTCCGTGGATATGCACAGATGACACGGCAAAAGGGTCGTCCAAAAAGTACAACCCCTCCTGCTATAAAAAAAAGAAAGCGTACAGTGGTTCCCACAGAGAAGAGAATAGATAAAGGGCCACATTTTCCAAAAAAACTTGAAATAAATTGTTCAAAAAGAACACGATATATGTGCAAAAGATGCGAAATAGCGCTTTGTCCCGAATGTTTTGAGGTATATCATACATAATAAAATAGAATGTTTCAGATTCTATGTGAACAATACATTTATAGTAGTTAGTTATAGTTATATGTGTCTTTATTTCTTACCATAAGTGCACTGTGTACACATATGTGTACATTCTATTTTTTCTCAAACTAAATAAAGTTTTCAAAAATGTTCAACTTTTTTATTATTCTTATCAATATAAAGCTCAATTCCAACCAATATTAATTTTTGTTTCACCACAAAATCTAATTTAGAAAAGTTGCGCATAAGAGGGTTAAGGCTTGAGGAAGAAGCCAGTGTTAGTGTTTTATCGACAGGGTGTTTTGTTTTTTAATACCGCGAGTAAGAAATGGAGCCCGCAACGGTCTCGGGTACTGTGACTATTGAGGATTAAAGTATAAAAAGTTGAAACGAAGATTTGACATTAAAGCCACAGTCAAACAAGTGAAGAGGTCAATCATCCCCACGTCCAAACAAATTTCGTCCAGCTTAATCTATGATCAATCAAATCATGAAGCAAAGGTCGCTCATGATTACCAGAGCTGGGCAGGATTCAAATCATTCAGGATTCGAATCCTTTTAGAGGATTCAAAAGAGGTATTCGAATACTTTAGTTCAACTGGATTCGTGATCCGGATTCGTTACATTTATTTAAATGTGGGTGATTCATGAAAAATGTGTTTTGTGTGTTTTTAATTTTTTTTTAAATCTCGTTGAATCACTGTTTTATACACGTGGCGCATGAAGTAAAATTTCGAGTTTAGAAAAGCCCGAAAATTTGTCTCGGGTCGCTGCGCGACCCTCGACAAATTTTCACGGGGCTTTTCTAAACTCGAAATTTTACTTCATGCTTAGTCGGGGAGTGGAAAACACGCGTTTAAAGCTTCAAATTGCATTTTTTTAATAATCAACGAATGTCAGAAAATTTACAGCCAAAATAATTATGAAAAAATAATGTGATATTATAAAATTAATAACATACCATGGAATTGATACAACAATTGCGGATATTCCCTGTTTTTAAGTTTAATGTAAAGCATTAAACGAGTGTTTTCCACTCCCAGACTAAGCATGAAGTAAAATTTCGAGTTTAGAAAAGCCCCGTGAAAATTTGTCTCGGGTCGCGAAGCGACCCGAGACAAATTTTCTGGGGTTTTCTAAACTCGAAATTTTACTTCATGCGCCACGCGTATAAAACACTATAATATTGTCAAATTTATGTATATTCGAACTTCAGTTCACTCTGTGTTTTATATGCGTGGCGCATGAAGTAAAATTTCGAGTTTAGAAAAGCCCAGAAAATTTGTCTCGGGTCGCTGCGCGACCCTCGACAAATTTTCACGGGGCTTTTCTAAACTCGAAATTTTACTTCATGCTTAGTCGGGGAGTGGAAAACACGCGTTTAAAGCTTCAAATTGCATTTTTTTAATAATCAACGAATGTCAGAAAAGTTACAGCCAAAATAATTATGAAAAAATAATGTGATTTTATAAAAATAATAACATACCATGGAATTGATACAACAATTGCGGATATTCCCTGTATTTTTTTTAAGTTTAATGTAAAGCTTTAAACGAGTGTTTTCCACTCCCAGACTAAGCATGAAGTAAAATTTCGAGTTTAGAAAAGCCCCGTGAAAATTTGTCTTGGGTCGCGCAGCGACCCGAGACAAATTTTCGGGCTTTTCTAAACTCGAAATTTTACTTCATGCGCCACGCGTATAAAACACTATAATATTGTCAAATTTATGTATATTCGAACTTCAGTTCACTCTGTGTTTTATACGCGTGGCCCATGAAGTAAAATTTCGAGTTTAGAAAAGCCCAGAAAATTTGTCTCGGGTCACTGCGCGACCCTCGACAAATTTTCACGGGGCTTTTCTAAACTCGAAATTTTACTTCATGCTTAGTCTGGGAGTGGAAACGGTCGTTCGAAACTTTAAACTGAATGCCTTGATTAGAACATTAAATGTTTAACATTATTTAATATTATTTGAAGTAAAACTGACATGTCAGCCACAATCTGAAATGTTAAATTTTTCCGACATTTTCCTGATTCAAGATTTTTTTCCCTGGCCTTTTAATATAACTTTCTTCTGTGGGAAATCCACATTTTTTAAATTTGTTTTGTGTTGTGTGTTTGTAATTTGCCTGCTGATTTTGACAAATTTAATAATATCATATGGCTTTCTGGTTAGTGTTTTGGTCAATTTGAATATAATTCCATGACTTTTCTCTGACTTTCCCGGTTTTAATGATATTCAGTGAATTTCTTATTTACGTAATTTTTAGCCATTCGTCGATTTTATAATAGAGTTCAATTTGAAGTTTTGAACGGGTGTTTCCACTCCCAGGCTAAGCATGAAGTAAAATTTCGAGTTTAGAAAAGCCCCGTGAAAATTTGTCGCGGGTCGCGCAGCGACCCGAGACAAATTTTCGGGCTTTTCTAAACTCGAAATTTTACTTCATGCGCCACGCATACAAAACACTGATATGAAGTGAAGTTCAGAAACACACAAATACATCTTTAATCAGAGTAACATGGAATCAGATATTTAGTCTGTTATCAACGATATTCAGTGTTAATAATAAATAATTCGGTTTTGAATATTTTTATTAAAACAACTGGTAACGATATTTATATATTAATGGTTGCAAAAAAAATTATAAAATCAAATTTATTCTTAAAGGATTTGTATTCGTGATTCGAAAAAACGGGATTCGAATCTTTGATTCGAATCATAGTTATCTCTTACGAATCTTTTATTCGAGGATTCGTGATTCGAATCATACAAGGTAATTCGGATTCGTGATTCGAATCCTTTTTACAAGGATTCGTCCCAGCTCTGATGATTACTATGGAATCATCATTGCAGATAGAGTTCCATGTGGATGAAGTATCACAGGAATATTATTGTGACTTCATTCAAAAACTAAACCGAAAAGTACAGACAATCCGACATTAGTTGCTCCACAACAACGCAAGCCAGTGCATTGCCAATGTCGTAAATGAAAAGCTGTTACAGTTGGGAAGTGTTACCTCATCCACCCCACCCTACACGCTTAACATAAGTTAACTAGACTTTGATTCATTCCAAAAGTTGAAACAACCTATACGAGGACGTCGTTATTCATCTTTAGATCAGCTTTCTGTCTCCGGTACCTGAGCCCTTCGTCAGATGAAGAAATATGGCGTATTAGATGGTATTGTAAAGCTTCCCAGGCATTGAGACTTAGTTATTGAGAAGCAGGGAGATTATGTTAAAGGATTATATCAAAAAAATAAACATGTAAGGGAATAACAAATGATGTACAATGGCGGCCGACGAAATGTGAACGGTATTTTGTTGTCATAGAGAAATTGTCTAATTTTGTACATATTTATCAGAACTCTTAACAGTGGCGTAACTTAGGTTTTAAAGGACTATTATTCAATTGCTAATTACAATGCTAAACATATTTATTCTTAATACAAGTAGAAATTATGAAATTAATATTTTGTAGGACCACCATTTGCTGTGATAACTTTTGCCAAACGTGTACTCATGGATGAAATATTGTAGTTGTCAGCCAAATCCTCCCATGCATTTTCAACAATTTCGTGAAGTTCATCTGCATTCAGAGGTCTAAAATCTCTTGAGTAAATCTTTTTTTGTAGGTATCCCCAAACATTCTCAATTGGATTGAGATCAGGGCTCTTCGCAGGCCAAGGCAATACTTGGATGCGGTGGTCATTTAGCCACTGAGTCACAATTCTTGCTGTATGGATAGGACTATTGTCCTGTTGAAATATAAAATTTTCCGGAAATGTTTGTGTTACTGAAGGCAACATTACATATTCTAAAATATCCCTGTATTTAATAGCATCTATCTATTTTCCAAATTATTCCGGGTCCGTTTACACTGACCCAAGCCCAAAAATTAACAGAAAAACGACCACTATTTGTTATTGGACGGGTGAATCCTTCTTCATACCTTTGGTTTATTGGTCTATAAACTCGTAGGCTCCCATTACTACATGATTGAAATACTTTTTCGTCAGAAAAGACGACCGAGTTCCAAAAATCATCCCCACGATACACAAATTCGTTGGCAAACTCCAATCTTCGTTGTTTATTGTTTTCTGAGAGAAAAACTTTCTTGGCTGCTTGATAATTTTGTAGACCTGCAGCTTTAATACGTCTCCGAGCAGTTCTAGTAGACCCCGCAAAACCCGTTACTTCTCGAGCATCTAAGGCACTATCAAATGGATTATCTCTGAGATGATTCACTAATGCAACATCCTGTTCTTCATTAGATACCCTTCCTATTCCAATTCGGGGTGGCCTTCTTAAATCTTGCCTTATTTCAAATCGCCTTTTCAAATTATGTATGCAGGTTATGCTTACATTCAAATCAGCAGCCACTCGGCTAAGAGACCAGTTTTCTTCTAGTTTAGCTATTGCCCTGCTCTTCTCGTCTAAAGATAGATGTCTAGGCATATTTTTGGATGACTTTTATAAATCTGTCGGCTTGAGTGCATGTGTTGGACACTGGGTTTTTTTCCGACGTTTTTGACCTTTTTGAGAACTTTTTTTAATGGAACTGTCTGCGTTTGTGTGTGACAATGAAGAATCTAATATATGTTTTTATCTAAAATTTACCGTTTAGTCACAATTTGTGTTTTAGGTTAATGTTTTTATGAGATGTCCTTTTTGCCTTTTCTTGCAATTTTATGCCACATTTCCAGTGTAAAGTGAAAACACAGCATAACTTCCTTATAAATTGCTACATATCTGCACCAATTTTGATCTTTTACTTGTATTTTAACGTGAATACACTACACAAATTTAATGTTAACATCGTTAACATATAAACGGTGACATTTGAGATTTGTTTACCCAAAATTCAATTGTCACCGCTGGTATCGCCATGATTAGGTGTGTAAAAACTAGGTGGCGCTCAAATGCTTTTATTAATCAAATTATATAACAAGTAATAATAATATTTTCTAATTATTTGATATAGAATAAAGCAATTACACTACATTTGAATGAATTCAGTAATTTATTCATAAGTGAAATTAGTACATCTGACTCGGCGGCCTATAAAGTAGATAGCGACCTTATCGACCGGCGGGAGTCAATTGTTTTGAGATATTTATTGTAAAACTATAAAATTATAGCGCATGTACATAAAGAACATACATTGATGAAATAAACCAAATAAATAATACGCTAGCGCCACCTGTTCTTTTTTTCATGAAATTATATCAATCTGAGGCATTAGTCGGTATTACACATATTTCATATAAATAATTGTCAACAAACGTCACTTTTATAGTGTAAAATTAAATCAGTGTATTCGCCTAAAATTTAAGACAAAGTAATAAATTGCGAATAACACTTTAGAACTTGTGTCTAAGTTGTAATGTGGGTCTATTTTATTCAGGAAATGTGTATAAAATCACACATATGAGCGATAAATAATTTCTCAAAATCGACAACTTTAAAAATTAATTTCGCTAAAACGGTAAGTTTTCTAAAAAAATGGACTTCAGATTCGTTATTTTCTCATAAAAATAATTATGTTTAAAAAAAAGTTCAAAAATTGTATTGTCCTGCACATGCACCTTGACCAATCTGTCAATCAAATGTTTGTTTTCGCACAAACGCGACGCTCCTGATTAAAAGTCATATTCACATAGCTAATTAACATCGTTCACATTTCGTCGGCCGCCATTGTACTATATTTATGGAATGGCCCTCGTAGGTACCTTTGTGTTTCACCGTTTATTTGTTAGCGGTGTAAATTATATTTTGAAGTCTAAGGTTCAGGAGCCAATAGATTTCCTTTAATTTACATAGACTTATTTTAAACCGAATGTTTTATAAAGGGATTTCTTCTTTTAAATATACAAATATACGGTGTATATGATCTCGATTTGATTAAAATGTTCAATTTGAAGCTTAACGAGTGTTTACAATCCTTCCCGTGAACATTTGTCGAGGGTCGCACAGCGACCCTCGATAAATTTTCTGGGCATGAAATAAAATTTCGAGTTTAAAAGAGATTGAAAATTGTCAGGGTTTCCTAAGCTCGAAATGTTACTTCATGCTTAATCTGGGAGTGGAAACACTCGTCCGAAACTTCAATTTGAACACTAATAAAATCGAGAACTGCGTGAAAATGTGCAACATATACACATACATCATGTATATTTAATAGAAAAATTCCGAGTATATAATGCTAAGTGGCGCCGAGCCGACTGACACATTTCAACATTGAATATTGAGCACGCGCATATCTTGTATAGGGTGGCAAAGAGGCGAAGGGTAAAGGAGAGTATGCCATTTCATACGCCAGTAGTAATGGAGCGTTCGAGCCCATATTTTTTTTGAGAATGGAAATGGAAAAACAGTGACTGTTAATTCAGAACGTTATGTTGGAAAACTTTGTTCAACCTTGCTTATGATGGCTTGACATTGACCGGAAAGCTCTTTTTGCAGGCAGGATGGTGCAGCCTACACCGCGCGAAACTTACGGAAGTGTTATCTCGCTTGGCCTGCTCGGTCACCCGATCTTACTGTCCAAAATTTTTTTCCTACGAGATTCAAAGATCGTGTGTTCCGGAGACGTATAATGAACATTCTAAAACCATTGCTCATGAAGTTGTGAATATTGACGGCGACCTACGAAGGCGCGTGTATGACAACTTCCGGAAACGCTTACAACAGTGCATTGATTTAAACTTGTAATCTTTGGATAATAAATAGCATATTTCAGAGTAATTACAAACTATTTCGCTTTATCTTTCCTATTCCTATTTCATAATCTACGAACATTTGAAATATGTAAACCGGCTCCGCGCCACCCTGTATAATAAGTCATCCATAAAAATCATAAAAAGAATTTTACCTAAAATCATTGGAGTGAATTAAATTTCGGGTTAGGAAAAGCCTCAAACTTTAGATTTGCCGTCGCAAAGCGAAGCGTAGCGTTCCGGCAAATCTAAATCTTCGTGCTTCTTTAAACTCGAAATTTTACTTAATGCGCCAGGCGTGTAAAGCACTGAAATATTGTAAAGTTCAAAATATACCGCTTATGTCTGATCGCGCGTTAATAAATTATACAGATGTATTTGATCCAACCAAATCTCGCGCTTTCAAATTTTGAGGAATTTGCTTTGTAACGAGAATTCTCGCAGAAATGTATAATATATTCACTAACGAAAAAATATTATAATTTTATTTAAGTGTAACAGCATTTTTTATGATATTGCTCTCGCGAGAATTCAGGTGAGAAAAATATAGAACATGTTCGATATAGGTAGTTTAGAAAGGAATTTTTGACAGGTGTAATTTACGCACTTATTCATAACCTAAAAATTAGTCGTCACTGGTAATTTATTATATGCTTTATATTATTTGCTTTATAACGGGAATTCTCGCACAAATGTATAATATATTCACTAACGAAAAAATATTATAATTTTATTTAAGTGTAACAGCAATTTTTGTAATATTTTTCTCGCGAGAATTCAGGTGAGAAAAATATTGAACATGTTCGATATAAGTAGTTTAGAAAGGAATTTTAGCTGATGTTGATGGCATACTATACTTTGTCTCAAAAGTAGGAAGACCACAACAAACTTTCCGGTTTACATAGCCGAATTATAAGCGAATGTTTTAGAGAGGCAATACAAAAATACTTACTTTTAACACATTGATAAAAATGTTTTAATAGAAGATGTGTAAAAAGACGCTTGGTAAAAAAACGTCAGTTGCGATTTTAACATGACAACAGCAATTTCACGCGCTTAGACCTCTATACGTTAGTTTTCGACAGCCAATAAGCTCGCATAATTTGATCAGCTGATTGTTGTGGTTCTCCTATTTTTGAGACAAACCATAGCATACCGAGAGTTTTATGTAACACCAAACATTTTCATAACGAGAATTTTTCTTTTAAGTATACATAAGTATACGTTGTACATTTGCCGATGCTCGGTTTATTAAAAGAATTTAATTTGAAGCTTTAAACTTGTGTTTTCCACTCCCAGGCTAAGCATTAATTAAAATTTCGAGTTTATAAAAGCCTGAAAATTTGGTTTGGTCGCGTAGCGCGAAGCGCGGAGCGGCCAAACCAAATTTTCAGGCTTTTCTAAACTCGAAATTTTACTTCATGCGCCACCGGTACGAAACACTGACGCAATGTAAAGTTTAGAGGTGTGTTTTAAACTTCGTAATATGTCAGTGTTTTGTATCGGTGGCGCATGAAGTAAAATTTCGAGTTTAGAAAAGCCTGAAAATTTGGTTTGGCCGCTCCGCGCTACGCGACCAAACCAAATTTTCAGGCTTTTCTAAACTCGAAATTTTACTTCATGCTTAGTCTGGGAGTGGAACACACTCATTTCAAGTTTCAAATTAATTTTTTAACAACGAGTATCTAAAGATTTACGACATATACGGTGTAATTGAGACATGTATACTTGAAAGAAAATCTCCCTGTGTGTACAAGTTGAGGCATTAATTGCGATTGATTGGCTACAATTTTTAATAGCCGTATAGGAAACCCAATGTACACATAACTTAAAAAATAAAGGTGTTAAATTGTATTGAATGAACATGTTCGGTGTTAGATAAAACTCTCTGTATATGATATTTTCTGTAGTGCCCGTGTATATGATAGTCATTTTTCGGAAAATAATTCTGTGCTGTGTATGTAATATAGGGAAAAATATGTTTATATATAAAACTATAGAGAATTCTAGAACGAATTTCTATGAGAATTCTTGTGTGTAAAACAGCTCTACTGTAACAAATGACTTCCAATACATTCAACACTTTTATTTCATCATTTACCTGATAGTCTTCGTAACACAGTGGATGATACGTGTGGTCGTCTATCCTGACAGCCATCCGCAAATGCCACTCTTCTTTCTCCTCATTGTAAAACTGCTCGAATTTCTCTTGGCAGACTTCGCAATGGGGATCGGGCACGTTTGAATCGGCCGGCACGCTGGGAATTTCGATTTCCTCCTCGCCTTCCTCGTTGACGCCATCAGCTTGTTCCTTCTGCTGGTTTTCAAAATAGCATTTTTCTGAAAAAAACAAAAATACATGAAGACAAACACTATCGTTGTTATAAATATTACATTAACAAAGATGGCACCATCATTTGTTAGTAAGTTATATATATATAACATTAGCAAAGATGGCGCCATATTTGTTATAAATATTACATTAGCAAAGACGGCGCCACCTTTGTTTTTAAATAATACATTAGCAAAGATGGCGCCATCTTTGTTTTAAATATTAGATTAGTAAAGATGGTGCAAGTTTAGCGGAAGGAAATTACAAGAAATTACAATTAGATCAATTAAAGGGGACCGCAGAATAACGTTGTAAGCGCCAACTTTTGAGAAGTAAGTTTATACCAAATATCCTATTGAATTTTCCTTTCATTTCTAGGTTTTAAATAACAAGCATGTTTATGTTAGCCATTTAAAACCTAGAAATGAAACGAAAATTTAATATAATATTCCGATAATCCGTTATTTCGCAAAAGTTGGCTCTTACAACGTTATACGGCGGACCCCTTCAATTGTCTATCTAACTTACCTCTTTCCTCCAAATCTTCGATTTCCTCGTAATTATTCCAATCGGAAATGCTGTAGTACCACCGCCGACTCGTCGCCTTTCTGATGCTCTTCTTTCCTCGCCTGTTCTGCCTAAAGTGCCAATCTAGGTGCTGACTGTACAACAAACTGTTCTCGGGAGGGAACCGCATCCCGCAACTGCTACATTGCATTCCTGAATACAGCGCGTGGACCAGCGCAGGCTGTCTCCTGTAACAGAAATGCAAAGATAAACGCAAGTTCCGGATTGAACATAAATGAATCACACTTACAATTTAAGCGTATTTGGTTTACTGAAATCCACATACTTCAACGCGAAATCCAACTTTTTGGACTTTGGAATCTCAGGTGGTTGTTGATCTAATATTATCGGCGGTGGGATTATTATAGGAGGTGGAATGTTCGTCTCGGGAAGAATAATTGGTGGAACAACGGGTAGCACCGATTTTCCTTCGGAAGAAACGATTCCGGTAGCCACCAATTTTCGGAAAAGATCGTTGATGTTGAAATCATCCGAATGAATCTCCTTCGTCTGCGTAGCCGAGTTATCCACAGCTTCACTCGCTGCCGATAATTGCTCCTGTTGTTGCTGCTGCTGGCCTTCGGTGTTATCAATTTGATAACTCGACTGGTTCAAATTGGCCGTAGAACTAGCCGCTAGGACGTTTGTTAATATAGAATCCAAATTCCCAATAGTGGGTTGTTGCAGCATGTTCTGTATCCCATTAGGCGAATTCCTATCCGGCGAACTCCCTTCAACATTAAACCTACTTTTCTTTTTAGTAACAACCGGCGCGACTGGAATTGTGATATCAACATCCCCACTGTTAACACTCTCAGCAGCATCCTGACTGTTCTCATTATCGCTACACACTGGCGCTTTTTGCCCTTCCATATCCTTAATATCGACATACCCGGGCTTGATATCTCTAGGCAAAACTGAGAATCTAACAAAGTGCTTTTTATCATTCACGGTGATCGGCTTTGGTAGCCCCCCGAATTCTACTTTAAAAGGCGTACCGTTAATCAACACCGTTTTTAAAGCGTCTGTGAACTTTAACGTGTGCACTTTCCCGTCGATATCGAACTTCTGCTCCCGCGCGTCTAAATAAACAGGCACTATAGTTTTAGCATCGATGATTAAATTAATCTTCCCCGCACACAAATGCGTGCATTTAACAATCCCGATTTTCACTTGCGGGGGAGGACCTTCCATCTTAATAATAGTTTGCTTCCCGTCCAAATCGATCGCAAGACCATTTCCACCGAAGAAACACTCGTAATGCTTTCCATCGATGTAAATCTCCCTCGTAGGCGCTCCCAGGCGCACTTTATGCAGATTCCCGTTGATCATAACATCCTTGTAAGGCTCGTTGAAGAAGAGCACGTAGGAATCCTTATCATCGAAGAAAACCCGCCTGGAACCGTTTTGGAATGATATCTCCCTGGGATTCTCCCACGACATAAAAGCTATGGCAGTTTCATCGTAGAAAATAATATCCCTAGGTTGGCCGTCTATGGTAATCGATTTCGTGTTTTCTTTATTCACAATCAAATCGGGTGTTTCGTTAGGTGGAGGGAACGGACTGTTGCTGCGGTTATCAACCAAATCAATTGTATGTATCCGGTCGTCCTCAAAATTATTCATATTGTTGTTGAAGGGCGGCCTCCAGTGTGGATTTTGTGGTAACGGGCGGATCCAGGGCTCAATCCCGGGCCTGGGCGGACGCATAGGGCCCCTAGGCATTGGGAACATACCTCCTCTCCGATTCCCCCTCCACATAGGCGGCATACCCCCGCCTCTCCTAAACCTAGGCTCGAAATTGGGATGTTTGGGTGGTTGGTAATCATCAATAATGTGAATGACTTCGTTTTTGTTTTCGATGATTTCAACGGAATCGTTTAGATCGGAATCCAGCTCGTCATCGCTGATCGGCTGCAAGGAGATGTTTGCCAAATTTTCCTCGCTGTCCTTGCGTTTGGCTTCTTTCAGTTTTTGGTTTTCTATTTGTGCTAGAATTTTGTTCATCAAAGCGTTCTCTTGCGCTTTCGTCATTTTTCCTGTTTTTATGCACTCTTCGTCGGCTGGGGAGATTATGATTTTACTTAAGGAATCGTCCAGCGAGGGGGGCTTAGGAGGTTCTTTCGTGTTGTCCGGTGGTTGCCATTTTGGTTCAGCTGAAAATATATATGCGTTTTCTGATCATCTAAATCTAAATCAAGTGGCGGATTGTAGGGTTTTCTTATGTAGAGGCAAATACTTTGTAAATTTTAAAATATGTTGTTTTTAATTTTAATAAAAGTTTCTATCGAGTGTTTACACTCCCAGGTTAAGCATAGAGTAAAATTTCGAGTTTAGAAGAGGGTCTATTAGAAATCACCGAGATCACGTTGCTCATCATTTTTGTTTTTTCTAATTTTTTTGCCCGTTATTTTCCAATACTAGGTGAAATTAAAACTATAGTAAGAACATTTTTTAGGCTCACACTTTGTTTTGTTTGCTTCGTAACCGTTTTTCGGTCGAAAACAAGTTTTACGTAAATGTATCTAACTCTATTAATTTTATAAATATCAAGACTAAATAAAAAGCAAAATTATCAGAATGATGCTCTAGATTTTTTGTCCTTACATAATATTGTCTAAGTAGTTAGGAAAGTTAAGAAAAAAATTCACAACTTTAAATTAAAAATTAACTTAAAACGGGAGTGTTAGTGCTGCAAAATTATTAGAAGGAAAAAAGACTCACCTTTTTTTTCTTGTATAGATTTATTATAGGACTTTTTGCTGTAGAAGTGGAAGCTTCAGAATTGAGAATAGTTTCATAATTTTACTCAGTCCATTTTCAGGTAACCTACTTTAAATATTGTCAAAATATGATTTCTGGCATTTTTGAAAAATTATATAAAATAAAGGACTAAATTTTCTTCAAACTTCTACAGCGAGTAGTCCTATAATAAATCTATGCAAGAAAAAAAAATAAACATGAGTTTTTCTTCCTACTAATAAATTCTCCAGCACAACAACACCCGTACTGAAGTAATATTATGTAAGGACAAAAAAATCTAGAGCATTATTCTGAACATTTTGGTTTTTATTTTGTCTTCGTATCTATAAAATTAATAGAGTTAGATACATTTACGCAAAACTTGTTTTCGACCTAAAAACGGTTTCAAAGCAGATTTAAAATGTCCGCAAAAAAAAAAAAAAAAGTTTCTTAGGTTTGAACTATTGAGAGCTAACTGGTAAAAAAATTAGGAAAATCAAAAATGTTGAGCAACAATTTTTATTCTATTTGGGTGAAAATGGATTGACTCAAAAGTCTGAAAATTTGGTTTGGTCGCTTCGTGACCAAACCAAGTTTTAAGGCTTTTCTAAAGTCGACAATTTACTTCAAGCTTAACCTGAGAGTGGAAATATTCATTAAAAGTTTTAAATTAAACTATAAAAAGCAAATGCCTTAGCATGCACTTAAATGAAAAATTCTTTGTACATATACAGTAGAACCTCACTATACCGGGCCTCGAGATACCGTGATTCGGATATATCGGGGTCATTTTTCAGGTTTCTTTTTTTTTAAAAGATGTTTTAAAGATGCCCTGATTAGGTAAAACGTTCCGGCGTCATTATTGTATTACATAGTATGTCTTGTTATGTAGGTGGCTACTGCATATGTATATATATATGCGCGTGTGTGTATGTGACTATTATACAAATTACATATATTCGGATATACCGTGTTTTCCTTATATCGTGCTAGGTATAGCCAAAAGCCATCCCGGTATAACGAGGTTCTACTGTATTTCGAAAATAATAAAAATAGATATAATAAAAAAAAACAGCACGGATGTTTACAGACATTAAAAATGTGTAAAGTTTGAAAATATATAAATGAATTATTTTTTTAGCATTAAAAACTGTAAAATATCATTACTTTGAGTTAGGATTAATTCTAACTATCAACAAATGTTATTGCGGTGCTTGACTTTGTCGATCTACTACTAATAATCTAATAAATACTATTCCAAATTTCTTAGTAAAGCAGTGCCTCACTGTTAAATCCAAAAACTATTTACTCAAGAAAACAGTTCAATAGTTATCGACTCGAGTATTGGACAGTCCTAATCAATCTCGACATTTTGACTTACCTGGTTGACTAAATCGGGACTTGTTAATCTTATCTTGATTAGTAGCGTTGGCTAGTTTCACTCGCAAAGCGTCCAAATTCGTCTTAGGGGATGATTCGTTCTTAGGAGATGATGTGCTGGTGTTTTCCTTTTCATTTTTGGGCTTCGTCTTTGGCGGTGTTTTACTTGAAATAATTGGAGGCGGCGGCGTCGGAGGCCGTTCCGTCTCTTTGGGCGAGGTGATCGTCGGCAGTTGGCGTAAATCCACATCCTCATTCCCAAACAAGCTGAAAGAGTACGGTAAAAAAAAAACGGTTTAAATATCGTTTATGTTTAGTTGTAATGTAGGATCTGGATTCGTTGGACAATTATCTCGTTGTGACCCTTGGACACATAATATGCTATGTTTGACATGATTTTTATCTTGATATATGTTTGTATATCAGAGGTAAAAGACGTGTAAGTTCAATGGACGTGTAAATGAAATCTATTGAATGCAATTAAATCAATATCAATTAAAACTGTCGATGCTGCAGCCAGTGACGTGTTAAAACTGTCAAAATTGTTGAAAATATCGAAAAGTGATGAAAAAAATTGGGAGTATTCTAAAAAAAAGTGTGGAGAATTTATTGATGCATATATTGGATTTTTTTACTTTTCCCAATATGTAAAACAAAGTGAAAGCATTGTATTTGGATTGATTGAGTTACTTGAAGATAATTATAACTTTGAATAAAATACTTAGAACCTTTCTTCAATACTTTATAAAGTAATTGAAGAAAGGTTTTAAGTATTTTATTCAAAGGACAGCATTGTTTTCGCGAAAAATTTCAAATAGAAAATGTTAGTGTACAAATCCATTTTAAGGTAATCCGAGATGATTAAGATCATTTTTGAAAAAGGTCTGTCCGTCTCTCACTAACAGCCTAAACCGATCGAGATGTTAAGATGACACTAAACTTAAGCTATTTATTACAATTCTAGGTTGGGAAAAGCTTTCAGTGAAAATGTAGAAACTGGAAGTGGTAGTTTACTCTTGACATTTGTTTGGATTTTTGTTTATTAATGATCATATAAAAAAATCTTGTTAATAAAAATTGTAGATAATAAAAAAATTTGCTTTATATGAACATACGCTTTTTGCCGCAGCTCTTTCAGTTAATGAGGAAAGTACTATGATGGACACATAAATCAGTGTTTTATACGCATGGCGCATATAGAAAAATTTGAAGTTGTGTAAAGACATTATTTAAAATAACCCTGAAGACTCTTAATAATTTCGAACTTGAAAATGCGCACAGGGTGCAGCATTTTCGATGGTGTCTTCAAGTACAGTACCATAAATATGAATGATAGACAAAAACTAATATATACATCCATAGCTTCATCTTTATATGAATAATAACGAGGCAAAACGTAAATTACACGACACAAGTTTGGAAAAGCAAGATTTGGAACAGATCTCAATTTTTCAAAAAGCAAAGTAACCATTAGATCACCAACACATTGCACTGATCAAAAGAACGAGATGGATGAAATACTAGCAGAAATTAGAGGAATGAGAAAAGAGATGAACGAAAGATTTGATAAATGTAACGAAGAAAACGAAAATTTAAAAAAAAATTGTAGAAAACATGACACAAGAACTTAAACAATTGAAAGATGAAATACGAATCAAAGAAGATAACTGGCAGAGAGAGAAAGAAGCACTAACTACAATAATAGAGAAAAACGAGGAGAAGACAGAGCGACTAGAAAAATAAACTAAAAGAAATAACATTATTGTAAAGAATATAAAAGCAGAAAAAGACATTCCTGGTCAAATAGAGAGGTTTATAGAAAAAGAACTAAACGTAAAAGCTAAAATCAACGAAGCCTATGAGATTAAGCAAGGAATAATTCTAGCAAAAATCCAAAATTGGCAACCAAAAAAAGTCGATAATGGAAAACAGGCGAAACTTAAAAGGACAGGAAGTATATATTGAGAATGATATGACTATGTTGGAAAGGAATATCCAAAGATCGCTAAGATCATTTGCAAGGAATGAGAAAGAAAAGGGGAACGATGTTAAAATAAAATACCAAAAAGTAGTGATCAACAACAAAACTTACCACTGGGATGAATTGAAAAAAAAATATAGACCTAAAAAAGTAACAAATCCGCAAATATTCATAAATGACAAGATGAAGAAAAAGGCAACGACACAAAAGACACGAAAGAATAAGAAATGATACGTAAGGAAATTTAGCACATGGAACATAAGAACAATGTTATTATTCAAAGGACAGCATTGTTTCCGCGAAAAATTTGAAATAGAAAATGTTAGTGTACAAATCCATTTTAAGGTAATCTGAGATGATTAAGATCATTTTTGAAAAAGGTCTGTCCGTCTCTCACCAACAGCCTAAACCGATCGAGATGTTAAGATGACACTAAACTTAAGCTATTTATTACAATTCTGGGTTGGGAAAAGCTTTCAGTGAAAATGTAGAAACTGGAAGTGGTAGTTTACTCTTGACATTTGTTTGGATTTTTGTTTATTAATGATCGTATAAAAAAATATTGTTAATAAAAATTGTAGATAATAAAAAAATTTGCTCTATATGAACATACGCTTTTTGTCGCAGCTCTTTGAGTTAATGAGGAAAGTACTATGATGGACACATAAATCAGTGTTTTATACGCATGGCGCATATAGAAAAATTTCAAGTTGTGTAAAGACATTATTTAAAATAACCCTGAAGACTCTTAATAATTTTGAACTTGAAAATGCGCACAGGGTGCAGCATTTTCGATGGTGTCTTCAAGTACAGTACCATAAATATGAATGATAGACAAAAACTAATATATACTTCCATAGCTTTTTTTTTTAGAGAATATTTCATGTGCTTAATGAAAACTTATCTATCTTCAATTGTTTTCGAGTTATACGTGAAAATTTAAAATTTGGTCATTTTGATATATTGAAATAACTTGTTTATTTAAAAAGTTATTGACATGCGGTATAAACCTTCGTACCACACTTTTTTTAGTAGATTATGCTGATCTTATCAGATTTTGTCTTAAGTTTAACCTTTATAAGATATAACGTAGAGTTGTGTTATTTTGAACACAAATATGTATTTATATGATAAATTAACAATATTTGCATCATCTCTGTAATGGTCCATTGTGTCCATCCCTCGGTCCTCGCCTCGTGATGCATGGGTCGAACCCGATCCCGGGCTATCGGTATTGAAGGATATCTGGTTGTTGGTCTTCCATTAGTTTCCTTATTATATATCATTATTTATCAGTTTGTTTTTTATTTTGAGTTTGAACGGAACTAATTTCAGTGTTTTTATATGTGTTGATAATTTGTTGTATTTGTGTATTATGTCTGTTGTCAGGTGTTGCGTGTATTTTTTGTTTTGAATTTGTCAGTTCGGAGGTCTGATTTTCGTCTAGTTTTGTAATTGTGTACTTGTTTGTTTGTTTTGAATTTAATTCTTGTTTTAATTAGGTTATGGTGTATTTTATATAATAGCAATAGGTTGTTATATACAATTATTTTTTTCTATATCCATTTCTCCTGTGCATTCGTATAGGTATTTAGTAGTTGTCTTTTTGTCGAGTATGTATATTATTTTTAAGATTTTGTTTTGTTGTCTTTGGATTTTTTCTTTATTTTCCTTTGTTGTATTTCCCCATATGGCTTATAGGTAATTAATATTTGAAGTGAATAGTGCATTGTAAACTGCTCTTTTCTTATTTTCTGGAACGTATATTCTTATTTTCCACAGGGCCGCTATAGTGGTCGAATTCTTTTTGATTATTTTGTTTATGTGGTCGTCCCATCTTAGGTTGTTTGTTATTTTTAATCCTAGATATTCTGTGTATTCAATTTCTTTTATATTTTTTCCGTGTGTTTTAATTGTCAGGTTTGTGTTGTTTTTTTTGTCCGGAATTTCATGAAGGTGGTTTTTTCTTCATTAATCGTCAATAAATTGTTGTAAAACCATTGTTCAAGCTTTGATATATCTGTTTTAATTTTTTTCTCGACTTCGTCTTGATCGTCTCCTGTGTATATCTATATCATACATGTATCGTCGGCATATATAAAAGGTGTTCCAAGTAAGTTTTGTTCCATCATATCATTAACATATATAATATACAGGATTGGTGGTAGGTTTCCTCCCTGTGGTATTCCGAATTTTGCATATTTGGGCGTACTTCGGGTGTCGTTTATTCTCATAATCATAGTTTGACTTGACTTCAGTCGATTGCATTTTTTCTAAGCCAAAAATAACGTCAGCGTATTTTACTTAAAAAGTGCATACGAAAGTTTTCATAGCATGTCAATATCAAGATATTTAAATAAAGTAGTTATTTCATTAATAAAAATGGTACTTTACTTGCAAATACCATCAAAAATGCTGCACCCTGTACATTTCAGTTATTGTGAAATTGCATATAATACAAGAAAAATCAATTTCATGGCAGGTATTATACGAGTTTATAAAATAATTTGAATTAATAAAATTGGTTGGCTGTTCTGTTTTTAATTGAATCAATTAAATTCTTTATTGTAAAATTAATCCATTGGAAATTTCGAACGAGTGTTTCTACTCCTAGATTAAGCATGAAGTAAAATTTCGAGTTTAGAAAAGGATGATTGGAAATTTCTAACGAGTGTTTCTACTCCTAGATTAAACATTAAGTAAAATTTCGAATTTAGAGAAGCCTGAAAATTTGGTTTGGTCGCGTAGCGACACCAAACCAAAATTTCAGGCTTTTCTAAACTCGAAATTTTACTTCATGCGCCACGCGTATAAAACACTGATTTGGTCCGAATTTGTTTTAAAATATATTACTAATACAATCTAAAATTTATCAAATATTTAGAGTAAAGAGGGGGCGGGGGGCGGCAAGTACTCTTTCCTGCCCCCCTTAGCTACGCCAATGCCGAGTGCGCCTTGTAACAAAAATATATGAGGGCACAGCGGTAGCTACGCCCCTGGCTGCAGTGTCCAACGGAATAAATCCTTTCAAACATTGAGGAAATAATGTTTATAACAGACCTGGGCAGGATTCGAATCATTCAGGATTCGTATCCTTTTAGAGGATTCAAAAGGGACATTCGAATACTTTAGTTCAACTGGATTCGTGATCCGGATTCGTTACATTTTTTTAAGAGGATTCGTATTCGAATCCAAATGTGGATGATTCGAATCATAAAAGGATTCGAATATTTATAAAAGGATTGGAATACTTACAAAAGATTTTGAATCGTAAAAAATAATTCGAATTAATTGTAAGGATTAACTTGAAAAATGTCTTTTGTGTGTTTTTAAATTTCTCGTTAAATTACTGTTTTATACGTGTGGCGCATGAAGTAAAATTTCGAGTTTAGAAAAGCCCAGAAAATTTGTCTCGGGTCGTTGCGCGACCCTCGACAAATTTTCACGGGGCTTTTCTAAACTCGAAATTTTACTTCATGCTTAGTCTGGGAGTGGAAAACACTTGTTTAATGCTTTACATTGAACTTTAAAAAACAGGGAATATCCGCAATTGTTGCATCAATTCCATGGTATGTCATTATTTTTACATAATCACACTACTTTCTCTTAATTATTTTATCTGTAAATTTTCTGACATTCGTTGATTTTTAAAATAGTTAAATTTGAAGCTTTAAACGAGTGTTTTCTACTCCCAGACTAAGCATGAAGTAAAATTTCGAGTTTAGAAAAGCCCCGTGAAAATTTGTCGAGGGTCGCGCAGCGACCCGAGACAAATTTTCTGGGCTTTTCTAAACTCGAAATTTTACTTCATGCGCCACGCGTATAAAACACGGATTTTAAGTGAAGTTAGAATATACATAAATTTGACAATATTATAGTGTTTTATACGCGTAGCGCATGAAGTAAAAATTCGAGTTTAGAAAAACCCAGAAAATTTGTCTCGGGTCGCTGCGCGACCCTTGACAAATTTTCACGGGGCTTTTCTAAACTAGAAATTTTACTTCATGCTTAGTCTGGGAGTGGAAAACACATGTTTAATGCTTTACATTGAACTTTAAAAAAACAGGGAATATCCGCAATTGTTGTATCAATTCCATGGTATGTCATTATTTTTTCATAATCACATTACTTTCTCTTAATTATTTTATCTGTAAATTTTCTGACATTCGTTGATTTTTAAAATAGTTAAATTTGAAGCTCTAAACGAGTGTTTTCTACTCCCAGACTAAGCATGAAGTAAAATTTCGAGTTTAGAAAAGCCCCGTGAAAATTTGTCGAGGGTCGCGCAGCGACCCGAGACAAATTTTCTGGGCTTTTCTAAACTCGAAATTTTACTTCATGCGCCACGCGTATAAAACACGGATATTAAGTGAAGTTCGAATATACATAAATTTGACAATATTATAGTGTTTTATACGCGTAGCGCATGAAGTAAAATTTCGAGTTTAGAAAAACCCAGAAAATTTGTCTCGGGTCGCTGCGCGACCCTCGACAAATTTTCACGGGGTTTTTCTAAACTCGAAATTTTACTTCATGCTTAGTCTGGGAGTGGACACGCTCGTTAGAAACTTCAAACTGAATGCTTTGATACGAACATTAAACGACTGAAAATGTTTTAGAGATAATAACCTAGTTTTCAAAATTTTGTTTTATATTAGTTGATTTGGTCAATTTGAATATAATTCCATGACTTTTCTCTGACTTTCCAGGTTTTAATGATATTCAGTGAATTTTTATTTGCGTAATTTACGCCGGTTTTATAATTGAGTTCAATTTGAAATTTTGAACGGGTGTTTCCCTGTGAAAATTTGTCGAGGGTCGCGCAGCGACCCGAGACAAATTTTCGGGCTTTTCTAAACTCGAAATTTTACTTCACGCGCCACGCGTACAAAACACTGACTTGAAGTGAAGTTCAAAAACACACAAATACATCTTTAATCAGAGTAACAGGGCATCAGATATTTAGTCTGTTCTCAACGATGTTCAGTGTTAATAATAAATAATTAGGATTTGAATATTTTTGTTAAAACACCTGGTAACGATATTTATATATTAATGGTTGCAGAAAAAGAATAAAATCAAATTTATTCTTCAAGGATTTGTATTCGTGATTCGAAAAAACAAGATTCGAATCTTTGATTCGAATCATATTTATCTCTTACGAATCCTTTATTCGAGTATTCGTGATTCGAATCCTTTTTACCAGGATTCATCCCAGCTCTGGTTTATAGCATGATAGAATTGAAGCACTTACACGTCGAACATTTCCGACTTGGTCTTTTTGGCGGGAACTTCCGGCGACTCGACGGACTGCCTCTTCTTTCCCAATTCGATGCTCAGCCTTAAATCTGTATCGAAACCTTGAATAGACACATCACCTATAAATAAAACTCGAACCATTATAGACACAAAACTTAATAATATTTTGTCGGCTTAAAAACAAAAGTGGTGTCAATGTAGTTGTATGAGTTACGTGTAGGTGTTAAGTCACTTAATTAAACACGGTTATATTTCTATCTTCACTTTTATTTTTCTTGCTAGATGTACATTTCGGGTACTAAGTACCCATTATCAGTAGCTAACCAGTTAGCTATTGATAATGGGTACTTAGTACCCGAAATGTACATCTAGCAATAAAAATAAAAGTGAAGAAAGCAATATAACTAACTGTGTTTAAAAAAGTGGTGTCCTTATATAGTCGGGTCCAGTTGTTCCCTATTGGCATAACTTAAGCCACATTCAAATTTGATGTAAGACACTACTGAACAACAGACCCTTAGTAAGGATTACCAATAAGCCGACGATTTTTAGTTTTTATTAATTAACCACACACTTACCCCACTTTAAAAGCAACACAAATTTAGTACTTTCAAATATATCAGGTAACCAAATAAGTTCGTTCGGTTTTTGATGGTAAAATATAAATATTTATTAAGAAACAATTATACACTATTATTCATCGAAGTAATTACCACGATACTCAATGACATTTTGCCAACGTGACACCAATTTTAGTATGCCGGTTTTGTAGAATTCTATAGATTTCAATGAAAAAATTGACGGACTGCATTTAATACATCCACTTGAGTTTTGAACTGTCTATGCCTCTATCAGTTGTCAAGAGTTCCCTATTGGCATAACAAAAGACAAAAGAGGTAGTAATCACTTGGCGAAATGTCAGGAGAATGTGGTAACGTTTCCCTGCCAAGTTCAGAAATTATTTTCCGGATCACTATTGCGGCATGCGGCCTGGCGTTATCCTGTAAAAATACCACTTTCTTTCGATTGATCAAAGAAGGCTGTTTTTGGATAAGTGCTGCTTGTACACGCAGAAGCTGTTCACAATGCAAGTTAGCAGTAATGGTTTGGCCCGTTTCCAAAAACGCATAATGGACAATTCCGGTTGCTGTCCACCAAGGTTAGGTTAGGTTCTAATGGCAGCAGTTAGACCACTCACTTAGGCCCCAAGGGCCCATTGTCATACCATAAGGGTGAAAAGGAGTCAGATCTGCATTTAACACATCCACTTGAGTTTTGAACTGTCTATGCCTCTATCAATTGTCAAGAGACAAAAGAGGTAGTAATCACTTGGCGAAATGTCAGGAGAATGTGGTAACGTTTCCCTGCCAAGTATTTTCCGGATCACTATTGCGGCATGTGGCCTGGCGTTATCCTGTAAAAATACCACTTTCTTTCGATTGATCAAAGATGGCTGTTTTGGATGAGTGCTGCTTGTACACGCAGAAGCTGTTCACCATGCAAGTTAGCAGTAATGGTTTGGCCCGTTTCCAAAAACGCATAATGGACAATTCCGGTTGCTGTCCACCAAGGTTAGGTTAGGTTCTTATGGCAGCAGTTAGACCGCTCACTTAGGCCCCAAGGGCCCATTGTCATACCATAAGGGTGAAAAGGAGTCAGATCTCCCCTCCCCCCCCCCCCCACCTCTTTACAAACCAATCCGAACCCGATCAGATTTCTCACATCTAGGGATGTGAGGTCCGTTAGTCCGTTTGCATAGTGCATACCAAGGTACTTGATCCATTTCTCTTCGAGAGCAGGGCATTGTCCCAGATAGTGGAGTACCGTCTCTTCCTCCTCCACATCCAGACATCCTCTGCAAAAGTCGTTGTGCTCAAGACCCATGTTTTGTGCATGTCTGCCTAGGAGGCAGTGGCCCGTGAGGATGCCTACCGCCTTCTTTATGTCGATTCTGCTAAGTCCAATTAATCTGTTGGTGTTTATAGTACCCCATATAGGCCATAGCTGCCTTGTTATGAGACACGTATTTTCTTCTCTCCACCTATGGTTGACCGATGCTATCATCTGTCCCTAAGTAATCTCTTGCATTCCACAACAGGAATGTGGATAGAGAGTTCAGTAGACAGGTCCTTCATTCTTGCCCCGAGAGCAGGGCATTGTCCCAGATACTATTTGAAATAAAACAACGCAGTTGGGAGGGTTTCACTTTTATTGTTGAACACTGCAGTGTTCAACAATAAAAGTGAAACCCTCCCAACTGCGTTGTTTTATTTCAAATAGTATTATGGAGTTTCATCATGTATCCGCCTCATCAATTAAATATTGTCCCAGATAATGGAGTACCGTCTCTTCCTCCTCCACATCCAGACATCCTCTGCAAAAGTCGTTGTGCTCAAGACCCATTTTGTGCATGTCTGCCTAGGAGGCAGTGGCCCGTGAGGATGCCTACCGCCTTCTTTATGTCGATTCTGCTAAGTCCAATTAATCTGTTGCTGTTTATAGTATCCCATATAGGCCATAGCTGCCTTGTTATGAGACACGTATTTTCTTCTCTCCACCTATGGTTGACCGATGCTATCATCTGGTCCCTAAGTAATCTCTTGCATTCCACAAGAGGAATGTGGATAGAGAGTTCAGTAGACAGGTCCTTCTTGCCCCCTTCCTTGCAAGGTCGTCGGCAATTGAATTTCCCCTGATATCCAATTGCCGACGACCTTGCAAGGAAGGTCCACTAAACACACAATAAAATCTTGTTTGGGTGCAAGGAAGTGTGGTACCGAATCAGTAGACGATAACCAATGATATGAACGCTTAGAATTTGAGTACAATATCCACTTTACGTCGCACGTTAACAACCGATCAAGAAATAGTTCATTATCGTTCCGTGAAATGTTTCCCGAACAAATAGTAAGACGACTTAATTTGTTATCATTTGTCAATTCATGTGAGACGCATTTGCTTAACTTCCACGTCTTTCCTAGCTGATGAAGGTGAAAAAGATTGGTTTTATTATAAACATTGAACCTTTCTGCAAGTTCTAGGCACGTTGTCCAGAAATTTGCCACCGCAACCTATTGAAGATCCTCGTTGGTAATGATCCTGGGTCTCCCAGAGCGTGCTGCATCGGTCAAGCTAAGATCTCCGGATGAACATTTCTTGAACCAATTCTGTGCTATTCGATCACTTACGGAATCATCTCTACCAAGTTTGCATTTATAGAGTAAACAACTTTAAATTACAGTTTTATTCGTTGCTATTTTCAAATATTTATACCTAAGAATTATTTTATATTTTTATTTGTAATTTTATTTTTTTATATGCCAATAAAGCTCTTTTTTTTACCTAAGAATTAAACAATTATCACCAAATGTGTATGTATCCAATAAAAGATGGATTCATACTGAAGTAGATGACAAATAACAAACAAGTGCTATCGATCAACTTAAAAAATATTCATGGCACTCTGCTAAGTAGCAAGACCGCACGGACTTATTTGGTTACCTGATACATATTTTTTAGACAAGACTATCGTATACGAGGATCCTAGAAGCCAAGTGCAAAATTTATAAAATTGAAGTTACATGTATGGAGATGGGGTTTTTGGATACATTACAGTGGCGGCTTGTGAGGATTTTAATTGGTGAGGCTGCAGACATAAACATACGGAAAATATTTCTTTAAAAAAAAAGACATATTTAAAACATTCGTTGTTTTTTTAATGAGTTAAATTTGAAGCCTCTGGCGAGTGTTTCTAATCCCAGATTAAGCATAAAGTAAATTTTAAGGCTGTTCTAAAGTCGAAATTTTACTTCATACGCCAGGCGTGTAAAACACTAAAATAATGTGAACGAAAAAGATTCTTGTTTAGCAGTATATTTTCAATCCTGCTTGAGCAGTATTATTTGAATATTGATTTGATTTAACAATATTTGTTCAATTTCACAATATTTCAGTGTATTATATACTTGGCGTATGAAGCAAAATCTCGAGTTTAGAAAAGACAGGAAATTTGTTTTGGTCGCGTAGCGCTGCGCTGGTAAAATATCGTAGGTTTAATAATAAAAAAAACCTCTGCGGTGCCATGATGTAATCTTTTCTTTAATTTAAATTGGCTACACGCTTTAAGAATTGACATATAAAACGTCAGACATAATAATTATCAGAGCTGGGATGAATCCTCCTAAAGCGGATTCGAATCACGACTCCGAATCACCTAATATGATTCGAATCACGAATACTCGAATAAAGGATTCGTAAGAGATAAATATGATTCGAATCAAAGATTCGAATCCTATTCTTTCGAATCACGAATATTCGTAAGAGATCAATATGATTCGAATCCTGTTTTTTCGAATCACGAATACAAATCCTTTAAGAATAAATTTGATTTTGTTATTTTCTTGCAACCATTAATTAATATATAAATATCGTTACTAGTTGTTTCAACAAAAATATTCAAAACCTAATTATTTATTATTAACAGTAAACATCGTTGATAACAAGACTAAATATCTGATTCCCTGTTACTCTGATTAAAGATGTATTTGTGTGTTTTTGAGCTTCACTTCAAATCAGTGTTCTGTACGCGTGGCGCATGAAGTAAAATTTCGAGTTTAGAAAAGCCCGAAAATTTGTCTCGGGTCGCTGCGCGACCCTCGACGAGTGTTTTTCACTCCCAGACTAAGCATGAAGTAAAATTTCGAGTTTAGAAAAGCCCCGCGAAAATTTGTCGAGGGTCGCGCAGCGACCCGAGACAAATTTTCTGGGCTTTTCTAAACTCGATATTTTACTTCATGCGCCACGCGTATAAAACACAGATATCAAGTGAAGTTCGAATATACATACATTTCACAATATTTTAGTGTTTTTAACGCGTGGCGCATGAAGTAAAATTTCGAGTTTAGAAAAGCCCGAAAATTTGTCTCGGGTCGCTGCGCGACCCTCGACAAATGTTCACGGGGCTTTTCTAAACTCGAAATTTTACTTCATGCTTAGTCTGGGAGTGGAAAACACTCGTTTAAAACTTTAATTTGAACTTAAAAAAAAACAAGGAATATCTAGAGATTTACACAAAATACGCTGAATTTGGAATACGTATACTTAAAAGAAAAATTCCCTGTATACTTGTTTGCATGAGCTGAAACTTTACGATAATTGTTTGTTTTTTTAAGTAGTTTAATTTGAAGCTTTAAACGAGTGTTCTTCACTCCCAGACTAAGCATGAAGTAAAATTTCGAGTTTAGAAAAGCCCCGTGAAAATTTGTCGAGGGTCGCGCAGCGACCTGAGACAAATTTTCGGGCTTTTCTAAACTCAAAATTTTACTTCATGCGCCACGCGTATAAAACACAGATATCAAGTGAAGTTCGAATATACATACATTTCACAATATTTTAGTGTTTTAAACGCGGGGCGCATGAAGTAAAGTTTCGAGTTTAGAAAAGCCCGAAAATTTGTCTCGGGTCGCTGAGCGACCCTCGACAAATTTTCACGGGGCTTTTCTAAACTCGAAATTTTACTTCATGCTTAGTCTGAGTGGAAAACACTCAATTAAAACTTTAAATTGAACTTTAAAAAAACAAGGAATATCTAGAGATTTACAGAAAATACGCTGAATTTGGAATACGTATACTTAAAAGAAAAATTCCCTGTATACTTGTTTGCATGAGCTGAAACTTTACGATAATTGTTTGTTTTTTTTTTAAATAGTTTAATTTGAAGCTTTAAACGAGTTCTTCACTCCCAGACTAAGCATGAAGTAAAATTTCGAGTTTAGAAAAGCCCCGTGAAAATTTGTCAAGGGTCGCGCAGCGACCCGAGACAAATTTTTTGGGCTTTTCTAAACTCGAAATTTTACTTCATGCGCCACGCGTATAAAACACAGATATCAAGTGAAGTTCGAATATACATACATTTCACAATATTTTAGTGTTTTTAGCGCGTGGCGCATGAAGTAAAATTTCGAGTTTAGAAAAGCCCGAAAATTTGTCTCGGGTCGCTGCGCGACCCTCGACAAATTTTCACGGGGTATTTCTAAACTCGAAATTTTACTTCATGCTTAGTCTGGGAGTGGAAAACACTCGTTTAAAACTTTAAATTGAACTTTAAAAAAAACAAGGAATATCTAAAGATTTACAGAAAATACGGTGAATTTGGAATACGTATACTTAAAAGAAAAATTCCCTGTATACTTGTTTGCATGAGCTGAAACTTTACGATAATTGTTTGTTTTTTAAAATAGTTTAATTTGAAGCTTTAAACGAGTGTTTTTCACTCCCAGACTAAGCATGAAGTAAAATTTCGAGTTTAGAAAAGCCCAGCGAAAATTTGTCGAGGGTCGCGCAGCGACCCGAGACAAATTTTCTGGGCTTTTCTAAACTCGAAATTTTACTTCATGCGCCACGCGTATAAAACACAGATTTCAAGTGAAGTTCGAATATACATACATTTCACAATATTTTAGTGTTTTAAACGCGTGGCGCATGAAGTAAAATTTCGAGTTTAGAAAAGCCCGAAAATTTGTCTCGGGTCGCTGCGCGACCCTCGACAAATTTTCACGGGGCTTTTCTAAACTCGAAATTTTACTTCATGCTTAGCCTGGGAGAGGAAACACCCGTTTAAACTTCAAATTGAACTCTATTATAAAATCGATGAATGCCTGAAAATTACGTAAATAAAAAATTCTCTGAATATCATTAAAATCGGGACAGTCAGAGAAAAGTCATGGAATTATATTCAAATTTACCAAAGCACTAACAAAAAGGCCATATGATATTATTAAATCTGTCAAAATCAGCAGGCAAATTACAAAACATAAAAATTTATAAAATTAACTTAACCATTGACAAAAACAATGAAAACAATTCAACAAAATGGGGGTTTCCCACAGAAGAAAGTTATATTAAAAGGTTAGGGAAAAAAATCCTGAATCGGGGAAATGCCGGAAATATTTAACATTTCAGATTGTGGCTACCATGTCAGATTTACTTCAAATAATATTAAACAAAATTTTGAATACTAGATTATTATCTTTAAAAACATTTTCAGTCATTTAATGTTCTTATCAAAGCATTCAGTTTGAAGTTTCGAACGAGCGTTTTCACTCCCAGACTAAGCATGAAGTAAAATTTCGAGTTTAGAAAAGCCCCGTGAAAATTTGTCGAGGGTCGCGCAGCGACCCGAGACAAATTTTCTGGGCTTTTCTAAACTCGAAATTTTACTTCATGCGCCACGCGTACAAATCAGTGATTTAACGAGAAATTAAAAAACACACAAATAACAGACTAAGAAATTTTTCAAGTTAATCCTCACAATTATTTCGAATTATTTTTGACAATTCAAAACCTTTTGTAAGTATTCGAATCCTTTTATAAATATTCGAATCCTCTTACAAGGATTCGAATGACCCATATTTGGATTTGAATACAAATCCTCTTCAAAAAATGTAACGATTCCGGATCACGAATCCAGTTGAAATAAAGTATTCTAATGCCTCTTTTGAATCCTCTAAAAGGATTCGAATCCTGAATGATTCGAATCCTGCCCAGCTCTGATAATTATAATGTATAATTTCAGAGTTGCCAACCTACAATATTTTCCATGGCACTCAAGAGTATTTTTTGTTTTATTGAACATACGATAATACCTAAAGTCGAGTTCCTTTCTATCCGTCCACTCAATAAAAAGTAGGGTTTGCAATCGATCATTTTAGTATTTTCCTTTTTATACATTGACAATCACCACTGACACTAAACCCCCACTCACACGAAATTGACACACGGGAATGGATGGATAGAAATGAACTCGACTTTAAATGTTATTTTTTCAACAACTGCTTCATATTATTAACAAACAATATTATAATTTCAAATGTTTGGAAATCTTAATAAAAAACGAAAAAAATGCTCATTACCTCATCACTGTTGTAAATTATAATAGACTTTACATTTATAATACATTTAAAAACTTTTTTTGGCTTTTGCCTGGCATAAATAATTGATGTTAGCCAATAGTCAAAGCAACTAACTTTGACTATTGGCTAACATCAATTATTTATTTTTAACTTATATTATTTAATTTATAACTTATTTCGTAAGTTGTATTAACATATAGGGTGTCTACGCTAAACCGTTCGTTAAAAGTTTATGGGGTTGCCGTTGCACTAAAAATTTGAAAAAAATCCTTGTCATATGGTTGAATCAGTTCTCCTTATGTGAAATATTTTCAACTTTATATCACTTCCGGTTCCACCGGAAGTAGCACCAAGTTTGTTGTTTTAAATGGAACACCCTATATATTAGTAATATTTTGGGTTCGTCGTTTAAATTGCAACATATTTTATTCGAACGTATGTACACTTATCTCTTATAGTTTTCAAGAAAAAAAATTATTTCTAAAATTCTGACCTCTAAAAGGCATTTTGAAATCTGTCTGTAACTTTTCTTAAGAATAAGATAAAAATATGATTTATATTTCTACTTGTACCTAGAGGATGCCTCTCTATGAGTGAATTAATTGGAAACTGTCAATTTTCATAATAAGTGTTCTAAAAATGTCAATATCTAAGTGCCCTCTTTAATATCTAGTAATTCAATTTTTTTTAATGGAATGGCCCAATTTTTATCACATGGTACGATTGGGGGGAAGATTTCCTACAAAAAAGTATTATAAAACTCTACTCCTAAAGCAAGTAGTTTTCGAATTATTTCAAAAATTCGTTTTTCGTCGCATTTATGCAGGGAATAATGCGCGCATAAGTCGCAATTGAATTTTAGTAGGCCAGCAGTATTCTTTTGTTTTATCGCGATTGTATTGGAAAATGTCAAATAATAAAAATAATTAGTACAAAGTTTTACAGAAATCAACAAAATAAATTATTACACAAATCAACAAATTATCAATTTATTCTTTATACATGGCAACTGCCAATTGAACAAAATTTGATTTCAATCTTCTTAATCTTGTTTTATTCATCAGCGACAAATGTGGATAGGTTTCATTAAATATTGTACGTCTTCGAGTACCAATTCTATCGCAGTTGCCATGTATAAAGAATAAATTTACAATTTGTTGATGGATGTATTTATTCATTTCGTTGATTTCTGTATAACTTTGTACTAATTGTTTTTATTATTTGACATTTCGCATTACTTAAGCGACAAAACAAGAGCATTACTACTTGCCTACTAAAATTCAGTTGCGACTTATGCGCGCATTATTCCCTGCATAAATGCGACGAAAAACGAATCTTTGAAATAATTCGAAAACCACTTGCTTTAGGAGTATAGTTGTTAATACTTTTTTGTAGGAAATCTTCCCCCCAACCGTACCACGTGATAAAAAATGGGTCGTTCCATTTAAAAAAATTGAATTACGAGATATTGAAGAGAGCACTTTGATATTGACATTTTAAGATCACTTATTGTCAAAATTGACAGTTTCCAATTAATACACTCATAGAGGCATCCTTTAGGTACAAGTAGAGATATAAATCATATTTTTATCTTACACTTAAGAGAAGTTACAGATAGATTTTAAGATGCCTTTTAGAGGTCAAAATTTAAGAAATATTTTTTTTGCTTGAAAACTATAAGAGATAAGTGTACATATGTTCGAATAATATATGTTGCAATTTAAACGAGGAATCCAAAAAATTACTAATATACAGGGTGTTCCGCTTAAAATAACAAAGTTGGTGCTACTTCCGGTGGAACCGGAAGTGATATAAAGTTGAAAATACTTCACATGAGGAGAACTTATTCAACCGTATGACAAGGATTTTTTTCAAGTTTTTAGTGCAACGGCAACCCCATAAACTTTTAACGAACGGTTTAGCGTAGACATCCTGTATATTGGACGTCACAACACACCCAGGGACACGCAGAGTTATTATTTTTAAATAACAACTCCCCGTGCACGGGAATCGAACCAGGTCTGTGGCGCGCCGAGCGATTTACCGTCCGGTGACGTTACCGTTCGGCCACCACCTGCCCTTAAAAACTTTTTAAAAATTAAAAAATGAATTACTCGGAGCTGAAAAACCGTTTTTTTTTTTCCGGAACCGAAACCGATAATGTTTTGTTTAATTGATAATTTTTTGTTTAATTGAACCCGAACGAAAACCTAAACACAAAAAAATAACGGTTCGGATCTCTTGGCTTCTAGGGTCCTCATTTAAAAAAAAAATGAACTAAAACCAAATTAATAATAATCAATATTGGGTTTTTATCATTGTTTGTTAAGTAATCATTAAAATTCTTACATTTCTCAATTTTGTCGTCTAATTGGACACGGGCCTGTTTCTCCGGCGGAGGCCCCCCGGAGTTGACCCTCAAATCCACATCGGCCGGCTCTAGACTGGGGGGACTGACCTCCCTGTTCCTCCTCACGTAGTTGCGGCTTTTGCTCAGACCCTTCACACTCTTAAAGCCAGAATTATCTTTGATTGGTGACGATTTCCTCTCTTTGCCGTTGTTGGCTTTACTACCACTCGACTTTTTACCGTCGTTCCGGCTCGAAGAACTACTAGCCCCCATCAAAGCGGAAGCGGAGGAGGAAGAACCCTTTTTATACTTAGAAGGACTCTTCGAAGACGACCTGTTGTTACAGTTGGCTTTCGACTTTGTTGGGGAATCCAGAAGCGAACTAGTAGAACTCGAGCCCGACGACATGGTGGACGCCAGCGACGAAGGCGGCGATTTGTTATTATTACTACTACTACTACGGTTCGACTTATTCGAAGCTTTATTATTATTGTTGGTGCAATTAATGGGAGAGGAGGGGCGTTTTGACTTCATCGGGATACGGGAGGATACAGTTTTCGTTTTGGGTTCATCTTTATTGTTCAAAAAACGGGCCGCCTCGGCCCGCGCGCTCCCTTTACTATTAACAAGTTTACTATCTAGTGCGTTAATTGTTGTATTATTGTTAGGTTTATTGATATCTAATTGTTGGTTGGAATTTACAGTGTTTTGTTGTTGTTGTCGCAGCAGGCGGGGATCTCTGATCGGCCTGACGGCCGCCACGAGGGCACTGTTTACCGGCGCTATTTTCGGGAGTCCGACGGCTGGCGTATTGTTATTGAGTTGCGGCTTTTGTTGTGGAATTGTCTGGAAAAATAATTCTGCTTTCAATAATACTCCTTTATAAAAAAGATAACTTGAAATACAAGAATGGATAAGTTAGTCAAATCAATAATCAATTTATTTTTTCCTTCTTTCAATAATAGTTCCTTGTCCAAAAAAAAGGCAGGAAATAAAACGTTTTCAATAAGTTCCTTGTCCAAAAAAAAGGCAGGAAATAAAACGTTATCTTCAGAAACTGCACAGAGACTTATACAGACAGTCCGCCCAATGTAATTATTTGGACGCCAAAAATGGAATCACCGATTTATTGCGACACAGTTTTTGGAATCTAGGAGACTTTTACGTTTAAATAAAATAATATCTGTCAATTGATAGAGTACTTTAAATTTAGAATTATTATATCTGATTAATAACGAAATTGCGAATGGAGATGCTATCTGTAAGATTTTATTTTAATAATAATTTTGTTTCATGCATTCCCTATGCTATGGAATGTCTGTATAGTTGTCTGTAGTTTTAGTTATCCTGTATCTAGCAGAGCTGGGACGAATCTTCGTAAAAATAATTCGAATCACGAGTCCGAATCCTCGTAAAAATAATCACCTAATATGATTCGAATCACGAATACTCGAATAAAGGATTCGTAAGAGATAAATATGATTCGAATCAAAGATTCTAATCTTGTTTTTTCGAATCACGAATACAAATCCTATAAGAATAAATTTGATTTTATTATTTTTTTTAACCATTAACATTTTAATATTGCTAGCAGTTGTTTTAAGAAAAATATTCAAAACCTAATTATTTATTATTGACACTGATCATCGTTGATAACAGACTAAATTCCGTGATTCCGTGTTACTCTGATTGAAGATGTTATTGTGTGTTTTTGAACTTCACTTCAAATCAGTGTTTTGTACCCGTGGCGCATGAAGTAAAATTTCGAGTTTAGAAAAGCCCCGTGAAAATTTGTCGAGGGTCGCTGCGCGACCCTCGACAAATTTTCTACGCGGGGCTTTTCTAAACTCGAAATTTTACTTCATGCTTAGTCTGGGAGTGGACAACACTCGTTCTTAGAAGTTTCAAATTGAAGGATGACTCTAGATTACTAAATTTATTACTCAAAGGACCGTTTTACAAAGGCTACACCTCGAAGGACCAATTGTAGTCTTCAGAGACCGAAGGACTACAGGGAAGTGAAGTTTTTTTACAAAAAAAAAACATCGAATATCTGAAGGTTTATAGCGTGGGTATGAAAGAAAAAATCCATTCTTTTATAAAATTCGAAGTTGGGTTGGGTTGTTTTCAGTGCTTTTAACATCACTTTAAATCAGTGTTTTATACGCGTAGCGTATGAAGTAAAATTTCGAGTTTAGAAAAACCTCGTGAAAATTTTCCACGCGGGGCTCGAAATTTTACTTCATGCTTAGTCTGGGAGTGGAAGACACTCGTTACTTTAAAATATGTCACAAGTGTGTATCGTAACTGTCAGAATGAAAAAAAATTGATATGTCTATCATAGTACTTTCCCCCATGTTAAATATTTGAGCTTTTCCAGGAAATGTTTCTTATTCCTGTTAAACTTTGTTCATGCTTAACCTGCGAGTAGAATCACTCGTTCAAAACTTTAAATTGAACTCTTTTATAAAATCGAAGAATGCCTCAAAATTACGTAAAAAAAATTCATTGAATATCATTAAAGCCGGGAAAGTCAGAAAAAACTCATTGATTTTCATTTAAATTGACCAAAACACTGAAAAAAACGTTTAAATAAATCGCGAAAAGTAACAAAATACACAGAAATATCCCTCCCAGATAATATTCACGAATATATCCTAAAGATTTTCAACCATGTTTACAAGACTCAAAACTTCCCCCAGGAATGGAAGAGGGGGATAATAACATGCATACACAAGCATAATAACGATCCTCAATTAATTAGCAGCTATCGACCTATCGCCCTGCTTCCTGTACTGGGAAAGACATTTGAGTCAATACTTAAAAACAAACTGCTAAACCTCTTATCCGATCGCATTCCACCCTACCAATTCGGTTTTACCCAACACAAATCCACAACTCTGCCTCTGTCCATACTCACATCCAACTGTCAAACAGCACACCTCGATGTGCAAAAATCCACTATACTTTTGCTAGACAACCAAAAAGCTTTCGATTCCGTATGGCATCGAGGTTTGCTGTATAAATGTAACGCCCTTAAAGTTCCCCCACACCTTTTACATTTAATTGTTAGTTTCCTAAACAACAGATCCATACGTATACGCATCCAAAACTCCTACTCACGTTCCTTTATCCCCGAACAAGGTGTCCCTCAAGGTTCCCCACTATCCCCTCTACTATATAACATTTTTGTCCACGACGTCTATCACCGATTCTACTTATTTTAACCCTTCCTCCTATTGCCTACTTTTTCCAGACGATACTGCATTAATAAGTCATGCTTCAACACTACAGAAGGCACTAGGCACACTTCAAGATCTGATCGACACACTACAACAATGGTTTTGTAAATGGAGATTAACAATCAACTGTAACAAATCCCAATTATTCATCCCATACCACCGAATTACAAATTATCCATATTCCGTCACCATTAATCACCACCAATTATTTCCACTCCCAATATGCAAATACCTTGGAATATCCTTTGACACCAAGTTTACCTTTAAAGCCCACACCAAATCCCTTAAGCTGAAAATCAAGAATAGGGCTCGGCACTTCAGATCCTTAACGTACAAGGATAAAGGAATTTTAACCAACACAGCAGTACACATTTATAAAATGATTTGCCGGCCTCTGCTTGATTATGCAGCTATCCTATTCCATGAACCCAATCCTACATCCTTAAAAAATATACAAGTAGGTGAACGATCAGCTCTTAGAATTCTAACAAAAATTAGGCATCCAGATAATCCACTCCATAACCCTTCTAATGCCCTCCTATATCAACGTACCCAGTTAATACCAATTGAAGAACGCATCACACATCTAAGTACAAAATTCGCCACCAACCCACACATCGTAGACACCCAAAATCACCTATGCCTTTCCCGCAATCCCAATCAAAATCCTAAATTCAAGCATCCAGCAAATACCATCTATCAGTACATCTCATCTCATCAATAACATAAACTAAAACATCAATGTCAGCAGACTACGGGCTGAAAGACCTCTGGTCGAGAGCCCTTCAAAGAGCAAGATCAAATTTTAAGATGTATACATTTCATTCCACATTGTAAACAATTATCTTGTACTGATCTTTAATATTGGAGGTGATTTTAACGTCAAATTCAATAGCGATGACGCACGGGCAACTCAACTTTGCGATCTCTTTACATCCTATGGATTGGCTGGTATGGTCACACTTAACACTAGGAACACTAACTGCCTGGATAATGTTTTTTCTAACATTGATAATGCTATATTATCAGTTCTCCCAATCGACACAGGCCTGTCCGATCATGTGGGAATTATATTCAGCTAAAACTCCATCGGGTTTCCCATGTAAGAAATAAATATCGCATTGTAAGACCGATTACAGTGTTGGGTAAGTTCAATCTATATAAACTATTAGAAGATACCGATTTCAGTTTTGTCCATGAACATGATATGGACTTAGAGGAAAAATTTTCAATATTCCTCCAATTAATATCAAATTATATGTTAAAGTGTTTCCCAGAGAATTCAATACGTGTGAGTAACAAACACAGTAATAGAGTTAAATGGTTCAACGCTCATCTAAAACAAATGCGCGAAACAGTCCTTTTAATGAAGGAAGGGGCAAATAAATATCCTGAACTAAAAATCACTTATATAAATTATAAAAAAAAAATATCAATTAGCACTAAAAAATGCCAGAGTGTCTGCTAATGATACATTTATAAAACAATCCAATAACATTCCAATGGCAATGTGGTCACTCATGAAAAATAATCATCATGTAAAGGAAAGGGTAAACGATATTCATCCGGATTCATTTAATATTTTTTTTAGCACCGCTGGAGCTGAACTCTCTAATAGTCTGCCACTCTCAAATACAGATCCCACAGAATTCCTATACAGATCTAACCTAACGCACAATGCATATTTCCAATTTAAGGAAGTAAGTATGAATGAGGTAGGGAGTGTAGTCAGATGTCTTAAAAATTCTCATGCACGAGACATATACGGAATGTCTACAAATTTGTTTAAAGGCATGATTAATGTAATTATTTCACCACTGACAAAATTAATCAACTGTTGTATAAACGAGTCCATTTTCCCAAGTGTACTTAAACGAGGCTGCATCATTCCAGTCTTCAAAAAGGGGAGTAAGTCGGATATTAATAACTATAGACCAATATCCTTGCTGCCTATCATCTCAAAAATAATAGAAAAAATTCTGTGCAAACAACTTTCTCTATTCCTTGATTCACAGAATACGCTCAGTGACTGTCAGTACGGTTTCCGAAGGGGTATGTCAACCGAGGACGCAGTTCTTGCACTTACGGAAGAAGTTGCCCGAGGTTTCAACTCAGGTATGTCTACAGTAGCATCTAGCAAAGCTTTTGACTGCGTTTCTCATTAGATTCTCCTTCGGAAGCTGTATTTTTATAATCTGCATCCACATAGTTGTAGAATGTTAGCCTCTTACTTGAGTGATAGGCGGCAGCAGGTATTGGTCAGTGGTACATTACCGGCTGAAACAAATATTGACTTAGGTGTACCACAAGGGTCAATTTTTGGACCGTTGCTGTTTATACTTTATACCAACGACTTGTCTTTGCAAGTAAATAAATCGGAAATAGTCCAGTATGCTGATGATACCACTCTGATTAACCGATCTAGGGATGTACATTCGGCTCTACAGAATAGTGCAGTGACAGCATTGAAGGCATCGTAATGGTTCTCATCCAATAAATTAGCACTTAACGTAAGTAAAACCGAGACATTAACATTCTCACTGCGAAACGGAAACGAGCTCAATGAGTGTGTTAAATTTCTGGGTATACATGTTGACAACAAACTAAATTGGCGTGCACATGGAGACGTTGTTTCTGGGAAGTTGTGTAAAATTATATTTTTGCTAAGACACCTGACCCATTCCTTACCCCAATCAGCATTAAAAACTGCGTATTTTGGCTGTTTTCATTCGAATCTTACCTATGGAATTCTTGCATGGGGCCACTCACCTATTCTTGCCGGACTGTTTGGCATTCAGCGTCGGGCCGTGAGAGTAATCTCCTCCCTTCCTTACAGGGCTGATTGCCAACCAGTCTTTACTGAAATGAATGTCCTTACACTACCTTGTGTATACTTGTTAAGATGCATTGCGTATGTTAGAAAAAACATTAACCAGTACACAACGCATGATGTAATCCATAACCATCTAACTAGGCGTAGGCATCTGATATACCCAGCCCAACTACGGTTAACTAAAACCAAAAATGCGAACAACTTTTATGGACCTAAACTGTACAACGCCATACCACAGGGCATAAAAGACCTGACTGATGCCAAATTCTATAATTGCCTCAAAAAATACTTTATATCTAAAGCATTTTATGCTATAGAGGATTGCTTATCCAATAGATTTACTGATTTGATTGTAAGTTGCCCACTTTCTATTGAGCCTTGAATTATTTTTGTAATTAATTTTAACGTGTCTGTATTGTCCCTTAATTTATTTTAATTTTATTTACTTACAACCTTTGTATAGTTAGCTAATTATTGATATGTATTAGACTTGTGTAAACTTCGTGTATTAGCACCAAATAAATGATTTGATTTGATTTGATTTGATTAATAAAGATTATTATATATATATACACAGAAATTATGAAAAATATCAAAACTATTGACATTTATTAAGAATCATGAAACACTAAAAAAAAATATTAGCAGAGTAATAAGAAATCATAAAAATATATAAATACCGTCAACAGTTATAAAAATCTGGAAAATTATTAAAGTCAATAGACTGGAGTATTAGTTGTGTAATGATTAATTTTGAAGATTTTTACTTCTAGTTTATTTTATCAATTAGTTTTGTTAGCGTTGACAACATTTATTGTGGTCATTATTTATTTTTAATGTTGACAATTATCATTTTTATTCCAATTATAAATTACACAAATTTAAACAATAACAAATTCTATAAATATAATTTATAATGGGAATAATAATAAAAAATGTCAACATTTAAATCGATAAAATAAACTGGAAATTACAGAAGTCTTCTAAATTAAACATTATACAAATATTTATTTAAAAAAAACGTTAAAATTAAAAAAATTCTGACTTCAAATAATATTAAACAAAATTTTGAAAACTAGATTATTATCTTTAAAAACATTTTCCGTCATTTAATCTTCTTATCAAAGCATTCAGTTTGAAGTTTCGAACGAGCGTTTCCACTCCCAGACTAAGCATGAAGTAAAATTTCGAGTTTAGAAAAGCCCCGCGTAGAAAATTTGTCGAGGGTCGCGCAGCGACCCGAGACAAATTTTCACGGGGCTTTTCTAAACTCGAAATTTTACTTCATGCGCCACGCGTATAAAACACTGATTTAAAGTAATATAAAGCACAGAAAACAACTCAACCCAACTCAACTTCGAATTTTTTTAAAAATAGGATTTTCTCTTTCATACCCACGCTATGAACCTTCAGATATTCGTTGTTTTTTCGTAAAAAATCTTCACTTCCCTGTAGTCCTTCGGTCTCCGAAGACTACAATTGGTCCTTCGAGCTCTAGCCTTTGTAAAACGGTCCTTTGAGTAATAAATTTAGTAATCTAGAGTGATCCTTCAATTTGAAACTTCTAAGAACGAGTGTTGTCCACTCCCGGACTAAGCATGAAGTAAAATTTCGAGTTTAGAAAAGCCCCGCGTAGAAAATTTGTCGAGGGTCGCGCAGCGACCCGAGACAAATTTTCACGGGGCTTTTCTAAACTCGAAATTTTACTTCATGCGCCACGCGTATAAAACACTGATTTAAAGTGATATAAAAGCACTGAAAACAACTCAACCCAACCAAACTTCGATTTTTTTTAAAAATAGGATTTTTATTTTCATACCCACGCTATGAACCTTCAGATATTCGTTGTTTTTTCGTAAAAAAACTTCACTTCCCAGTAGTCCTTCGGTCTCCGAAGACTACAATTGGTCCTTCGAGCTGTAGCCTTTGTAAAACGGTCCTTTGAGTAATAAATTTAGTAATCTAGAGTGATCCTTCAATTTGAAACTTCTAAGAACGAGTGTCGTCCACTCCCAGACTAAGCATGAAGTAAAATTTCGAGTTTAGAAAAGCCCCGCGTAGAAAATTTGTCGAGGGTCGCGCAGCGACCCGAGACAAATTTTCACGGGGCTTTTCTAAACTCGAAATTTTACTTCATGCGCCACGCGTATAAAACACTGATTTAACGAGAAATTTAAAAACACACAAACAAAAATTATTCATGTTAATCCTCATAATTAATTAGAATTATTTTGAACGATTCGAATCCTTTTTTAAGCATTCGAATCCTTTTATCCTTTTATAAAGATTCGAATCACCGGCATTTGGATTCGAATACGAATTCTTTTAAAAAAATGTAACGAATCCGGATTACGAATCCAGTTTAACTAAAGTATTCGAATGCCTCTATTGAATCATCTAAAAGGATTCGAATCCTAAATGATTCGAATCCTGCCCAGCTCTGGTATTTAGTTATAAAATTATTGGCTAACCATTCCACCTAACATTCGACTACTTCTTTAACAAACAAAAAAATTAACTCACCTTAGTTTTAACCTCGCCGGATTCTTCGAGAAGTTGTTTGGCAACTTCCGGTTTCAGCAGCAAGTTCTGCACGAAAACACGGGGGAGACAGAGTGAATAAGTAAATGGTCTTTCTATTTCATGCGGCAATTTATTTACCTTGGTTTTTGCTCCGTCGTCGGTGATCGCCCCCTTCTTGATCAACTGCTGCTCCTGGAGTTTGACCTGCGCTTGGAGGACCTCCAGCTCGAGCTTCTTCTGCTGCAGCTCAAGGAGCTGCTTCTGCTTGAGGATGATCTTCTGCTGCATGTCCAACGTGGCCGGATCGGCGACCAGGGGCGGTTTTGTTGTGGCGGCTATCGTTATCACTGGCTCTTTTTTACCTATTGCCGTCTATAAAAATATCGTGTTACTATTCCTCCCGGTGTTCGTTTTTACTTTCCCCCATATGTAAAACAAAGGGAAAGTATTGTTTTCGCGATTTTTTTTTTTGTTATTTTGTGGTGAGTTCGATTTTTGATTGTATAATTTTTTGTGTGCGGCTAAAAATATCGTGTTACTATTCCTCCCGGTGTTCGTTTTTACTTTCCCCCGTATGTAAAACAAAGGGAAAGTATTGTTTTCGCGATTTTTTTTTTGTTATTTGTGGTGAGTTGAATTTTTTATTGTATAATTTTATGTGTGCGTCTAAATTAATATTTTTGGTTCTTCTGAATCTAGGCATTCTTGAATTAAAAATATGCGAGAATATTTCGGTCTCATATCTGTTCAACTATTCAGACAAGCAGTGGATAAAATCCGAATAGCTATATCGATTGCCAAAGCCCGAAACGGATTAGGCACCACAAGGAGAAAAAGAAATTGGCCCAATTAAAAGTGATTTTGAAATTTAATATCTTGTGTTTCTTTGAAACACCATCATTGTAAGCCTTGGGTATTTATGTTAATTTCTTGTAACTAAGTTCCATAATATTTATATTTTATAATAATTTTTAGTTATCAATATTTTGTAATTGAAATAGTCACTAGTTATAAGTAATCAATGTTATAAATGACGTTCTTGAACATTAAAACACCATTCTCTGTTATTAGGATAAATATTTTCATTTATCATAATTATTTAAAGAGATTATTAACACAGTGAATTTTTAATATAAGTATACATATCCTGATAATTACAATGTTCGGTAAGTTTTTAAGAATTCGTTGCTTTTATAATAAAAGTCAATTTGTAGCTTCAAACGAGTGTTTTCCACTCCCAAATTAAGCATGAAGTAAAATTTCGAGTTTAGAAAAGCCTGCACATTTGGTTTGGTCGCTCCGTTCAGGATTTTCTAAACTCGAAATTTTACTTCATGCGCCACGCGTATAAAACACCGATTTAAATTGAAGTTCTAAATAGCTAGCTGCTCGAGTTTGATCTCACGTTAATAAATAGCACAAACGTATATTTCAAGTTACCAAATCTTCAAAAATTAATTGAAGTTCGAAATAGCTAGTTGCTCGAGTTTGATCTCACGGTAATAACTCTTACAAACGTATATTTCAAGTTACCAATTCTTCAAAAACTCAAAAGCCACAATTTTTTTTTGTATTTATAAATTTTTACATATCCTAAAGCAAATTGCTCGATTTTTTAAAAGCGCGTCATTTGGTCACACGTAATAAACATTTGGTAAAGAGTATTAACCGTGAGATCAAATATGTTTTTAACTTCACTTTTAATCAGTGTTGTATACGCGTGGCGAGTGAAGTAAAATTTCAAGTTTAGAGTAGAAAACACTCGCTTAAAGCTTCAAATTATACTCTTTAAAAAAACGGATATTTTAAAATTAACAGCATATACGCTGTAATTAGAATATGTATACTTGGGGCCAGTTGCACCAGACACGTTTACCTGGATCAACTTTAAACTAAAGTTAAAGTGACATTAGAACTATAGGAACTGTCATCGTGAACTCGAGTTTAACGTGTTTGGTGCAACTGGGCCTTACAAGAAAAACTCCCTGTATGTAGTTTACTGGTTCTCAAATATTCTCGCAATTATGAATTCATTGAAACATTTTACAAACCTTGGCACGGTTTATATTTTTAATTTGTGTTGAATATTTATAAGTAAAGAAGAATTTTACAGATGACTTGTAAACAAAATATGTAAACTAATATATAAAATTACGAAACAACTATTCGTGAAAATGCAAACAATGTCTTAATTAATAAGATAATTTAAGACGATAAATATCCATTGAAACAACTACTTCCCGTGCAAATACACCTCCGGATATTGAATTATACAATGAAATATTTAAAATCTTATTTAATTTGATTTGTTACAACGCTCTATTAAAGTATATGTAACGTTTAGGTTAAATTCTCTTCAAACCAACTAACAATACAATTTAAAATGAAAGGAGAGATAGCAACAAATTAGATTCTGTATTGTGGAGGCTTCTACTTTGTTATACATGTTAATTACACAATGAAACACTTTTAACACTTTAAACACCTTTAACTTTGTTACTCCATGTTTGATAATGACAAGCTAAATTTGTCGAAACTGCAGTCACATTAAATAAAACGTGTTATACAAACAAAGTTAAAAGTGTTTCATTGTGCAACAAATTAGAAGTGAAAGGACTTGGATTAAAACTAATGTCTTAGGCCATATATAGACGCGTTTCGAGATTCATCTCTCTTCAGTATAGCTTTGCTTATGACGATAAAAAAAAATTAGGAATAAAATTAAAACAAACTTACTTGGAAAGAGTGTTGTGTGTGAAATAAACAGGTACACAGAAATGGAATGAGTGAAAATGATGGTCGGTATTTATAGGTAAAAAAGGGGATTATGTCATTAGCAGGTATGAAGAATGTGAGACCTTATTATTTACCTTACGGTACAGTTCAAACAAGATAAATTCAAATTTAAAACTATTTGAATTCGAGAAAATAAGCTTACGCTTCTTATAGTTTGCACACTTTAAACATAATATATAAAATTACGAAAAAACTATTCGTGTATGTAAATTAACTTGAGAAAGCATGGATCGTGAATTAATTAATTTGAATTTGTGTTCAGTATTCCGGCACCAGGTACCCACAGACGCGTTTCGGACTTCAAGGTCCTCTTCAGTGTGGTCCCGACCCAGTGCTGAGGAATACTGAACAGTTCTGACTATATCAAGCCAATATGTGAAAACTTTCACATATTGAATTAATTAATTTACTACTCGTCTTAAAAAATATAATTTATTTTAATTTTGTAATACCTACTTCGTCCAAATTTTCTGAATATTGCAATTTTAATTTCATGAAATAAATTATAACGGATCGGTTGCACAAAATACGTGTATCGCGTTTATCTCTGATCTGGGTAAATAGTTTATAACTTAAGAATTCAAAAATTGAAACGACCAATGGGAGGAACTTTGGGATGGTAAATTTTAGATCAAATTTGATATTGATTTCACTCACCTCATTTCAAAAATCAACAATCAAATGTTTGAAAGATGAACACCATCTGTAGAAATAAAATGTTGGGACACGTAAAATGTGTTTAGTGTGTGTCAAACTTTGGACCTTTCTTTTCCTCTCATTCAAATATTTTTTTTCTCCAACACCTCGAATAAGACACCATATTTTCATAGTTATTAGTACAAAAAGAAGGACATTTGTGCACATTACTAGTTTCCATGGCGATTGTACAAAAATGTATATTCTTTTCGTCCAAGGCCGAAAAGTAATTTGACATTGGTAATTAATGACGTGTCAAACTTTAAATTTATAACATTCAAATTAAGAAAGTGCGTAATGAAAATGAACAGTTGAGTTCGATGAATTGATTCTCTGCGCACAGACCTGATGTAAAGAAATTAGCTAATATAGCCACTTTCGAATTGTTACCTTTGAAATCAAGATAAGTGTATGAAAATAATTATTGTCGATTAATACACTCGACCACAAAAAAAAACGCGCCACTTGAAAATTCACGTTTTTTTCGTGAATATTCAAACAGCCATAACTTCGGTCGATGTGGATGAAATTTGATGAATTTTTGAGTTTTTGGAACGCTAAAGTTTTCTCTTTAAGGACACATAAGTGGATATAACGAAATTTAAGCATTTCTGCATTTAAAAGTCCTACCAACAAAAAAATGTTCAGAATGTTAAAAATGATAAAAGTTGAGAAGTTATACTGTGCCCAAAAAAAATCGTTGCTCTATTTCAAAAAAAGCGCAACAAAATTCCATAATTTTCCTTTGAAATAAGCGAAAAATCATGTCGATCCAATGATTTGGTTCGAAGTTATGGCAGTTTTTTTTAAAAAGTGTATTTTGGGGCATAACTTTGGCGGACAGGCATAACTCTGCTGACAAACCTGTGACATTATGCGATTTAAAAAGCTTGAAGTTTTCTCTTTGAGGCATGTTAGTCAGATCTTTGCACATTTTACCCCCTTTCACCCCCTAAAGGCGATGAAACGTTTTTCACTTTAAAACTTTTAACTTTGTTAACTTGTACAATGCGCAAAAAAAATTGTGGCTTCGAGCAAGGGACATCCAGAATAAATTTAAAGGAGAAGAACTAAATTTATTCTGGATGTCCCTTGCTCGAAGCCACAATTTTTTTTGCGCATTGTACAAGTTAACAAAGTTAAAAGTTTTAAAGTGAGGGGGTAGAAGGGGGTAAAATGTGCATGTTTGAACATCTGACTAACATGCCCTTAAAGAGAAAACTTCAATCTTTTTAAATCGCATAATGTCACAGGTTTGCGAGCAGAGTTATGCCTGTCCGCCAAAGTTATGCCCCAAAATACACTTTTTAAAAAAACTGCCATAACTTCGAGCTAAATCATTGGATCGACATGATTTTTCGCTTATTTCGAAGGAAAATGATGGAATTTTGTTGCGCTCTTTTTGAAGTGGAGCCATGATTTTTTTAGGCACAGTATAACTTCTCAACTTTTATCATTTCTAACATTTTGAACATTTTTTTTGTTGGTAGGACTTTTAAATGCAGAAGTGCCTAAATTTCGTTATATCCACTTATGTGTCCTTAAAGAGAAAACTTTAGCGTTCCAAAAATTCAAAAATTCATCAAATTTCATCCACATCGACCGAAGTTATGGCTGTTTGAAGATTCACGAAAAAACGTGAATTTTCAAGTGGCGCGTTTTTTTTGTGGTCGAGTGTATTAATCGACAATAATTATTTTCATACACTTATCTTGATATCAAAGGTAACAATTCGAAAGTGGCTATATTAGCTAATTTCTTTACATCAGGTCTGTGCGCAGAGAATCAATTCATCGGACTCACTGTTCATTTTCATTACGCACTTTCTTAATTTGAATGTTATAAATTTAAAGTTTGACACGTCATTAATTACCAATGCCAAATTACTTTTCGACCTTGGACGAAAAGAATATACATTGTTATATCCACTATGTGTCCTTAAAGAGAAAACTAGCGTTCCAAAAATTAAAAAATTCATCAAATTTCATCCACATCGACCGAAGTTATGGCTGTTTGAAGATTCACGAAAAAACGTGAATTTTCAAGTGGCGCGTTTTTTTTGCGGTCGAGTGTAGTTTGCGTAACTACAAAAAGGATTAGCAATATTCCATATCTTACGTACAACACATGTCGTTTTAATGGAGAGAGTTTCTTTTAGAGTTTAAGTTTTTAAAAATAAAATCACTTGATGTTTCACCATGTGATCAATGAGAAAATAGTTAAAGATTTGTCAAACGCTGTTGGAGAAAAAAATAGTATGTTTAATTCGGACAAAAAATGAGTTTTTGGGCCTCGTAATATTACCAGACTTCGTTGCGCGTCATCCGGCAAACGTCTTTCTCGTCCCAAAAACAATTATTTTTTCTTCTAGTGAAACAAATATCTATATTGTCACTCCATATTATAACCTGTCTTTAAAAACCTGACTTAACCGGTATACATTTGATTATATTAACATTACCCAATTTTTGATTTGTCCCAACATTTTATTTCCACCGATGGTACGTTAAAAATGCAAGAATTTAAGCCTAAATAATGTGTAATTTTGTTTTTTATAAGAAGTCTACGAGAATTATAAAATGCATGTAACTTTCTCAAAAAAAAAAAATAAATCATTATTAGTAAATAGAATTGTTAAGGGCGAAAAGGCCATTTCAAAAGGAATTTAAGTTTATTTATATTTATTTTTGTATCCTTGGTAGTTTAATGTTCTATGTGTGTCTTATTCCATTTATTCAATTTTGTTAATTTAAATCGACATTATTAACTCCATAACAACCGTAATAAACAAGGATTTATTCACTAGTGAACTAAAACTTTTTTAGGTCACTAGTGAGTTAAAAAATTTATTTAAAAATAAATGTAAAGTACATTTTCTTTACAATTTCGTCAAAATTGAATAAAAACATATATACGCCACGTGAATTAAACACCTTTATTCACTCAAAGAAATGATTTCACTCGCGCCGAGGCGCTCGTGAAATCAAAAATCTTTTCGTGAATAAAATCGTGTTTAATTCACTTGATGTATAATATTTATTAACTAGACGAGAAATTATTAAACATGTGTGCTCATAACACCAATAGTCCTAAGGTGCGATTTATTCAACTTATCAAGTGATTTAGGGTATCGAAATGGCATTATTATTAGGCAAATCACGTAATTAGTTGCATAGGGATACAAATAATTTCGCATTTCTTCGTATTTCTCGCCTACTTAAAAGATATACATCTTGATAATGAAGGTTTAAATTAAATTACACTTGGTTTGTTTCACAATTTTTAACTTTACTATTTACTCGACTAGTTTCGCGTTTTACAGCATTATCAATTCAAGAAAAAAAAAGATATACATCCCTGAAATGTGTTTCTCAAATTAACTACAGATTTTTAACATATTCCTTGTTCTTAAATTCGAAAGATATGTTTGCCTTTTTTTTTTCTATAAATGTTGAAATATTTCACACTGGACTCAAACTTACTTGTATGTAAATATTATTAAGCCCTAGTTTTATAATAATTACCTAAAGTAGCTGTAACTAAAGTTGACTTCAAGTTGAAGTGTTCTTTAAGTCCGTATATTTTTCTTATGAAACGTCAAAATTAATGTGGAATTATGAAACAGTTTGGCATCAAAGGTGAGTAAATATTAGAGCTGGGACGAGTCCTCGTAAAATGGATTCGAATCACGAATCCGTATCACCTAATATGATTCGAATCACGAATACTAGAATAAAGGATTCGTAAGAGATAAATATGATTCGAATCAAAGATTCGAATACTGTTTTTTCGAATCACGAATACAAATCCTTTAAGAATAAATTTAATTTTATTATTTTTTTGCAAACATTAATATACCAGTTGTTTTAACAAAAATATTCAAAACCTAATTATTTATTATTAACACTGAACATCGTTGATAAGACTAAATATCTGATTCCCTGTTACTCTGATTAAAGATGTATTTGTGTGTTTTTGAACTTCACTTCAAATCAGTGTTTTGTACGCGTGGCGCATGAAGTAAAATTTCGAGTTTAGAAAAGCCCGAAAATTTGTCTCGGGTCGCTGCGCGACCCGAGACAAATTTTCACGGGGCTTTTCTAAACTCGAAATTTTACTTCATGCTTAGTCTGGGAGTGGAAAACACTCGTTTAAAGCTTCAAATTGAACTCTATTATAAAATCTACAAATGCCTGAAAATTACGTAAATAAAAAAAATCACTGAAAATTAGTGTTTTGGTCAATTTGAATATAATTCCATGACTTTCTCGGTTTTAATGATAAACCGGGAAAGTCAGAGAAAAGTCATGGAATTATATTCAAATTGACCAAAACACTAACAAAACAGCCATATGATATTAAATTTGTCAAAATCAGCTGGCAAATTACAAAACACGTAAAAAATTAGAAAATTAACTTAAATATTGACAAAAACAATGAAAACAATTTAACAAAATGGGGGTTTCCCACAGAAAAAAATTATATAAAAAGGTCAGGGAAAAAAATCTTGAATCAGGAAAATGCCGGAAAATGTCAGTTTTACTTCAAATAATATTAAACAAAATTTTGAAAACTAGATTATTATCTTTAGAAACATTTTCAGTCATTTATTGTTCTTATCAAAGCATTCTGTTCGAAGTTTCGAACGAGCGTTTCCACTCCCAGACTAAGCATGAAGTAAAATTTCGAGTTTAGAAAAGCCCCGTGAAAATTTGTCGAGGGTCGCGCAGCGACCCGAGACAAATTTTCTGGGCTTTTCTAAACTCGAAATTTTACTTCATGCGCCACGCGTGTAAAACATTGATTTAAAAAGAAATTTAAAAACACACAAAAGATATTTTTCAAGTTAATCCTCACAATTAATTCGATTTTTTTGACAGTTCAAAACCTTTTGTAAGTATTCCAATCCTTTTATAAATATTCGAATCCTTTTATTAAGATTCCAATCACCCACATTTGGATTCGAATACGAGTTCTCTTAAAAAATGTAACGAATCCAGTTAAACTAAAGTATTCAATTGCCCTTGCTTTTTAAATCCTCTAAAAGGATTAGAATCCTGAATGATTCGAATCCTGCCCAGCTCTGATATTTATTATGAAATGTCAAAATTAATGTGGTATTATGAAACAGTTTGGCATCAAAGGTGACTTTAAATATTTAAAAAAAAAAAAAAATAATAATAATAAATAATTCGAAAACTACTTGCTTTAGGAGTATAGTTGTATAATACTTATTTATAAGAAATTTCCTCCCCAATCGTACTATGTAATAAAAATAGGGTCATTCCATTTGAAAAAATTGAATTACTAGATATTGAAGAGGGCACTTAGATATTGACATTTTAAGAATACTTATTGTCAAAACCGACAGTTTTCAATTAATTCACTCATAGAGGCATTCTCTAGGTACAAGTAGAGGTGTACATCATATTTTTATCTTATTCTTAAGAGAAGTTAGAGACAGATTTCAAGATGCCTTTTAAAGGTCAACATTTTAGAAATATTTTTTTTCTTGAAAACTATAAGAGATGTACATATATTCGAATAAATTGTATTGCAATTTAAACGAGGAATCTAAAAAATTATTAATACATAGGGTGATATATTTAAAATAACAAAGTCTATGCTACTTCCGGTGGAACCGGAAGTGATATAAAGTTGAAAATATTTTACATAAGGAGAACTGATTCAACCATATGACAAGGATTTTTTTCAAATTTTTAGTGCAACGGCAACCCCATAAACTTTTAACGAACGGTTTAGCGTAGACACCCTGTATATTTTATGATAATATGATAGTGATATGAAATGATATCGTCAAAATAATGTCTTTATTGTCATATATTTTATGATTCATAGTCATAAAATATATGATAATAAAGACATTAAATTTCATGGAATTTTACAGTGTTTCCAATATGCAAATTTATTAATACTAATAAATTTGCATATTGGAAACACTGTAAAATTCCATCAAATTTAATGTCTTTATTATTATATATTTTATGACAATGAATCATAAAATATATGACAATAAAGACATTATTTTGACGATATCATTTCATATCACTATCATATTATCATAAAATATACAGGGTGTCTACGCATTCTGTAAACACTCAATTAAACAATATTTTAGGAATTAAAAAAATTCAAAAATACTGTTCTATTGATTAATGCACGAAAAAAAAGGACTTGCATTTTAAATGTCAGTTATTGTTGTAAAGAAAACTAACGTCTGTAAGTTAAAGTTTGAAGTATATTTGTTTATTAAGAAAACAGATCTGTGTATTAAAAAACTGTAATTTAATATTGATAATTAAATTGGTCAATATTTTATATTAAAAAAAATCAAGCATTTTTAATCATTTCGTATGTTAAAGAGTTTAATTTAGACTTTGGTTTTACAAAAACAGCAAATTATCGCTATACAAACAATAGTCAGTAGCTAAACAATTATCAAGTCGCCATTTAAAAATATCTTCGTCAAATGAGCTTACCAAATCACCAACTTTACTATAAATCGCCATATCTGGCAACACGTTTTAACATTAGAAAGAAAAAAATATTGGAAAAATTAGAGTTACATAAAGTTAACAAAAATATATTCGTATGTGGGAGTTAAACTACACCAAGTCACATTTTTGAAATTTTATAGTGCTATTTATCTCTTTATAGAGTTAAAACTCTGATCCCAGCAGTATATAAAACGTGTTTTGAAAAAATCTGACTTGATGTAGTTTTGCTCCCACATACAGAAATGAACTCGTATTTTGAAAGTGAGGTTTTAAGATAAAGAAAACCACTAGTATCCCTAACATATTAAAAAAAGTCATTAAAAAGATACGAAAAATTCACCAAACTTAAGAAATAGGAGCTGGCCTTTTAGCAATTGTTATATTATTTAAAATCCGTCCCTGTGTCAAAACAACTATTTCGTATATTTGTGCATGTATATGCAGTCCCGAGTTTAGTAACTAGACAAAACAGCAAAATAATATCGATTGATAACCCCCAGTATTCTTTTAATTAAGGAAACATACATATCCCGATGTGTGCTCTGTAAATTTTTAAAGCGATCAGTTTGATATGAGACTGGCTGATAGTTTTAGAAATTATATTCTAAATTTTACACATTCATTTTGATATTGATTAATGTTGATTACATTTTTATACAGGACGTTTTACGATCGGAAATTGCACATTGGCTGATTATGATTATCAATTGTCTCGTATCCAGGCAGTATTTGAATTAATAAACAGGCTTTTAATGGGGTTACTCACAAAGTGTTTTTACAATTACTTTTTCAAAAATAAAATGTGTAAACATAGTGGCGACAAATTTAAAATGGTTAATTTATTTGAATCCATATATTTTAATAACTTCATATAACCAAACCAAATATAGGGGAGAAAAAAGTTATTCACCAATTCAGAGGCCGCGAAACAATTTAAGAGTACCTGCCATTAAAATACCTAAATTCAAAATGTTAGATGTTTAAACAACAAACACTCGTAGTTGCAGTGGCAGATAATTTAAGAGGCGAAAAAAAAAAAAACATATTATAAGGCACGAATTTATAAATTGCAAGATTTGATAATACTTTTCTAAAACTTGTTAACGCGAAATCAAACATAAGCAGTATATTTTGAGCTTCACAATATTGTCATTGTTTTATACGCGTGGCGCATGAAGCAAAATTTCGAGTTTAAAAAAGCCTGAATTTGGATTTGGACGCGACCAGTCCAAATCCAAACGTTCAGGCTTTTCTAAACTCGAAATTTTACTTCATGCTTGATCTAGGAGTGGAAACCTCCGTTAGACAATCAATCAAAAACTTATTTTGCAGTTTCCTTTACTCTCAAATTTATGACATAAAACAAATAGAGTTGATGGTATTTTTTAGTTCAAATTTAAAACAAAAACTAATTCCGGTGCATTATTTATGTGTTATGAACAAATTGGAAAAGCTAAAATTATACGGAAATTATGTATAAAAATTAAATCAAACAATTTTTTTTAGATAAAAATGATCAGAAATTATTTAAAATGAATAGAATTTAATTCAATAAAATAATACTCATAAATTAAATATAAATATTTCAAATCAAAAACTTTGATTTGATATTTTGAAATATCCTATGACGATATTTAAATTTCAATTATAGTCAATCTAAGTTCATTAATTTCTGTGTAGATTCTATAAATTCTATAAGCCCGTTGATTTTATTTAATAGTTTAAACTTTGGTTAGCATTTCAAGAATTTGGTTAGCATTTCCAATTATCATTGAGGTTAATCGATTTATTTTTATTAAATGTCATACTGTTTAATTTTCATACTATATTATATTGATTTTTGTTAGTTTTACATATTATAGCATATTAATTTTGTTAATTTATATGTCCTAAATTGGTTTATTCTGTTGGACAATAAACTTATTTATTTATTTATTTAAATCATATGTAAGTGCAATGAATTCCAATTAAATTCTGTGAATATCATGTTGATTATATAAAGCTTTGATTTTTTGCAATTTCTCAAACAAGTTATAGTTAATCACCTTTTTTACGATATTTCAATTCAAAACTGATTATAGAAAATCTAGTAGAGTACTTAAATTTCAATTATACCTACTAAGTTTCTGATTGATCGTCTAACGAGGGTTTCCACTCCCAGACTAAGCATGAAGTAAAATTTCGAGTTTAGAAAAGCCTAAGAATTTGGATTGGCCGCGTAGCGAAGCGGAGCGGCCAATCCAAATTAGACTTTTCTAAACTCGAAATTTTACTTCATGCGCCACGCGTATAAATCACTAACTTCAAGTGAAATCTTCAACTAATTGGTTAGTGACATAAATTTAGAATGTCAATTATCAAATTTCGGGGAAAGTCTATGATGGACACTTCGCCATTTTTTTAATTTTGTTTAATATTATTTAATATGTAAAATTCGTGCTACGAACAGAACCAACAATTTGTCAAATCGTTAATCGTATTATTTCCATATTTATTATTATTATTTTAAAAATCCCCTGACCCTGACTTTTCGATAAAAAGGCCGAATAAATAAAAGTCCCTGACATTTCTCGACTTTCCCGGTTGATCGCCACCCTGGTAAAAAAGGCCACCTTATTTCACCTCCGGTTATCTGCGTTTATAGTACCATATGCCAATAAAAGAATGTCCTAGTTATAAATTTTAATAGCATCAAGTAAGCGTTGTCGAGCGTTGGTTCAAGGTTACAATTAAAGAGTAACTCAAACAGTTTTAGATAAGCGCATGCGCGAGCACTGCTTTGTTGTTTTCTCGCTTGCAGCGCCACGTACGCAAAATGGCGCACCTGCGCGTAAAGCGTTTTGTATTCTGTAATCTGCTAAGAGTGAATCTATAATTTTAGTTTAACGTGCGTTTCGTTTAAAGTTTAATTCTAATCCCCCATGTGGCAAAAACACCCGCCGATGGTATAGGCAATTCGAAACGACCGAAATTGTTTGTAAAGGGAAAAGCACTGGACGACCAAAAGTGTCTGTACAGGATGTTGACCGTGTCAGAGCATCTTATATGAGTAGTCCTAGGAAATCTATTTGGAAGGCCAGTCTTGAAGTTCAGTTGCCAAAGACGACAACGTGGAAGGTTTTAAGAAAACATGCATCCATACCGGTTACAGTTGTTACATGCTTTAAAGCCAAATGACTATGTGTATGTTTTAATTTTCCAAGTTAAGTGTTTGAGCGGGAAGATGACTTTCTTGATGGTATGGTGTTCAGTGATGAGTCAACTTTTAATCTACGTAAATACCCATAAATGTTTGTATCTGGGGGTACATGCTTTAAAGCCAGATCACTATGGTGTACTTTTAACTTTCCAAGGAAGTGTTTGAGAGGGAAGATGACTTTCTTGATCGTGTGATGTTCAGTGATGAGTCAACTTTTTTATCTAAGTGGGAAGGTAAATACCCATAATGTTCCTATCTGGGGGGTCAGAATATCCTCATGAACTTGTAGAACACCAAAGAGATTCCCCAAAATTAAACGTTTTTTGCGCTGTGTCCCGACGTCAAGTGCACGGACCATTCATTTTGTTTCGCTGAAGCTAGTGACATGGGTGGCTTATCTGGATATGTTAATAGAATGGCTCTTTCCCCCAATCAGTAAAGGATAAACTTGTAAACTTTATTTGGCAACGAGATAAAGCCCCCTCCCTATTGGAATCTCTTTATACGTCGAAGTCCCTGACCATTGGATTGGTCGTAATGGTCAAGACGACACCCCAAATCAGTAAAGGATAAACTTGTAAACTTTATTTGGCAACGAGATAAAGCCCCTCCCTATTGGAATCTCTTTGTACGTCGAAGTCCCTGACCATTGGATTGGTCGTAATGGTCAAGACGACAGAGCCATTTTTCGCTGGCCTGTATATTCACCTGACATAACGCCATGCGAGGTTTTTGAGAAGGTTTATAAAAAGTCGAGTCTACGTTCCGTCGCTACCTAATCATTTGCCAGAATTGAGACAGCATTGAAGAAACTATTACTTTCGGACTAGTTAACCAGAGTGTGCGAAGAATTGGACTTTAAGTTGAATGTGTGCCGTATAACACAACCCTTTAGCTACGCAGTTTAAATTCAAATGCAACCCCCGTGTACGGTGCTCGAAAACATAATGCGTATCCGTACGTATTTCGTACCACAGGCTTATACCGACATATACCGTGTGTCATTTACAATTTTTTTAAATGGTACCAAAAATAAGACGGGTGCTAACGATGGCAGATTTATCACAGCGACAGTTCTTCCCAAGCATTCATGACCATATTTAAAAGTGATTAGCATAGTTTAATCTGTGGAAGCTTGGCGGGACAAAAAGTTTTTCTCCGTCTTGAGGTCACACTTTAATGGTATTTTGTTTATTATTATTTACGTATTTATTTATGATTCGATAAATAAATAGCCAATGCTAAACACTTTAAAGAGGATATGGTACAGCGGGCTCTCATACGAGATGCAAATAAAATATGCAACATTTGTTATTGGTCCTAGGGTAGCCAATGCTTATAGGAGAACTGAAAATCGAGTAGAAAAGGAGAGAGAGATTATGGTCAGGAACTGAAATAAGATAGCCGACCATATACATCAAACACTAGCCTCGCATCCTGCAACAACATCCAAAAATGGTGGCCAAATTTTATATAGAGGCTGGCTAACTGGATATACCAGGCATTCGATAAAAAAAGTCCAACGCCATAACTCTTGTTAGTTATTGACCGATTTGAATGAACTAAAAAACAAAGTCAATGGCCGTTTCAATACTATAAATTGACAGCAATTACATATTTTATCAAAATGAACTTCATTGTCAAATAGTAGTTGACTTTAAATTTTTAAATGGCTGCATAGACTTCTCATTTTATTATATTAGACATTGTTTTTATGAATCCGATTATCCCCGATATGTTGATTTTAATTTAATATTAGTTTACACATTCTAAATCAGGCCAAATAATACATTGTATCAAATTAACTTAATTAAAAAATAATATAATAATGTTGCGTTATTCTTATTTATTCTAATCTGCATTAAGTTGTAACGTAGGGACTCATTTGTTGGCTCGTTATTGTTCATGTTTGAGATAACCTTACAATAAATTATATTTTACACTTTTTTACAGGGGACACTAATTATTGGATTTAGAAAAATTATTTTTATTGTAATAAAATTAAAAAATTATAGGCAGCCATTTAAAAATGTTAAGTTGGCTATTATTTGACAATAAAGTTATTATTGAAAAAAATCAATATTTATGTCAGTTCTTAGTATTTAAACAGCCATTGACTTTGGTTTTTAGTTCAATAAAATTGGTCAATAAATAACAACATAGCGTTGGGCGTTTTTTATCGAACACCCGGTATATAAACTGTGATAGGACCCAGCAATTGAGCATCTCAGGTTCATTCCATTGACAGTCGCTCCGCTCACGCATCTCTTTCGCATATTCTTCTCACTTAACGACAGCGCCCGCCAACTTAATCCATTAACGACCGAGCAAGTATAGAGTTAACAAAATTATCTTCGCCAAATGAACTGATCAAATCGTCAAATTAACGATAAACCCCCACATCTGGCAACACTGGGTAGAGAGCTTGTTCATTAATTCACATACACGCCCTGTGTATCGTATATTTTTGTAGTCGCCAAAACAATCGGTAGTCGTCATTATAATAATTTTACTAAAACAGACAATTATCGAAATACAAACAATAATCAGTCGGCAGAAAAATCGCCTAGTCACCATTATAAAAAAAATAACTTTGCCAAATGAGCTGATCAAATCGCCAAATTGGCGATAATCGCCACATCTGGCAACACTGGGTAGAAAGCCTTTTCATTAATTCACACACACCATGTGTATCCTCCCATATTTTTGTTTTTCAAGAAAACTATAATATCTTATTTAGATAGTTTTTTTTTAATCCACTGCAATTTATTGCCAAAATTTAAACTCCATTGCCTATATACGGTTACGTATGATCAAACTGTTAGGAATTAAAAACGCAGTGATATTTTAAAATATCGTTGATAGTACGACATTTTTAAACATGTTAATTTGCGTTTTCAATTTCCAACAGTTTGATTCTTTGGCCTTCTGAATATAAATCGATATCGCGTTGATGCCTCAGATTCTTTCTTGAGTAGTGTTGATTATTTGAATGAAAATAATCGATTCGTTCGATTATGAAAATAATCGAACATCTTGAGATCTTCTCGAGAGATCTCTTAAATGATTACTTTAGAGATGTCTTGAATTATTGCTCGAGAGATATCTCGAATGATTGCTGGAGGGACCTCCTAAATGATGGCTTGAGAGTTATCTCGAATGATTTCTTAGGAGATTTTAGAATGAATACTCGACAGAGCATTCGAATGATTGCTGAAATGATCATAAGTATGCTCATTTCATATTCAAATTGTATTCGTTTAAACTTGAATGCCATATATATTTCTTTGCCGATAGATTACTTTTATGTTGCTATTAGTTTATTGAGATAGATTATTATCTGAATTATCAATTTAGTGATCATACGAGCATCCATTCGAGCAATCATTTCGGCTACCATTCGAGCGATCATTCAAACGATATTTTGCGCAATAATTTGAACGAGCAAACATTCGAGCGATGTTTCGATTATCAATTTAATTCGAACCAATACAATCGACTATTGATATGATTCGATTATGACCATCACTAATCTAGATGCTTCGCAAAATAATGTATACAGGTCCCATTTCTTAGAATGAATTCTAAGTTTAATGCAAGCTTCGACAACGATACAACTCCCATTTACTTATTATATCCAAGAGTTCATTACAGTTATCTTAAAAAAATCCTTAGAGCACACTGTTCACACTAATCGAACTGAAATCATTTTTTTTTTAATTCATTACCGTTGATACTAGCTATCTCACTGATGTGACGACGTCGAAACAAAATTTGAAACAAATCACTATAGAATAAATCGCCATCTCGCCGATGCTGCTTATTGCAGATGTAAGAAAAATTTAAACACATGATTTAAAAAATATATATATATATATGAAGAAAACAACAAATGGATTTGTAAAAAGAACGTTCGAATCAAATTCCCATAGTTTATTCACATCCAACAAGTGTGCAATAATACCAGAAATTACAAGCACAAATAGTTCGGGACTTACACCAGTTTTTAAAAATTTGGGGTTAAAATGTATATTCTTCGGCGGTTGCGCTGTTATGGGCCAGGCCGGATCCATCTGCTTGATCTGCACGTCCAGCGCGTACAACTTGATCTTCGGTAGGACATCGTTCCAGGTCTGCCTCAGTTTGTACATCTCGGTCCTCGTCTTCTCATCAACCTTCATAATATAGTTCTGTATTAGTTGTGGGGTTTGTATTTTCGTCTTTGTATAATTATTGTTCGATATTGATAAGTAAAAATAAGCTGGCCGGTTTCGGAGTAAGTAGCAAAGGAATGACGTGAGTAGAAAACAAATACGACGAAATATTCGGCAATCTACGAGCCCCGTCCCACGTCAGTTGGCACCATATAAGTATTAGTCTATATGGCGTCTGCTGGTCGGAAAGCATCCACTCGGATGCACTACTTTTAGGAGCGTTTTGCAATAATGCGCATGCCCGATTTTACTTCTCGAAGAAATTTAAACTGATCAGCTGTTATAATATATTTGTACTTTTCACGTTTGAAATAGGAATGAATAAATATACTGAAATTGCAAATCAAAACATCAATATTTCAAAACATCATTAATCAATCAATTTTAGGTTTTAAACCGACAAAAGACTAAAATGAATAATGTTTTTCTCAATATTTGAATGATTTCTGTAATTTCTATTTATGGCTTTCAATTATCTTTAAGTAATTATTTTTATAAACATTTATGTCTCTTTACCATAGTTTGATATTGATCATTATTCATGATATTTTTCTATAAAATAACATATGTTGCTGATGACAATGAAAAAGCCCGTTAGACAATCCACTCTTAAATCTCTTAAAAAAACCCGAAAAATCGTAATCCCCTCAACAGTCAACCTTGCGACACAAATGTAATTATATTTAGGTTTTCCCGTTTCCACCATTTTTGTTCAGGTATATATAATTGCGCACCTAGTTTGTAAGAGCATTAGTTATTGATAATGAGTGCTTAGCACTCGAAATGTACATCTAACACATAAAAATAAAAGTGAAGTAAGGAATAAAAACAGTTTTTTCATTGTGATTAAATACTCCACATAACTCAAATCAATTATGTTGCTGATGGTTTATAAAAGTGTGATTATGAAAATTATAATATTATTTTTAAAATGAAGTTTATTATGTTTTAACATTTTGGCACAAAATATACCGGGTGTTGGCGGACGCAACATAGGAAAACCCATGTAAATTTTGAAATGTTCAAATTTCGGCCCCGTAAAAATTTGGATCTTCCCCCCAATCGTACCACGTGATAAAAAATGGGTTATTCCATTTAAAAAAATAATTGAATTACGAGATATTGAAGAGGGCACTTCGATATTGACAATTTAAGAACATTTATTGTCAAAATTGACAGTCCAATTAATTCACTCATAAATGCATCCTCTGGGTACAAGTACAGATATAAATCATATTTTTATGTTACTCTTAAGAGAAGTTACATACAGATTTCAAGATGCCTTTTAGAGGTCAAAATTTTAGAAATATTTTTTTTTGCTTGAAAACTATAAGAGATAAGTGTACATATGTTTGAATAAAATATGTTGCAACTTAAACGAGGAATCCAAAAAATTACTAATATATAGGGTGCTCCATTTAAAATAACAAATTTTGTGCTACTTCCGGTGAAACCGGAAGTAATATAAAGTTGAAAATATTTCACATGAGGAAAACTGATTCAACCGTATGACAAGAATTGTTTTATAAATTTTTAGTGCAACGGCAACCCTGCAACCTTTTTAGTGCAACGCCCTGCATAGCGGACCTAAATATTACAAATGTATCAAAATATTTCCGCACTGACGTGGGACGGGGCTCGTATATTCATTTAAATTGAAGAGATGGAGACGCATGCGCATTGTTGTTCAATAGTGAACACTACCTACCGAATACGTCAACTGCTACGATCACGCGTTGACGTCACTGTCTCTTGAATTTGACCAAAATTTAGTCAAGGTAATAAGAATGGGGTCGGAAAGTGCTGACGTCAAAAGAGTGGACAATTTGAATTGGTCATCGAAAACACCAAAAAAACATAACCCTTATTGACGACTAAATAAAGGCGAGAATAAAATAAACCTATTTTAATCTCGCCTTTATTTCGTCGTCCATAAGGTCAATGTTTTTTCAGTGTTTTCGAAGTATGACACATTAATTTTTTTGAATTTTTTTAATTTTCTTGAAATTTCTCAAGAAATAAATTAGTTTGATTTGTTAAATATAATGTATTATCCAATGTTTGGAGCGAACATTTGCTGTAAATAACGGAAATTACTAAATTGAAAATGAAAAATTCGGAGCACATCGAAAGATTTTAGGTACAGTTGCCCCTCGTGGTCAGGCTAGCGAACTTAAACATTATTTGTACGTAAAAAAGAAATCCTAATCAAACAAGCTTGATCTTTGAATAATACAACCAGTGGCGTAGATAGCCTTTTGTGATGGGAGAGGATTTGACTTAGTAATTATTTTTTATTGGCCTTGGTATCTAGACCATTAGCCATCAATCTATTTATATATATTTAACATATCAATGTTTTTTTTAACCAATTCTAATTTCGATAAATACCCATTTACTCTTGAAACAACACAAACTCATTTACACTACATCCATGGACCCGGATGGAATAATTTATTATTCACACCGGACGGGATTCGAACCCGCGACCTCTTGATCTGCGGGCAGAGTCTCTACCCACTCGGCCACCAAGGCCCCACTTAGTAATTAGTTTCATAAATGTTTCTAAATTTCTACAAAAATAAGTACAAAAAATGGTCCGCCGTCGAAGCCAAAGATCGGAAAATATGGGAAGATCTATTAAACTTCTGAGGAAAAAATTAAAATTTTGATTTTGCAAAAACAAAAACATAACATTTTAGGTGTTAATTTTAGCACTCGAAGCAGTTTAAGTTGGCCAACATTGTGTTAGACAGCTGTACTCGAAATTCGCTGAAGTGCCGTGTATTTTTAATTTAAAACACATTTCTGCCGTTTACATTAAATGTGTTCATCCAAACAATAATAAATCACACAACATATTTAGCAAATCCGACCAATTCAATTCTTAAATAACAATTCTAAAACTCGTTGCGGTTCTGTTTTTTTTTTCCAGCGGCCAGTTTATTTTATGCTGGGTTATAAGTGTGTACTTACCACTTGAAAAACACTGCAGAATAACGTCACAATGTTTGTGCAAAAGGCGGCTAAATACGGGCCTCCAACGTTTTTGATAATGCAGTCGATGAGGTAGAGCACTGGGAGCTTCACCTCTGTGCGGACCTAAGTAAAGAAGTAAAGCTGCTTTTATAGGGGGACGGTTGCGTTTGTTTTTATGTGTGGGCGTCTTTTCGTCCTTCCTCATTTTCTGGCAGAAGATTCTCTTTTCACAAACTTTGTGATAATACAAAATATCAGGCGGTATAGTAAAGATTGGAACGGTGAACGCTGAGAAGCGAAACGGAAAAATGCACACAGAAAAAAAAAACCACTGAAAAAACCCCAAATCTCACAGGAAAAAAACCCACGTGGGACTAAATCCCAAACAAATATTAACACACGAGAAAAAATTCCACAAGGAAATAACCTCTCGCAGAAATAACCCCATGGGGAAAATATCCTACGAAAAAAAAAAAACAGGCGGATAAAAATACAGGCAGTCCATGTAATTTATTAAATTATTATAACGAACAACGATAATTTAAGTTATATACACAAATAAGCCACTTATGACCGTTTGTACCCCGCTCGATTAAAATCACCGATTAGTAAATCAGTAATTAAATTAATCAAGGTGCTTCGTTTGCACCGACATTTGGTTAATAAATCAGTGATCATAAAAAATAAGATAGATTGCCATGAGCGTAGCCAAGGGGGGAAAAGGGGGACACCAAGAAATCGTATATTTTAGACGTTTCGTTTGGCATGTATTTTGACTCTTAACTGAAAAGTGTACGAAAATAAAGTTTTCCAATAACATTATTCTGTTCGTTTCTTATGGAGTAGATACACTTGTACAGTTGCGAGAAAAAAAAAACTAATACAGCAAAATATTTGGCTATGTGAACTGGACTCACATTGATTTTTCAAATTGTCAACCAAATTGACAAATCTGCGGAAATGTCAAACGGATTTAAATCAATGTCGACATGCCTCAACTGACTGAAACGCAAAAAGCGATAATAACGACCTGTTTAGAGACAGTATTAGCATTAGAGACATTGCTAATGAAGTGCATATCACCAAAAGGACCGTCTTATTGGCCAAGAAAAAAATTGTGTTAACTTGCTGTACTAGTTTTTTCTCTCTCTCGCAACTGTGCATTTATAAGGCGCAACTCACTGTTTTTAAATAGCAAGTGCTGTTCGCAAACAATAAGTTTTCAATTTATGAATTACTTTAAGTGACTTTAAACCGACATTTTATTGTTTTGAAATGCAACTTGCTATTTAAAAATTGCCTAGAAAATAGTTGTAGCTAAAATATAAAAGTGTAAAACCACCATTACAACAAAACAACTCCATAAATTCTTCAAGGTAAATATTTCTGACACCTTATCTTTTTGATTTTGGATTAAGTTTACCCCTGTTTCAATTCTTATCTAACTTTGTAGGTAACAAAATAACCTCTAATATGAAAAACCTCATAAATCAATATCACTAGGTGGTCAAATATTACAAAAAATCGGTCCAAGACAGACCACTATGAACAAAAATGAATGCTAAGCCTAGCTGTGAGGAGCATTACAAAATTGAGAAATTCTCTTTTCGTCGTTTAGATACCAACAAGTTCCTTTTCCTAGAAGTTCAAGTTATGTAACTAATGAGGTCATTGTAATTAAATAGATTTCGTTAATAAAGTATAGTTTAAATTTAAACTGATCTATTTGTAGGTCAAAATCTAAACACCAATTTCCCTTTTTAAATCAATTAAACTTAAACACGTATATGCCAAAAAACATTTTTTAACCCACTGTGTCTGGAAGCAACGTTGAAATTGCGCACATTGTCGAAAAAGACACCACATTTATAACTTAAAATCTAATTTTATCTTTTTCGCAAAATGAGCTAGATTCTAATATTGTTTACTGCTCTGAAAAATGCATTACATTGTATTTTTTTATAACGCAAAGTTTATATTATAAAGTTAATAAATATTATTTTTTTTCTCACTAAAACAAAAAATCCGCATCTCCTTGTGGAAAGTCACGAGTCCGTGTGAAAGCACTAGTCTTGTATTACTGAACCACTTTCTTTTAATCCGTTTGGTAATCACTTAAACATGTCGCACATTCACTTTTACTATATGTACAAAATTAGCACAGTTTTTTTATTATAATCCAACCACCAAACCTGGCCATTGTGTTTTTAAAAACTAATTTATACTTCTAACAAGTGTTACCACTCTTTGTTTAAGCATGAAGTAAAATTTAGAGTTTAGAAAAGCCTGCAAATTTAGTTTGGTTATGCCAAATTTTCAGGCTTTTCTAAACTCGAATTTTTACTTCATGCGCCACGAGTATAAAACACTAATTTAACGTGAAGTTTAAAATCTGCATGAGCTTAGACAATTCAAAGCCGACTTATGCCAGGTTTCACCATCGTTAAAGTTAAATCAAACGATAGTTATTATATGACAAGAAAAAATTAAACAATTCACAACCAACATCAGTTCATTATAATGAAAATAATTCTAAATAATCATGTTGTGCCAAGTCCAGGTTTGACGGTTAACACTTGATGTAATTAATCGTTATAAATGCAAAACAAAATAAGCACTCGTTGATTTATTATTGATTGGTAATAGGTCCACACTATTTTAATCCAAATTCACAACAAATAGGCATAATTTATTTTTGACGGCTGTGAAAAGAAAATAATGAACCCTTTCGCTCCAATATATTTTATAGTCAACACATTTCCCTTATACCCTGACGTCACAAAAAAACACTACACAGTAACACAAACGCAAACCTTTTTGTTTGGTTTTATTACTTCATTATTTGACAATTAGATTATTTCAAAAGAGGTAACGACGAACGAGAACGAATGGAAACCTCTAGAACAGTAAACCTCAGTTAAATTGCATATTAACAATGACTCAGCACATTGGATTAGTCTTCATTTTCAAGAAAATATGCTTTTTCAATGAAAACTATTTCCTCTTGATTCTGCAACAAATTGCAAATGCTCAATCTTTGTGGGTCCTCGTTTTTTTCTATTATTACCAAAATAATTGTTCACTTACTTTTAAATCAGATGCTTCTTTTTTTAAATAGTTTTGCCACATTTTAAACACGGATTGATAGGATGTTGAGCATTTTTATCATTACGACGCATTTAAAGTATTTTGACATACGTCATGAATGTCATATAACAATTGAAGGTATTCTGTTTCAGCCAGAATCCATTGATTGAAAGCAGATAGAAGTTAATGGCGTCACGGTAGAGAGGAAATGTGTTAACTTTAACTGCTTATTTTTTTATTGATTTCAAAAATATACAATTAGCAAAAATCGACAACTACGCCATCTATTGCCCCAAAGCAGTGGAATCATCTGAACAAATTCATTTTTTCTTTAATTTCAAACTGTTAACTGAGGAGGCTTCTACTTCGTTATACATCATTATTAACACAAATAAGACACTTATAATTTCAAGGTGAACGCTGTGTAAAATGATGTGGTTGAGTAAATCTAAAAGGAGATCAACCGTAAACTCGAGGCTATTACAATAGAACTGCATATTCTACATATGAAAAGTAACGTTACAGTACAATGGATGATCTTTTACGCTTTAAACCAGTGGTTCTCGAATAGGCACGTTTCATCCTAAAACTTTCAATTGAATCGGCTTTATATGTTTAATTGACGTTTGACGTCATGTGGGGAATTTCAGGTGCGACGTCAAGAACCAAAATCTTCAAATTGATCTCGTGCAATAATATTCAATTGATTTGACCTTGTCAAAAATAATTTTAATAACCTTGACATTTGACGTCATGAGGGGAATTTCACACGTGACGACAAAACCAAGGTCTCTAAATTGCACTAAAATATTAATAATAGCCTTGACATTTAACGTCTTGAGGGGAATTTCACACGCAACGTCAAAACTAAGGTCTCTAAATTGCATCAGGTCGTCGAAAATTAGATGAGATTTTCGTACTTTTTAATATATTTTATACAAAAATTGTATTAAAAACTGATTTAAGCTGTCAATATTAATACCCATTTGTACCAAATTTATAATGTATAAATATGTTTTTGTTCTAATATAAAATTTTACACCTATCTAAAATTTTTATTTTTTTTTAAATAAACTTATATGATACATCAAACTAGAAAGAATAATAAAATCTAAAAAATGAGCTCATAACCAACTTTGACGTTCATATGAAAAAATAAAGTTAGTATGGTATCTTAAAAAATATTTGCTTTGCTTTGGTAAAACTAACTACATATTATTAAAAAGCATAAAAATGTGCCTTATTAATGTCAAAAAATCATCCTTCTATCATCAATAATAACCAAGTTATAAATGGAAATAAAAAAATCTTCAAAATCAGTTCTTTCGCAGTGTACTCTGAACATTCAACTTTTTGTTGGTTTTACACACGGTATAAATAGTACTAAAAGTGCTGCATATTTTCTTCCATTTAACCGTATCTCTATCTCTTACCGATTAAAAGATACTCATGCGACTGCTTAATCGGGACACCCTGTATATCGATATTTATTTGATATACAGAGTGTCCCAGAGCACCCGTTTCAGGCTTTTTTGACAAAACGGCTAGTCCTAGAGAGTCGTGACAAAAAAATTATTACAAATGCCGTATTAAAGACTCAAATTGTGATACTGGTTTTTCGCAAGAAGGTTAGCATCCCTGAACGTTTGCTTAAAAATGTCAATAACTCAGGATTTTTAAATGGCATGGTAGGTCAAAAGCGGTATCATGACCTATCATGCCATTTAAAAATCTGGAGTTATTGATATTTTTAAACAAACTTTCAGGGATGCCAACCTTTTTGCGAAAAAACAATATCACCATTCGATTCTTTAATACGGCTTTTGTAATAATATTTTTTTGTCCTAACTCTCTAGGACTAGCCGTTTTCTCAAAAAAAGGCTAATACGGGTGGATAATTATTTTTATTTATTAATATTTATATTATTTATTAAATATACAAGTTTTTATTTTAAGTATACATGTTCCAATTCTTTTTTAAACGAGTTGAATTTGAAGCTTTAAACGAGTGTTTTCCACTCCCAGATTAAGCTTTTTTTACTTCATGCGCCACGCGTATAAGACATTGAAACATTGCGAAGTTCGCAATATGCTACTAAAGAAGTATGTTAAAGACGTACATTTTGAACTTCACTTAAAACCAGTGTTTTATACGTATGGCGCATGAAGTAAAATTTCAAGTTTAGAAAAGCCTAAATATTTGGTTTGCTCGCGTAGCGCTACGCGACCAAACCAAATTTTTAATCTTTTCTAAACTCGAAATTTTACTTCATGCTTAGTCTGGTAGTGGAAAACACTCGTTTAAAGCTTCAAATTCAACTCGTTTAAAAAACAACCAATATCTGAAGATTCAAATTGAACTCTATTAAAAAACAACGTTTTAACAGAGTAAAAGAAATAATAGAGCAAAAGGAAAATTCCATATATAATACACATACTTTATTTATTGTATTTCCATTTATTACAAAAAAAAAACACAGTTGGTTGCAAAATAGTTAAAAATATAACATTTAAGATGCTTTTGAACTGTAAAATACTTAGCAAACTTGGTGTATTAGATTATTTAAGGCTTATCATCGTCAGAAGAATTCATGATGTTTAAGTTAGAAATAGGAGCATCTTTCTTAATTAAGTTTAAAATATAATCTATAGAAGGATTTTCACAATTTAAATACGTGTATCCAGAAAGTAAGTTCCGTCTGTATTTCTGGCCACCGCAGCGCTGAGATCGGAATTTCGCGCATGCGCGGTACTTACTATAACTTATAGAGTAGAAGTTGACGTTAATATTAATTAGCTGAGTGTTGTGTACGTTTCGTGGTGCTTGTTTGAAATGGCGAATAAAACTTAAAATCCCGCCGCTTGTGAGATAAGATTTGCAATTCAATATTAAGGAAATGTTTACATATCTGTTATCATTGAATCACTTATCACATTTTCAATAAAGGATGTGAAGAAGGACGGGATAACGTGTTCGATGACGAACAAAGTGAGCGTCCATGTTTGTCTATGCTAGTAATGAACTGGTTGCTGCAGTTGAATAAATGATTCACGAAAACCGAAAGTGTACAATTTTGTTCTCATTATGAGTGTTGGTAGCAAGAGGTTCAACAAAACCGATGAGATCAAAGAACATGTTGTTACTTGGTTGACATTATAGGCGGCACTATCTCAAAATGAGGGAATACACAAGCTTGTGCCTAGCTGTGACAAGTGCCTATAAAATGGTGGATGTTATATCGATAAATAGCTTAAGGTTCAAAGATTCTTTCACTATATATTTTTTTTATGAATATGTGTTTGTTTTATTTAACCAGTCAAACAGAACTTACTTTATGGATATACCACGTAAAAATACAAGTTTGGCTGCCTTGTAATTTCTCAATCTATTTCTTAATTTTGATTGCACCAAGCCAAATGATTTGTTTTTCTGTTGTTGCATTACCTGTAAGCAATTCTTCAATTACCTCAAAAAACTGCAACTGGGAGTATTCGAAAAAAAACCGTTTCTCGAATATTTGAAGTTGCAGTTTTTTTATTTAATTGAAGAATTGCTTACGGTTAATACATTTTCTTGCTCTTCAGCATTTCTTAAATAACTTTTAGTCAAGAAAATCGTATGTTCTAAGTCAAACATTTATAAAACAAAGGCGCTAATTTGACAAATCAAATAATTTGAGTTAATTATGTCAGCATTTGAATACTGTCAACTGCAAAATAAAAATTAGAGTGTGCTCCAAATATAAATTCATTTGATCGCCTGCTATAACACAGATCTCGTGTTTTAAACTAGGGGTACCACGCTATTAAATTATTAGTTGTAAACTTACAATAGTAATCTACTAAAATGTTTTATTACTACGAATATGCTGCATTATTATCCTTAAAACCGTATTAAAGCTGTATGCAACCGTCTATTAATAAAGCTGTAAATATCTTAACAAACTAAGAGCAGGATGCCTTCAAATGTTCATACTTTGTGTTTGGGTGCCACCAGCTAAAAATATTGAGAACCACTGCTTTGAACAATGTCATAACTTGGATTTCATAGCTAGCGCAATCGAAATTTACGTAAGATCTCTCTCTCCATCGCTAATTATTAAATTAAATATTTTTATGTGAAGAGCGAAAGGATCGTCGAAAACCATAAAAAGGCATGTAAGACATACGCAAGAATCTCTACAAAGAAGCGTTTTCATAAATAAATAATGGTTGGTTTGATTAGAATAATTTATTTTATACATATCACAAAATTGATTTTTTTTTAAATTGATTTATCCTTAAAAAGAGAAAGATTATAGTAAAAAAAAATCCACTAGAAAAAAACAAATTAATAAAATCTTCTGGCACAGAAGTAAGGGCAGGAGAGAAAAAATAAAAGGGGAATAAATAAATAAAAGAATACCGGACAATAGTTTAAATAATGACCTTTTCCAAGTGGGCCTCGATCGCCTCGACGATCTCCTTCGCGTGGGATATGTTCTCCTCCGCAAGCATCGTTAGCACGCTGATCAAGGGCTTGCTATTGCACGTCAGGTCCTGCAGGGTCGACGTGTAGCCGTCCTTTATCTCCTGTATAGTTGCCATATTTTTCGTTTTGTTTTACTTATCACAGTTGAAAGTTCTTAAACGGTGTTCTTAAATTATCTGTAACAATAATGACAAAAAAACAATTAGTTTTTAGTTCAATAAATGGGTTATAAATTAATCAGAAATTTGGTTGTATAGCGAATAATAGAAGAATATGTTAATATTTAATATTTGCTTAAAAAGCAAAATTACAGTTATTTAACACTTTACCGCCTGAATTATTCCGTTGCCCCAATAACCTGGAAAATCGTTCGAAAATAAATTGCTCATTTGTGATTTTTATATTCTTTACTCAATGTCAGTAGATGAACTATAGTGGAATTCGGGAGAGATGTCCCATGACTCATCAATGTGGAATGTGTGGTTCACATTTTTTAGAGAGTATGTCGATAGTTGTAACAGCAACGATTTTTTCTAGTCGCGTCAAATTTTGACGTTACATGGCAATGTCATACTGTTCAGGTCACCGGTATATTACTGTTTGTTCTTTTACAAAAGCTTAAAACCATAATTTATTGTGAAAATTCAAATAATTTCTACACGTATTTGCGTTACACCGTGATCGAAACCAATTTAAGGAGTATGTGTTGAGCTAAACAATTTGATGTTGATCTTTATTCAAGTAGGATATATGTAAGTGGCTAAATTGTGAGATTGATGCTCTGAGCTTCTTAGCATGTACCTAATTTTTCCTTATTATACTACGGAATTTAATTATAATACTAATAAATCTGCTTGTTTGTCTAATTTAATTTTTTTAAATTGTCCTGTACATCTAAACCTAAGGTGGATGCGAGGCAAGCTTAAAATAAAATCAATTTTAAATCGGTAATTTTACATGTTATATTAACAGATTAATCTTATGACTATTTGCCAAATCTACTGAATGCGTATTCGATTCACACACTTTCGTTTGAGCTTACACAAAATAACATAAATGCATTATATATTTTTGTAAATACCTAAATTATTTACTAAATGTGGAAATTATAACTATACCACTTAAAATCTTATAATATATTTAAAAAGTTATTTTCATTTATCGATTTCAAGGAAAAATAATCATGATAGAATTGCACAAATGCAATTGATAAAAAATAAAACTTAAAAATCCATCGACATATCTCGCGTTGAATATTACGTCATCATAATGATACCACCATGTTTGTATGGCCTTGGGGGCTTTACATCAACGGAATCGCGATAATTAGCAATTGACAAACAAAATGTGAAAAATCAGAAAAAAAGTAATTAAGAATTTATTTTTAAATCCATTTTACTCGCCCAATAATTTTTACATTTTATTTCTGAAAACGGATTTATATTTACAAAACGAATTGAAACAATTTATAGGATGCTTTTTCTCATAAAAAAATTGTTTTTAAACATTTTTTAACTCGAAGTATTGCAGGAATTTCGAAAAAATAAATCTAACAAAGATTTTGTAATGCGATCTAGTATGCGTATACTTACAAACTTTCTACATTTTTAAGCTACAATCAAAAAGTTCATTTTTGGCACGGGTAAATCCCTCTTAATTTATGTTAATCCTCTAATTCCCTTTCGCAAACATAATTCAATTCTCCGTAATTGGATTTAAATTAGTATAACCAAACAGGTACAGGTGTTTGTTTTCAGATGTTTTGTAAATTTTATAAAATCCATCGAAAATATATTGCACTGTGCGTTGTGTGTAAGGAATAATTTTCTATTAAAAGTGTCTTGTTTTAATAACTACATATTTCGTTAATGACGGTTCGTGTGTTTTACGACTAGAGATTGTAAATTTACTGTATACTGTGTACCGATAAATATTTACTTCTTCCTTATCAAGGAGTGGGTTGTTAGTAAAACTGAAACACCAAATCCTTAAAAAAAATGGTGATGCGTCCATCATAGCACTTTCCCCGTCATTTAATAATTTATAATTGACATACTTAACTCATTTTACCTACACCCTATCTAGTAATCGCATCATACCACACTGCCATCTTGGCAAGTATAATTGACATTACGTACACATGCACGTAATAGCTTTGACAAGTACATTACGTGACAAATGACATTTCTTTGATGTACAGGGTGTTTTTTTGATGTACAGCGAGTTTTTCTTTAAAGTATACGTATTCCAAATGCAGCTTATTTTCTTTAATTCTTTAGTTATTCGTTGTTTTTATTTTAAGGAGTTTAATTTGAAGCTTTAAACGAGTGTTTTCCACTCCCAGACTAAGCATGAAGTAAAATTTCAAGTTTAGAAAAGCCCCGTGAAAATTTGTTGAGGGTCGCGCAGCGACCCGAGACAAATTTTCTGGGCTTTTCTAAACTCGAAGTTTTAATTTATGCGCCACGCGTATAAAACACTAAAATGTTGTGATATTTATGTATATTTGAACCTCACTTGAAATCAGTGTTTTATACGCGTGGCGCATGAAGTAAAATTTCGAGTTCAGAAAAGCCCAGAAAACTTGTCTCGGGTCGCTGCGCGACCCTCGAAAAATGTTCACAGGGCTTTTCTAAACCCGAAATTTTACTTCATGCTTAGTCTGGGAGTGGAAAACACTTTAAAGCTTCAAATTGAACTCTTTTAAAAAACAACAAATGTCGGAAAATGGACAGCTTTATGCATATGTTTACGTAAAAGAAAAATTCTCCGTGTATTGATCAAGTAGTAATTTAGTTTTCATCATTGTCATGGTACTATTAAAAATGATCACAATAAATAAGTTGTTCTTTCATGCTCATGTTTATTTTGTTAGGGCGTAGGTAAAGTATCGCACGTTTTTCGAGTGGTATAGCAATTACATACTCGTGGAATACTGCTCCGCTTCGCTACGCGACCAAGCCAAATTTTCAGGTTTTTCTAAACTCGACATTTTACGTCATGCTTAATTTGAGAGTGCAAAACACTCGTTTCATCATTAAAACAAGTGATATTTGATGTAGTGCGTTTATTTTTGTTTAATTGACAAAAACAGTTCTATAACGATAAAACAGAATGATTTTTTTTTATGTCAGACGTCAAAAGATGTAAGTTACTATACTTTATTTCAAACGCAGAAGGAACACAACAAACCTTCCAGTTTAGACAGCTGAAATATAAGCAAATATTTTCATGAATAGGGAGAGGTAGCTTTAAATACTTTGATAACACTGTTCAAACACAAGGTGTATAAATAAACGAAATCGCCACTTGGCAAAGAAACGTCAGTTGTGACTTCAACATGACAGACGCAATTTTGCGTCTCTGCTTCAGTGTGATTTAACCTTTTCGGCAGCTAATAAGGTCGCGTAATTTGATTAGCTGATTTTTATTCTATTTTTAAGACGAACCATAGTGAAAATACACTTGAATAAGTAACTCACAGTCAAAATGTTACAAGTCATTTTTTTTTAACAAAACATACGAACTGCAAAAACAACACAGACAAAGCGATGCATTTCAAACATTTTAACGGTGTAAAGTTTGTTATAAATATAAATATTCTAATAATTTAAAATGTAAATTACTCGAGATAAATGGATGTTGTTTAACATCATTTTAACCGTTCTGTCGATGCGAAATTTAATCACGTGTTGACGTATGAATCATGTTACTGTTTCCGAGTGTAGGTGTTAAATCAATCAAAGGTTACCGTTTTTTACCGTATTTCTCCATCCACTTCTTGCAATATGTTTGTTTTACAAATATACAACACTCCTTCATTAAAAAAAGCAATTGCTAGCTTTTAAGTGATGCAAGTATTTGATAAAAAAAAAAACAATTAATTTCTCTGCGCCTCGATTTGCTTCACCACTCACCGTATTCTCCAGAGCCCGTATTCACAGCACCCATGCAATTTGTCATCGGAGCACCAAAATGACGTAATTTTACTCCATACGGTTTGGTAAAATTTTCCCAAAATGATGTTATTTTAGTGCGACTTCTCACCGATGACAAATTGCATCGGTGCTGTGAATGCGGCCCCAGATTTGTTCCCCAGCGACCACTATTTCATATAATATCAAATAGTGGTCGCTGGGGAACAACATTAATCAAAACAGACTACTATTTGTCTCCAAACTTGAAAAGATTTCTGGAGGATAAAGATTTTACTCGAATGAGGAAGTTATAGCGTAAACAAAAGCCTAATTTGCAGAGTTTAACTAATCGTATTGTCCAAGGGTATCAAAATGTCTGAGGACTGTTGGAATAAATGCATTTCGCTGCGATTATGTTAAAGAATAAAAAATGTTAAAGAATAAAAAAGATTTCAGATGCAAAAATAGTTTTTTTGATTGGTAGGCCACGGAATTTTGACCCGTAGTATATAGCGATATTTTGATCTGTATATGGCTATATTTTGACCTAGGACTGGGCAATATTTTGACCTACGATAAGGCTATATTTTGACCTAGATACAATATTTTAATCTGAGATAAGGTTTTATGTTGGCCGGTGATAAGGCTACATTTTGACCACGACTAGGCTATACCTAGCGACCTGCGATAAGGCTATATTTGTCCTGTCGTAGATTTAAAATAAACCTTGTTGCTGATCAAAATATATCCATATTTTATATGGCTATACCGTGTGTTGACTTGGCGGACGCAACATAGGAAATCCCATGTTAATTTTAAAGTGTTCAAATATTGGCTTCCCTATTTATTTTCATGAAAATATGTATTTTATTTTTTGTAGACGAAAAAATTCTAAATTTATAAATGTTCGCACTTAACACTTTACGTTTCTTTAAGTTGAAATAATTAAGCAGAAGTAATGTGATTTTATAAAAATAAGGACATACCATAAAATTGATACGATTGAGGATATTCCCTGTTTTTTTCAAGTTCAATGTAAAGCATTAAACAAGTGTTTTCCACTCCCAGACTAAGCATGAAGTAAAATTTCGAGTTTAGAAAAGCCCCGTGAAAATTTGTCGATGGTCGCGCAGCGACCCTCGACAAATTTTCTGGGCTTTTCTAAACTCGAAATTTTACTTCATGCGCCACGCGTATTAATCACTATAATATTGTCAAATTTATGTATATTCGAACTTCACTTAAAATCTGTGTTTTATACGCGTGGCGCATGAAGTAAAATTTCGAGTTTAGAAAAGCCCAGAAAATTTGTCTCGGGTCGCTGCGCGACCCTCGACAAATTTTCACGAGGCTTTTCTAAACTCGAAATTTTACTTCATGCTTAGTCTGGGAGTGGAAAACACTCGTTTAAAGCTTCAAATTTACCTCTTTTAATAATCAACGAATGTCAGAAAATTTACAACTAAAATAATTAAGAAAGATTTTATAAAAATAATGACATTTTTCTTGCATAGTTTCGAAAACATTTACTTTAATAAAGTGACTGCGATATCTTTTGCCATTTTGACATCGGCAATTGTTGTTTCAATTCCATGGCATGACATGCCATGGAATATGTTTATAAAATCACATTACTTTTTCTTAATTATTTACTTCAAGAAAAGTTAACACGAATGAATTCAGAATTTTTCCCTCTACAAAAAAGGTAAATACATTTTGTTTCTAAAATAAATAGGGGAGCCAAAATGTAAACATTTCAAAATTTATAGGGGATTTCCTATGTTGCGTCCGCCAAGTCAACACCCGGTATTTTGACCTGGGCAATACTTTGACCTACGATAAGGTTATATTATGAGCTTCGATATGACAACCTACGATAAGGCAATATTTTAACCTTAGACAAGGCTCTTTGTAAGCCTGTGGCAAGACTGTATTTTGACCTGTGACAAAGCTATATTTTAACCTACATCTCTTTGAAAAAAAAAACACTATATCTAGGCTACCTAGATGAAAAATATCAACAATTAACGCCTACGAATAAAAATAAAATGTTAATGCGAAGAACGACATTCACGATACAATTTATACAGGGTGTTTCAGGAGGAAGTGCAAATATTTTGTGAGGTGATAATAGTAACACAAGAAAAAAAGTCTAATACACCAAGGTCCAATACTCAATGGTTTTCGAGGTTAGGTTATGTTCGTTATTGATTTTTTAAATTTTAATTTACACTTTCAAATCTGAAATATGATGGCCAATTTAATTTTTAATTTAAATTTTCAGGCTTTTCTAAACTCGAAATTTTATTTCATGCGTCACGCGTATAATACACTAATTTCAAGTGAAGTTCAAAATTTACTTCTAAATCAGTATGCTAACTTCGAATATTTCAGTGTTTTATAAGCCTGGCGCATGAAGTAAAATTTCGACTTTAGAAAAGCCTGAAAAATTGGTTTGGAGAAACCAAACTTTCGGGCTTTTCTAAACTCAAAATTTTACTTTATGCTTAACGCGGAAGTGGAAACACTCGTTAAAAACTTTAAATTGAACACTGTTCACAAACTAAAAAAAATTACATTGTAATAAAAATACGAATAGTCGTTAGATTTTTAAGTTAAGTTGTTTGGGAATATTTAATTAAATCAACGTCAAAAGCTTCAATTTTGCTTAGAAATAAACACGCTTTATGATTCTGAAAGTTGGGTCCAAATATCTCAACTAGTTTTTCTGAAAAATCGTGTCAAAGTTGAGATTTAGTAAACATCGTTAGATTTTAGGTTATCTTGTTTGAAAAATGACATTCATGAATTACTGAATGCTTTAAAGTAAACAAGCTTTAAGAACCTGGAGTTAGGGTTACAATATCTCAACTAGGATTTCTAAAAAATCGTGTCAAAGTTGAGATTTAGTGAAAACATCGTCAGATTTTGAGGTAATCGTGTTTGAAAAATTATAACAATCATAAATTATTGAATCAACTCTGAAAGCATTAATTTTGCTTTAAAATAAACAAGCTTTAAGAACTTGGAGTTGGGGTTAGAATATCCCAACTGTTCTTTTTTCTAAAAAAAGCCATGTCAAAGTTGAGATTTTAGTGAAAAATATCATCAGGGATGCTATTCACAACACAGACGCAATTTGTCACCGGTCGCATTGAAATTACGAAATTTTGGGAAGAATTGACCAAACCGCATAGAGTAAAATGACGTCATTTCGGTGCGACTTTTCACCGATGAAAACAAATTGCATGGGTGCTGTGAATAGCACCCCAGATTGCATTCGAAAAATTGTAAAAAAAAAAACATTATTTTTTCCTTAAAAAAAACTAGTTTTGAGATCCTGAAGTCGGGGTTGAAATATTTCAACTGTTTTTTTCTGAAAAATCGTGTTAGAGTTAAAATTTAGTGAAAAAAAAGACTATTGGCATAATACTACATTACATCCATATCTACACTAATCGCTTTAGTAAAAACATCGTATTATTTTAAGGTAATCTTGTTTGAAAAATTATAAATAAAACATGTATTGTTAAATCAATTTGAAAAGCACTAATTTTGTTTTTACAAAGATCCTTAAGTTGGAATTGAAATATCTCAACTGGTTTTTCTGAAAAATTATGTGAAAGTTGAGACTTGGTGAAAAATAAATCGTTAGATTTTATAGTTTATTTTTCCGAAAATTATTAAAAAGATCATGAGTATTAAGTCAACGTCAAAAGCTTGGAAATAAACATACTTTAAGGGGGGAATCATCATGATTAAAGTAGAAAAATATCTGTTTACTACTTTTGATAGGCAGAAATTCCTTTCTCCAAACGCATTATCTTCAATTTTCGTACCTCGGATTTTTTTTTAAATCTTCATCCTATGTCCGTGCAACGATCGATGAAAACTAACAATAATAATGTTTATTTTCCAAACAGACATTTAATCCTATTACAACAGTTGTACAGAAAAAAAATATAAGCAATAATTTTACTAGATGCTACAACCTAAATTAAAAACAAATGTTGCCCTTTTTCGGAATAGCAACAGACGAATTGCAGATTAAACAACAATATTCTTCACCAATCACACTGAAAAATAAATCTCACCGGATGTTAAAACCGGTAGGTAATCGACCAAAATGGGTCCAGCGTTCGACCGGTCGATCGCGGGAGGGGGGTTCTACACCCCTGCTATACAAGGTGTAACGAAAAGGTATAGCCAAACCTTCCACACATAAACAGAATATATTAGTTTATGAAACACGTTCTTAGATTAAGTGTTCAAAATTCTCTCCGTTAGCAAGGATACATACACCAACCCACCGTCGCATTGAATTCCTAATGCGATAATATATTCTTGGAGAATGGCGTGTATTGTTTTACAGCCAACCAAATCCGTGATAAATACTAAACCATAGGTTCTCAACCTTATTTTACTTACCACCCACTTTGAGATTTTTTTTTTTTTTCTAGAACCCCCCATTTTTTTTACTTACAATCTGTCGCGAATCTGAAATAGCTATTGCCACGATTATACAGGGTTATTAAAAATAAAGGAACAGATTTTAAACATTTATTTCTTCCAAACTACAAAAGATACAAACACAATTCCAACGTTCCTGGAAAGAGAAAAGTTCAATTTTTTGCATTCAATATGAGCACTATGTGTTTCTCGTGGTGTAGATATTTTTGGGCTCCTTTCGTAAACTGTACGAATTCGCTCGACATTTTCATTCGATGTGCGTGGACGTCCCGTAATTTTCTGTTTGTAGATACAACGAATTTTCGATGCCACTGGTAAATCTGCTTATGACAAGGCGGTAAAAAGCACGTTGAACTTCAATAATGGACTTTAGTTTTGCTAATTGCTGCACACAAAGTGGATTTTCTTGTTGTATCGCCATTTTACTAGACAATCAAAATGACAAGCAACAGCTCCAATGCGGCCGTGGTTGGAACTTTTGCCTGGACTGTTCAAATTTTAAACTTTTGTCTGTCCGGGAACGTTAGAGTTATAGTTCTACCTTTTGTAGTTTGGAAGAAATAAATGTTTGAAATCTGTCCCTTTTATTTGAATAGCCCTGTATTTAAACGTGTAATATTATACTCCCTAATTTTCTCTGGGTTTTCTACTGTCCCCGCTGAGTGTCTCAAACGCCCACAGGGGGGCGTTATCGCCCACGTTAAGAACCTATGCACTAAGCAGTGATCCTAGTAGAGTAATGACGCTCGTAGCATGTCAACACAATGAAATTAGACATTTCCATGATTAATGTGATTATAAAGATAAGTAGAAAATGAGCTGTAACATAGAAATAAAGCGTTTCCGGACCCATATCCATATAACCTATTTTGTTCCTCTATATGTGCGGAATGTTTCCTGAAAGTTTTACCATACCTTTTCGTTACACTCTGTATATCATGATAAATATCGTGATACATTTTTAATGATACATATCGTTCGAACCATTGTGAGTTGAATCAGAAATATCGAGATTGGTAATAGTTTTCAGACATCAACAAAATTATTATTAAATAAAATATTGATCATAAGTACCGGGTGTTTGATTAAGAATGACCATCGGAAGTATCTCATAAACTATGCATCGTAGCATATTGCGGTAAAAAATGTCTTGGTAAAAGTGGCCAAGAGAAATTGCTGGAAATATTTTTTAAGTTTTTAGCTTTGCCACTAGAGGGGACAATCTCTTTCGTACAAGATAAAAACAAGTTTTTATGAAATAAATGCCACATTAAGCTACGTCGCAAGTATGAAAATCTTAATCTACGCAAAATTTTACTCAAATTCCGTTAAAAAAAAATGCAAATTGCATCAATGACTATTTTATTTATTTTTTGTATAGGCAACAACAAATATCATTAAGTGTAGTTAATATTAATTTTAAATTAGTTTCATTTTGTTATTTATTATTATTATTTGAATAAATTATTGTAATTGCACTTTTAAATTAGTTCAAATATACTATTGAATAAACAATAAACTTATGCGTTACTTTTGACACATCAGAGTCTTCACGATTTCAATATTTTTGACAATTATTGATTTACTCACATCTTTAATTAATAAAATATAAAAGTTTTCACGAAGCCCATTATTAAAAAAATATGTGCGTTACCTTTTACAACATAAAACAAGAATATATTGTTGGTTAACCCAGCAGCCTACTAGATTATATTATTTTTATAGTGTCGTGGTATAAAATACCGCCAATCTGTCAAATTTTCACTATATCTTCAGCTAGGATAAAGATATTGCGATGCAGTTTTCACTAGTATTCAAAGTATTTTTTATTTTAACTAACTAATATAACCAAAGTATACATTCCACTTTAAAAATGTTAAAAAAAGTGATTGTCTTAAATGCGCCCCCTGGCGCTTAACATCAAAACTACAGTAAATCAAACAAAATAACGTTTTAAAGTGCATTTAATTATCAATTAAATGTGCCTAAGTTTATTCAATTCGGTTAAATTTAACTAAAGTAACAGATATTCAAATAAGTAGACTTTCTATTCTCCCCTGCTTCTTATATGAAATCCAAAGAAACGAGAAGATAGTTGAAATTAAGTAAAATTAAGCGTAGATTAAGATTTTCATATTTTAAACATAACTTAATTTTGCATTTATTTGATAAAAACGTGATTTTAACTTTTATGATAGGAATTGCGCCCTCTAACGGCGAAGTTAGAAACTTAAAACATATTTCCAGCGATTTCTCTTGACCCCTTTTACTGTGAATTTTTTTCCCGCAACATTCTACGATGCCTACTTTCTTAGATACAGCCGATAGCCATCCCTAATTAAACACCCGGTATATTTCGAGTTCAAAGCCGTGTTAAATTCGAAGAGTTTAATGTTCTGCAAACTAAAAGCGTAAGCAAATTGCTCACTCTTTTAGTCTGCACAAAATTAACTATGAAATATCAAATTATGAGAAAATTCGTATAAACCGCAAACAATAGGTCTCAATTAATGATACTAAGTAATTGTTTCAATGGATATTTATTGTTTTGGTAATCTTATTAATTGAGACCTACTGTTTGCAATTTATACAAATTTACTCGTAATTTGATATTTCATATGAAATATTGATATATCAAAAATAATAATAAGGTTATCCGATCAACTTTTGGCGAAAATATCGGAAACCGTAAGTGATAATTTACTCTTAGCATTTTTTTGGAATTTTCTTTAATATTGATCATATTAAAAAATCTGGTTAAGAAAAGTTGTAGATTATCGAAAAATTAGCATGTCGTAGCTCTTTTGGTTATTTTATCCAAATTGTTTTAAAAATGTGAATTTTTCGAATTAATTATTCTGAATAAGTGAGCTATTGTTATAAATGACATTGACTTTGTCATAATTAATATTTTGCGGGAAAGTGAATACATAAGTGAGGCTTACGAACAAAATTTAACAGGAATAAGAAGTATTTAACATGGGGGGAAAGTACTACGATGTTACACATCAATTTTTTTTGTGATGTCTGAAGTAAAAGGCAACAACATCAATAAAATATTGAAAATACAAAATGTATGCAACAGAAGGCTTGAATAGGATGAATTGACTAAGTTGGATATTGCATGCGTTTTCATCCGTGTCATCGGTTTCATATCCTGTATCAAACTATAGGCATATACAATTGTTGCGTTAACAAATAATGATAAATAATAACAAAAACACATCCATGTCAATTTAGAGTTACGTAAAATAAAATATATAAAAACATATTGTTAGATAAATCACTATTAAGGACACATGCACAACAGATAAGTATAATGCAACTGGCAACACGAACACACAATACACTGCCAATTACAAAATATTTCTAAACCAACAATAATACAATTATTATCAATAAGCATCTACAACCTTATGCTAGTTAATTTCTACTAGGCCGGTACAAACACGATACTAACGTTTCGTATAAATAGAACATCTGCATGCTATTAGCTTTGCATTATTAAAAAAATTAACGTGGCAACATCGCATTTTCATCTGTTTCATCTTCACTTTTGTTAAATTTGGAGTAATTTAGGTTAATACACAGAGAGTTTTTCTTTTAAGTATGCATATTCCAATATGTGCTGCTACGCGACCAAACCAAATTTTCAGGCTTTTCTGAACTTGAAATTTTACTTTATGCGCCACGCGCATAAATCACTAATTTCAAGTGAAGTGCCAAAGATTCTGATTAGATGTGTACATTTATGATTTATAGTATCCCAAATCCCATGTAAATTTTAAAATGTTCAAATTTTGGCTCCCCTATTTATTTTAGAAACAAAATGTTTTTACCTTTTTTGTAGAGGGAAAAATTCTGAATTCATTCGTGTTAATGTTTATCACTTTACGTTTCTCAAAGTTAAAATAATTAAGAAAAAGTAATGTGATTTTATAAAAATAATGACATGCCATGGAATTGAAACAATTGCGGATGTCAAAATGGCAGAAGATATCGCAGTTACTTGATTAAAGTAAATATTTTCGAAATGATTTACACTATACAAGAAAAAAATCCTCCTAATAAAGTGGTATAATGCAGACCACACTTATCACGATGTTTGCGTTATGTTTTTTGTAGTTAATTAAGTAACAGCAATATCTTGTGCTATTTTGACATCCGCAATTGTTGTATCAATTCCATGGTATGTCATTACTTTTATAAAATCACATTACTTTTTCTTAATTATTTTAGCTGTATTTTATTATGACATTCGTTTATTTTTAAAATAGTTCAATTTGAAGCTTTGAACGAGTGTTTTCCACTCCCAGACTAAGCATGAAGTAAAATTTCGAGTTTAGAAAAGCCCCGTGAAAATTTGTCGAGGGTCGCGCAGCGACCCGAGACAAATTTTCTGGGCTTTTCTAAACTCGAAATTTTACTTCATGCGCCACGCGTATAAAACAAAGATTTTAAGTGAAGTAAGTACGAATATACATAAATTTGACAATATTATAGTGTTTTATACGCGTGGCGCATGAAGTAAAATTTCGAGTTTAGAAAAGCCCAGAAAATTTGTCTCGGGTCGCTGCGCGACCCTCGACAAATTTTCACGGGGCTTTTCTAAACTCGAAATTTTACTTCATGCTTAGTCTGGGAGTGGAAAACTTGTTTAAAGCTTTAAATTAAACTTAAAAAAAACAGGGAATATCCGCAATTGTTGTATCAATTCCATACTGTCATTATTTTTATAAAATCACATTACTTTTTCTTAATTATTTTAACATAGAGAAACGTAAAGTGTTAAGTGTGAACATTCATAAATTTAGAATTTTTCTCTCTACAAAAAAGTTAAATACATTTTGTCTGTAAAATAAATAGGGAAGCCAATATTTGAACACTTTAAAATTAACATGCGATTTCCTATGATGCGTCCGCCAAGTCAACACCAGGTATAATTGATACATTTGTAATTCTAAATAACCCAATTTTGCCTGATAATTAAGATTATCTATTAATAATTAATATCTATTAATAATTACAAATAATTAAACAATCTCATCAATTTCAGCATTCATTATTTCTAAAGATACTGAAATATGAAGTTTTTAACAGTTTTTGAAACAGTATTTTTAAGTGTATTTCTAACACAACCCTACTTTAGTGTAATTTATACGCGTGGCGCATGAAGTAAAATTTCGAGTTTAGAGAAGCCTGAAAATTTACTTCATGCTTAATCTGGGTGCAGAAAAAATCGTTCGAAACTTTAAAATTAATGCTTTTACACAATCAACATTGAGGGTGTACAAAGAGTAATGTAACGGCTCGATATCTCGGTTTTTGATAAGTTTTGAAAAATATGTTTCAAATAAAACATATAGCTACTAATTTAAGCTACTACTTGACAATATATTTAAATATACAGGGTAATTCATTACCATGATGCATATCAAACTTACCTTTTTTTTAAATGGAACACTTTCATTAGGATTCGATAACATGTTAAAATAGGTTAACAGTGAAAACCGCATGTTTCTAAGTTTATCCGTTCAAAAGTTACATAATAATTAAAACATACTTTATTGATAAGAACTATAACGTTGATATCAAAATATTCAACTGTTTTTGCCTCCCTCCCTTCAATTCGACTATATCTCATTGTATTATACAGTTATGACAGTATGCAACTTTCCGATTGTAATTTTTTCAGTTTCTTCATAAATCCATAATATAATGTAGTTCCGCAGATTCTTACGCGACCGCCATAACCTCTTATCATTAATTGTTATTTTTTCGAAGCAAGCATACCTCAGCACTGGGTCGGGACCACACTGAAGAGGACCTTGAAGTCCGAAACGCGTCTGTGGGTACCTGGTGCCGGAATACTGAAGACAAATTCAATTTTGATACCTTCTTGTATTTTTGGAAACCCCAATAATAACAGATAACTTAATAAGAACTAATGTCAATAACAATTGTTACTATTTTCAGACACATACTGATTATAATAGATATTTTATTTACATTCATATTTTTCCTTGTAACTTTTGATACAAGGAACTTAAAAACATGGGGTTTCCAATGTTTAAATTTTAACAAGTTATCGAATACCAACGAAATATATAAGGCGTTCCATTTAAAAAAAAAGGTAAGTTTGTTTCGTATCTTCAAAATAATCACCCTGTATATTAACAATTATTATTTATTAGTACTTTAAATTAGTAGATACAAGTTTTATTTGAATGTCATTTTGTACACCCTGTATGTCTGCAAATCTACAGCGTATACATAATGTATATTTAAAAGAAAAAATCCCAGTATATAACATAATAAAGTCATTCATAAAAATCATAAAAAGAAGTGCAGAATTTTAGCAAAAATCAACTTTTAGACATGTAACTAGCTGCTAGCTAATCAATGCCGAAAAATATTGAAAGGCCTATAGGACTTACATAGTTTTAAAAATGTTGGGAGCGATTTTTTGTGGTGGTTAAATGTAACAGATGGTAATGCATTAATATCAATACCAAACCAAGCTATACTTAATTATTATCGTGTATGTTGTGATTTCCCTGAAACGAAAATTGCTAGGAATTCCCCCAGATAATTCACAACAACAAAATGGTCACGATTATAAATAATGTACATATTCAAAGTCAACACTTAAAAAATTACCATTTTTTTCCACAATCAGAAAGCTATGGAAACAATCGACAGAGCTCCAGCCTGTGCCCCTCGTGCCTTGATAAGGCCAAAAAGCGGAAATTAGGCCACGAAATTACCTTCAAGATCAAACCGCACTTTCAACAAAGCCCCTAAAACTTTACGCACACACAATACAAAACCTCGCGGTTATCATTAACTAAAAATAACAGCAGTGATAAAATGAACGGATCGTATGGAAATGCTTGAAATATGGACCTTTTCAACGTTCGTGACATCTCTTTCTCGCGGCGTGATTAATGGATTAATCAAAATTTCGGGCTTACCTTAGTTTCTATTTAACTGCATTGCTGTCGGGTGATGATCTTGATGTTCCGTGTGCGATTGAATTATTGATAATCCGCTGGCATGGCTTGTATTTAAAAAAAAAATGGACACAAAATACCAAACACGCACCTCACTCAAAATGGCGATTTTCTACTGTCGTCTGTTTTTCCATCTCGGATTATTTTCACGGCACGTCGTTTCCGAGCATGCGCAATTTATTAATTTGCACAACGTTGCCAAACATTGTTACAACTAAAACTTAACTAACTAAACTATTTAATTATTTGTATACAATAATTAAAATCAATGTAAATTAAGATTTCATTTTCGTCTAACAAGATTATTTATTAAATTGAAAAATGAAGTATTACATTATATGCATTATCTATGATTGTATATTGGATTGCCTATCATAACATAATACTTTTTTAAAAATTTTGTTTAAATAATTGGTTGTTAGATTTAATAATGTAATTAGTGTTTATAAACGTTGTTAATTTGTAATATTCACAATGTGTTGTTAATAGTTTAATGTTAAAGCAAAAATCAAACCCTGCGGAATTAACAGCAGTGTTGCCGGTTTTCAAAATTATTCCCTTCTTTCAAAGTATTTCAATTCCAATTGGATTTATTTTTAGATTCTTGTTGTTTCAAGATCTGGCAACATTGATACCGTCGCGCACGTCACTCCGCACTCTTCAATTATTTTAATTTCACCTGAATTTTACAACAACGGCGCTCCCCGTTGTCAAAATTTGACACACAGTGACACTTTCGCAGGTGAAACCCGTGCATACGTAAACAACCCCCTTTCGATCCCCCCAAAAAACCGCCCTTCAGTGCGTAAAACCCAATCAACATGTAAGTCTTCAAAAAAAAAAAAGCAAATAAACAAATATTTTTATGAGAAATATTTACAAAAGTGACGTAACGCTTTCTTTTATTCCCCATTTTAGCGCGTTGGGATTTAATAAATCATGAAAAATAAGGTGGCCGTGTGAATTGTGGGAGAAAAACAGTTGGTCGGAATAATGGAGGATTACAAGTTTTTGTTTAAAGTGGTGTTAGTGGGGAATGCCGGTGTTGGGAAGACTTGTTTGGTGCGGAGGTTCACCCAGGGGCTGTTTCCCCCCGGACAGGGTGCCACCATCGGTGTGGACTTCATGATCAAGACTGTCGAAGTGGAAAATGAGAAGGTTAAGGTGAGTGTACAATAGTTCTTGTTTACTTCTACAGTGTTGTGATTTACAGTTTTATTTAAGTTGACAGTTGTGCTGATTTTTACTAGTTCAACATTTAAAACTAATCATAACATTTTGACTAATTTTGGATGTTGAAATTCTTAACACGTTGATCGCTGCGCGGCATTTATTTGTGCTGCAGTTAAATTTACTTTTGTGCCGAATCCAGAAACAACTTTAAAAAAATCATGGCATGCTGTCTGTGCCGCAGAACTAGTATAGCCTGAATGTTTAGAAACGTTTATGTCCCTTCAAATTTTTGCTTTATTATTTTGTTATAATTAATAATATTTCTTAAATTAGAACAAAAACTTAAGGAGCCATCTGAGGTAATATTTCTATTTTTATGAAGGTGGCGATCAAACTGTTAAAGGATCAATAAATAAATGAGACAAAATTAAGTAGTGTTGCAATTTTATTTAAGAATCCAATGTGTTGCAATTTGATTTAAAGATTTAGAAATATTAAAAAAAAACCTTTCTAAAAAAATATGTTTACAATGTTGAAACATTTGTTCATCTACAAATTAGAATTCTGTCTGTGTATGGCTTATAACAATCGATTTGTTTATTTTAAACAAAATTGTTATTATTATACTTGTAAAAATTTGTGATTGTGCAGTTATTTCATATTTTAAGAATCCTTTCTAAAAAAATATGTGTTTACAATGTTGCAACATTAGTTTATCGACAGATTGGAATGCTGTCTGTGTATACTTATAACAATCGATTTGTTTATTAGAAACAAAATTGCTATTATTACACTTATAAATTTGTGATTCTGCAAAGTTATTTCAGAACAGTAATGTTAAGCTTGAATTATAATTATTGTCAAGTATAATTTAATTTGACATTGATAAAGTTTAAAATACAATTGTTATGATTTGCATTTTGTGTGTTAAGGTTGTGTTATTTCTTGAATTTTCGCAGTTACAAATTTGGGATACTGCCGGGCAGGAAAGGTTTCGGTCGATCACGCAGAGCTACTACAGGTCAGCACATGCTTTAATCTTAGTCTACGACATATCTTGCCAGCCGACGTTCGACTGTCTGCCTGACTGGCTCAGGGAAATCGAGGAATATGCCAGTAGTAAAGTTTTAAGGATTTTAGTCGGTATGTAAAATAAAAAAATTATAATTTCCACGTCATTTATTATTTAATTTTTGGCTTATTAATAGATTTGTCGTTAATATCATTATATTTAAATACTAGTTAATTTCTACAAGACCCGTACAAACACGATACTAATATTTCGTATTAATAGAACAAAATCTATATGCTATTAGTTAGTTCTGAGCTATTTATAAAATAAACAGGGCAACATCGCATTTTCTCGTGTAAATTTGGAGTAATTTCGAGATTATGTTACACTGTATTTGTTTATCTTTGTAAAATTGTGTTTTCTCTGCTGAATTGTTTAATTGAAATTTACTTCTAATGAGTATTTCCACTCCTTGATTAAGCATGAAGTAAAATTTCGAAAAGCATGAAAGCTTGGATTTGGACATGGAGTGAAGCGGGGCGTAGCCCAATACTTGCAGGTTTTTCTAAACTCGAAATTTTACTTCATGCGTTTGAAACCCTGAAATATTGTGTAGTTTAAAATATACTGATTAGACAAGTTTGTATGTTTATGATTTATAGCATAATAATTAAATAAATTATTAGTTGTAAACTAACAATAGTAATCTTCTCAAATGTTTTCTTAATACGAAAATGTTAATATCAAGCTGTATGCTAACGTATATTAATAATTCTGTTTGTGGCCGTAGCCAGGAAATAATTTTGGGGGGAGTTTGAATCCCCATATCCACCCCCCTGGCTACAGCTTTGGTGATTGTCTAATGTATTAAATACAATTGACAATTATTAACGAGATCTGTAAAAACCATCCTTACTGGGTAGGCTTAGCTTTTATCAACGTGTTAAATATTTTTATTTGTTTAACATAATTTCTTATTGTTGTAGTGATTGAATAACAAATGCGTTTTTATTTATAATATTGTCATGTATCAATGGTTTGCATAATTTTTAAGCTGCATTGATTAATATTATTAAATCGTCGGACATCGACCTTTAGTTCAGCAAATATTACCTGCAAGGTTATTTAACAAATTAGCACCCGAGAGCTTGTATTAAACAAATTTGGTCGCTTTGCTTGTTTGTTATCATATTTGTGGTGGCTTTTTTTGTTCTGATAAGAATGAGTCATTTACACAAATGTTTCTGTTAAAAGTTAGTATTTTTTATTTTATTTAATTTATTGTCTTTTAAAATCATTTAAATTTTACATCGCATTTTTTGTTAGGTTTATTTTATTCTTAAATTGTCTCTTATAATAATTATTAGTTTATTGCCACTGAACTTTTATTAATGTTTTCATGCTTTCTACACGTGCACGATTTATGAGTTTAATTAAAAAAAAAACTCAAGCACTGACAGAGCTAATGGGTTGGACTTTCTTGTGGGTAATATTGTAATTATCATCGGTTTAAAGTTAAAAGTCGTTATGTGCCTAAGAAAATTATAACAGCACTTAGTAACTTAAAATACTGTTAATTGGTGACATCAAAGATGTTTAAAAATGGAATTCAAACGAAGCATTTATGTAGGATATTACTGTAGAAGCATTGGGCTAGTGTTGTAAATGACGAGCACTGCTCTGCTAGCGTGGCACAAGGGCATGCACTCTGTCACGGAGCAGCGATTTTGCCGGCACGGACCGATGTATAATTTTAATAGCCGAATGTCATCTTGTGTTTTTTCTCCTTCGCACACCCGATGAGAAAATAAGAGCGTCCTTGTTGCTCGAATCTCACTTTTATCAACATGCATTTTTATGTTTATATTATATGTTATGTCTTTCGGATTTCACTTTTAGAAGCGTACTTACTGGCAATTTATAATATATGTTATTTATTTAATGATGAAAATAGGGCATGTGTTTAGTTAATTTTCTAAATATTTCATTTATAGATATAATTACATTTATAACTAATAATATGTTATTGTAGATAAATATTTACTATGAAACATTTTAGAATGTCTGTTTCTGCCCCTAATCTGTGTATTTTTGACTCCACTTATTCCCGATGCCCTGGTGTCTGGGTTCTTAACACCCTCACGCTATGTTATTCCTTATCTACGTGTCATAGTGCAAGGGTGTCTGTGAGCAGAATATATTTTTAAAATGTCCTCCCCTAAACCAAATATTTGGACTCATTATACCCAAAATAATTATAAAGTTGTGTGTAATTATTGTTTTAAACAATTTAGCAAACATCATACTCGACAGTTTATAAATGTTTAAACTGTCGAGTATTGATTGTGAAAATGCTACAGAACCATTAATAAATCAATTAATTCATTTACATTATAGTGAAAAAAGTGAAATCCGAAATACAAAGACACAACGTAAAATATGAACATAATAATGCATATCTTGAACAAGTTTCTCATCTTTCACGTGGTGAAACATATTTACCTATGATTTAGAAAGAAAAACACTTTCACTAATATTAGTGAAATTTAACCAAGTGTTTTCATTTTAAATCATAATAATGCATGCTGATAAAAGTGAGATTCAAGCAACAAGGACACAATTATTTCCTCATTGGGTGTGCGAAGGAGAAAAAACACAAGACGGCAATCGGCTACGGGAACTACACGTTAGTCCGCGCTGAAAAAATCGCTGCTATTGGCAGCAGCTCCGACAAGTGCATGCCCTCGTGCCACGTTAGCAGAGCAATGCTCGTCATTTACATTGCTACATGGGCAGAATCTTTCACATAATCTAAATACAAGGGGTGATCAAAAAGTAAGGTAACGAAGCCTGCAATGAAACGTGTACATTTTGTAACCTTACTTTTTGATCACACCTCGTAAATAAGTGTTATGAAGTACAATTTTACAGACGAAGAGCTTGAATCCTTGGTCTCTGTTTACAGGTAACAAAATTGATAGGGAAGACAGGGAAATCCCGACACATGTAGGTGAGGATTTCGCTCAGCAGCACAACATGTACTTCCTAGAAACATCCGCCAAAGAGGCGGAGAACGTGGAGAAACTGTTCATGCAAATCGCCGAAGATTTAATGGAGGTAAATTACTTGCATCGATGAAAATCATTCTGTTTCATTTATTTTTGTTTTTCTTCATTTAAAAAATAGCAGGCGAGGAGCAGAGATCTACTGAGGTACGACTCGAACACGACGAACATCGAGGGCAAAACGTCGACGATAAACGACGGCAACTGCTGCAACCGACTAACCTAACGTGGTTCTTTTCTCATCACAAAATTTTTTTACACAAATACATATTTAAAAAAAAAACACACACACACACACACACACGCGTCTGTATAAGTTGGTACTCAGGTATAAAGGCCGCGTCTGCATTTGCGAAATGAAACAAACAAAAAAGTATTAAGATAAAAGAATGCATGGCAATATTTAAAAAATATAGCCTTGATACCAACTCTGAAACAAAATGTAATCGAGGAGGATTTAACGTTTGTAGGTAATAATATTAATACTGAGTGATACGTAATAATATTTGTGCAGAAATAGACGCGGCTGGAAAAAAAACGTACGATTTCATAAATATTTTTTGCTACTTCATATTACATAATTTTTTTGTAATTAGGTTAAATTGTTCATTCTTTTAACACCTGATGCACACTCACTTGGTGCGGAGTACTTTCATTGTTGCAATAATTTTCATGTGCTTTAAATAGGAATTTAGATGTTATTATTAAGTTTGTGTACTCTTCCAATTTTCTTTTAATGAAAGAAAAAATTGATTATTGTTTCATGATGTAATACTCGTTTATAATGTTATTTTTTTATAAGTATATCAGATGTACTCGCATGTTTTATTTCAGGAGATGTTATTGAGCTCAAATGTTTTATATTTGTTAGAATTAAATTATAAATTAATCCACTGTAAACCGGATTTTTTAACAAACATTTTTATGAAAAGGAAATATGCTCTTAACACTTTAACCATTGCCAATATTAATACCAGAAGTTCATAAAGAGTTTCATAAGTGTACAACTTAATTTATTATCATACATTTTCTGAAAAAAAAACGTTTGGCAAAGCGGGCATATTCACTATCGGTTACCATGTTAAGTATTATACACACGGGAGGTTTTCTCTTATTACATACAGACAGGGCTTTTTTTCTATACAGATTGAGCTTCGGCAACTTTTTCTCGACATATTTGCTTTTTTGCATAATTTAATGTGTGTTGGCACATTTATTTTTTTAAGAAAAGTAGCACTGCTTACAGTAAACATAAAGTAATTTTGAGTCCGATAAACTTGGAAATATAGAAAAAGTTGATTACTAACAGGTATAAAACAAGTGAGCCGTGTAAGTAATTTTTAGTACGCATATAAACGCTTTCATTGTTTTGAATCAAATGATGTTGTTGCTGTGATTTTTGAGAAGCATTCCTTTTGAAAAGATTTGGGGGGGGAAGAGCTGGTGTCGTGGCGGTAAGTGCCAAAACGTATATTCCTTTTTTAATTGGCATTATTTTAAAATTGCATTATTTTTTATCTCTTTAAAGGTAAAAGTTATGAAATTAGATTAATTTTCAATTTACTACATTGAAAATTAATATTATTTCATAACTTTTGTTTTAAACCGATGATTAACTCTATATATTATTAGCAGTATTGCCAAACTTACTGACAATGTACTAAATAATGTTTTAAACTGATGATTAACTAGTAAAGTAAAAATAAAAATGTTTACAATCATCAATTAAATGTGAGATCAAACATTGCTGGGTTGGCTGTGATTCACTGTCACTCTGCAGTGACAACGTTTGATAATTCATAGCCAACCCAGCTTGATTTCGTCTTTGAGGTTAATAAAATTACTCGTATAAATGCCATCTAGTGATGATATAGTTGAAATAATTAGAGTGATATAATCAAATTGTAAATTGATTAGCTAATTCCCCGAGAGTTTCTTAGGTATTAACATTAAAAAAAAGTATAATGTAATATGCAGATGTTTACATAAAATTGTGCTTTTCTGATGAGGCCCGTTAAGTTAGTTTGGCAATATTTGTGTGGAGTTCATTGAAAACAAACAGCCATGGCCATGGTTACCTATCTAAGTGATTAGGTAAATGTATGGTTATGTCAAATTTTATGGTAATGTCAAAATATATGAATTAATACCAACATTTTTTTTATATTAACCCATTAAGCTCTATTGATGCAATAATGCAACATTATTAATATTTTTTTTAAATTACTAAATAAGTGAATTCTATATATTCGATATTCTTATTTGACCCAAGTTGAGAATGTGTGAAGAAATGTAAATATTTTGTTATTGAAATATTTCGATTATTACTTATTTCATTGTTAAATTGTTCAGTGTATTTCTAATTTCATAATATTTCAGCGTTTAATGTAATTTGGTTAATGGAATTTGAAATGAAATTTGGTTTGGTCGCTCCGCTTCGCTACACGACCAAACCAAATTTTTAGGCTTTTCTAAACTCGAAATTTTACTTCATGCTTAGTCTGGGAGTGGAAACATTCGTTCGAAACTTTAAATTAAATCGTTGACTAATTTACAGGCTATACATTAGGGATATTTAATTAAAAAAATCCCAGTATGTAATGTAATTAGTCATTCATAGAAATCATAAAAAGAAGTGTAATGCAGACTTTTAACTGTACTATTGCTCGGCTGTTAATGGGTTAATTGATTTTTTTCAATAAATATACAGAATTTTGTGACTCACGTGTCTAAGATTTATAAATATATAACAATTTTTATAGCAGAAAAAAAAATGCAATCTTAAAAGAGTGACGTTTATATTATTTGTTGTGAAAAAGAAAAATGTGACCAAATCTACTTTGGAGCATAGTTCCATACTTGTCTTATTTTTAAGAAAAGTTTAATTTTATGTCATTGACTGAAAAATCAACAAAATAAAACTGATTCCGAAGGCAGAATCTTTTTAAAACACGTTAGTTGTGTGCAATCGACTTTATTTATTATTTTTCATGATTTTGGGATTGTAGTCGGTGTGATTATTTTAGTTTAGAGTATTATTGTCGAAATGGTTTTTATTTTGCGTGACGGAATTGTCGCCTCCCCTATGTTACATTTAAAGATGCACTCAGTACTTATACAATACGCACTTACAGTATTTAATGGTGTAGGTTTTTAATATACATATATTTTTTATTTATAAAATATTTATTCATATGTTAAAAAAACGCTACCAAAGAATAACAATGTACTTAAAATTGAATGAAAAAGTGGATATATTAAATAAAAACATTAACAAGTAAAAAATAATATGATAATAAAAAAATCAATAAATTTGAATTTTTCAACCTTGATTTCATTAATATGTGTAATAATTTCCTAATATATCAATCCAAAAATTGTGTTAATTACAAAAAATATATGTCGGAGCGAGCACAATAATCATTTAATTCACGACTCGATATTATTATTATTTAACGTAAACCACTATGACAACGTGAACGATAACAACAACAAATCACTTAACAATACTGTCTCTTTTCTCAAATTAGAAAACAAGGTAGTCCAAAACCGGGTCTCACGGAGCTCACTGCTCTCGGGACTCTCAAGGTCTCCTACCATCTGTCCCGCTAGTTTTGTTGTCCTCGTACACTGGGTAGTACCTGTATTCCCGAGTGCGCATTTCCAATTCTGGGGATCCCATCGCTAAGATTATGATGTGCCGACACGGATTCCCTGATATATCGAACGTCTTCGTGCGCCACTTCCTTACTGTGTTTTTTCTCATCTGCCACAACAAAATTACAATAAAATTAGTCATGTCATTAAGTAATGTCACTTGTCCATCCTGACTACATAATTTCAACCATTCAAAGCAACAAACTTTAATTTGTAGCAACATTTAACATTAACAACCAAATTACCTCAGCAGTCTACCAACTCAGCTCATGACCAGATTACCGCAGAGTCTATCATAGCCCACAGACAGATCGCCTCAGCAATCCTACCAAAATCACAGCTCATGACTAGACTAGCGCAGAGTCCTAGCATAGCTCTCAGATCGCCTTAGCAATCCTACCAAAATCACAGCTCATGACTAGATTACCTCAAGGTCCAAGGATAGCCCTCAGATCGCCTCTGCACAATCCTACCAAAATTACAGCTCATGACTAGACTACTTCAAAATCACAGCTCATGACTAGACTACCGCAGCGTCCTAGCATAGCTCTCAGATCGCCTCAGCAATCCTATCAAAATCTCTGCTCATGACTAGACTACCTCGAGAGTCCTTAGATTGTCTCTGCAGTCCTACCAAAATCACAGCTCATGACTAGACTACCGCAGAGTCCTAGCATAGCTGTTAGATCGCCTCAGCAATCCTACCAAAATCACAGCTCATAACTAGACTACCTCAAAGTCCTAGCATAGCTCTTAGATCGCCTCAGCATAGCTCTCAAATCACCTGAGTAATCCTACCAAAATCGCACCCTATGACTAGACTATCTCAAAATCAACAAATTCACAACATAGAATCATTAATCGCCGGTACTGGATCATCCATGACTCCCATTTCAGTATTACAGCCAAATTCTGTGACTAGACTGGTACTTCTCTTAATTGATGTTAAGCAAAATTGCATGGTAAAAACTCTTTCCATTTCCCAAAACTGATACCATTTCGTACTTGATATTTGGTAGAATCTAGACTATCTTGTAGGGACCTCCAAATTTACGATATAATCAAGCTGTTATCATTATTTGTTGTATTTTCAAAACATAACAAAATTACCAATTACTAAAGGTTTTGGTTGTGCTTTTTCTTTTATTAACCTTTTAGCATTTTTTTTTTAAATTATTAATCAAATCCATGCTATCACTTCATTCTAAATCGGTATTAACCTCATAAATATCTTTTTAATTTCTACTGTACTTTGTTACCAGTATGGTATTAAATCATGTCCTATTATTATATTATTTGAAATGCTGATATCAAGTACTATGTGCAAAACTAATTCAATGTTAACTGTTGAGGCTTCTACTTCGTTATACATCATTATTAACATAAATAAGACACTTAAACTTTGTTTGTATAACTGAGGTTTTTTTATTGTGACTATAGTTTCGACAATTTTAACTTGTCATTATCAGACTACAAGTAATTTAAAAATAACAATTTAGCAGGTATATATACAGAAATTACGGTTACAAAATGGCTTTAAAAATGGGGATGTATATTAGGTCAAGCTGGTCGTTTATTACGGAAATTTCCGGATTAGCGTGCGCTTTGTGTATTTCCAGAGACTCCAGGAGGTCCATCTTACGACCCTTTTCGGCGAAATGGATTACTGTGAGTACATCCTCGTCAAACGAAAACAATCATACGTTTGACGAGGATGTACTCTCAGTAATCCATTTCGCCGAAAAGGGTAAGATGGACCAATTCACCAATGAAAAACTAGTTAAAGAGAAAAATAGTATTTTTCATTCGGATAAAAAATGGGTTTTTAGGCTTCTTAAGATTGCCGGACTCCACTGCAAGTCGTCCGGCATACGTCTTTCTTGTCCCAAAAACCACAATTTTTTCTCGTAATGGAACAAATATTAATTTTACATGCAATGGAATACTTTGAAAGGTTTACCTCTGATCATATCCTTTTCCAAATAAACTCTGCTCCATTACATGATGAAATTAACAATTTTTACCTTTAACTTTGATATGGTGTGTTGGTCGGTGGGTCGTTTGGCCACTGAGCCATCTAAATTACGTCGATCTATTGTAATAATTTAAACTAATAAATGCTGGGATTAAAAACACTCGATATAAAAAAAATAACATATATTTTAGTAACAACATATAATAAGTGTGTATAATAATAGGTGGTAAGATTTAAAGCAACTTTTAATCTAAACCAAATGTTGTAACATCAGTCAACTGGAGCGATTTCTCGAATAGTTTCTTTTGCACTTCCTCATCTGTACCCATAGATTTTTGTTTTAAAACCCTGCAGTTTGAAACATAAGCTCCTCCTTTGTTTTCTAATTCTGGGCTCAAACACGTGTGAACGATTGGAGTAGCACCTTGCTCAGCATTCTAAATAAATAATTACAAAAATTAATTTACGAACATTTAGAAATGAAACACTTTTTAACATTGTACACCTAGGACTTTCAATTTTTTAAGAGACAAAGATGATGGTAACATTTCGTATTAATAGAACCAAATCTATATGCTCGAAATTATTAGTTTTGAACTACTGGCAATATGGCATTTTTATGTGTTCCAACTTTACTTTAATTAAATTTGAAGTAATTTAGAGGTTATGTTACACTGTGTTTGTAAAGTGTATTCCTTCTGCTGAATTGTTTGATTGAAATTTACTTCTAACAATTGTTTCCACTTCTTGATTAAGCATGAAGCAAAATTTTAGGCTTCTCTAAACTCCGAATTTTGCTTCATGCGCCAGTTATATAAAACACTGATTTAAAGTACAGTTGTATTCAATAAATATCTCAGAAACTATGTAGCGTAGCATGTTGGGGTAAAAAATTGCAGAGTAGAAGTGACCAAAAGAAAGAGGGCATAACATTTATTGCCAAATACAAAAACAAATTTTTATAAAAAAAAAAACTGCTAAATTGAGCTAGGTTAAAAATATACAGGGTGAGTCGGGAGGAGCGCACCAAACTCTAGGAGTGTATTATACACGTGAAAATAATGTAAAAAAACTCATTTGTTCTTATCCGATTTTCATTTGTTTTCAAGTTATGGCGTAATTAAAAATGTTCATCTAGCTTTCCACTTCTATCTGAATTTTAACATTATCAAAGTATGCCATGTTCGAGGCTTATAAACATTTGATAATTCTGACGTTTGGATGAACTGTCAGTGTACGGTGAACAGTAACTGAACGTTTAAGTTCGAATTAATGTGATTGTTAGTGTTGCAAAATGCCACATACTTATTCAAATTTAGAATATGCAAATATGGTGTTTGTATATGGTTTCTGTAATGGAAATGCTACAGCTGCTGTTGAAGAATATCGTGAACGTTTTCCACACCAAAGACATCCTGATAAAAACATATTTATTAGAGTTTTCAACAAATTGTGCGAGACTGGTAAGCTTCCCAGTGCTAACATAACATATGAGCGCGCTGCTCGACAAGGTTTCGTAGAAGTAGAAAATATTCTGCATCTAGTAGAAGAAGATGCAACTACTAGCTCACGGAGAATTGCCACTCAATAGCAATTCCACAAAAAAGAGTGATGAACACGCTACACGAGCAAGGCTTATATCCTTATCACGTTCAGAGAGTAAAGCACCTACAACCAGGGGATAACGCTAACCGTACGGAATTTTGTCGGTGGATAAATAATAATCATCGTAATGTATCGAAGCAGAAAATGTTTAGAAGTCAATGGCGGTATTTTTGAACATTTGTTGAAAGAACGCTATGATTAAGAAAATTTTTTTGTATAATAACTTGTTTATTTGTTAATATGCTATAACTTGAAAACAAATAAAAATCGGATAAGAACAAATTAGTTTTTTTACATTATTTTCACGTGTATAATACACTCTTAGAGTTTGGTGCGCTCCTCCCGACTCACCCTGTATAAATCGCTGGACCCCCACTTCCTAGTACATCTGGAAGAAGGGAAGTGGCTCACAAAAACGGTACCTTCCCTAAAATCTTGGGAAGGCGCTAAAATTAAGGTAGTTGGTCAAGACCAACTACCTAAATTTATATAAGCAGCACTATAGGTGCCAGTAATGCCATACATAGAGTTCGAAAATAAGGACGCTATAATATAGGAACAAGCGGTCCTAAATTCTAACCTTAACATTGGCAAATGGCCAACACAAGGAGGAAGGCTATCTACTAGTCCTCAGCATACCCAACGAGGACACCAAAAAACTGAGGGCAACCAAGTGGGAAGGCAGGAGCCGCCTATTCTTCGGGTTCTCCACAGTCACCCTTAGATTGATCAAAGAGAGGAGAATCTACTTTAAATTTCGCTCGATCTTAACTACCTTCTCATTTCTTTTGCTTTTACATAAAATACAGATAAAAATAGAAAAGTGTAATCATTAAAATGGTTGTAACTTTAGTTGGGTTTAACAATTTAATAAACTTTGACTAAATTAATAAATAATTGAATGCATTTTTAAACACTATGTATTCTGATTTAATTTAGTGTCTATAGTAAGGATCAGAGGGCACTATTAGTACAAAGTACCCCATTCTGCACAATTTTCAATATATCTCCGGCTAGGATAATGATATTGGGATGCGGTTTTCGCCAGTTTTTGCACTATTTCTAATTTTAATTTTAAATTACTATCGTAGTTTATTAAATTCAGTAAAACCTAACAAAAGTTACAGGCATATAAATAATTAGACATTTTCATTCTCCTGTGCATCTTTTGTGAGACATGAAAAAACGAGAAGATAGTTAAATTAGGTAAAATTTACTGTAGATTAAGATATTCATATTTTCCACATCTCTTAATTTGGCATCTATTTGATAAAAATTGTTTTAATCTTTTACTATAGATATAGTGCCTTCTTGGGGTGAAGCTATCAACTTAAAAATAATTTCCAGCGATTTCTCTTGGCCACTTTTACAATGAAATTTTAACCGCAACATGTACGATGTACAGTTTCCAAAATAGAGCCAATGGCTACGCTTAATCAAACACCTGGTATATCACTAATATATTCAACTTAATAGGTTAATAAATTTGAAACCTATTACCATAGCAACCACTTATTATTATAATCAACATTTACAATGTAAAATAGTAAGTGTACGGCCATTAAAGTCATTTATAACACGGATCTCGTGCCTTAAACTAAGGGTACCACCATTGATTACCGTATTATATATGTAAATATTTCAATCAACTATAATACGCTATTAGATTATTAGTTGTAAACTAATAATTGTAATCTAATAAAATGTTCTATAAATACAAAAATTTTAACATCATCCTTAGAACCATGTTAAAGCTGTATGCTAACATGTATTATTAAGGCTGTGAATATTTAAATATATTTTTTTAAAACTAACCTTAAAAACATAGGGAAGTAGCCACCAAAACACGACTTTGACATTTGTGTTGTCGAATAAGTCAGTGTTGACGATTCCAGGATGAACTGCGAAAGATTCCACCGGAGCATTTTCTTTTAATAAAAGTTTGTTTAAATAATTGGAAAATAGTAATTGTGCCAATTTCGATTGAGAGTAGGCTTGGAACGAAATGTACATATCCCTAAACGAATTATATTTAGCATTTTTTTGTCAAACACACAAATTTTATGACTATACTTACTTTGAATTAATATCGTCGAAGTTAATACTTCCCGTTAAATAAGCACAAGATGTGACGTTGACAACCCTAGCCTTTTCCTCGGGTGTTCCCGCCTTTTTTAGCAACGGCAGCAGTTGATGTGTCAATAAGAAGTGCCCCAAATAATTCGTGGCAAATTGCGATTCGATACCAGTTTCAGTTTCTGCATATGGTACGTACATAATTCCAGCTATAAATGAGTGGATAATTTTCATCATTGTTTCTTCTTACTTTACAAGATGATTTGATTGTTTGATTCGAAATTAATGCTTAATATTCATGCTCTCAAATTGATTTGAATTTAATACTAAAAAATGACGCCCTCAAATTAGTCATATCGGACAAATAGCCAATTAATTTTATGGTGGAAATTTCAAAGTTGGTTTTGATTTAACCAAACTAATGATGGGTTTGTAAGCCGGTAACAGCCTTACTAATAGAATTGCTGCTTATGTCTTTATAGTTTAATGCTAGATAATTTCCATAAAACCAGTACAAACATGATACTACCATTTCGTATTAAAAGAACAAAATCTACATGTTATTAGTTAGTTTTGAAATATTGATAGAATAAATGTGGCAACATGACATTTTCATATGTAACACCTTCATTCTAATTAAATTTTAACCATTTAAAGGTTTTGTTACATTGTTTGCGCTTGTAAAAATGTTTATTCAGCTAAATTTTTTCATTGAAATTTGTTTCTAACGAATGATTCCAGAAGAAGTAAACTTTCAGGCTTTTCTAAACTCGAAATTTTACTTCGACTTTCTGCAAATATTTGGTCTCGTTGAGACTTTAAATCACTAAATGCTAAACGTCTTATAAACCCGGCATAAAATGGCAGTTGATGTGGAAATTTCAAAACTGATTATATGAACTAGCTAGCGAATGAGAAAGCAACATTTTTGAAAAGTGATTTCTTAGATACCATCATTAATATATATTACCGTTATTTATGAGATAATTTATGCTGGAATAATTTTCCTTGATTGTTTTTCCGAAGTTTCTCACGCTGGCTAACGAGGCAATGTCGAGTTGGTAGACTTTTATATTTCCTAATTGAATGCCCTCACTTCGCAGTTCTTCTAATAACTTTTCACCGACATCTGGTTTTCTACAACCTATAACAATTGGAGAAAAAATATTCATTTATATGAAACATTTTTTTTTTAAATTTTGTTTCAAATTACATTCAATAGTGGCTGGTGGCCCACTTCATGTGAAACTAAAATGCCAAGGCAATGCATCGCCGAATTAATAGGTGAGCTCGTTTCACTCCCATATTTAGGCGTAGTCCGTGAAGTAAACAGCATTGAAAAACAAAATGTATACGTAATGGGTTCAACCTCACATTTTGTATCTTGGTGTTGAGCCTCACATGAAGTTAGGCTGCCAACCGTCACTGATCTGCATTTGTAAAAGTTTTATAAAAGTATTTTACTTCAGAATTAAATTGAATACATTTTTTTTGAAGTCGAGTCAACAAAAATGTGCATTATTTAAATCTATATTATTTATTTGCAACCAGTTGAGTAATATATTACATAATTTCTATCCATTAAGTGTGACACTAATAATCTTGTTACAACATTCCAGATACGCAATCTTCCGAAATTCTGAATGATTATACCACAAATATTTGTTTTTTTTATTCGCAGCATAAAGGCCTAACATCAATAATAATGAGTTCAAACTAAAACACACCACAATGAATTTTATTAGACTTCATTAAACTTAAATCTTGGTTGTTATTTGTTTTTTAAATGTTATTTCATTTATATTAAATTATTAACTAGTAAAAAGTCATAACATAAAATTCCAAATATTACTTCATACACCACCCGTGTAAACCACTGAAGGATTGTGAATTTTAAAATATACTGCTAAAATAGCAGTATACTAAAGCAGTATATTTTAGACTTCAAGTTAAATCATTGCATGAAATAAAATTAAAAGTTTAGAGCAGTCTGAACATTTTCAGGCTTTCCTAAACTCGAAGTTTTACTTCATGCTTAATCAGGGAGTGGAAACACTTCTTAGACGTTTCAAATTGAACGTTGTTATAAAAACAATGAATGACGTAACATTTACAGAGTATGCATCGGGTTATGTATACTTAAAAGAAAAATCAAAGTCGTGTGTTGACTTATTAGATAAAGAAAGTTAATTACTTTCATAAAATTGATACATAGCGGACCAAACACTTAAATTACCTATAATTACTTCCATATCACAGTGCAACAGCATCTGAACCACTTCCTTTCCAATTCCTCTCGTTCCTCCGGTAATCACTGCCACTTTACCTTTCTTCGTCACTAAATCTAAAAAGAAAACAATTTTGCAGAAAACCCCCTCACTAACACCTATTTCCAAACTTACTAGTCTTATTCTTCTTTTTCATAACAAAATCGTCGATGAGCCCTTTGGATCCCACAACCGTGTACACAATCTCATATTTAGCCTCGGCAATGATTAATTTCAGGGGTTTTTCTGACTTGAAGACGGCGATGATGGCCCCCACGATAATGATGCAGGCCCCTATAATGAAGATCATGTCGCGGTGTTACCGACCAAAGAATGGGGAATGCGGTTCTCGCGAACGAGCGCTTTCTACAGCAGAAACGAACGCTACTTTCTATTGCTCCCCCCACACGCATCCCGAATACGCGGTGGTTACTCGAAAAGCTGCGTTCATTCATCCCGTTTTTTCATCAGATTTGCGGATTTTTTTATATATTTCGATCTAAAGCTATTGCAAATAAAAATAATTGCTGCTTTTGCATTCTGTACACAACGTCATGTCTGTCATATCGTTTGTAAATAAAGGTTATGCAATTCGTGTTTTTTTCCAAAGGAGATAAATTCTATTATGCAACTCGTTTTCACCTTTCTTTTTGGAATTATTTATTATTACAAATTACAATCGCTTTTAATTACAAACATTAACTTATTTGGCGTAAATTATAACAATGCATTATTTAAAATTAGGTCACTTCAATTCTTGTTTATTTTTGTGATGTAAACATGCAAATATGTTGCACAATAAAAAAATAAATAAATAACGATATTATCGGTTAAAATACATCGAGCGCTTGGGAAGTTAACAAATTGTTTATATATAGCATAGGCGTACCAAAGATTTTGGCACGGACAAAAAAATGCCAAAATCAATTGTTAGTGTTTTATTTTATATTTTAACATAGGTTTTTACTCCTTGTTTAAGTACAAAGTAAAATTTCGAGTTTAGAAAAGCCTGCAAGTTTGGTTTGGTCGCGCTGCAAAGCGGAGCGACCAAACCAAACTTGCAGGCTTTTGTAAACCTGAAATTATAATAATTTAATTATATATATATTGTAAAAAACTGTACTGTTTTGCGACGTTGTCACTTGTAAGGTGACTAGTTATTACGACCATCGACTAATTTGTTCAACGAAAATAAAACGAATTACACTTTACCACAGTTCATATATATCCAGTTAGCCAGTCCCCATATAAATTTTGGGTACACGCGAATGGGAGCAGAGCGCTGGATGCCAAATTGGTGTATATGGCTGCCTATATACACCAGTCTGGCTTCCTGCGGTCGATCGGTTACGACTATTTTACTCCAGATGTCGCGAAATCAAGTCTCAGAGAGAGAGAGAGAGAGAGTGAGAGAGAGACAATTTCCTACTCCCTCTATTCCGCGCTTCTCGTTGTATCATATTCTAGATGTTGATTTTTCAATCTTGAAACACGTTTTTTTTTCTTTTAACGAGCTAAGGATGCGTGTTACATTCATTCATGCGTTTCCTTCTACAATTTTATTTTCTGCGTTATTAGAGAATAGATTTTATGAAATTATATGGGAACGTTGTAAAATTCATTAAGTATTATTTATTTTGTACAAAAAACTTAAAATACAAAACTATTTAACTTTTGATAAAAAGTAAAACAAATACATCACCTTATCATTTTATTAACTAATCAGATCAATCCTATTGATCAGATCAAATCTACTATCGATAAGGGTTTCTTTTTTAATTAAAGGGGTCAGTGCAAAATGCAGTTGTCATTTTTTTTTTAGTTTTTGAATTATTACCGTTTGAAGTTTTTAGCCCATTAAGCGCCGTTGATGCATACACGCAACATTTTTATTTTTTGATAATTAAGTTACTAAATAAGTTTATTTGATATATTATATTATTTGACCTGAATTGAAAATGTACCAAGAAAAATTTAAATATTTAAAGTGTATTATAAATACTTCACAATATTGCACTGTTTTATACGCGTGGCGCATGAAGTAAAATTTCGAGTTTAGAAAAGCCTGAATTTGGCTCGGTCGCTCCGCTTCGCTACGCGCCCGAGCCAAATTTTCAGGCTTTTCTAAACTCGAAATTTTACTTCATGCTTAGTCTGGGAGTGGATACACTCGTTCTTAACTTCATATTGCACGTTTTTATATAAAATCGACGAATGCCTGAACATTGACAGCGTATACATTACATTGTTGAGGCACTAATTTTTTGAAAATCCATTATCACTTTAATATAATAATAATAATAAACTATTTATGATTTTTAACTTTTTATTAAATTCACGTATACATTATGTGTATTTAAAGAAAAAATTCACAGTATGTAATGCAATAGGTCATTCATAGAAATCATAAAAAGTAGTGTAGAATTTTAATTAAAATTAACTTTTAGAGTTAAAATTGCTTGGCCGTTAATGGGTTAAAATAGTTCTAAATATACTATGTGTCCCGTTTCAAGGCGCATTGTATATTTCATGCAAAGATTTCCAATGTAATTGGAATTTGAGTTTGTATCGCTTATTGAACCAAAACGATTACAATAAAATTAAAATCATTTCTTTACCTACTAGCAGTATTTTCGAGGTATTATTTTTGAGTTCTCCTCAGTTTCATTTGAAATATAGCTTGAAAATAGTGAACGATTATACGAAAATAAAATCGTCAAAACAGTAGTTGCTACGAAAAGACAGTGTTTGGCATCAAATTTATTAAAACACAAAGCAATAATTCAATTCAACATGAGTGTTTATTCTGCAAAAGAAAAAAATCAGATCCCAAAATGGACTCAGTATATATTTTAATCACGATGCGTATTTTATTAAATGAACCATACTTTTAATAAATATTAACAGTTTCAGAAATTTGTGGTTTTTGCACTGACTACTTTAATTATCCGTTTACTTTGAACGATTGTTACATGATCAACTTGTACTTTTCCGATTGAAATTTTATAAACGCTTATTGTGTGCCATTTGACCAACACCGACAACACTCAGCGGGCACTAAAATGTTACCTAATTTTTGGATTAAAATTTATGGCATCCGTCGTGCGGCTGCATGGGGATAATTTAAAAAAGAATATCAGAAATATTTTTCGATATTCTCAATACTTCCCGAGATACACGAAATGTTATATAGAGAAAGTACAAATTATATAAAAATCATGAAACTTTATAATTGAGAATATTATCAAAAACTACGAAACAAACAAACTTCTTAAATCAAGTAATTGGTCACATTAATAACATTATAAATTTTACATTATAATAATTGTTACCGACCTCATGACTATCTTTTTTTGTACGGAAATATACGTTTTAGGGTCCCAGGAATCAGAAACAAGTGTTATCGATAATATTTGAGATAATTGGCTCAAATATTGAAATATGTTGAAAAGTCTCGTTAAGTGATGATGATCAAAAACATTTAGAAAACAACAAGATGTCTTTTAATAGAATAAGTATAATAGATTTTCTCTGAGAACTGTAATTGCAAAAATTATTGAATACTCTATTTCCAGTTTACGTTTTGTATGTCAGGTTAATTCAATTATTTCAATGGTTTTATTCTTAGTCAGATTACATTTACAAAAGGTACCGATGGGATTATGTTACAGACTAAATAGGTAAGTAAAAATAATTAAAAATGATTTAAGAAAACCCGATCAAAAAGTGTCTAACTAAAATATCGGTTAGTGAAAAACATGATAAGAAATTACCGAATTGGATTCTGCGGATACGGATTAAATGTGTCAACAGTAAATAATATTTTTAAATCCCAAAATATTTATGGTTTTTAAAAGGTTGCGGATTATCTGTAAGTTGCAGTGGTATTGTTCTGGTCGCGCAATACTTGAGGGTATACACCATAATAAAAACGTGGTCGAAAAAATGCCTACAAATAGGTAAAAATAGATAGATCACTTCGAAGAATTTGATTTTTCATCCCTTTTATAAAGCTATCCCCACTAAAATAATGAATATTGTCCAAAAAGAAAATAGTCAAGGAAAACAGTTAATTCGATATTCATACACGTTATTCAGAGTGTAAATGGATGAAACGGAACGTAGCATTTTTAATGTTAATTTCTCAAAATTAAAATATTATCTTCCCTAATTATTTCAGGGAAATTATGATATTCATTTGGTTAGAGTAAAAATATACACACCGGGCTTTGCTATTTATTGCATTTTTTAAAAGCCGGAGTGTCATGAAATTAAACAAGCAAATGATGAGGTGTTGATTTGTTGGCTTTTTATTTAAAATATATTCTGTTGATTTTGTGTTACACTTCGATCAATTCTGTATAATTATTACTGAATAAAAAAAAACGAAAAAACTGCTTCTAAAATATCGTTAATAAATAAGAAAACAGTTATATGTATATTTAATATAGTTTTTTATTGTTTGTTAGTTTTTTGTATATATGAATGTTTATATGAATCTATATTGCTATGTTTTTAGTTTTGTGTATTCGTAAATAATTAATCTATTCTATTGAAATAATTTCTGTTTTTTTATTATCAATTCCAATTAGAATACCCATCAATCATTTTTCAAATTGATTTTTTCATTGTAAAAAGAATTTTGTATTTATCTAACTTTTAAATAAAAAATGTTTAATAGCATAAATATATTAAAAATATATTAATTTTTAAACACGTTTTTATTAAAAATATATATAATAACTAAAAATGTTGGAAATATATTTTACATTTTTTCATTGTAAAATGATTTTGTTTATTTATACAAATTATGAATATTTGAAACAATAATCTATTAATCTAATAATTTTAACAATTTTTTTATTAAAAATATATAAAATAACTAAAAACGTTGAAAATATATTTTAGAATTGTTAATTTCATTGTAAATTTGTTTTTATAAAATATATTCCCGAATTTCATAATTTGGAACACGCTTGAAATCTCAAAATAAAAGAAATATTTTCGAATAGACTTTTTGTGGTGATAATAAATTTTATTATTCGTCTACCACAGTTCATATACAGGAAGTTTTCCGTTAAAGTATACATATTTAAAATTCACCTTATTTTCTTTAAATCTGTAGATATTCGTTGTGTTTTTAAAAGAGTTCAATTTGATGCTTTAAACGAGTGTTTTCCTCTCCCAGACTAAGCATGAAGTAAAATTTCGAGTTTAGAAAAGCCCCGTGAAAATTTGTCGAGGGTCGCGCAGCGACCCGAGACAAATTTTCGGGGCTTTTCTAAACTCGAAATTTTACTTCATGCGCCACGCGTATAAAACACTAAAATATTGTGAAATTTAAGTATATTTGAACCTCACGTAAAATCATTGCTTTGTGCGCGGGGCGCATGAAGTAAAATTTCGAGTTTAGAAAAGCCCAGAAAAATGTACAGTGTATTCTGTATATTGAGTTATTTATACTTAAAAAACTGTCTGTATAACTAATCAATAATATAAATTATTTGCCAAATTTGGTATATACCAAAGTTTTAGTTGAATTTATGAAGAAAAAAAAAACAATCAAGATAAATATAATATCAAATGATTTCTTTAATGTAAACTCATTGAATTTTATTTTTTGATTTTTAGTTAAATTTTAGGTTTATTTAGGAGCTTTTTAAATATATCTGATTCCCAAAGTCCATAATTTTGAACACGCTGGAAATCTGAAAATGAAAGAAATGTTTCGGAACAGTTTATTTTTTCTGAAGGTCATCAAATTTATCATCGTACAAGTGGTGTAGATGGGATCAAATTACACGACGAAATAAGAGCGAGCGCGTTTGTGTGTGTGTGTGTAGACGCAACCGGAGCAGTTTTCTCTAGAATACTTCTACCTTTACTCTATTCATAAGTAGATGGACCCACTTCCCTACCACAGTCTCTCCTTTTCTATCCTCGAAAACTCGGAATCCAGTTCTCCCATAAGCATTGTCTACCCTTGACTTTACTAAGGATTTCTATTCAACCTTCTTCTAACAAGTTTTAAAGCTTAATGATAAAAATATACAAGAAAATATTTACAAAATATTCACAAAGTGGGAGGTAAATCACTGTCGTCGGGGGTGGATTTAGCGCGCGCAAGAAGCAGGTACCCAGCAATTCTTCACCATGACACCATCTGGCACAACCCCTAGCTGGCACCGTTGACCATTTCCCGCGTGTTTACGTATAAATTATGCTCTCCAGAACCGACGTTTTAAAATTACTTCGGTCCAAGGACGGGAATTATTCGGAGTACAAAAATTCCTCGTCTGACCCGAACATATATAATTATATAATTTCTAAACTCGCGTATAAAACACTGATTTATTGTGAAGTTCAAAATACTTACGTTTATATTTCTCAACGAACTCTGTTTTATTTTATGTTTATGGTATGAATAAATTGACGAATAGTAGAAACTTGAAATAATCGTCTCATTCTTTCAAAGTCACTTAGTAAAATGATGAAAATCTTGTATCATTTTTGCTTATATCTGCAAGTGTTTTAAAATCACTATTTAAATTCGTGAGCAAAATAAAAAATTTAATGGAAACGCCATTTTATTGAAATGCATGCTAAAATAACATTAATTTCATCGTGTGCAGATCAATTAAATTGAAAATAAAAATTCGCATACAATAAATAATTTATCTTAATTCTACGAAGGATGAAAAGAGAAAATAAAGTAGAGAGAAATTTCTTGTGTATAAATTATGCAAATATTGCGCCGTTAAAGTGATTTATATCTAATTTGCGAATAAACTGATTTGCAGAAATTAATGTTGTGCGAAAAAAAAAAATATATATATATAGCAGAAAGTAAAATTGCTATATTTGAAATAGCTAACAGATCAATAACTTCTTTCTTGATGGATATCAATATCAAAAAATGTAATTGATTTCATAATTCGTTTATGCAATTTAAAAAACTTATAAAGAGATGGAAATATAAACAAACCAAGTTTGGTGCTGGAATACTGAACACAAATTCAGTTTTGATGTTGGTTTTCTGGTTTCACAAACTGAGTTTAGCTCGTTCGTGGACGAAACAGTGACCTGTATATGCACTTTGTGCATTCGTGCCATTGACGATGCCACTATGGAGCATTAGATGACGTTAGCTATCGAATCCATTAATAAACAAAAATGTTTAAGGGTCTTTTTGACTTTTTGACCTTGAGGAAATCGAGTCTAAACGAAAATGCGCCCCTGGTGGCGATGGTGGACATGGAATTTGTTTTACAACACAGTTGTTCATCATATATGATTTCTATAGAATTACTCGTCATGCGATACTCCGTTTTTTAGCTGTACGGAACCGCTTTTTACGCGTTGACGGGTTGAGGGGAGTAAAAGGGAAAAACGTTTATTCATTTCTCGATACATTTTTATTTTTGTGTCAGACTAGCTGTGCATCCATCTCTTTCTAACGTTTTGCGCTGTTCTTTTAAGGTCGGAAATTTACATGTTAATTGGCCATAAGAACGAACAACGATTAATCTTCCACAATAATGAAAATAGCTCTTTAAAACTTATACATATGGTACATTAAAGCTTTGCGAATAAATTGACAGTATTTAATTTTTCAAAAAATGGTTCATAAATTAAATATAAATTAAATAATGGAACACTGTCAAACGATCACATAAATCCTTGAAATGCTTCCATTCTTCATATTGCTTTAATTTATTGGGGTAATTTATATAAACATGTATTAAATAGATTGATCGAAAATAAATGGTAAATAAAATTAATCGTTGCTTAGAAATCTCCATAAGAGGAATGTAAAATTTGATTATGCTTTCAGTAAATAGGGGGCAGCATCGTGCCTTTTTCGTGATATATTAAAAATATACTAAGATTTCTAAAAACATGTGAAAAGAAATTAGATTTGATATGTAGAATTCGTGTACGACAGCCGGGAGCCAAAAGCCCGCGTCGCGACTCGGGCTCCCGGCTCCCAACCTTGAATTGCGAATGTATTTTTTCTGACGCGGACCGTTTGTTATTGATACACAACAAAGGAAGACGTTGTTGAAATATTTCCCAATACATTTTGTAAATATAATTGCATTTCTGGATTCGTGTTTTGAATAGGAATGCTGAATGCCAATAAATGTTGATTCAAGTGCTTCGTCTGAAAAATTCCTTTTTCATTTATAACTTACCAAGTTGAATGTGCGGCACTCGGCAATAATTAATATTTGATTTTTGATAGTAATCATTTAAATTACCTATGTAGTTGTAAATAACTTGAATTTCTATTTTGTTGCTAGAATTTAATTTAGTATTTAACATAGGCATTCTTTTCAAATGTTGAATGGTCTAATAATTGTAGATTAACTGGACACGGTTTTAAATTTTATACAAAATAAATGAGAAATCGTAAGTGCAGTCTTATTCTGTTTAGATTTAGAGGGGGGGGGATATGGGGTTCAACCCACCCCTCCCGAAAATTTTTAAAATGTTAAATTTCGGGGGGGGGGGGTCTTGAACCACATATCCCCCCCTCTGGCTACGGCCTTGTTTAAGTTTACCTTTTAATTTAGTTCGATTCAACACAAATAATGAATTTCTGCCTTTGAACTGGAGTCTGAATGAAGTCGGTAATAACATTAATATTAGTGATGGGAATAATCCATATACTAATCAGTAATTAGTCGATTGTTGAAATATATTGATATAATCGATTATTATGCGGAAATTAGTATATACTAATTTAAGCGATTATTTGATCGGGTAAAATAGTATATACTGATTTAAACGATTATTTGATCGGGTAAATTAGTAGATACTAAATTAATCGATTATTTGACCGGGTAAAATAGTATATACTATTTCTTGAATAATTTTCTCACTTATCACTTGGTGAAACATTTTTTTTTTTTTTCCTGATAATGCTGTAAAACGCGAAACTAGTCGAGTAAATAGTAAAGTAAAAAATTGTCAAACAAACCAAGTGTAATTTAATTTAAACCTTCATTATCAATAGTATATACTAATTTAAGCGATAATATCGTCGGGCAAATTACTAATTAGTATACTAAAATAATTGATCATTATCTTGGTAGACTGGACTATTAATTATTATCAACAAATGTTTCGCTTATTATCTCGGTAGACAGGACTACTAATTAATCTATAGTAATATTAATAATTACTGATTTGACGCTTGTTTTGTATTTCATTAAATAAATCATAATATTAATAATTCAAAAAAAACACCCCCAAAGAAACGACTCCCAAAAATACCCCCTGTAAAAAACATTCTTGGAAAGCCAGTTCCAGAAAAAAGACACCTCGTTCGAATATATAATAAACATTCTATAGCCCGTTTTTGTTTTACAAGATCACATTACATCTCTCTTGTTTGTACTACATAATTATTCAGTCCCCCCGCTCCTCATATTTTGAACTGAAAGGTTAACTACTAATTTTCAACTACTAATTTAATCGATTATAAAAATATCTCTTTTTAAAATAATCGATTATTGAAATATATCGATTATCCCCATCACTAATTAATATACATCAATTATATTTTCTTAATTTGTATAGACATAAATAAATATGTATATGTAATATATATATTTAATATATATTTATATTGTATATATATATATATATATATATATATATATATATATATATATTTATATTATATGTTTATATGTAATATATATTTATATTGATTACAGAAATAATATGATCTGTGACATTACAATTTTACTCGTTTCAGCAATATATCAAACAGGTGAAAACCGACTTAGTGCTTTGGAAGATTGTGCTTCTTCCAGTAGTAGCACGAAAGAAATAAAGAGGCAGTGCAAGCCCAATACAAAATATTTAAATGATTTCACCTCTTCAGGATCTGATGATGATCATATTCCCGTACCACCAACAATACGATCGATTGTGAAAAATAAACCACTAAAACAGGTTCAAAAAGTTTTGGAAGACTGTAATAAGTCTAAAGAAGAATGCTCTTCATGCGAGGTATTGAAAAGTAAGTATTTGCGTTCATTTAATAGCAAAATATTGAGTTATATAATGAATTGCTTGTTGCAGATGTTATTAAAGAAGTTTTAAAAAATCAATTAGAAATGAACCATAAACTAGATGCTATAACAACAATGAAGGTCAATTTCACAGCATCTCCAGAACCAACTCTACCGACACATGAATTTGGTACATTTAAAACATTAGAAGATCTTATCCAATTAAATGGAGATTTGGAGGATAATGTACTTTTTTTACAATTGGTAATATGCACTATCTCATATAACATATGCATATTTAAAATTTATATATTACAGACACAAACGTTGCAAATCATAGGTGGAGGGGATGTGAAATCTACCACTAAAAATATTTTAAACAAAATTATTCAACACGACGTCGCCATTAAAATCAATTGGACAGGACTGAATAATAAGTTTAAGTTTTCTAATATGATCAATATTTTAAAGCTTATTTTAGGTACGTATATAAAATGTGGTTAATATGGATTTTTTATGTTTCATTTTTATTTATAGTAACTGTTAGAAAAAATTACAAAAATGCCACCCAGAATGACGTCGAAAGCGAGATAAAAGGGTGGTTCAGAAATGCTGTGGACAAGGAAGCTGGCAGAGTGAAGAGAGCGCAAATAAAAAATGTCATCTAAAAGAGAGGATTATTTTGTTTCGCCATTTTTTATTTGTATAATACAATTTTTATGTAGGTTTAAATTAACCACTATATTTTTAATTAATTTATAATTACAAAGTGTTCCATTTTTTATATATATCTATTTTTTACATTTTGTTAGTACATTACATTTTTTATATATTATATATTAACAACAATATTTTTAATTAAGTAATAATTACAATGTTTTCTGTTTTTTATATATATATTTTTTTACGTTTTCTGTAAAATATTACAATTGTTATATATTATACAGGGTCTTTTTTAAAAATGGAATATAAGCGTTCCAACCGAGGTAACTTGAGATATAAAAAAATCCTCGGACAGTTCGCTTTTTGTTCTTTATTGCGCACTTTTTAGCGTCTTCAAAACAAGTATGACGTCACTAGCCTTTCACGTATGACGTCAAATGTAATTTTTTTAAATTGAAATATTTTTTTTATTTCACTAAATTTGTAGCCCTTATCATTATCTTTACAACCATGTAAAAATATTTTGGATTTTTATTTTAAAAATTAAACAAAATATTTTTTTAATAAATTTATTTAATGAAACAAATGGTCAAAATTAGTACCGTTTCTCTCTTGGAAAATCGCCAATCTGTGATAAAACCCATCCCTAACATTTTGGAACATTTCCGGTGATATATTTCTTACATTAAATAAGTTTTTTTTAAGAAATTTTAATTAATTTTTGAAATAAAAAAATTTAAAAAATTAAAATATTTTTACATGGTCGTAAAAAAATGAAACGGGCTACTCATTTAGTGAAATAAAAAAAAATGTTTCCATTTAAAAAAATTGCTTATGACATCATACGTGAAAGGCTAGTGACGTGATACTTGTTTGGAAGACTCTAAAAAGTGCGCAAAAGAGAACAAAAATCGACCTGTCTAAGGATTTTTTTATATTTTGAGCTACCTCGGCTCGAGCGATTATATTCTATATTTAAAAAAAACCCTGTATATTAATCACTATATTTTTAATGAATTGATATATTATGTGTTCCATTTTTTATATATATATACATATTATAATAATGAATTATTAATTACATTTAATATTCTTTGTTTTATATCAATTTTTGTTTTCGATCAGTTGCCTGTTCGCTGACGGCGTCATCAGGATATAGGTTAAAAATGGGTGCCTATTCGATGACGACGTCGTCACGATTGTGGTTTCGAATATTTGCCGGTTCGATGAGGACGTTGTGAAGATTGTGGTTTCGAATAGCTGTCTATTCGATAACTACGTCGTCACGATTGTGGTTTCGAATAGTTGTCGATTCGATGACGACGTAGTCACGACGTAGACATGCGATCGGATGCCGATCGGACGGACATAATAACGCCGCATCGTGGTCGGACATAGACATCGAATCGGCAACTACGTTCCGACACATCGGCATCCGATAGGATGCCGATCGGCTCACGATGGTTTGCTGGGTTGTAATTCATAATAATATAATAAAAATTAGACTTGGAAATAATGCAAGCAAACAGAGTTGTATGTATGTCGATTGAAATTAAAATCGTGAATATTTATTTAGTTTACTTGTCTAGTGTAATTCAATACCCATTCATTCGCCCGGCGCTATCTAAACAAACAAACAACGCGCTCCGCGCTCATAATTTTTATTATTCGTTCTAATAAAATTCGGCAGGCACTATGAACCAATACATAGTCAAAACTACTTTCAGCAATTTTGCTATCTCTGCGCCATCTCGTATCCCAGAAACACACAACTAGCAAAAATCGGCGCTCTAAATTTTACTTCTGTCACAGAGGAAAGAATAACAGAGTAATCACGCCTGTAACTCGGAATCCACAGTTTGCATAGTTTAGCCATCTCTGAGGCAATTATCAAAACATCCACCTATTAAAACCTTAAACCAAAACAGTTTCCTGTAATTTTGATGGCGATTTAAGGCACAAAAACATATGTTAAAGGATGATTCGTTCATTGGAATGTTAATGTAAACATAAATATACTCATATTTCAATAGACCCATACACCAATTTACTGCTGATTCACAGATGTGAAATAAAAACATTATTGTTTTAATGCGTTCAGTTTATAGATAATTTGATCTTTTATATCTCCACTAATATATAGCCACAGAGTAAACAATAATATTGTTTCCTCTGCGATTAAGCAAAGTTCTCCGCCACCGCAGAGGTATTACCTGAGAACTAATTATGTCAATCAGGCACACGGATCCACGGGGGGGGTAACTGGGGGAGCTTATAATATAATATTTGAAAAATAAAAACCTGTATTTTGAACGGTTTATTTTATTATTATCGGTGTTCATGAGGGAACAAGAGTGATTAAAAAGAATACGTTTTTTAAACATCTCATTAAATCAGTGTTTTATACGCGTGGCGCATGAAGTAAAATCGAGTTTAGAAACGCCTGAAAATTTGGATATTTTGTTTATTGTATAATCAAATTTAATAAATAAAATTGATGATTATTTAATACATATATTGTCTTTGGAATTAACGCCTACAATTTATTGTTCCTATATAAATATTCTTGTAATGAAAAATATTAAAATTAAGTAAGTATGTAATATTTAAGTACACATTTTCCGACTTTCTATTGTTTATAAAAGTTCAATTTGAGGCTATAAACAAGTGTTTTCCACTACCTGGTTAAGCATGAAGTAAAATTTCGAGTTTAGAAAAGCGTGAAAATTTGGATTTGCCGGGAGGCAAACACTGAAATGCTTTTTGTAATATTTTCAAGTTCAAAATTGACATTTAAACGAATTCCATGAAGGTTTACTAAATTAAAAAAAAAAATTAAATAATCTATACAGGGTGTCCCGATTAAGCAGCCCATGCATGGGTATCTTCTAAATGGTAAGAGATAGAGATTTGGTTAAAGGGGAGAAAATATGCAGGACGATGAGTACTAGCTATATCCGTTATATAATTAACAAAACAGTTGAAAGTTCACACCATACTTATTATTGATGATAGAAGGATAATATTTTGACATTATTAGGGCACTTTTTTATGCTTTTTAATAATTAATAATAATAATTATTAATAATTTAATAATTTTATAGATTTATAATTCTCTTTAATTTGGTATATTATATAATATGTTTATTTTTTCAAAAACAAATAACGCTTTATGTTAGTATTGTTATTGTTATTATTTCATTTATTTTGGTATATTCATAGCCAACTTCAAATACTATGAAAATATCGTCCAGTTTTCCTATTAATGAAAACAAACCTACCATATGATACATCAAATTAAAAAAGAAATGTCTACAAAATGATATCATGGCCAACTTTGACGCCCATATAAAAAAAATGGTGATGTGTCCATCATAGTACTTTCCCCGTTTAGATTTAATATTTTTGAATTAAATGTAATTAAATATAAATTAATAAAAAAGAAATAGCAACCGGCGACTGCATTTCAAGCCGGGACCTTTCGATTATGAGTCCGGCGCTTTACCGCCTGCGCCACGACACTTCATGGCCTATCGGTGTTATAACCAACAATAATTATCTAAAAAAACACTATTTTTAAATAACTCCTAAACTAAGAGTGCTATGATAAAAAGTGAATATACAATATATCTTCATTTTTTATTGTATACAATGTTTTTTTTTTAGTTTTGTGAATATCTGGAAAAGACTAAAAAACGCTAAGAGTAAAGTACCACTTCCGGTTTTCCTTTCAAAAAGCTTAAGTTTTAAGTTTCATCTCGATATCTCCAGCGGTTTTTGCTCTATATCGTTCTATCATCAATAATAACCAAGTTATAAAGGAAAATAAAAAAATCGCAAAAATCAGTTTTTCCGCAATGTGCTCTGATGGTTCAACTTTTTTGTTAATTTAACACCGGGTATAGTTGGTACTCATCGTCTTGCATATTTTCTACTATTTAACAGATCTGTATCTCTTGCCGTTTAGAAGATACACATGCATGGACTGCTTAACCGGGACACCCTGTATATTGAAACTATTTTTCAATCGTGAGTATATATGCGTCATGAAACGGACATACTGCATTTTCTTTATAGAGAGCAATGAATTATATTTTTATCACAACTTTTATCGATTTATTTAATATAGTTAAATTTTTTAGTTAAAATATTTCTCACTGACGATTTCCTATAAGTACTTTGAAAAGGGTACTTTTACAAATATTTTTCTATGTATTTTTTACATCATTAGTAATTGATTTCTAGGGCTTAAGGACAAAGGCAGATAAGAAGGGTACGAATTTGGACTGTTTTTTTAGATTATCTGTGGGGCGAGTGAAGACTTGAAAACGAACACTTTAAACCAAATTATCAGTAGATTTATGGGTTTCCAAACAGTCGTTTGTTTTGTTTGGAAACCCATAAATCTACTGATAATTTGGTTTAAAGTGTTCGTTTTCAAGTCTTCACTTGCCCCACAGATGATCTAAAAAAACAGTCCAAATTCGTACCCTTCTTATCTGCCTTTGTCCTTAAGCCCTAGAAATCAATTACTAATGATGTAAAAAATACATAGAAAAATATTTGTAAAAGTACCCTTTTCAAAGTACTTATAGGAAATCGTCAGTGAGAAATATTTTAAGAAAAATAATCAGTATGTTTTTCGCTCTCCAGTGTGCACCTTAACGGTTTCTAATTTTATACGGACAAACTATAATTTAATTAAGTATAGTGAACATTTAGTGTTTTTACATAATAGTTGTAGTTCTAGTGATATTTAGTTGTGAAAATATGGCTAATTATTTAAAATGCGCCTATCGTGATTGTGGCGCGAGGAAAACCGAGGATGTACAGTACACTTCTTTACATTTCCTGTAAATAATAGCGAAAGATGTGATCATTGGTTAAAAAATTGTGGTAATATGGATCTCTTTATTTTGTCCGAAAAGAAACTTTCTTCAAAGCGCCTGTGTAATAAACATTTTCGAGCAAGTGATTTTACAAATTACCGACAAAATAGACTGTTAAAATCAGCAATTCCAAAACCATTTGACATAGTATTAAGTGATTCGGATTCCGATTTAGAAGTGTTAAAGCCCATTCACATGTACACCCGAAAATTGGAAGAGGATTTGCTATCTACATCCAAAGAAGTAAGGTTTTCAACCCCAAAAATAAACAAAAATTTTTAATATATGACATAATAATTTACTATTTTTTATATATCATATCCTTATATATTCGTATACTCTGTACATTTGCGGACATTCGTTGATTCTATAAAAGAGTCTAATTTAAAATTCGAACAAGTGTTTTCAATCCCAGGCTAAGCATGAAGTAAAATTTCGAGTTTAGAAAAGCCCCGCGTAGAAAATTTGTCGAGGGTCGCGCTAGCGACCCGAGACAAATTTTCACGGGGCTTTTCTAAACTCGAAATTTTACTTCATGCGCCACGCGTATAAAACACTGACATATTGTAAAATTCAAAAATACTAGCCTTTATTTTGTTCGGTTGATTGACAAATTATATTGAATATTAAATTTTATTTATAAAATCTTGGTAAAAACTTGAAACCGGTTACAACATTTCAAATGAAGTGGATTAATAAGAAATCGTGGAAATTAGTGAAAAACCTATTTAAAAAATCTATAAATATAAAACATGGATTTGTGTGAGTGTTTTCCACTCCCCGATTAAGCATGAAGTAAAATTTCGAGTTTAAAAAAACCCTGAACATTTGGATTTCGCGGCACGAGCGAAGCGAGTTCAGGCTTTTCTAAACTCGAAATTTTACTTCGTGCGCCACGCGTACAAACACTGATTTATTATGAAGTTCAAAAACACATAATCGATCTACTATTTTTGTCAGAAGTATAGTTGAAGATGTGAAATAAATGTACATAATGTTGATATGATTTACCAAAATACCGGTACATTTTGAAGAGCAATTTTTGCGATTAACCGGTATGCCGGTATTCCAATCCCTACCTGTATCATATAACTGTATTTATTTTAATTTAAATTGCATTACATGAGAGTAAATCTAGATTTCAATATTATATGTGGAATTAAAAATTGAATGGTGTAGATTCATGCTCGATTTGTTTATTTTGATAAAATAAACAAACCGAGCGTCATCATTTTTCGTTCCGTCGGTACCGTTAGAGAGGAAAAAATATAAACATTCCCCTGCGGATCCGATATACAAATGAATTGGGAAGAGTGGGGAAACCTAGTAGTTACTCTAAATCACACGCCTGCTGGGTGAGCCACCTGACAGAGTCGCCCCCCCTGACCCCGCACAGCCAGCGTGAATACTCTGTTACTCCATACTCTGTGCTTCTGTCAAATCCTTGCAATTTCATCGTTTGGTTGATTATTTTGAATTGTGTATCCGATTTCATTTAAAGTGAAAGTGAAAAATAAAATAATATGTGATCGTAATGTGATAAAAGTGTAAAATATCTAAAAAGCCACGAGAACAGATCATAAAAATCTGCGAGCAGTGGTTTAGAATCGTTAAGATAACGACTTTTTCAAAGAAATCCCGCAAATTATTGTCACGCAAGACCGCCATCTATTAAAGACACCCTAAACTGAAAAATACCCTATTTCCGCTATACAACCACTAGGTAGCGAGACGGTATGCGGAAAATTGCAAAACGTGTGAAAATTTGTATTTGAGCCTTCCCAGGCCATTTCGTGAAAATCTAACTTTACAGAAATGTTCTGGGGGCAAAAATAGGTCCGATGTGCATCGGTTTTGCAAATCCGTGAGAATTTTTGAAGATTATTTCGTGATTGAAAATTATTGCAATTTTCATGATTTTTTTCAGTAGCTAGAATTATAAGCGATGCACACAGGTCCTAAAATGGGGTCAAGATAATGTATGATTTTTTCGTAACTCTAGCTTCTCTGGGAAGACTGGAATAAAAAATAACGATTTTTGTACATCAAAAATGACCCTTAAGATATTAAAATCTTGTATTGTTTTAACTAAAGTTTCCACTCAATCTAACAAAATGTTTTAAAATTCAAGAAACAAATCCCTGTATGTTTGAGTTTTGATGGTTTTTATACTCAATTATTTGAGAAATTTAATGTATTTTTATTTATTTCGTATCTGGCGGAATTCTAGAGGAATTAGCTTGGCTTTCTGGTTGAAATGTCATCTTACTAGTTGGCGACGCTGCGCACTTCTGCAATCATCAATTTAGGGGTTGGCCATCCTGATCCGCCATTTTAGTTCTAAATTCCTGGAAGCTGATTGATTACATGGATTGCAACTTGTCGAATCGGATTTTACAAATATCGAAGGTAAATCCATGCAACTTTAATTAATCCTCACATAATATACACTTTTAAAACCCTCGCAATTTAATCATCAAGCTGTCAATTAAAGCGGCCTTTTCAAATGCAAAAAAATCCGCAATTGAGGTTAAACATCTTCGCAAAAGCGAAAAATAAAACGGAATAGGAGATAACACGGGTTGAAAACAAATGCGTAATTGTTGCAATAATCTGCTGAATCGGGTTTTATGCGAGTGTCATGTTGGGGAATTTGCTTGTTATTATTTTTTTTTTAACAATTATAACAGTTGAGTGTTGATTAGTGCAGCAGTTTTTTTAATAGGATTATAAATTTGTGTAGTTAATTGGAGGATTTGCTTTCAGAATGGCAGGTGAGGTTATAGCCAATGGTACGAATGAAAAGTGGGACCCTGGTAAGGCGTTTGGTCCATATCTGGTTTCTGAAAAGCTCTCGCTTGTTCTCTCATACTCATCCCATGCATCAGTATCTCTTATCTTGATTAATCATTTTAATTTACTTATTTTTTATTTCTAGAAAATATTGTAGTTTATGCTTTTTTGTGCACTTAAAATCACTTGCATTGACAATAATTATCAGTAGGCAAATGATAATTATTGTCAACGCAAGTAAGTGGGCATTAATGATTAATTTGCATTCGTATATTAGAGAAACATTTTAATAAAAAAGAACTGCTAAATTATTGTGACATAATATGAAAAATGATGGTGAAAAAGAGGTTATTTGGAGCTGGATGTTATTTAAAGATTGGCTGTTGTTTCATTCACTACCAGTGCAAATTAAGAATTGAAACAAAATAACCTACTTCAACATCTTTTTCTTTAGTCAGACACAGTTTATCATGAAATGTGAAATTTTAAGGATCACAAGATGTACTTTTATTTTTTTATCGTCAACTCTGACACAAAGTTTTGTAGCGTGATGTCGGATTTGGCCATGGTAAAGATATGAGTAGAAAAACATGCAATGAAATAACCTAATGTTTGTTAATAAGTTGATTTGTTGAATTCAATATGGACTTTTTTAAATTAAGTTGTGTTGTATAACAAATGGTGCATTATTTTTTGAAAAGGCAAAAAATGCATAAACTACAAGATAACTTATATTTGTGTTGATTATTTTTGTTCTCGCTTATATTTTAACTTTATTTTTTTAACAGCACTGTCGATTTATTTAATTCAGTTTTGGTATATTCAATTTTTGTTTATATTTCGTTTAATTGATGATTAATATCAGGTGTTCATTTAAAAACACAATCGAGTTGACTGTGAAATTTTCAAAACATTGTGAAGTAGGTTGTACAAGAATTGGTCAGTCACTCCTGTCAATGTAATTAACCCAGTTTGATAAAAGTGTTTTTATTTTATTCAGTATTTCAATATGAAAACAGCGGATTTATAAGAAGAAATAACACAACAACTATAAGAATATGGTAAAATAATAAGGTACTGACTATTACAATCTAATATTTATGTCAGGTATAACAAATCGTAAATTAAGCTGCGATTTCACTTTTTCGTTCCATTTCCTTCTATCAAAAAAGCAACGCCTTCTCGATCGTGGTTTTATATGAACACCTGATATACAGAGAGTTTTATGTAACACCGAACATTTTCATCCAATCCAATTTGACTGATTAATTTTGAAGTTATGTGTAAATTGGGTTGTCTATATGACTATTTCAAATTGTATCCAATCAATCGCAATTAATGCCTTAACCTATACATACAGGGGTTTTTTCTTTTAAGTATACATGTCCCCAATTACAGCGTATATACCGTAAATCTTTAGATAATCGTTGTTTTTTTAAAAGAGTTTAATTTGCAACTTGAAATGAGTGTGTTCCACTCCCAGTCTAAGCAAGAAGTAAAATTTCGAGTTTAGAAACGACTGAAAATTTGGATTGGTCGCGTAGCGCGAAGCGCGGAGCGGCCAAACCAAATTTTCAGGCTTTTCTAAACTCGAAATTTTACTTCATGCGCCACCGGTACAAAACACTGACATATTACGAAGTTTAAAACACACCGCTAAACTTTACATTGCATCAGTGTTTTGTGCCGGTGGCGCATGAAGTAAAATTTCGAGTTTAGAAAAGCCTGAAAATTTGGATTTGCCAGGCTCGCTTCGCTCCGCCTGGCAAATCCAAATTTTCAGGCTTTTCTAAACTCGAAATTTTACTTCATGCTTAGCCTGGGAGTGGAAAACACTCGTTTAAAGCTTCAAATTAAATTATTTTAATAAACCGAGCATTGGCAAATGTACAACGTATGTTTATGTAAACGTGAAAGAAAAATTTTCTTATGACAATGCTCAGTGTTACATAAAAATCTCTGTATATATATATTTTGTTAAAAAATACAGAATTTTCATTACATTACATTTTAAAACAATGTTACAATTAGATTTGTAGTAAAAAATTGACGATATTCACCTAGTGTGAGACTCTTCAATAAATTTTAATTAAATTAAACTAATGTGTGTATATAGGGTGGATGACTTAATCATAGGAATAAAGTTACCAAAAGACCCGAGAAAAATTGATGAATTAAATCAATTTTATTCATTTAAATCGATATTTTTTCAAGAAAAATATAACTTGCTTTATAATGAAGTGATTATAGGTTGTAACAATTTTCCCATCCACCATACATATACAATTGTAACCATAATTGCAATTGCTGTTTTAGTGTTTATTTCTTATAAACATCTTTCATGTATGTATATGATTGTAAGTTAGGTCAAAATAATTAGTGTTTAGTAAGGAGTACGCTGCTCTTATAATTTGTACATATTTATTTGTATCAAGCTTGCTACTTTTTAAGGAAAACAGTTTTTAATATTGCTCAAATCTTCAGAAGACATGACCTGCTAATTAAACCATTGTAAGAGTCTGTGTTAGAGCAGTAAGTTTTAAAGGTAAAACAATTAAGTATTAGAGATTGTAAAGAGATTGTAAATTTCATAATTTTTCAATTGCCCGTAACAATGTGAGTCAAAACTGGTTTACCAATAATTTCCCTTAAAAACATTACAATCAATACCAATTACTGACTTACTTTTAACGAGGGTTTTCATCCTTTGATTAGGCATGAAGTAAAATTTCGAGTTTAAAAATGCCAGAAAAGATGGATCTAAATTTTCAACCTTTTCTAAACTTAAAATTTTGCTTGCAAAATATCTAGCTTGGCTACTTTTTGAAAGTAACACATTTTTCATTAATTTAGAAGTATATTTATTAACCTCTGTCAAGATAGCAGGGCTAAATGAGCAGAACTCACTCAAATCTATACCAGAATTAAGGACTAATTAAAGGCTAATTTAGTGCCCTATTCCTGATTTTAGTGCTCCCACCTCTACCTACCTTAATATTAAGCTGGCAAGGCAACATTCACAAATCAAGAATTAAAACCCACTTTCTGTACCACATAATTAAGGCCTAATTAAGTGTGCTACTAGCGGTTTTAGTGCTCTACCCTTTACTTGAAAAAATAATATTTTCTACCCTAATTTCATGTAACTTGAAAACGGACGAGCAGACTGCAATGAAACTACAAAATTTAGGGCTTCTTACCTACTAATTTAGTGCCCCATTGGCACCCTTTAGTTAAAAAAAAAAATTACTCCCCAATTTCAAGTAACTCAAAAATGGACCAGCAGACTGCGACGAAACAAAACAATAATTTAGGGCTCTTAACCTACTTAATAAGTGCCCTATTGGCGATTCTAGTGCTCCACCCTTAGAAAACAAATATTTTCCACCCCAATTTCATGTAACTCGAAAATAGACAAACAGACTGCAACGAAACTATACAATAATTGAGGGCTCATTACCTACTAATTAAGTGCCCCATTAGCGATTTTAGTGCTCCACCCTTTACTTAGAAAAAACATATTTTCTACCCCAATTTTATGTAACTTGAAAATGGACGAGCAAACTGTAACAAAACTATACAATTATTTAGGGTTCCTTACCTACTAATTAAGTGTCCCATTGGTGATTTTAGTGCTCCACCCTTTACTTTGAAAACAAATATTTTCTACCCCAATTTCATGAACTCGAAAATGAACTAGTAGACTGGAAAGGAACTATACAATAATTTAGGGCACCTTACCTACTAATTAAGTGCCTCATTAACGATTTTAGTACACTCTTTATTCGGAAAAACAAAATGTTTCATGTAAGTCAAAATTGGATGAGCAGACTGCAAGGAAACTACAGTAATTTAGGGCTTATTACCTACTAATTAAGTGCCCCATTGGCGATATTGGTGCTCTACCCTTTACTTAGAAAAAAATATTTTCCACTCCATGTAACTCGAAAACGGAGGAGCAGGCTGCGTCGAAACTATACAATAATTTAGGGCTCCTTACCTTCTAATTTAGTGCCCCATTGGCGATTTTAGTGCTTCACCCTTTACTTGGAAAAAAAATGTACACCCCATATAACTCGAAAATGGACAAGCAGACTGCAACGAAACTGTAAAATAGTTTAGGGTTCCTTACCTACTAATTAAGTGTCCTATTGGTGATTTTAGTGTTTTACTCTTTCCTTAAAAAAAAATATATATTTTCTACCCCAATTTCATGTAACTCGAAAATGGACGAGCAGACTGCAACGAAACTATACAATAATTTAAGGCTTCTTACTTACTAATTACGTGCCCCATTGACGATTTAAGTGCTCCACCCTTTAATTAAAAAACAAATATTTTCCACCCCAATTTCATGTATCTCAAAAATGAACGAGCAACGAAACTACAATAAAATATAAAAACGAATTAAAATTAATATCGACTTTCTGCAAAAAGTTTGTCTCCAAATATTCATTGAAACAACTACTTCTCGAGCTAATACCCCGACAGATATTGAATTATACGATGAATATTTGCGTTACACGACAGCACTGCTGTTCTATGCATAATTTATATGCAAAATGCAACATCAGGTCAAACTATTCTCTAACCAAACTAAATGAAACAAAAGGAAATTGAAATAAATTGAAAAAATTATAGGGAATGAATTTTAATTGTCTTAAGCCATCTACAGACGCGTTTCGAGATTTATCCCTCATCAGTATAGCTTTGCTTTAGACTTTCAATACAAAAATATTAAAATAAAATAAACAGGAAACTTACAGGAATGTCGAAGTGTGTCGTCGAAACAGGTACACAAACACACTCTCTCTCAGGTATCAAATTGTTGTTTGCACCTACTAATGACTTAATCCTTTACCTATAAATAACATTCCTTCATTTTCACTCGCCCCAGTTTTGTGTACCTGTTTCGACGACACACTTCGACATTCCTGTAAGTTTCCTGTTTATTTTATTTTAATATTTTTGTATTGAAAGTCTAAAGCAAAGCTATACTGATGAGGGATAAATCTCGAAACGCGTCTGTAGATGGCTTAAGACAATTAAAATTCATTCCCTATAATTTTTTCAATTTATTTCAATTTCCTTTTGTTTCATTTAGTTTGGTTAGAGAATAGTTTGACCTGATGTTGCATTTTGCATATAAATTATGCATAGAACAGCAGTGCTGTCGTGTAACGCAAATATTCATTGTATAATTCAATATCTGTCGGGGTATTAGCTCGAGAAGTAGTTGTTTCAATGAATATTTGGAGACAAACTTTTCGCAGAAAGTCGATATTAATTTTAATTCGTTTTTATATTTTATAAATATTCTGCAACCTATTGACAAACTCAATTTTTCTTTATGATAAATTGTCTTTATGTGAAACTACAATAATTTAGGACTCCTTACCTACTAATTAAGTGCCGCGTTGGCGATTTTAGTACTCCACTCTTTTACTTAGAAAAAAAAAAGTTTAACCTATTTCATGTAATTTGAAAATGGACAAGTAGACTGCATGAAACTATACAATTATTTAGGGCTTCTTACCTACTAATTCAGTGCCCTGTTGGCGATTTTAGTGCTCCGCCGTTTCCTTGAAAAAAAAAAAATATATACAATGCAAACAATAATACAATACAATAATTTGGAGCTCCTTACCTACTAATTAAGTGCTCCATTGTATGGTAAAACTAATGTAACAATATCTGTATTTTCCAAGTTAGGGAATGTTTAGCATTAAATTACTGCATAATTTCGTTTGAAGTCTGGTCGTCCGTTTTCGATAAACACGAAATTGGGGTATACAATATTTGTTTTATAAGATAAATTCAAATTCAAAACTATTTGAATTCGAGAAAATAAGCTTACGCTTCTTATAGTTTGCACACTTTAAACATAATATATAAAATTACGAAAAAACTATTCGTGAAAATGCAAACAGTGTCTTAATTAATAAGACAATTTAAGACAATAAATATCCATTGAAACAACTACTTCCCGTGCAAATACACCTCCGGATATTGAATTATACAATGAAATATTTAAAATCTTATTTAATTTGATTTGTTACAACGCTCTATTAAAGTATATGTAACGTTTAGGTCAAATTCTCTTCAAACCAACTAAACTAACTAAGGTAAATAATAAGGTCTCACATTCTTCATACCTGCTAATGACATAATCCCCCTTTTTACCTATAAATACCGACCATCATTTTCACTCATTCCATTTCTGTGTACCTGTTCATTCCACACACAACACTTTTTCTAAGTAAGTTTGTTTTAATTTTATTCCTAATTTTTTTTAAACGTCATAAGCAAAGCTATACTGAAGAGAGATAAATCTCGAAACGCGTCTATAGATGGCCTAAGACATTAGTTTTAATCCAAGTCCTTTCACTTCTAATTTGTTGCTATCTCTCCTTTCATTTTTAATTGTATTGTTAGTTGGTTTGAAGAGAATTTGACCTAAACGTTACATATACTTTAATAGAGCGTTGTAACAAATCAAATTAAATAAGATTTTAAATATTTCATTGTATAATTCAATATCCAGAGGTGTATTTGCACGGGAAGTAGTTGTTTCAATGGATATTTATCGTCTTAAATTGTCTTATTAATTAAGACACTGTTTGCATTTTCACGAATAGTTTTTTTTCAAGTTACATACAATTGGGGTAGAAAATATTTTTTTTCTTAGTAAAGGGTGAAGCACTAAAATCGCCAATGGGGCACTAAATTAGTAAGTAAGGAGCCCTAAATTATTGTGTAGTTTCGTTACAGTCTGCTTGTTCATTTTCGAGTTATTGGTGTAGATTTTTTTTTAGGGAAAGTGTGTACTACACACTGTAATACTAAACTCGCCAATTGGGCACTTGTTTAGTAAGGAGCCCTTAACTATAGTATAGTTTCGTTGCAGCCTGCTTGTCCATTTTCGCCTTACTCGAAATTGGGGTAGAAAACATGTTTTTTCTAATTAAAGGGTGGAGCACTAAAATGGCTAATAGGGCACTTAATGTTGCCTTGCCAGCTTAATGTTAAGGTAACAATGTTGCGATTGGCACCCTAAGGGGTGAATCACTAAAATCAGGAATAGGGCACTAAATTATCCCTTAATTCTGGTGTAGGTTTGAGTGCGTTCTGCTCATTTGGCACTGCTATCTTGACAGAGGTTATTTATTGTTCATAATTATATTCAAAGAATTGGCTTTATTTCTTTAAAAGACCCATTAATATTTGAATTTGAATATGTTTTTACTGCAATTTTAAACATTTCTAACATTAATTGTTTTTAAACATATTAAATTAGTGTTTTACACGCCTGACACCTAAAGTTTGTGCAAAGGGCCCGCTGTTTACTTTGCGTTATTATAACTATGCACCGTTCTCTCTCTACGCTTGATGAATTTTTCAAATTTAACTATTCATTCAAAAACACATTAAAATGTTTAAATTATTCGAATATTTGAATATTCGAGTACTCAAATATTTGAATAATTTAGTGATTGAAGTATTCATATTTAAACATTTAAATATTTTACTATTTAAAGTGTTCGTATTCGAGTCTTAGACTCAATTTCAACAATAAATAATGCCAAATTTATCAGATTTACACAAATTATAATAAGAATAATGATTCAATTTATTGTGTTAGTTTTAGAAAGGATTTGTTAACATTTATCGGTACACAAATGTACGATTACATCTTTGTGTTTATTTAAAGTGATTTGAATTCACTGTCAGGATTGTATAAGATTGTGAAGTCTTTATGAGTGCTACTGGATATTATTTATTTACAAAAAAAAATTATCAATATGCTAGTAAAAATCGGAAAATTACTGGGACATTTTACAGTGTATTTTTTACGATTTACCGGAATTACAATCTCTATTAACACTCACATTACCAACACGAACGAAAAATTTGATAATTGCCTGTAAAGAAGTGATATCAATTATTAAAATGAAATAAAGCTAATGGATTCATTACACTAATATACAGATTGGTTAATCCATTAACGGCCGAGCAATTATAGAGATAACTCTAAAAGTTGATTTTAGGTAAAATTCTGCACTTCTTTTTATGATATCTATGAATGACTTATTGTATTAAATACTGTGAATTTTTCTTTTAAATACACATATGCTGTAAGATTTCAGGCATTCGTCGATTTTATATAAAAACGTGCAGTATGAAGTTTAGAACGAATGATTCCACTCCCAGACTAAGCATGAAGTAAAATTTCGAGTTTAGAGAAGCCTGAAAATTTGGTTTGGTCGCTCCGCGAAGCGGAGCGGCCAAACCAAATTTTCAGGCTTCTCTAAACTCGAAATTTTACTTCATGCGCCACGCGCATAAAACGCTGAAATATTGTGAAGTTAGAAATATATTCACATTATTTTTTTTTTAAATAAGTAACAATTGAAATATTTAAATAACAAAATATTTACATTTTTCTTCATACATTTTCAAGTCAGGTCAAATAATATAATATATCAAATTCATTTATTTAGTAATTTAATAACCAAAAATTAAGTGGGTTTTCATTGTTGTTCTTTACTAATTTGGGTAAGCTGAATCTGAACTGAGGCCGGTTTGCGCCCAAAGTCGCCAGATTTTGAGATATCTTATATCAAAGTGGTTAAAATAGGCCAATTGTGGCATTTTTGGGCCCCCAGTAACTTAACTTCCGGTGACTTCTGGCCGGCTAGTAATGGCGCATTTTGAAGGCACAGATCTATACTTTTAGAATCAAAAAATAGAATAGAATTAACCCGCTTAGTTCTTGAGAAACCTCAAAAACTGTGAGCCATGTTTTTGTGTTTGTTGGGTTTATAATAATAATGAATTTGCTTGCAAACTGTAATTGGCAATCAAAATTAATTCGTCAATTGACAATTTTAAATATCTTCGCGAAAGGACTAACAGCCGTCGCCGAGGCTCGTCAGCTGTCCGAAGGACTCTATTTTGACTCTAGTAGGACCATTTGTTTTTAATTTTGAACTCAAAATAATGACGTGACGTTCACATCCGCTGTATGTAAAATAGTTGTACCTTATGTTTGCAGTATTTTATGTATACAGGGTGTCCCATTTTAATCCGCCAGTAGCGATAATTCTGAAACATTGCATTGAATCAAAAAGTGTTCCAAATGAAAAGTTAATGGTTCTGAGGGGGACATCTGATGCCGTAGACTTTGCCCCCCCAGGCCCCCAAGGGGGGCGGGAACAGGGGGCAACTTTAAAATCTTAAATAGAAACCCCTATTTTTTATTGCAGATTCTGATAGAGGGTTAAAAAGTATGTAAGTTTTATCCGAAACATGTTTTTTATTGGTCGAGAGATGGCGCTGCAAATGTAAAAGTTAGGTTTTTTGTCAATTAAATTGCGAAAATCGTCACGTAATTGACTGTTATTATTACTTAAGACTTACTCACAACCTTACAAGGTTGTTTTTTTCTCAGCCTGCCCAAATACCCCCCCCCCCCCCCCCCTACAAAGACGTAAAGTACTAAAAAATAGCGATTGAGTACTTCTTTTTCAAATTAAATAATGGTAAAATAATTCAAAAAATAATGTCATTCTTTATTCAAACAGTGTTCCTGTCCGTGTTTGTTTGTGTGTGTGACTCTGTGTGTGGCTGTGTGTTTGACTGTGTGTGTTTGGCTGTGTGTTTGTTTGTGTGTTTGTCTGTGTGTTTGTCTGTTTGGTTGTCGTATGTTACATGGGCATTTGAGTGTGCGTGTTCATGCGTGTGCGTGTGTGTGAGTTCGTCGCCGTTGCAATTCACAAGAACTGCTCGAAATTGTGTCCCTGATGGTCTCGACACAATCGTATTCGTTTGGCGAAATTCTCCACGCACGCCCGCAACGTATTTGGAGATATTTCATGACAGGCATTAGTTATCCGCACCATCATGTTCTCGCGCGTGGTTGGAGGATCGCGGAAGACGACGTCTTGCAGGTAACCCCAAAGGAAGAAATCAGGCGATGTCATGTCCGGAGATCGGGGTGGCCAAACAATAGGTCCTCCGCGAACAATCCATTGCGCTGGAAACAGCTCATCCAAATGTTGTCGAACCGCACGAGCGTAGTGTGGTGGGGCACCGTCCTGCTGGAACCACATCGTCCTCTGGGTACGCAAATCGACTTCTTCTAGCAGCACAGGAAGATCGTTCTGAAGAAATTCCAGGTACCTCGCGCCATTTAACGTCCTGTCGAAGAAGAATGGTCCGATTATCTGCGAGCCGAGAAGTCCACACCACACGTTGACACTCCATCGCTGCTGTGCGTTCACTTGTCGAACCCACTGGGGGTTTTCAGCACTCCAATAATGGGCATTGTGGATGTTGACGAATTCGGTATTCTGGAAAGTGCACTCGTCGGAGAACAGGATTCGGTGGAAGAATAAACGGTCGCGGTCGATCTGCTGCAAAGCCCAGTTGCAGAAACCCACACGATTGGCGAAATCATTTCCATGAAGTTCTTGAACGCGCATGATGTGATACGGATGGAACTTTGCCGCGCGGAGTAACCGTTGAGTCGTCGATTTCGGTATGCCGATTTCTGCCTGGATTTCTCGGAGACTGATATGCGGATTGAGGTGTACAGCTCCAAGTATGGCGATGGTGCGGGGGTCGTCATCCACAAGATTCGCCCGAGGTCGGTGTCGTTGTAGGTGACCTTGGCGCAAACGTTCTTCCAGCCCTCGCATTGTACTGCGAGACGGACACCGACGATCCGGGAATCTTTGGCGATACAGTTCTACTGCATTGGTGTAATTGTTCAGCGACTCTCCAATGACTTTTAGGATGTCCACAATTTCGGTCGGTGAGTAGTCCATGATTTCTCAACGACTTGGCTTTGCGTACTGAACTCATTTTTAAAAACTAAATTTAAAAAAGGAACGAAAATAAAAAAAATCCAAGAAATCTTTTTTGAATGTAAACAAAACAATCTGAGAAAAAAACAACCTTGTAAGGTTGTGAGTAAGTCTTAAGTAATAATAACATTTAATTACGTGACGATTTTCGCAATTTAATTGACAAAAAACCTAACTTTTACATTTGCAGCGCCATCTCTCGACCAATAAAAAAAATGTTTCGGATAAAACTTACATACTTTTTAACCCTCTATCAGAATCTGCAATAAAAAATAGGGGTTTCCATTTAAGATTTTAAAGTTGCCCCCTGTTCCCGCCCCCCTTGGGGGGCTGTGGGGCAAAGTCTACGGCATCAGATGTCCCCCTCAGAACCATTAACTTTTCATTTGGGACACTTTTTGATTCAATGCAATGTTTCAGAATTATCGCTACTGGCGGATTAAAATGGGACACCCTGTATAAGTGGCATACGTGAATAAAAATAAAGTTAAAGTTAAAATAAACAAAAACATGGATAACGGTTTTTGAGATTGCTCAAAAACTAAGCAGGTTAATTGTATTCTCTTTTTTGATTCTAAAAGTATAGATCTGTGCCTTTAAAACACGCCATTACTCGCCTGCCAGAAGTCACGGGAAGTTTAGTTGCCCAAAAATGTTATAAATGGCCCATTTTGACCACTTTTAGATACGATATCTCTATATCTGGCGACTTTGGGCCCAAACGGGCCTCGGATTCAGCGTACTCAAATTAGTAAAGAACAACAATGAAATCCCACTTAAATATATTGTTGTAAATCAGTGTTATTTAATAAATATATTTCTGAATCAATAACAATATATTTTGCATTAAAACCTTTGGGTATACTTTGCTCCAGTTATGGTAAACTAAGTTCTTCCGTGATTATGGTATTGAGAGTGTTAATTAAGTATGAAATTAGTAGCACTTAATGATTTTTACCTTTAAATTGAAAATTTGTACATAACAGCTTAAGTGTAATTAATTCACCGATATGACCACATGCTTACTTATTTATTTTTTATTATTTATGTTTTCTTTATATTTTGTAAATAATTTTTCCAATAAAGTATGATTTTCTTGTTTTACGTTACTTTTGTGTTTTTTTTGTTATTAATAATTTTTCCCACTGTATAAAGCACTTGGTTTTATTTTGAATTATTTCTCAACCCATCCCGGATGATAGAAATTTCAGTGTTGCATGCGAGTCCCGTTGTATAAGAAAAATCCGTGTTAGTTGGTTGTGATTAGGATTATGATTTTCTCAGCATTCATTCGGTATTTTTTTCTCGGAATTTCTTCGTTTAGCTTTATCGCGTTTGCTATCCTCTTTGCAACAAGCCAACGAGTTACAGACTTCCGACGAGGAGTTGGGATTCTTGAGTGAGCTGTTGCAGTCGAAGGAGCTGCACGCCCTCGTCAACGTCCACAACAAAATCATCAGCAATGGAGCGAGCGACAAGTTCTTCCCGATGCTCTCGACATCTGTGCACGTCATGTATGACGTCCTCGAAGTCCTGGCGTGTAAAACACATATATCTGAAGACTGCAAAGAGCTATTTCATCTGTTGCAAAAGCCACATGTTCAGGTAATTTGAACAACGAGACAATCTCAATAAATATTTAAATCGAGTGTTAAAGACCTCGGTCTATGGCCATCTATCCTCACAGACCGGGTATTTTTTAGTGCGATAACAATATGAAAATCTAATCAACACAAGAAAGGTTAAGTAATAAACGACTGATTAGTGATTTTAAAATATAATTTTTTATTATTTAATCTCTATATTAAAATTAAATCCAAATGGATTTAAATCAAGTACTACCATTCATAAAAAAAATAGTTTTTCTGATGGTTGGAACTTATTGATGCGTGGGTATCTTTTAAACGGTAAGAGATAGAGAATCGGTTAAATGAGATAAAATATGCAGAACAATGAGTACATCTATCTCCAGTATAAAAGTAAGTAAGAGTAAGGGGCATCGGCAATAATTTGATCCAGTCGTACCTACAAAACAGGTCACACAGAACTAAGATAGGATCGAGTCTCTCAGAGGCCAAAATAATTAATATTGGAATACCACAAGGCAGTATTTTAGGTCCATTTCTTTTTACAGTCTATGTCAATTATTTGCCTAAAATTATCGAAAATTTTAATGTTTGTATAACTACATACGCCGACGATACGAATTTATTAATATTTGAACTAAATAGTTCTCATTTAACTGAAAAAACAAATATATTTAATACCACTAAAGAATGGATGGAAATGAATAAATTACTCTTAAACACAAGCAAAACTAACATCTTAATATTTAGAACGAAAAATTCAAAAAATATCCCAGAAAACATATTGTTGCAGGATGAAAACTTCGAAACGCAAAATAAAACAAACTTCTTGGGAATGCTAATAGATAGCAGCTTTAGTTGGTATTATCATTGTGAGAAATTAATAAGCTAAATTGAACTCTGCCTGCTATGCTCTGAGAGCATTAAAACAAGTTTTGGATACTTCCACCCTAATAACAGTATATCGCGCAAATTTTGAAAGTATATTGAGATACGGACTAATCCACTACGGCTCATCTAATCATGCGAAAAATCTGTTTATAATTCAAAAACGGGCATTACGAATAATCTTTAATTTAAAATATACTGAAAGCTGCAAAGGATTATTTAAGAGGGCTAATATACTTACATTTTATAGTTTGTACGCGTACGAAGTGTTACTATTCAATTTTAAATATAAAGTCAAATTTCATTCCCATAAAGCGAAACATATGTATAATACACGCAATACAGATAAGTACGTATTCCCCCGGCATAGATTATCGCTGTATGAAACATCACCATTATATGTCGCACTGAAGATGTTCAATGGACTGCCAACCCGACTACAAACACTCACAAGTGAATACTCATTCAAAACTCAAATTAAAGATTATTTAATCCGAAAGGAGTATTACTCAATGTCAGAAACTATCAATATTCAATAAGCAATAAGTTTATTTCGTCTGACGTGTTCAATGAGCAGTAACATATAATTTATTGTAACTTTATTTATAGTATGTATATGTATTATTTCTAAATTGAATAAAGGAAAAAAAAAACCAACAAAAAAGTTGAACCTGCAGATACGAGGTTAAATCAATGCTTGCGAAATCCACTGTATGAGTTGAATAAAGTGTATTATGATTATAAATAACTTGTTCAGGTAATTTGAATAAATAAAGACAATCCCGACAAATACATTACTCTATTCATGACTAGATCGCAGTCATAATACGGGCCGTACCGTTAAATTCGATTAAACAGAAAGTATACATTTTTTTTCAAAGACTTTCTAAAATGTTGATACATTTCATCAATTTTCCAGTTTTTGTAAATTTTCCCAAGATTTTTATTAATTTTAAGAATTTGACTTGAATTTGAATTTCCTAAACTTTTTTTTAATGAATTTCCACAATTTTAATTAATTTTCAAAATCTTATTTTTCGTGAATTTTCAAAGATTTAGAAATCCATAAATATCTAACCGCTTTTCGTAAATTGCCAGGATTTTCCTTAATTTTCAAAATTTCGACAGTTTATGTGAAATCCAAAGATTTTCGATAAATTTCAAAATTCCAAGATTTCCGCTAATCTTCAAAATTTTCATACAAGTGTAAATTTGCAAGAAGTTATCATTGTTTATTATAAATTTTTAACATTTATCATGAATTTTTCAGCATCCATTAATTAACTCAGGCGTTATATTAATCGTTAACGATTAATAAATGTTTTGGAGAAAGGCTTCATATTTTTTGTCAAATAATTTTTTTAAAAATTTGCGAACCCGAAATTTAATCAGGGATTCTAGCCGGTATTCTACCGTTGCGGTTTTCGTCCCGAAAAAAATAACGGTTTTTGCGGTTTTCGGTTCAGCTCCAAGTAAGCGATTGTTTTAGTTTTTCAAATGTTTTTATTTCATAATAAAAAAATGTTGATGTTTCCATCGCTATAGATATGATGATTTAAATATTAAGAATATGAAAAAGTGTCTTAAACTAAATTTGTTCTACTTTTATTATTATTATCGCCTTAACAAAATAAATATTTTTTCGTTATATCTTAGTAAATATCTATCACATCTTAGCAATATATATTTTAAAATTTACTTTAAATCAGTGGTTTATACGCGTGGCGCATGAAGTAAAATTTCGAGTTTAGAAAAGCCCCGCGAAAATTTGTCTCGGGTCGCTGCGCGACCCTCGACAAATTTTCTAAGCGGGGCTTTTCTAAACTCGAAATTTTACTTCATGCTTAGTCTGGGAGTGGACGACACTCGTTTAATTTTCGTTAGATATTCAACATTTCGAGATTTTCATTAATTTTCATGAATTTTTCAGCATTGATTAATTAATTTAGACGTTGTATTAATCGTTAACGATTATTAAACGTTTTGAAATTTGCGAGCTTGAAAATTAACAAAATTCTAGAAAAATTCATGAATACCAGCATTTTTTTAAAATTAACAAAAATCTAGGATATACATGAAAGGTGTCAAAGTTTTAAAAAGTAACGAAAGGAAATCTTGGAAATTCACGAAAATTGACAAGATTTCTAAAAATTGGACGAAAACTTAAAAACCCTCAAGATTTTGTAAACTAATGAGAATATTGTAAAAAGCCATTAATTCTTTTTTAACGAATGTTTTCCACTCCCAGACTAAGCATGAAGTAAAATTTCGAGTTGAGAAAAGCCCTAAGAATTTGGATTTGGACGCGTAGCGTCCAAATCCAAATTCAGGCTTTTCTCAACTCGAAATTTTACTTCATGCGCCACGCGCATAAAAACACTGATTAATTGTTAAGTTTAAAATATTTTAAACATATTTTTATTATTATCACTTTTCATATACTTCAAATTGTTGTCAAATTTCAATATTTTTTCACATTTCATCACTTTTTGACATTCTTTCAACATTTTCTTAAATTTAAACATTTCATCGATTTTCGACAGTTTTAGATTTTTTCAAAATGATGGCCCCGCGAAAATTTGTCTCGGGTCGCTGCGCGACCCTCGACAAATTTTCTAAGCGGGGCTTTTCTAAACTCGAAATTTTACTTCATGCTTAGTCTGGGAGTGGACGACACTCGTTTAATTTTCGTTAAATTTTCAACATATCGAGATTTTCATTAATTTTAATGAATTTTTCAGCATCGTTTAATTAATTTAGACGTTGTATTAATCGTTCACGATTAATAAACGTTTTGAAATTTGCGAGCTTGAAAATTAACAAAATTATAGAAAAATTCATGAAGCATTTTTTTAAAATTAACAAAAATCTAGGAAATACATGAAACGTGTCAAAGTTTAAAAAAATAACGAAAGGAAATCTTGGAAATTCACGAAGATTGATAAGATTTCTAAAAATTGGACAAAAACTTAAAAACCCTCAAGATTTTGTAAACTAATGAGAATATTGTAAAAAGCCATTGATTCTTTTTTAACGAATGTTTTCCACTCCCAGACTAAGCATGAAGTAAAATTTCGAGTTGAGAAAAGCCCCAAGAATTTGGATTTGGACGCGTAGCGTCCAAATCCAAATTCAGGCTTTTCTCAACTCGAAATTTTACTTCATGCGCCACGCGCATAATAACACTGATTAATTAATAATAATAATATAGTCTTTATTGTCCAACGGAAAAACCAAAACAGGACAAATTACATTGATCTTTATAAATACAAAATTTAAAGAAAAATCAAATATAAAATATATATGTAAATATAATATAAACTAAATAGAGAAATTTAGAAAAATAAAAACAGGATAAATTATAGTGATCATTATAAATACAAAAAGTATAGAAAATTAATTATTAAGTATATATATGTAAAACAAAAATGATCCAATTAAAGCAAAATCTGTTAACCTTAAATTTTAAATAAATACTAAGTAGATAAATTCTAAAAAAAACAGCATAAGTTGCAATGAACAGTAAAAATTCAAAAGGAAAGAAAATTATTTTATATGTATGTGCATACAAACACACACATATACGCACATATACGCATGAAAAACAAAAACTAATTAGAAAAATAAAAATAAAGTCTGTTAACCTTAACCTAAAATGTTGAAATAACATTAAAAGTAAATTATTATTTAATATCATAGAAAAAGAAGAAAAATAAAATAATTTTAAATAATACTATCCCAAACACCAGAGAGACAAAAATGAAATGATCTGCTACGAACTGAAAATGTCATCAAAATGGCGATTGGCATTACGACACATGTGTGTTAGCGGGGCTTTGGTAAGGATATTAGTTCTACACCTAGGAATTAAAAACGTATTGCTATGGCGAGATGATATAAGCGGAATATTAAAATTAACCTTAGCCAGGAGCCAATCACAATCCAGGGTATTGTTGATTAGTTTCTTTAAACAGATAGCACTACAAGAATTTCTGCGGTCCATAAGTGACATAACATTATTTTCCATGAGCAGGGTATTGTAGTCAATATTACGAGGTGGATAGATACCGGTGAGTTTATATGATAAAAATTTCAAAAACCGCCTTTGGACTCGTTCGACTACAAGAGACAGATTCATCCATAGCGGATACCATATAACCGATGCATATTCCAGTTTAGTGCGAACAAATGCATTATATAGTGATTTCAGGACGTTAATATCTGTAAAATTATTAGAAGTGCGCATAATGAAGTCTAACATCTTCATTGCCGACGAGGTTATGTTGTACACGTGATTAGTGAAGCTAAGTTGTTCATCAAACAGCACACCCAGATCCCTAACTTTAGACTTCCTTTCGAGAATTGTTCCATTTATTGAGTAGTTCTGAAGATACGGATTTTGTTTGCGGTGAAAAGAAACAACATAACATTTGTCGGTATTTAGTTTTAGGTTGTTCGCATTGCACCAGTTAAAAATTGAACTAATATTTTGCTGAAGTAATTGACAATCATTTGAGCAATTAACATTAGTGTAAATTTTAAGATCATCCGCGAATGCTAAAACTGGACAAGACATTGGAACTAATTAAGTCGTCAATATATAAAACGAATAATAGAGGCCCTAGATTGGATCCTTGGGGGACACCTGATGTTGAAATAAATTGCGATGATTTAAATCCATTGAAAAATACACAATTAGACCTATAATTTAAGTATGAATATATAAACTCAAGTAGATTGGTGGCAAAACCAAAGATACTTAATTTTTCAATCAAGATATTGTGGTCTAAAGTGTCAAATGCACGCGAAAAGTCTGTATAAATTACATCAGTTTGGCCACGACAATCTAGGGACTCGGATAACGTTTGTGTGATTATTGCTAAATTTGTAACTGTTGAGCGACCCGATAAAAAACCATGTTGATTATTTGATATATATTTCTTTACATGATTATATATAATTGTAAATAGTATTTGCTCAAATATTTTCGAAAAATTTGATAAAATAGCTATGGGCGTGTAATTGTCTATATTAACAGCATCCCCTTTTTTAAATATTGGGTTAATAATAGCGTGTTTCCATTTCTCAGGAAACACGCTAGTAGAAAGTGCCAAGTTGTAAATTGTAGTTAACGGTTTGACAAATACTGATTTACAATCTTTTTAAAATATTTAAAACATATTTTTATTATTATCACTTTTCACATACTTCAAATTGTTGTCAAATTTCAATATTTCTTCACATTTCATCACTTTTTGACATTGTTTCAACATTTTCTTAAATTTAAACATTTCATCGATTTTCGACAGTTTTCGATTTTTTCAAAATGATGGCAAATTAAAACATTTTTACCATGACATTTCATCACTGTTCCATGGTTTTTTTTATGAACGAATACGTAGTCAAAACTACTTTTAGCAATTTTGCAATCTCTGCGCCATCTCGTACCCCAGAAACACACTACCAGCAAAAATTAGTCATTTAGGCCAACAAATTAGTCATTAAGGCCAACAATCGACCGGTATTAAAACATATTCGTTTAAAATTTTATTCCAGAAATCAGAATATATCTGGAATTTTTAAATGTAGTTAAATAACAGATGTAATTTAAAAATGCAAACAATAATTAAATAGTTACCTAATTGTAATTTACAAAATATTAACTAGGCATTTTAGGTAGATTATGTGGAATATATCAGTGTACAGGGTGGGGCACATAAACCTATCCGATTTCAAAACGTTATAAAATTAAAACCACTCAACTTGACAATTTTTTTTTTTTATTAACATATCGCAAATTTTATGCCATTTTTAAATTTAAGTTTTGAAAAGCACATCACTCAAATGTCGTCCTTGGGAGCGGATACACTGATTTAGGCGCTTGCGGTAGCTTTCCATGACTTTCACCGTCATTTCCACAGGAATTTCTTCAATTGCCCGAGCAATTTCCCTTCGTAAAGCAAGAAGGGTCCTTGGTCGATGCTGGAATACCTTCGATTTGAGGTAACCCCAAAGGAAGAAGTCACATGGAGTGAGATCCGGAGAGCGCGGCGGCCAGCCAATATCACCTCTCAGAGAAATGAGGCGTCCGGGAAACATTTCCCTGAGAATGTCCATTGATCGTCGCGTTGTGTGGGCGGTTGTACCATCCTGTTGAAACCACACATTTTCCACGCCATTTTCTTCCATTTTGGGTTGAAGAAAATTTTCCAGCATGAAACAATAGCGCTCGCTGTTGACTGTTACGGTTTGCCCATTTTCTTCAAAAAAGTAAGGCCCCCAGACGCCTAGGCGGGAAAGAGCACACCACACAGTCACTTTTGGGCTATGGAGGGGTTTTTGATGGATTTCCCGAAGATTTTCGTCACTCCAATATCGATAATTCTGCCTATTTACGGCGCCACAAAGGTGAAAATGGGCTTCGTCCGTGAAGAGCACAACATCGTCTATTGGGAGTTCTCGGAGATCGCGACACAGGTTCATACGGGTTTCAAAATCCCTTTCAATTAATTCCTGTGCAACAACCATTTTGTAGGGATGCATTTTGAGGTCCCGGTGCGAAATTCGCCGAATACTGCGGTTGGAAATCGCCAAAGCGAGCGAATGTTTTCGTGCCGAACGACGCGGGGACCGTTCAATCGCGGCTCTCACATTGGCCACGTTTTCAGGTCCTGTTGCTGTCCTGGGACGTCCAGGCGACTTCTTTTTCAATGCTGAACCCGTCTGTCAAAAATTTGACACCCACACTTTAATCGTAGCGTGATGTGGAACAGGATCATGACGCCCGAGTCCGAAATGAATTAGAAAAGCACGTTGTGTAGCAATTATCGAACCGCCGTTTTCGATAAACCGCTCAATAACAAAAGCACGATGTTCACCAGACCAAGGCATGTTGACTAATGACAAATGGCATAAAACCGGCTTTCTAACGGTTTTTACCCCACTACTCTACCTGTTCCCTCTTCTGAGAAAAAGGGATTTGAAATCGGATAGCTTTTTCTGCCCCTCCCTGTATTTTATTGAACATACGATATAAAGTTTAGGGGATATTCACGAAAATTATTTTTTTTTGCTGATTATTGTAGATGCATGTAGGGAATAGTTGAATATGGCAAAAGAAATCCGCGGAAACCACGTTTAGCCGTATTTTGGGGCCCCGAAAGGATGAAAATCAGTATTTTTAAACGGTGTTTTTAGCCGGAAACAAATAAAATATGGTGGTAATATGTATTCGTTTCGCAAAACTAAATGGTTTAAATGTGTTTTTATAAAGATAGGACTTACGGTTTGCTTAATACTTCCACTTAAAGATTACGATTTTTGACAAGTTATTTTGACATTTAATTCCATTGTTGATTCATAGATATAATATCATAATACTAACGGAATGCAATAATTGAGGTGACAATTGGCCTAGAAAGAAAAATAGGCGCAGCCTGGTGGTTATTTCTAGAAGTAAAACAGTATGATTGTTAATTCACTGAAATTAGTGATGTAAAATTCGGGAACGCGGGGGAAACCATTCCGATTCAGAGGTGATTGCGAGGTCAGCTTGCGCGAACTGCGATTGCAACCTCAGCGTATTTCGCCAAAATCGGTATACACTACTGAAATTAAGAAGAACCATATGTGATAGTTGCATAACAGAGCTGGGATGAATCCTCAAAAACAGGATTCGAATCACGAATCCGAATCACCTAATATAATTCGAACTACGAATACTCGAATAAAGGATTCGTAAGTGAAAAATATGATTCGAATCAAAGATGCGAATCCTCATTTTTGAATCACGGATACAAATCCTTTTAAAATAAATTTGAATCTATCATTTGCAACCAGTAACATTTTATTCCATCAGTTTCTATTAAGAAAAATGTTCATTTACCGACTAAATATCTGATTAAATAATGATTTTAATTAATTATAATATATGTATTATTAAACTTCTTTCTAAATCAGTGTTTTATACGCGTGGCGCATGAAGTAAAATTTCGAGTTTAGAAAAGCCCCGTGAAAATTTGTCTCGGGTCGCTGCGCGACCCTCGACAAATTTTCTACGCGGGGCTTTTCTAAACTCGAAATTTTACTTCATGCTTAGTCTGGGAGTGGACAACACTCGTTCTTAGAAGTTTCAAATTGAGTGATCACTCTAGATTACTAAGTTTATTACCATTTTACAAAGGATGCAGCTCGAAGGACCAATCATGGTCTTCGGGGACTGAAGGACTACAGGGAATCGAAGTTTCTTTACAAGAAAACAACGAATAACTGAAGGTTTATAGCATGGATAGGAAAGAAAACATCCAATTTTGAAAAAATATCGAAATTGGGTTGGTTTTCAGTGCGTTCTTAACTTCACTTTAAATCAGAGTTTTATACGCGTGGCGTAATAAAATAATTTAAGTTTTTTTTACAAGAAAACAATGAATATCTGAAGGTTTACAGCATGGATAGGAAAGAAAACATCCAATTTTGAAAAAATTATCGAAGTTGGGCTGGTTTTCAGTGCGTTTTTAACTTCACTTTAAGTCAGTGTTTTATACGCGTGGCGCATGAAGTAAAATTTCGAGTTTAGAAAAGCCCCGTAAAAATTTGTCTCGGCTCGCTGCGCGACCCTCGACAAATTTTCTACGCGGGGCTTTTCTAAACTCGAAATTTTACTTCATGCTTAGTCTGGGAGTGGACCGTCAAGATTTTCTACATGTCGAGAATTTCGATATTTCTAGATTATTGTCGATTTATTCACAGTTTGTTATTATATTAAATGCAACTTTAATATTAAATAAATATGGTTTTTCTTAGGAATAGAATATTCACCCATTAAGAGCCGAGCAAATTATAAAGTTAACTGTAAAAGTTCTTTTTAGATAAAATTTTGCATCTTTTTGTATGATTTCAGTTAAATTTAAAGTTCAAACGAGTTTTGTCCACTCCCAGACTAAGCATGAAGTAAAATTTCGAGTTTAGAAAAGCCCCGTGTAAAAAATTTGTCGAGGGTCGCGCAGCGACCCGAGACAAATTTTCGTGGGGCTTTTCTAAACTCGAAATTTTACTTCATGCGCCACGCGTATAAAACACTGATTTAAAGTGAAGTTAAAAATGCACTGAAAACCAACCTAACTTCGATATTTTTTCAAAATTGGATGTTTTCTTTCCTATCCATGCTGTAAACCTTCAGATATTCGTTGTTTTCTTGTAAAAAACTTCGATTCCCTGTAGTCCTTCGGTCTCCGAAGACCATGATTGGTCCTTCGAGCTGGAGCCTTTGTAAAATGGTAATAAACTTAGTAATCTAGAGTGATCACTCAATTTGAAACTTCTAAGAACGAGTGTTGTCCACTCCCAGACTAAGCATGAAGTAAAATTTCGAGTTTAGAAAAGCCCCGCGTAGAAAATTTGTCGAGGGTCGCGCAGCGACCCGAGACAAATTTTCACGGGGCTTTTCTAAACTCGAAATTTTACTTCATGCGCCACGCGTATAAAACACTGAATGCAAGTGAAGTTAAAAATATACTAATAAGGTTGTAAATTTTATATGATTAAATAACCAAATATGCATTTACAAATATTTTAATTATTGAAAATGTAAATATTTATATTCAAATATGAATAATTTAGTGATTTAAATATTCATATTAGAATATTTAACTATTTGAATTAATCGAATTCGAATCCCAGCCTTAATAGCGATGATTCGAATTATTTGGGAGGATTTGAATCCTTTTATAAGGATTCGAATCCTATTATAAGGATTCGAATCATCTACGTCTGGATTCGAATACGAAACCTTTTAAAAAAATGTAACGAATCCGGATCACGAATCCGTTTTCACTAAAGTATTCGAATACCTCTTTTGAATCCTCTAAAAGGATTCGAATCTAGGAATCGAATCCTGAATGATTCGAATCCTGCCCAGCTCTGTTGCATAATTAGTACTTGACTATAACCTTCGAAAAAACGTAACTTTCAGACACAATTTATGAGCAAAATGTTAGTTTTATTGCTCACGAAACTAGTGTTTTTCTATCCTTTTTATCATTAGAAGCAGATGCGACACGATAGAATTTGAAATTTTGTGAATACAAATCATTTAATTTTATTCTTTTCATTGCTTAATTTTATAATTTGTTTTTAACCTTAAAGTTGAATCATAAACGCATTCTGTTATAATCTATGAATCAACAATGGAAATCAATGTCAATATAACCTGTCAAAAATTGTAATCTTTAAGTGGAAGTATTAAGCAAACCGTAAGTCCTATCTTTATGAAAACACATTTAAACCATTTAGTTTTGTGAAACGAATACATATTACCACCACATTTCATTTGTTTCCGGCTGAAAACACAGTTTAAAAAGAACTGATTTTCAGCCTTCTTGGGCCCCAAAATCTAGCTAAACGTGGTTACCGCGGATAGATTTTGCCATATTTGACTATTCCCTACATAAATCTACAACAATCAGCAAAAAAAAATAATTTTCGTGAATCTCCCGTAAACTCCATATCAGCCATTTGTTATGTAATATTTGACAAAAAAGTGATAATAAAATGCTGAAAGTAATGTCCCTCCATTTAATCTTAATAGGGTAATTTAGCACAAGCAACCATGTGGAAACATAACCTCTAATTTATGTTGAAGGAAAAAGTCAGAATTATAACCAGAGTATCCAACAAAATATCCAACATTATAAAAAAAGGGGAGGGATACGTGGGGACACTTGGCGGAGGAATGTGAGGGGGTGAAAGAGGAGTGGCTGGGAGCGAAAGGGAATAGAAGGGTAGTGGAGTGGATGAGGGAGGATTAGAGCGGGGTAAGGACGTTGGAAAAGCTGGGGAGGGAGAGGGAAAAGAGAAGGGAGGGTAAGAGGGATACGGGAGGGTAATGAGATAAGCTAATGTAAAGGTAAATGTAATGTAAAGTGTAGAGATATGCCAATAAAGGTCTTTTTTTTTTTTAATAAAAAAATCACCAGATCTGGTTGGCCAATGATAAACAGAATATGTATGTTTAATTTTACCTAATACAAGAGAAGTGGATGCAAGTATATGAAAGGCAAGCAGTAAATAAGAATTGGATTTTGAAATTGATTAATAAATTTGAAAGAACTGGTGATATAACGAATCAATGAAAGAACAATAGTGGCCGGAGACATGACTACCAATGCCAAGTTACACTTTTTGCTGGCTGTAGATTTTTCTGAATAAGCGGAGAGATATAAAAATCAATCTTCTAAGCAAGTGAAGGAACTCAATTGTTTTTTAGATTGGGAGGGCCATGGACGCCGAGTCGTAATTTATGGCCTCTGAAACCTGGCTTTGCCCCTTTTAAGTAATTTTGTTTTTTAATGAAATAAAACATGTTTAAGTGGGAATTGATTAGCTGTTGATTAACAACTTTTCATCTGTCTCAATCATACCTTATTTTGCCTACCGCCCACTTTAAGAGTTTTTTATTTAGAGCCCTCCATTTTTTTTACAAACCATCTGTGGCGAATCTCAAACAGCTATTGCCACGATTATATTTAAACGTGTAATATTACACGCCTCCTAATTTTCTCTGGGTTTTCTACTGCCCCTTTGAAAGTCTCAAAGGCCCACAATGGATCGTTATCGCCCACGTTGAGAACCTTTGTTCTAAATCATTGATAAATCAATTAATTGTATTTTAAATATTAAAAGTGCGATTCTTTTCGCAATCTACAACAAGTTAGTTTTACAAAGACTATATCAAACACTCATTGAAACAACTACTTCCCCAGCTATTACCCCGACGGACATTGAATTATACAACAAGTGTTTGCTCAACGCTTGAAAATAGCATTAAGCCGAAACTAGTTGAAAATAAAACAATTTATTAGTAAAACTAAGCAAGTGAATTTCAATCAAATACCTATATATTAATAGAAATGTTTTACCAAGTGATCAATGAGAAACAAGTTAACGAAGTGTTTGCTGTTACATACAGTAACCTACTGCAAATGTAACAATTTGGTTCAAATTATTCAGGCCATCTATTGCATTTTTGTAACTAATCAATTCAAGTTAATTATTAATTCAATATACCGGGGATCATAATTTAACTGTTTTTAGGGTTTATTGTGCGCACACGATGCTGTAGCCCAAAAAGACTACTACCCACACCTACCAGATGTGCCAGTAGAAGCGGACGAGGACGAGGAGACCATAAAGATCGTCCAGCTGGTCAAAAGCAACGAACCGCTGGTAAGCCCATTTCAGAACATTTAGAACCCAACTAAATAAATCAACACTAGCATTCCATTAGTGCCAATAAAACGAAACTCATTCTGCACACGGCTAAACATGTAACATATGCGGTACTTATAGTAATTTTTTCCTTGCTTTCGAAGCCGGGCGCTCAGAGTGCTGAGCCAATAGTTGTAAGTATCCCCAAATATCGAGACCGTAGAAGCTTTATGTTAAAAACAAATCTCCATTACTACTACTTCAGTATGTATAGTCGCTTTTAAAGGTAAGAGTCAATTAGGGCCACTTGCATAACAACCTTGAACTGTACTTTATCTCTGAACTGCGCTTCAATGCCAATTTCTTATATTTTCAGTTGACATTGATCTGGAATTTAGAGATGAATTGCAGTCCAAATACCTATGTAATTGATTCTTAGTATTAAGGTTGCGCTCAACCCGTACTGTTATTTTAGTTTACAATCGTTTAATAATATGAAGGCACATGAAGTTGTGGCTTAAAAATATTTATTTTGTTACGTAATTGTGCACTCTTGCTGGAAAAAAAAATGTAATTATCAAATAAAATGTGTTGATATTATGAACGATTCTTTTTTTCAAAGGAAAAAGTAGATATTTTGATAACTATACATTTTATGAGAAAATAATAAGAATTATATAATCACAAAATTATTGCAGAGGTCATGATGAAGTCACATTTGAGGGTATTTTAATTTTATTTTTGACTATACTAAAATAAAAAATAAAATCAATCATCATGCCCGCCGTAATTCAATTTTAGACAGATGTGTGAAGAAAGAATTAAAAAATTCAAAATAATAACAAAAAATCAGTATTTTTAGTTTCCATAGGGTAGAGCAGCGCACTCTTAAGTTCATAGGAAATCAACCTATAGCATAAGTTTTAAGCTTTAAAATAATGTACAACACTAAAAACAAAAATATAGCTGTCTATTATTAAAAATCATGGGAACCTTATTTTACGAATCCCCCTCGTAGTTTGGGTTTCCAATTCATATTGATTCTCCATAAGTGTTCTAATACTCACAGAGCTCTTAACAGAGCTGGGCAGGATTCGAATCATTCAGAATTCGATTCCCGGATTCGAATCCTTTTAGAGGATTCAAAAGAGGTATTCGAATACTTTAGTGAAAACGGATTCGTGATCCGGATTCGTTACATTTTTTTAAAAGGATTCGTATTCGAATCCAGACGTAGATGATTCGAATCCTTATAAAAGGATTCGCATATTTATAAAAGGATTCGAATCCTTATAAAAGGAGTCGAATTCTTATAAAAGGATTCGAATCCCTATAAAAGGAATCGAATCCTTTTAAAAGGATTCGAATCCTCATACACGGATTCAAATCCTCCTAAATAATTCGAATCATCGCTATTCAGGCTGGGATTCGAGTTCGATTAATTCAAATAGTTAAATATTCTAATATGAATATTTAAATCACTAAATTATTCATATTTGAATATAAATATTTAAATTTTCGAATAATTCAAATATATGTGAATGCATATTTGGTTACTTAACCATGAAAAATATCCAACGTTAATAGTATATTTTTAACTTCACTTGAAATCAGTGTTTTATACGCGTGGCGTATGAAGTAAAATTTCTAGTTTAGAAAAGCCCCGTGAAAATTTTCTACGCAGGGCTTTTCTAAACTCGAAATTTTACTTCATGCTTGGGAGTGGACAATACTCGTTCTTAGAAGTTTCAAATTAAAGGATCACTCTAGATTTCTAAGTTTATTACCATTTTACAAAGGCTACAGCTCGAAGGACCAACCATGGTCTTCGGAGACCGAAGGACTACAGGGAATCGAAGTTTTTTTACAAGAAAACAACGAATATCTGAAGGTTTACAGCATGGATAGGAAAGAAAACATCTAATTTTGAAAAAATATTGAAGTTGGGTTGGTTTTCAGTGCATTTTTAACTTCACTTTAAATCAGTGTTTTATACGCGTGGCGCATGAAGTAAAATTTCGAGTTTAGAAAAGCCCCGCGAAAATTTGTCTCGGGTCGCGCAGCGACCCGAGACAAATTTTCTACGCGGGGCTTTTCTAAACTCGAAATTTTACTTCATGCTTAGCCTGGGAGTGGACAACACTCGTTTGAATTTTAAATTTAACTCTTTTAAAAAATTGACGTATGTAATATAATAAATCATTCATTGAAATCATAGAAAAAGATTCAAAATTTTACCTAAAATTAACTTTTAGAGTTAACTTTATAATTTGCTCGGCTCTTAATGGGTAAATATTCTATTCCTAAAAGAAATCATTTTTATTTAATATTAAAGTTGCATTTAATACAATAACAAACTGTGAATAAATCGACATAAATCTAGAAATATCGAAAATCTCGACATGTAGAAAATCTTGACGGTCCACTCCCAGACTAAGCATGAAGTAAAATTTCGAGTTTAGAAAAGCCCCGCGTAGAAAATTTGTCGAGGGTCGCGCAGCGACCCGAGACATATTTTCGCGGGGCTTTTCTAAACTCGAAATTTTACTTCATGCGCCACGCGTATAAAACACAGATTTAATAACATATATATCAATAACACATATATCATCATTTATTAAAATCATTATATAATCAGATATTTAGTCGGTAAATGAACATTTTTGTTAATAGAAACTGTTGGAATAAAATATTACTTCTTGCAAATAATAGATTCAAATTTATTTTTAAAGGATTTGTATCCGTGATTCAAAAATGAGGATTCGAATCTTTGATTCGAATCATATTTTTTACTTACGAATCCTTTATTCGAGTATTCGTGATTCGAATCATATTAGGTGATTCGGATTCGTGATTCGAATCCTGGTTTTGAGGATTCATCCCAGCTCTGGCTCTTAAGGACTTTTACCTTGAGATCGATGATGTTTACTTACTTAACGCTTCTTGAAATCTATTTCGCACGAATTTTATTGATATATTATCTACTTGTAACTATTCTGTGACTTCTTGCACATACACATATCTACCACCCACACCGTTCCTGTTTTCACAAAAAAGTTAAGATGCAGCTTATTCGACTATTCACCATCATGTTTGAGTTTTTTTAACAATTGTACTGATTTTTGTGTTTGTGTGGTTATTCAGGGAGCCACGATTAAGACGGATGAGGCGACGGGGAAGATTGTGATAGCAAGGGTGATGCATGGTGGTGCAGCGGATCGCTCTGGGTTGATTCATGTGGGCGATGAAGTTGTTGAAGTCAATAATATTAATGTTGAAGGAAAAACACCAACTGACGTTTTGACCATTTTGGTAATTAAAATTTGAACTAGGGGTTGTAAATTTACCGACTTTGGCGTTTTTTCAGATATACATAGGGCAGTTTTTCTCAATATGTTTATTTAGAACATATCTCAAAATTCAACCCGTTTTTGAATTAATTTAAAACTCAGATTCTATGTAAAATTGGGTGCTCTTCTATGAGTTCTTAAGTATGCTGCGAGCATTTTCTTCGTTGAAAATGTGGTACGACAGTAAACAGATTGAGAAACGCTGACATAGGGGATGATATGTATACAGATTAAAAAAAAAGACCTTTATTGGCATATCTTACAAACTATTTACAATTGATTCGTTATTCGTTCTCTTTTCCCTCTCCATCCCCAGCTTTTCCAACGTCCTTACCCCGATCCCATCCTCTCTCATCCACTCCACTACCCTTCTATTCCCTTTCGCTCCCAGCCACTCCTCTTTTACCCCCTCACATTCCTCTGCCAAGTGTCCCCACGTATCCTTCCCCTGTCCACACAACACACACCTTCCATATTCTTCCCGCATCCATACTTTCCTTCCTCTCTCCTCCGATCCACACCTCGCCCTTGCCACAATCACCATATCCTCTCTACCCCATCCCTTCTCTATCAAATACTTCGGCACTCTTCCATACACCTGCCACCTCACATACATACCATTATACTAACTTCTCAGATTAAAAGTTCTCTGTATATCGATAAAATAGCTTTCGTAATTTACCGAAATATCGGTAAGAAACGGTAAATTTCCGGTAGATTTTGGAGATTTATCGGTAAACAGATTTACCGGTATTACAATCCCTAATTTCAGCACCTTGCAAGAATATATTTTATGTTTAAACAAATTTGTAGCAAAACTCCGAAGGAACAATTACGTTTAAATTAGTACCTGCTGATGGCAAAGCAAATGCTAGGGAAAGCAAAGTACGCGTAAGAGCGCATTTTAATTACAACGCGACTACTGATCCTTACATCCCATGCAAGGAAGCTGGTTTGGATTTTGAAAAAGGGGATGTTCTACATATTGTCTCACAAGATGATGCTTATTGGTAATATTTTTGCAATTAAATAACTGGCGATTGTTTTCAACTTTTGGTTAATTTAGGTGGCAAGCTCGGAGAGAAGGCGATAGAAACATGCGGGCGGGCTTAATCCCCAGCAGAGCCTTACAAGAAAGAAGAATCATTCACGAGAGAACCCAATCAGCAGACGACAACGAGTCAGGTATTTAACACCTAGACCCAAAACCATCAGTGAGCTTGGCCTAGCATGCGCTCGTTGTTTCGTGCATAGCTCATCTCACACATATTCTCACATGTTTTAATTTTACTGTTTTCATATTTTAAACAAGCATTTCATTTCATTCGACACCGCAACACTAACACGAAGTCATCTCGGCCGTAGGGCTGTGCTCTGTTTCAGCTTTACCCGTGCTTTCCTGCAGCCAGTTCCCGAAATCCCCCCGTTGTGCTTCCAAACCCAAAACTAAAAAGATTATGTATGAAACAGCAGAGAACGACGATTTCGACAGGGAGCAAATCGCCACCTACGAGGAGGTCGCCAAGTTGTACCCGAGGCCGGGCATTTACCGACCCCTGGTGCTCATCGGCGCCCCGGGTATCGGCAGGAACGAGCTGAGGAGGAGGCTGATTGACACCGATCCTGACAAGTACAAAACTCCCATTCCGTGTAAGTTAATTCTAACATTCGATGATATCAATGGCGTATTGACGCTAGAGCTCTGCACGGGCCTGAGAATTCTAAATTTGAAAATGGGCCGAGCCTAACATATTTTTTATCTATCTATCTATAAACAAGTAAATATACACCATTCCATTTGTTTCTGGATCTCGCCTAGCTATGGAAAAGTGACAGTTTAAGTATTGTAAATGGGGCTGGTTGTGTTTTAAATCAGGGTTTTTAATGTCACTGTCAGATGTTCGATTTTGAGGTTATAATTTCTGACTATTGTGATCTTACACTGTTGCCTGTTTTACAAATTTTCAGATATAAAAGGATAATAATATGCAGTTTTAAGATTAACAAAATTTACTACTTGGTTTTTGTACATACAAACACAGCAATAATATTGTATATAACAAATATAATGAATTCGGCTCTGCAAACTTATTTCGTCATCCATTTGTATTTCTCGCTTGGGTCTTCCCGTTAACACATTTTGATCAACTCCATCCATCCACCTTAATTTTGGTCATTCTCTCTTCTGTTGGCCCTCAGTATTTTTTTGTAGAATTGCAAATTTATTCCCACCCTCTTGTGATACTGATAATTTTCATGTCAAACAATTTTTAAGCCCTCATTCCACTTTTATTATTTAGTCAAGAGAACCTGCATCTGAATCTTCTGATGTTTGTTCTGAGCCAGATTCCCCAAGCGAAATAATAAAAGGAGGAATGGTTTCAAAAGAAAGGTTCCCCATGTGTTTTGTCCAGTCATCCGAAATAAGTTTTTCACAATGATCACAGAAATTTTGCCACATATCGGATGTACATTTTGAGAGAGACTCAAGCCATAAATTCTGAACACGATCCTTAGATGGTTGCTTAGAATTTATGTGCTTATTGTAGTAAGTCTTACAAAACCCCCATGCCATTTCAATTGGATTGTATTGACAATGGTATGGCGGTAATCTAAGAACTTCGTGCCCGTTCTTTCTCAAAATGTCATCAACTACGTAAATTTTGTCATTTGATCGAAAAGGTATAAATAAAGCCCATAGTTCCTTTTTGGTTAATTTTGGATTGAATTTTACATTGTGTTTAACCAACCACTCCTGCATTTCGCATTTCTTACAAGAAAATGAAGGAGTTTTGTCTAATTGCACAGAATGGTATGCAGCATTATCCATAATAACTACACATTTCCCTGAAAGCTTAGCCAAAGCAGGAATAAGTTGATTAACCACCCAATTTTGAAAAGTATTACCATCCATTGTGGCATGGTAATCTCGGTCATTGTTTTTCGAATGTAATAAAAAATCGCACCCATCCAAAAACCCACCCCTATACCCAGCATGTAGAATGGTGAAGCGTTTGCCTTCATTTTTGAATTTAGTTGGATTACTTTTTATATCCGTTTCATGTACCCAGCGTCGAACCACGGATCCATTCTGATATATCCATGTTTCATCCAGGTATACGAATTGGATATCTTCACTGGAATTTTGATACTGTAAAAATTTTCTAAGGAAAATAATTTTAGCTGCAACAACATGTTTTTGTTCAGAGAATTTTGCGCCCATTAATTAATTTGAATTTATACCCCATACTTTTAACAACCCTATAAAGTGTTGTTCTACTCCCATGGAACTCATAATTTTCTTTCATATCATTCAAAAGATCTCTCAAAGTAAAATACTGATTTCTAGAGTTATATTGCCAAATTAGTTGTTGCAGATCTTTTCTAGCTAGGTGATTCCAAAAATGGCTGTTTTTAGATCGTTTGCCAGAAGTAGTAGATTTCAATTCGTCAGGTCTTTGTCGTAAAATTAATTGTAATGAAGATCTCCCTACCTGAAACGTAATTATCTTTAATTAAATATATACGATAATTAAAATACTAGACATACCCCAAAAATATCTATTAAAATCGTAATAATATTGTGATGCTGTAGATTTGGATTACTTTGCCTAAAATGTTTGTAGGATTTCAGAATTTGTAACCTTTTTGATTCAGAGATAATCTTTGGCATGTTAATATTTAATATGTGCCTGAAATTATTTTTCACTTTGACATTGACACAGCATTGCAACACTAGATTAATTTGATTTAATAATAAAATGCTCGAAGAAGCGACCGCGTGGCAAAATAATTGTTGCAAGATTAACAATAAACCTCTTGAAAATTAAAAAGAGGATTACTTATGATATCATAAATTATTGCAACACTGTTAAAATAAGGAATCAGGAGTGGCAATTAATAAAAAATGTAAATGTTGATACTGCAACATAACAACACGAAAGCATGGCTAGGCGAGCTCCAGAAACAAATGGAATATATTATATATAAACGATGGTTTTTTAGCATGACAGAACTTTAAATTGAAACAAAACACATAAAATGAATGAAATGTTGACATTATTCGATAAAAAATCTAATGCTATTTAGTGTTTCAATATTGTTTCGGAGCTATGACCCCGCAACTGGTTCTAATATGGCGTACCCTAGAGTTTAAATTTTCGACCACTTTTCTAAGTATTAGTCGCTTGATTCCGTCAAAATACGCACAATGTTAGAGTTCAAATGGTTGAACGTCGTTGGTTTATCTATATACACGAAAGATTTTACATATCCTCACAGGAAATAATCCAGACGCCGGCGTCAAGTGACAGGATTGAGAGAGCGCAATTATCAGGCCAATTTCGCGAAATAACTTAATCGCTAAACTTGTATTTGATTTCCAGGCCAAACGACACAAATAATGGTCAGGCTGCTTCAATTCTTGTACGTTCTTTAACCAAGAACTTTGTTTACAATTGCTGCGCACGATACCGAATCGAGATTTTCTAATCTTCTTCGATACTTTTTGCTCAATAGCAACAATATTTTTTTTTTTAAGAGTTTTTTATCGTCTCACAGTGTGGGCTCTATCAAGTAGCGCAAACTAGGTGGAAAATCGATCTATGCTTAGAATAATTATTTGTTCAGATGAACGATTACTATGTATCGTAAAATGACCGCAGCGATCTGTAAATTACGTTTACCTACGCCCTATCTAGTAACCGCATCATACCACACTGTCATCTTGACATTACGTACACATGCACGTAATAGCTTTGACAAACACATTACGTGCTGACAGCTGAACAGCTGATTGCCGTACAACCAAGTGACATTTCTTTGATGTACAGGGAGTGTTCTCCACTCCCAGACTAAGCATGTAGTAAAATTTCGAGTTTAGAAAAGCCCCGTGAAAATATGTCTCGGGTCGCGCAGCGACCCGAGACAAATTTTCTGGGCTTTTCTAAACTCGAAATTTTACTTCATGCGCCACGCGTACAAAACACTGATTTGAAGTGAAGTTCAAAAATACACAAATACATCTTCAATCAGGGAATTAGATATTTAGTCTGTTATCAACGATGTTCAGTGTTAATAATAAATAATTACGTTCTGAATAATTTTGTTAAAACAACTGGTAACGATATTTATATATTAGTGGTTGCAAAAAAATTGTAAAATCAAATTTATTCTTAAAGGATTTGTATTCGTGATTAGAAAAAACAGGATTCGAATCTTTGATTCGAATCATATTTATCTCTTACGAATCCTTTATTCGAATATTCGTGATTCGAAATATATTAGGTGATTCGGATTCGTGATTCCAAACTTTTTTAGGAGGATTCGTCCCAGCTCTGCAGTATGGGATTATTGTTAAAGGTAAAAATTGTAAAAATCTTAGGGCCACGTACGGTTTTAGTTAAAACACTTGAAATTAATTAAATTTGGAAAGGACACTTTGATCAAATTTTGGATTGTACACATTTTCAAGTGTGTTTACCGAAAGAGGGGGGCGATACAGAGAAAATAAGTGCAGAAAAGGTCGATGTAAAGGTTAACGATAGTAAAGAAAAATATAGTGCTTTAAATGAACGCACAATAGATGAAGAACAACGTGAATGTTATGACCAATCTACACCTGCAAATGCCAGTAAGTGGTATTGGGACGATTAAGGGTTTATCGCGTGTTTTATATAATATAATTTTTATTTAATAGAAAATGGATAAAAAGTCAGTTGATTGACATGTTCGTGTTTTCTCTTCTGGAATTTAAACAGTATATAAATCTTACAGTTGGGTGGCCAATTGTTTGTAAAATATTTAAAAAATATTCAAAACAAATTAATATCGACTTTCTGCATAAATTGAGTCTATTCAAGAGTTTGTATATATATTTTTTTTCCTTTGGGGGCCGTCTTCCTTTCGGATCCGGATGCACTGCAGCCTAGGTGGCTTATTGTACTGCCCCAATATTATTACACTCACGCACCTATTCCGAACTCGATGCCCTGCACTAGCTTGTGCAGGTCCTTCAGAGGTTGCGCGTGGAAATCATTTGGTTCCATTTGTCTGTTCCCAAATATGAGCCGTCTTTTGCTCTCCAGCGCATTGCACCTGCACAGAACGTGCATAGTTATTTCCGGTGCCGTATTACAGAGGCGACAGTTGGTGTCGCCGTTGTATAGCCCGATTTTCCTTAGATGCTCTTTAACAGTCATGTGGCCTGTGAGCAGTCCTATGGTTGTTTTCAGCTGTGCCCTACTCAATGTTAGTAGTTCTGCAGCTTGGCTTGAGTTAGGCCCTTTTATAAGGGCCTTACTATGGTTAAGGCCTGGTCTGTTTTCCCAGTATTCCTTGTGTTTGTTGCGAGTCCACTTAATGACTTCAAGGCGACTCGACTTTTTTGTTATGCCCAAGGCAGGTTCGGGTCCCATAAATGAAATGGTGGCTCCCTGCCTTGCTAGCTCGTCAGCTTTTTCATTACCCGCAATACCAGAGTGACCCGGCGTCCAGACAAGCGTAACCTTGTTCTGTCTCGCTAGGTCATTCAGGGTATTGAAGCATTCCAATACCAGTTTGGATGAAGTCTTTTGACTCTGGAGAGCCTTCAGTGCCGCCTGGCTATCGGACATGATATAGATTTGCCTGTTTCGACAGTCCTTCTCTATGTTGGTTCTCGCACATTCTATGATTGCGAATATTTCTGCTTGAAAGACTGATGCCAGGCTACCCAATGGTTGAGCATAGCCTGTCCTCATGTTTTCATTATAGATTCCTGATCCAGTACCTGTGGTTGATTTAGAACCGTCCGTGTACCAGATCACACTTTGTTTGTGTATATCTTCCCTAAAGCCGTTCCATTCGTTGCGGTCTGGAATAGTGACTTTAAAGAGTGAATTTTCAAGATATCTGACTACCATATGATCCGACCTCATTTGCAGGAGAGGTCCCCCTATGTCTGTCAAGAGTCTTCTGTGTGGGGTATTAACTCTTACGTTGACCGATGATAATTGCAGCCTATAGAGTGCCAGTCTTGCCTCCCCCACTATCAGAATATGAAGTGGTGTGAGGTCTAGAACCGTCTCCATAGCTGTAGTGGGCGTGGTTCTCATAGCCCCCGTTATGCTAATACAAGCAAGTCTTTGAACCTTGCTGAGTATTTGTATGGTTGTATGCTGTGTGGCTTTAGGCCACCATACCAAAGCAGCATACATGATTGCGGGTCTGACCACTCTGGTGTACAGCCAGTATACCATTCCTGGTCTGAGCCCCCATTGTCGGTCGTACATTCGTCTAATTACCGCAAGGGTAATTTCCGATTTGCGTCTGATTTTTGAGATTTGAGGGGTCCAGGTCACCTCACCCGACATTTTCAGATTGCCACCATTTAGAAAGAGCGGTCCAAGGCCCGCCAGTTTCCTCCTGCGTGTAAATGGTACCAGGGTGGTCTTCGAGGGTGAGACTTTAAGTCCTTCTCTAGCACACCATTTGCTCACCACGTTCAGTGCACGTTGCATACGCTCTCTGATCGTGTTGTTAAATTTTCCCTCAACGAGTATGACTAGGTCATCCGCGTATCCTAGGGAAGAGTATCCCTCGTTGCTGAGATCCACTAGCAGGCCATCCATGACCAGGTTCCACAGCAGGGGTGAGAGAACTCCTCCCTGCGGACAACCACTGGCCACCCTGGATGCTAGTGTCTGGTCAGCGAACGTTGTGTAGACCATCCTTTGTCTTAGCATGCAGTCTATGAGTTTGTATTATTATAATATATAAAATTATGAAAATGTTATTCGTGAAAATGCAAACATTCTATTTTCACGAATAACATTTTCGTAATTTTATATATTATGTTTAAAGTGTGCAAACTATAAGAAGCGTAAGCTTATTTTCTCGAATTCAAATAGTTTTGAATTTGAATTTATCTTGTTTGTATTATTGTTTCTATTTCTAACTTATTTTTTTCAAACAAATGTTAGATCTTTAAATTTCTATTAGTTACGTTATTTGTTTTTTCTTTATTTCGATACGAGTAGTCCGATGAAATCTGGTGAAGAAATTAATTCTTTAAATTTTCAGAAAAAGTTTTTATTATTGTTTCTATTTCTAACTTATTTTTTTCGAACAAATGTTAGATCTTTAAATTTCTATTAGTTGCGTTATTGTTTCCCTTTATTTAGATACGAGTAGACCGATGAAACCTGGCGAAGTCAACGGTAAAGAATACTATTTCGTTCCTCGGGAAAAGATGGAAGAAGATGTGGACACTGGAAAATTTTTGGAGTTCGGGGAGTACAAAGGGAATTTATATGGTACATCTTGCGAGAGTGTGAAGTCTTTAGTGAGTAGTGGATACGTGTGCATCCTGAATCCTCACTATCAAGCGTTGAAAATGCTGAGGACTCCACAGCTGAAACCCTACATAATTTATATAAAACCGCCGCCTTTAGAGATACTGAAAGAGACTAGATACGCTGTGCACGCTAGGAGTACATTTGATATTGATAACAACCGAGGATTTACGGTGAGTAAATCATTTATATATAATTCGAAAACAAAATTGTGTTAGTTGCATGCTGATATCCTTTTTACAGTGATTTTTTTCTTTCAAGTATACGTATATACTTGGTTTGGCCAGCTCAGACAAAAGCAACTTAAGTTAGTTTGCACCGGGCCCCGTGCAAACTAACTTAAGTTGCGGGGCCTTGAACAGGCGCTGATCCACCAGTCGTCAGAGATAGATAAAGACTAACATCGATAAATAATATTATTAAGCGTACGCGGTGGAATGCCACAGATCGAGTCAGAAATAGTCGTTAGAAAGAGACAAACAGATAAACATTCAGGAAGCTGCCCGATGACCTTGAAGCGCTCCAGAGCCGACTGTTATTCATAACGTGGTTAGCATCGCATATTCGCGTATGATCGAGGGTATTCTAGTTGCTTATTGCGGGTAATATATAAATCGCTCAGGGCGCGTGTCAACTCATTACTTCTTGACAACTTAACAATATTTAAGCAAATTCAGCTGAGAAGAAAAGAAAACTATCAAGATGTCTGGTTTAAGAAAGCGGAAAGTGGACACAGAATGTTGTCATTTAAAAAACAAATGGACCCATGAATACTTTTTTATCATGCACAGTGGTAAAAAAAAGACCTTTATTGGCATATCTTACAAACTATTTACAATTTATTCGTTATTACTCCATTCCCGTATCCCTCTTACCCTCCCTTCTGTTTTCCCTCTCCCTCCCCAGCTTTTCCAACGTCCTTACCCCGATCCCATCCTCTCTCATCCACTCACTACCCTTCTATTCACTTTCGCTCCCAGCCACTCCTCTTTCACCCCCTCACATTCCTCCGCCAAGTGTCCCCACGTATCCTTCCCCTGTCCACACAACACACACCTTCCATATTCTTCCCCCATCCATACTTTCCTTCCTCTCTCCTCCGATCCACACCTCGCCCTTGCCACAATCACCCTATCCTCTCTACCCCATCCCTTCTCTATCAAATACTTCGGCACTCTTCCATACACCTGCCACCTCCCATACATATCATTATACTCACTTCTCTCAATACGCCCTTGCCTTTCTTGCCCTTCCACCTCCTTTCCTTTCCCCCTCACCCATTCATCCACCTTCACCCCATTTCCTAGCCATTCCACTACCTTCGCCTCCGACAGCCCTACCCTCTCATACATTTTCCTCCTCTCCCCCCTCCATCTACCCTCACCCCCACACACACTCGTCACCCATACATCCTTCACCAATTTCTCTTCCTCCATTTCCCACAATCTCATCTCGTACCTCACCACCCTCACCATTGCCTCCCACTCTAGCCTCTCTCTGTTCGTCTCCTGAAGCACTATGTAGCTGGGCGTGGACCTCTCCACCCCCAATATGCGCTTCAGGAACCACATCTGCTCCCTCTCTATCAGCTCGTACCCTCTCCTCCCCCACACTTCCACTCCACAGTGGTAAACCTATGTGTTTGTTGTGCAATGAAACAATTTCTGTTTTAAAAGAATACAATATGATGCGGCATTACTCCAGCAAACGTTTCGCTCAATATAATTTACTTACGGGCCAGTTAAGAAAGGATAAAATTAAAAAACTCATTACCCATTTAGGCTGTTTCCCTAAATGGGTAATGAGTTTTTTAATTTTATCCTTTCTTAACTGGCCCGTAAGTAAATTATATTGAGCGAAACGTTTGCTGGAGTAATCTCGCATCATATTATAACAAATGTTTTATTCACAAAGATCAAATCTAGACAGTGTTGTTAAAGCTACTTTTATAGTTAGTTCCAAAATAGCGAAAACATCGAAGTCATTTTCTGAGGGAGAGTTTGTTGAAGAGTGCCTAGTTGATGTTGCAGAACTTTTGTGCCCAGAAAAGAAGAAAGAGTTTGAGAAAGTGAGCTTATCCGGTTTTGAAAAATTTTCTCTAACTGTTACGGTTCCAAAGATATTCTGGCTGGCTTGTTTTCAAATTGACACCCTGTATATAATAAATATTTAAGTAGTTGCTCGACTCTTGTGAAATTTGTATCAGCCCCCCATTTGGCTGCGTCTCTAATTATTATTATTATTATATTTTTCCCCTCCCTGAAAAAGATTCTGCAGGCGCCCATGTAAGACGCATTTAAATTTTACCGAAAATTATTTCGTTTAATAATCTATTAACTTTCATCAATCAATACCCATCATAAATAACAATTCTTACAAAAAATATATGATACTGTCGTCATTTTTAATAATTTTTTATTTATTAATTATAGCATGATATAAATAAAGGTTTGCAAACTTATATTATAATTGTGTTGCATTTAAATTTGTTAGAATCTAAAAGTATCCTGGCGGTAATAAAATTCAGCCGAGAAAGCAAAAAGTAGGCAGAGTTTTGTTGTTGACATGAATGTGTGTATGTTTACATTAACCCATTTACGGCCGAGCAATTAAAGAGATAACTCTAAAAGTTGATTTTAGGTAAAATTCTGCACTTCTTTTAATGATATCCATAAATGACTTATTGTATTACATACTGTGAATTTTTATTTTAAATATACATAATGTATATGCTGTAAAATTTCAGGCAATGGTCGATCTTATATAAAAACGTGCAGTATGAAGTTTAGAACGAGTGATTCCATTCCCAGACTAAGCATGAAGTAAAATTTCGAGTTTAGAAAAGCCTGAAAATTTGGTTTGGTCGCTCCGCGAAGCGGAGCGGCCAAACCAAATTTTCAGGCTTTTCTAAACTCGAAATTTTACTTCATGCGCCACGCGCACAAAACACTGAAATATTATGAAGTTAGAAATACACTCACATTATTTTTTTTTTAAATGAGTAATAATCGAAATATTTAAATAACAAAATATTTACATTTTTCTCCTTACATTTTTAATCCAGGTCAAATAATTTATATTAAATTAACTTACTTAGTAATATAATTAACCAAACATTTATAATGTTGCACGTACGCATCAATGTGGCTTAATGGGTTAAACGTCCTTTCAGGCTTTTCTAAACTCGAAATTTTACTTCATGCGCCACGCGCACAAAACACTGAAATATTATATAGTTAGAAATACACTCACATTATTTTTTTTTAAATGAATAATTATCGAAATATTTAAATAACAAAATATTTACATTTTTCTCCTTACATTTTCAATCCAGGTCAAATAATTTATATTAAATTAACTTACTTAGTAATATAATTAACCTAACATTTATAATGTTGCGTGTACGCGTCAATGTGGCTTAATGGGTTAAACGTCCTTGATCGAAATCACATTTACCAAGCAGTTCATAAAGTCTCCACCGTATCCGCTGTGGCAGCATTTCCTAGCCGATAAATATGACTAGTGCGTGATGCTGGTATCTGGTATAAGGGGAGTGAGTGCGTGATATTAAAAATGGTAGGGTTTTTAGCATCACGCACCACCACTCTTTGTTATAATAAACTCAATCCTTCTACTTTTTGTACAACAGACGAAACTCCAGCAATATCGGCCTTGTAACCTTACTTTTTGATCACCCCTCGTATGAATAAATTAGTAACAATTTCCAATTAATGTTTCGTATTTCTTTACAGGATGAAGAGTTTAACGACATGACGAAATCCTCGAAACGGATAGAGTTTTTATACGAACACCTCTTCGACGAGCAGATCGTCAACGCCGACTTAGCCATAGCTTTCAGCCAACTACTTTCAGCGGCGAACAGAGTCGAATCGGAGCCCCTTTGGGTGCCCGCCTCGTGGGTTCAGTAGATTTTGTACCCTCTTAAGAAGAGTATGCCTAGAATTAAAAAAAATCCTGATTGATTTACACGTGTACAGAATTGAGTAATTGTTAATTTGGCGTAACGTATGTAGGGGGCAGATAGCACAATCAAACGAGTTAAAGAGTGAGCTTAAGAGAAGATATTAATGGGAAAAAAATGATAATAATTATGAAAGCTAAGCGTGGCGCTTATTTTTTACTTACACGCCTGCTCTTGCGAGTGTTTCCATCCAGTGTGCGCTGATTCGATAATAATGTAAAGAAGATTTTTGTTTCTTTAATGTAAGAATTATTAATCAAGTAAAATTCAGTAAGTCCAATTATAATGAATGACTATTACCTTTACACCTTTTAATGCTAAAACTCAACAGGTATAGAAATAGTACTTGATTACTCTTATATTAAAGTGAAAACTCAACAAATACAGTGACAGTACCCTGCAAAAGTAAGTCAATTTAAGAACACCTAATGAAGTCTACCTTGGAACGGCTTAAAGATAAAAGAAATAAGTGTATTGAAAAAGCCTTCTTAATAGAATATTAACATTTAATGCTAACCATGGGCCATACGGGAAAATGAGAAATTTCCTGGTGGTTATCTTATCGTAAGTCATACATATACATGTATGTCTAACATGTACAGAGAGTTTTATGTAACACCGAACATGCCAGAAAATATTCAATGTAAATTTTCCTATGTTCGATGTGTTCTGGGATGCATGAAAGCATTGATTGCGATTTCATTGGCTCTGATTTTAGTAGTTCTAACGCAACTTACATTTAACGTCAGAATGAAATGTGTCATTCATTAATCGCCTACATCACTAATCGAATGTTGATATTAAACAGAAAAGAAAAATGAGAAAGAGGAGAACAGATTTAGCTTAAATGCAAAAATAATAGAAAAACAGATTCCTGTTACTTCCGTTTGCTAATATTTCAAAATAAGTTTATACATTGCTTCAATTTCACTGGAGATTATTAAGAAATTCGATTTAGCGTATTGTGTAAACCCTAGGTCTCCAAACTTTCCAGCCTTAGGGCCATACTGATTACTCCAGTAAGTTTCGAGGGCCAAAACCATATTATCATTGTTGCCGGTGGTAAAAAGTGAAATAGTCCACTCCAAAAATATGTTCTCTAAAAGGAGTTTTCAAGTATGCTAGCTCTCCGCGGGCCGGACAAAATCTGTCCGCGGGCCGGATGTGGCCCTCGGGCCGTAGTTTGGAGACCCCCTGGTGTAAACCATTTGATCAGGACCACCCAAAGTACGTTGCTTTGGGTGTACCAGCAAAAATGCCATCACGAAACTGCCTTTCGGTAGCTCTAAAAATCTTCCAAATTTGAAGAGCTTGGCGAGCCAGGTTTGCAAGTACCGTACCTAGGTCTGCTGCCAGCACAACAACACCGGGGTGTTAGGTGTGCTGTTTCATTTGGCAAACATTTCAATTTTCATTTATTTGCTAACATAATGCTCAATAAAGATAATGTAGGTGTATTTATTACTTTATTGACTGCGTAACTTACAATGAATTGAAGATACAGTGAATTTTTTAGGTAAACATGCATAAGCTGTAAATTTTCCGACATTCGTTGTTTTTTAAAAGAGTTCAATTTGAAACTTTAAACGAGTGTTTTCCACTCCCAGACTAAGCATGAAGTAAAATTTCGAGTTTAGAAAAGCCCCGTGAAAATTTGTCGATGGCCGCGCAGCGACCCGAGACAAATTTTCTGGGCTTTTCTAAACTCGAAATTTTACTTCATGCGCCACGCGTGTAAAAAACTGATTTCAAGTGAGGTCCAAATATATATAAAGTTCACAATATTTAAGTGTTTTATACGCGTGGCGCATGAAGTAAAATTTCGAGTTTAGAAAAGCCCAGAAAATTTGTCTCGGGTCGCTGCGCGACCCTCGACAAATTTTCACGGGGCTTTTCTAAACTCGAAATTTTACTTCATGCTTATTCTGGGAGTGGAAAACACTCGTTTAAAGTTTCAAATTGAACTTAAATAAGGAATTTCTAAATATTTACAAAAAATAGACTGAGTTTGGAATACGTATTCTTAAAAGAAAAACTCCCTGTATGTTTCACGACAGTATTAATCTTGATTGTCTTGAAATGCTGATGTCTTGCTTTGGACAAAAAAGTATGTTCCATATTCCGACACACTGCACTTACCATAAACGCACAAGATTTAATAACTGTGATATTTTATTTTGACGTTACATGTACCCTATTTACATTAGTCCTAATTTGCATTAGAACTACTAAAAATCGTAACCAATGAAATCGCACCCAGAAGAATGTAAATTGGGTTGACTCTATTACCATTGGAAATCGTAGCCAATCACATCGCACTCAATGCTTTGATGCATCCTGGAACAAATCGAACATAGGAAAATTTACAGTGAAAATTTTCTGGCATGTTCGGTGTTACGTAAAACTCTCTGTATATGTATATGGAAAAATATCGATTAAGGGGTGATACTTACTTGCGAGGCTGAAAAAATGCGGAATTTCGGGATTTTTTTTCTCGAAAACGAAACAAGATAGGAAACTGCAATTATACCAGTTTATTGGTTGTACATTGGTCTTTAATTACGAATTTTTTCCACCTCTTTGGACTACCTGGGGGCCCGTGGCGCAGCTCCCTGCAGACGACCTTTTTCAAAAGGCGTTTGGCGGTGACCGCGCTTGCATGTGTAAAAATCATTTGAAATCAAAATTTTCAATGGCGCTGCATTGAGAATGAGTTAAAGCGGTCATTGATCGTTGGGTTTTGAATAGAATTTTTTTTTGAGAAAATGGCGGCCTCCTGAATGAAAAAGTCATTTTTTCGAGGCATAAAAAGTGTCTTTGATCAGCTGTAAAAAATCAAAAATAAATAATAGGCAAAATCCGAATGATCAACGACTAGAAAAAAAGGTTTCTGATAGGAGACGCAAAGGCTCGTTCAAATTAAATGAATACACGTTGAGTTATCGCGGTCACCGACTTTGAAAAAGTGGTTTCGAGATAATCGCGTTTGAGATGTGTTTTCGGTGTTATAAATGATTAATTGTTGGCACTTACACGGACTCAGTTTTTGAGGTTATGTCACTAAATGTAAACACAGTCATGCGCATCCCAGTGCGCCGATGCCTCTTTTCTAGTTGGGCAGCAGTACGCACGCTTTGTTCCGCGCACATCTGGCGCGCGCTACCTGCTCCGGCAGGGGTGTCAACTACCTTTACATAATCTCGCATAACTTCGACAATTTGTTTCCAATCGACATGAAACTTTGGGAAGATATTCTTCAATGTGTACACTTTCGAATTCCGCAATAAACAAAAAATCGATTTTTTGAACCATTGCAGGTAGGTATCACCCCTTAAATAATGTCTTTCTCTTATTAATATTCTCTACTTTTATTTCACATGAAAAGTTACCTAAAGTGGAGTTACAACTTTTGGCAACTTCGCATCAAATCAGTGTTTTTTACGCGCGGCGTATGAAGTAAGTTACGAGTTAAGAAAAGCCTGATAGTTTGGTTTGATCGGTCTGTTCGCTACGCGACCAAACCAAATTTTCAGGCTTTTCTAAACTCGTAACACTGATTTTATGCGAAGTTGCCCAAAGTTGTTACTCCACTTCAGGTAACTTTGCATGTGAAATAAAAGTAAAGAATATTGATAAGAGAAAGAATTTATCTAATCGATATGTTTGCATATACATTTGGAAAACACTCATTAGATGGGGGACTTAGATAGACAGAAAACAGATTCATTGTGTTTTACAGACTTTAATTAACCGTCCCGATTATTTTCGGGACAGTTTAGAATTTTCAGCCCTAGTCCCGAATCGTCTGCAAAATATCAGTAATATGTCAGTGTAAAAAGAATTGACAAAATATGGTGTCCACAATATGCAGTCAAGCCACAGAAATATATGCATGTGGTCTGACTGCATATTGTGGACACCGGATTTCAGCGACGGCTCGCAGCCTAACTTCAGGGTAGGCCGCAGCGCCAAGGCACACAAAATTTGAGGTTGGGATCGCGCTTTATAAATACAAACATTTGCACAAGAAAGTCACCTTTCAATAACGGATTCTATTTCTATTGAAAGTGAGTGGGTAGTTATGCTACCCTCCACTGCGACCGCAAGGATCTATTGTGGCTCACAATTAAGGTCGAACATCCGACCTTACAGCTCACCTTCCAAGTCCATCTTCTTGATGAAGTCAAGGATCTTGTCAGGTGAAGTTTTCTCCAGGTCCTTCAGGTTTAGCTTCGGTGTGCCAAACACCGTGGTCCTGATCTGGTTGCCAGCTGGACAGGCACATATGACGTGCTCTACTGTTTCATCATCCTCTAGGCATAGGCGGCACTCAGTGGTGTCGCTTAGTCCTAGTTTGTTAAGGTGATGCCTTAGACGGCTGTGTCCAGTGAAGAGAGCAGTTAATGTGTGAACATCTGATCTGCTCAGCTTCAACCATGAGGCCGTCCTGGCCGCAGATGGTCCACTTGTTACCGCTCTGAAATGTCTCATCCCAGGGCGGTTTTGCCAGAAATCCTGTGCCTCGTGTCTCATCCATCCGTTATTACGGTCTCTAGCTGTTGATCTGGGTATCCCCAGAGCGGGTTCTGGTCCGATGTAGGCTGTACGCGCCCCCTCTCTGGCTAGGGAATCGGCTAATTCGTTTCCCTTCACGCCAGAGTGGCTTGGCACCCACATCAGACTGACCCCGTTTACCTGTGCCATTTGGCAGAGGGCTTCCTTGCAGTTTACAGCCAGCGAGGAGCATCTAGAAGATGCCAGGGTCCTAAGGGCCGCCTGGCTGTCCGAACATATTTTTATTGTCCTGTCCGCCCAACCCTTTGAAAGGATTTCGTGGGCGCACATTTCAATGGCGTATATTTCAGCCTGAAGTATGGTGGCATACCTGCCAAGGCTGTAGTAAAGTTCAGTCCTTGGTCCGACGACTGAGGCTCCTGTTCCAGTGGACAGTTTTGAGCCGTCAGTGTACCAGTAGGAGTCAGCCTTTTCTGGGGTGATTTTGTGTCGCTCCCAGTCGTCCCTGCTTGGGAACAGGACCTTGTACGGCTGATCCTCGCAGTAGTCCGTGACTGATCAATAACGGATACACATTACCTTGGGTCTCTGGCCGACCCTGAAGTTAGGCTGCGAGCCGTCGCTGCCGGATTTGTTTTTTTAGGATCGCGCTTTATAAATACAAGGAATTGCACCACAAAGTCACCTTTCAATAACGGATACATATTACCTTGGAACTCTGGCCGACCCTGAAGTTAGGCTGCGAGCCGTCGCTGCCGGTTTTTTTTTTTTAGTTTTACGGGACTATTTACATTCGTGTGTGAAATTTATGAATCCGAAATCTGTTTTTGTCAGAAAGTTATTGTGTAACCACAATTCGTATTGTAAGTTGATTTTTTTATAGAGATTTATCCTTCATCAATTTTTTTTATTATTAGACCTGCGATTCAGAAAAGGCTAGATTTTGACTTAAAACAAGAGTGTATTTTGACCTGTAATAAAGCTATTTTTTGACCTACAGGTCACAATTTTAACCTGCTGTGAGGTAATATTTTAGTCTGTGATAAAGTTATCTAAAACAAGGCTATATTTTGTATTTTGGCTCTTAATTAGGCTACATTTTGAAATACGACCGGGGTATATTTTGACCTACAATAATTCTATATTCCGACTTGTGATAAGACTGTAATTAAACCTGAAATAAGGCTCTATGTTGGCCTGTCATGGGTCAAAATGTAGCGTTGTTCCAGTTCAAATAATAGTCATATCTTGATCTGTAATAAGGCTGTATTGCGAAATACTTTAACAAGAGATAAGGCTATCTTTTGACCTACGATACTGTAACAGGGCTCTGTATAAGCCTATCGTTAGTAAAAATATAGCCTTGTTGCTATATTTTAATCTGTAACAAGGCTATATTTTGACCTATGACTAAGCAATACTTTGACATGCAATAAGGTTATATTAAAAGTGCGATTCTTTTCGCAATCTACAACAAGTTAGTCTTACAAAGACTATATCAAACACTCATTGAAACAACTACTTCCCGGGCTAATACCCCGACGGACATTGACTTATACAACAAGTGTTTGCTGTTACATACAGTAACCTACTGCAAATGTAACAATTTGGGTCAAATTATTCAGGCCATCTATAGACGCGTTTCGAGATTTATCTCTCATCAGTATAGCTTTGCCATTCCCTCTAAACAATTTGACACCTTTATGTTTGAAGTATTCTGCAACCAAGAATTGGCAATTTCATTTATACATAAGGTTATATTGTGACCTACGATAGGACAATATTTTGATCTGCGATCAGGCATTTATTTAACCTGAGACAAGGTTCTATGTTGGCCTGTGGCAAAGCTATATTTTTACCTGTAATAAAGTTATATTTTTAACTACGAATGAACAATACTTTGACCTGCGATAAGCCTACAGAGAGTTTTATGTAACACTGAACATTTTTATAACGAGCATTTTTCTTTAAAGTATCGATATGCATACGTTGCACATTTTTCGATGCTTGGTTTATAAAAAAAATTTAATTTGAAGCTTTGAGCGAGTGTTTTCCACTCCCAGGCTAAGCATGAAGTAAAATTTCGAGTTTAGAAAAGCCTGAAAATTTGGTTTGGTCGCGTAGCGCGAAGCGCGGAGCGGCCAAACCAAATTTTCAGGCTTTTCTAAACTCGAAATTTTACTTCATGCGCCACCGGTACAAAACACTGACATATTACGAAGTTTAACACATACCGCTAAACTTTACATTAAATCAGTGTTTTGTACCGGTGGCGCATGAAGTAAAATTTCGAGTTTAGAAAAGCCTGAAAATTTGGTTTGGCCGCTCCGCGCTTCGCGCTACGCGACCAAACCAAATTTTCAGGCTTTTCTAAACTCGAAATTTTACTTCATGCTTAACCTGGAAGTGAAAAACACTCGCTTAAAGCTTCAAATTGGATTCTTTTAATAAACCGAGCATCGGAAAATGTGCAATGTATGCATATGGATACTTTAAAGAAAAATCCTCATTATGAAAATGTTCGGTGTTACATAAAACTCTCTGTATATTGTTACCTAGGATAGGACAATATTTTGACCTACGATAAGGCAATATTTTAACCTGTAAATATGATATATTTAAACCTATATCGGCTATATTTTGATCTACCACAAGTCACAAAAACTAGTGTCTTCCACACTGATTTATTCTGAAGATCAAAAACACCCGTTTCATATTTAATTACTAGAATTAAAGTTGAGGATATTGATAAGAGAAAGGTTAGGTTAGGTTAGGTTCATATGGCAACAGCCGAGGCTGTTCACTTAGGCCCATATGGCCTGATAAGAGAAATAAGACCAAATTCTTTTTTGAAAAAATATCTGTTTCTAAATAAAATGTTGAAGAGCCTCGGAAATCAGTCAGTCAATCACTTTTAAAAACAAAACTAAAATTGCCATAAAATTTCAAAATATTAGAAAAATTAATTACGCAAGCCAGATTCATTTATTGACGTTTACTTTAGCGGCTTAAAGGAGAAAATTGTTAATAGACGTAATGGCTTTATAGCATGTCAAGGTAATATATGTTTTTTATGCACTTAATGACTTATACCTTTAAATGGGTATATGCATAGAGGCAAAAGTCATTGGCTACATTAACAGTACTTACTGAATTTTACTTATTAAACACGAATATCAGTATTCTCTTTTTATATTAAATTAAAACATTTATTCTTATAAAATAAATAATTTAAGACAAACTCGATATTTCCCACGTATAGTCCAGTCGTCAGAAACAAAAATACCACCCAAGTCCTAAAAATTATCTGATTTGGCTGAAAATTTGTGTGCATGTCAAGTACTGGAGTCTTACTAAGATAAAAAAAGTTTACTACTCCTAACCCCGGGCTTCCCCTGAAAACCACCCCCGTTGGGGATGAAAAAAACGGAAAACATCGATTTGCCACAAATCTGCACATGGAAAAGCAATGTTGCAAACAAAAAAATGTAGCTGAGAGGATTTTAACCCTTAGCGGCCACACTTCACTCCTTTAACGTTGCGGCCATATGGGGTATTTCAATACCCCACCCGAAAATACCGATCTTAAATTTTTTTATGCTATATGATGTTACAAGAAAGTTCATGGACCATCAATAACATGTTCTTTTACTTTATTTGCAGTTTGGAATGAGTTATATGTTGATTTCAGTCTCAAAAAAATATATGGGGAAATACGACACAAAAGGCATGTTTTGAAAAAAAAATCATAACTCTTTTAATTTAAAAAATAGAAAGCTAAAATTCTAGATTCTTGCAGAAAATATATTTAACTTTTATGGAAAAATGATGCTGTTAAAATTTGTCACGTGTGGCGCTGCTGAAGCTTAATTATTTCTAGTATGTATCACATGAGAAAGTTAAATTGGTCTACTATTCCCTAAATGTCGCGATTAGTATCTGTTTCAAAGATTTTAATTGTTTACATTACATTTTTTTTGTCTGGGGTACTAAAATACCCCAGGTGGCCGCTAAGGGTTAAACAAAAAAGGTTCCGTATCACATTTTTGTGAAATGAACCCATCTCTTAGAAATAACGATTCAAGTAACCGGTCAATTTGAATTTCAGTTTCGCACGCGAAGTAAGCAAATGTATAACAGGTCGACGCTAGAATATCGATAACTTTTGATCGGAGTGTCCCACTGGAAAAAATAAAAATGTATTTTAAAGGGGAAGAGTACAGCTCTCTTGTATCGTATGTTCAATTAAAAAAAATCTCTAGAGTGCCATGGAAAATATTCTAGGTTGGCAACTCTAAAAATAAACATTATAATTATTATCTCTGACGTTTTATTTGTCAATTCCTGAAGTGTGTAGCCAACTTAAATTTGAAAAAAGATTAAATCATGGCACTCTAGAGGTTTTTTTTTATTGAACATATGATAGAATCATTACATTTTACTATAGATATAGTCAGATTCTACAAATCTGTTAATACTATAAACGCTGCGAGACCGCCACATAGTGGTCGGAATTTAAAAAAAAGTGGGATTTAATATAAAAAACCGTTTGTAAATCATGAAACTTTGTGGATGAACGTATTTTGAGTGTATAAAAAAAGATTCTGAATTTCAAATATTGAAAAGTCAAAAATTCAAAATGGCCGACGAAATATGGCGGACTGAGCCATAAATTTCCGATGAAATTTGTGATTTGGTACGATATTCCTGATCTGGTATGGCTAAAAAAAATGATTTACTAATTTCCAAACAATATTGAACAGGTACCTTTTTTATTTAAAGCCATATATGACAAATGAATTTTTGTATCAAAACGTTCCGTTTTTTTAACTTATGATTTTTTCCAATCTTGCTTCACTGTGTTATCAAAATTATGTTTTGTACTGATTTTTTCAATAAATTTAAGTGCCATTTACATGAATACTTATGGAAATATTCGTTTCTTTCTTTAATAAATGCTCTTTTTACCTAGAAAAGAAGCATTTTTAAAAGGCTGCAGCTTTGACCGGAGCAGGTCGGAGCAGCTGTTTGTTTCAGGAATAAAATCTGTGAACTATATACTATTTAGTGCCATAGGAATTTCAGAGGGCACGAGGGGGGCGATATTTTTTTTTTCTCAGTCAATGTTAACGTTTTAAGCGAGGTAATTTGAACACATTACATCGACAAATTCTATTTTAATCGACTCTCTGCGTTTCTATAAGAATCTATTATTATTTTTCAAATATTTTCTTATTATTTATCACTTAAGAAGTTTAGAAGGCACTAAAAAGGCAATATTTTAGCAAATTTTAATTGACGTGAATAAACGCAACATAAATTACATTTTCAGAGGCTGAACAATAATAAACAAAACTTTCTTTACAAAAACTTAAACTAATTTAAATCTTAATTTAAAACATATATCACAGTTCTGATCACTTTTTAAGCGAACTGTCCAAAGTCGAATTTGGTTTCACTGTCCAACCAATCCTTATTCCATTCTCGGAATCGCTGATCGATTCGTGTAGCCGCTTGCCATTTGCCGAAATACTTTTTGAAAAACCAATTTTGCAATACTTGTTTTATTTTAAGTATGCGCTCGGTGTAGTTCTTGCAATTAAACCTAGAAGCTACGTATTCGGCAGGTAGTTTTTTGCACTCCTCGTGAGAGGTGACATCTGCGTGCTTTCTAATGTGATCGTGTATGTCAATTCTTTTGATCGTGTACGTCATGGTGCATGGCATAAGTATAAAAAACGGAACGTTTTGATACAAAAATTCATTTTTCATATATGGCTTTAAATAAAAACAGTAAACCTGTTCAATATTGTTTGGAAATTAGTAAATCATTTTTTTTACCCATACCAGATCAGGAATATCGTACCAAATCACAAATTTCATCGGAAATTTATGGCTCAGTCCGCCATATTTCGTCGGCCATTTTGAATTTTTGACTTTTCAATATTTGATATTCAGAATCTTTTTTTATACACTCAAAATACGTTCATCCACAAAGTTTCATGATTTACAAACGGTTTTTTATATTAAATCCCACTTTTTTTTAAATTCCGACCACTGTGCGCCAGTCTTTCTCTATTTTTCTCATATTAATAAAATGTATCAGTCACATTGAAAAATCCAAATGGAATATTAATTCTAACAGTATAAACTGAAATACCTGTACCATAAACATTCGATTTTGAGTTTCGGGAAAAAATATGAGAAGTGTGAATTATCATCCGAAAACGCAGAATTTAAACTTTCGTATTAAAAATGATCTCACGTCATCGAAAATGCTTTCACGAAAAAATGTTTTGGTGGAAATTGAAGCTGAAGGTTTCTACTTTACTAACGAATATTTAAAAAGTCGAACAATTAAAGTTTTAAACTCTTATTTAGAAAGAGAAGGCGAAGGTTTAAATTCCGCGTTTTTTCAGGGATAATTCAAACTTCTCATATTTATTCCTGAAACTCAAAATCGAATGTTTATGGTACAAGTATTTAAGTTATTAGTTCGGGAAGTAGTTGTTTTAATGAGTGTTTGATATAGTCTTTGTAAGACTAACTTGTAGATTGCGAAAAGAATCGCACTTTTAATGTTTGGTAGCATTAATATTCCATATGAATTTTTCAAGGGGATTGATAAATTTTATTAATATGTAGGAAATCGTAAAAGATCGCCATAACCTCGCAGCGTTCATATAAATAACAGATTTGTAGAATCTGACTTCATCAATGGGAGTCGTATGCACCCGGCCGACACGGCCAGTAATCATGGAGTCGCAGCCCATCCCCACTCAATTTCCAAATAATTCCAAAAGGAAGAGTGCGGGCCAATGATTATAACGCCAAGAGGTCCAGTTAGTCAGCCATTTTCAGTAAGGCTGACTTTTTTCATTTCATTCATAATTTCTAAAAGTAACTAAATCTTTCCGGATTATTTTACAAATTATTGATATTTTATTTGGAATAATAATAATTTTAACCGACGACGAAAACAGGACCGCAATAATCTATTTTGAGGCCCTATACATTTCATTCCTGTTTTGTATGCACCCCCCTTACGGCGGACAGGGGTACAAAATAAGTGTCGGCCAGATGACACGCACCCATCAATGGTACTGTAGAACCATCATAACTTGCCGTTGCGCAGTGGCAAAATTGTGGGCGGAGCGAAAGATAGGCGGTCTCGATAGGTTTCGTGAAGAGTTCGAGCGCGTGGTACATTCATTTGAAGAAGTGACAGTGCGATGGATTTTCAAAGTAAATTAACTCGTGGCCGTGCACTTGCCGGCCAATCTCGTGAAATTATTAGCAATGTATGCAAATTTACAAAAAGTGATCTTGATGCTGAGGGGAGCGACCGACCATCTACGCTGTTGAGTTATAAATGAATAGCGCGCGCGAAATACACGTGCTTGCTTATTCCAGCGACTGTACTCGGCCGCCAGATCGCCTCTCTCTCTTGTTTCATTTTCGCTTCCTCTCTGCGCGTCTGGCCAACTTAATCTGGTTAAGCAGTAACATGTAATGATTCTACAAGAAAGCTGAACTCTTCCGCTTAAAATACATTTTTATTTTTTCCAGTGGGACACAGCGATCAAAAGTTATCGAATGTTTACCGTCGACTTGTTATGCATTTGCTTGAACATGTTACTTCTCGCGAGAAACTGAAATTCAAATTGGCCGGTTACTTGAATCGTTATTTCTGAGGAAACGGTTTATTTCACAAAAAAGGCCAACGAACGTTTTTTGTTCAAAATCCTCTCAGCTATATTTTTGTTTGAAACAATTGTATTTTCTATGTGCAGATTTGTGGCAAATCGATGTTTTCCGTTTTTTACCCTCTACGGTGGTGGTTTTCGGGGGAAACCCGTGGTAGGAGTGGTAAACTTGTCTTCATCTTATTAGGAGTCTAATACTTTAAAATTGGATGTTTTCTTTCCTATCCATGCTGTAAACCTTCAGATATTCGTTGTTTTCTTGTAAAAAAACTTCGAATCCCTGTAGTCCTTCGGTCTCCGAAGACCATGATTGGTCCTTCGAGCTATAGCCTTTGTAAAATGGTAATAAACTTAGTAATCTAGAGTGATCCTTCAATTTGAAACTTTTAAGAACGAGTGTTGTCCACTCCCAGACTAAGCATGAAGTAAAATTTCGAGTTTAGAAAAGCCCCGCGTAGAAAATTTGTCGAGGGTCGCGCAGCGACCCGAGACAAATTTTCACGGGGCTTTTCTAAACTCGAAATTTTACTTCATGCACCACGCGTATAAAACAATTATTTAAAATGAAGTTAAAAAGAACTGAAAACCAACCCAACTTCGATATTGTTTTTTAAATTGGATGTTTTCTTTCCTATTCATACTGTAAACCTTCAGATATTCGTTGTTTTCTTGTAAAAAAACTTCGAATCCCTGTAGTCCTTCGGTCTCCGAAGACCATGATTGGTCCTTCGAGCTGTAGCCTTTGTAAAATGGTAATAAACTTACTAATCTAGAGTGATCCTTCAATTTGAAACTTCTAAGAACGAGTGTTGTCCACTCCCAGGCTAAGCATGAAGTAACATTTCGAGTTTAGAAAAGCCCCGTGTAGAAAATTTGTCGAGGGTCGCGCAGCGACCCTCGACAAATTTTCACAGGGCTTTTCTAAACTCGAAATTTTACTTCATGCGCCACGCGTGTAAAACACTGATTTAAAATGAAGTTAAAAATGCACTGAAAACCAACCCAACTTCGATATTTTTTAAAAATTGGATGTTTTCTTTCCTATCTATGCTGTAAACCTTCAGATATTCGTTGTTTTCTTGTAAAAAAACTTCGAATCCCTGTAGTCCTTCGGTCTCCGAAGACCATGATTGGTCCTTCGAGCTGTAGTCTTTGTAAAATGGTAATAAACTTAGTAATCTAGAGTGATCCTTCAATTTGAAACTTCTAAGAACGAGTGTTGTCCACTCCCAGGCTAAGCATGAAGTAAAATTTCGAGTTTAGAAAAGCCCCGCGTAGAAAATTTGTCGAGGGTCGCGCAGCGACCCTCGACAAATTTTCACGGGGCTTTTCTAAACTCGAAATTTTACTTCATGCGCCACGCGTATAAAACACTGATTTAAAATGAAGTTAAAAATGCACTGAAAACCAACTCAACTTCGATATTTTTTAAAAATTTGATGTTTTCTTTCCTATCTATGCTGTAAACCTTCAGATAATCGTTGTTTTCTTGTAAAAAAACTTCGAATCCTTGTAGTCCTTCGGTCTCCGAAGACCATGATTGGTCCTTCGAGCTGTAGCCTTTGTAAAATGGTAATAAACTTAGTAATCTAGAGTGATCCTTTAATTTGAAACTTCTAAGAACGAGTGTTGTCCACTCCCAGACTAAGCATGAAGTAAAATTTCGAGTTTAGAAAAGCCCCGCGTAGAAAATTTGTCGAGGGTCGCGCAGCGACCCGAGACAAATTTTCCCGGGGCTTTTCTAAACTCGAAATTTTACTTCATGCGCCCGCGTATTAAACAGTGATTTTTGAAATTAAAAAAAAAACAGAAAACAAATTTTTTATGTTAATCCTCACAATTAATTCGAATTATTTTTGATGATTTAAATCCTGATATAATATGCACACAAATTTTCGCTAATTCGGGCGAATTTTAGAGGTTAGATCTCTGACGACTGGACTAGTATTAAAAAAAATAATAATATAGAGTATTTTTTGCTTGTTGTTGATTAAAAAAAGTTAAATTAAATAAATAAATAATAAATAAACAAAAAAAGGGTAAAAGCGAAGGAAAAAAAAGTTGCCTACATTATTCATTAGCTACCATTGCTAATTGTTGATTTAGATTCTAAATTAAAAAATAGGGATAATAATTAGCATCTAAAAAGAATAAATTACTTGTTAATTCATTATTAGATATATTACCAACCCACCGAAAATTTTAAAAAATACCATTTTTGAGATTTAGGTGTGACCACTGCCAAGTCATCAACTTGCATATTCTAAATAAATAAATACAAAAATTGTCACTTGTTTTTCGTTGCGTGTGTACTAAACTTATGAGAAATATAAATTTTGTTTCATTGTAGGTCATGAAAGATCAAGATGATATACCAGTCATATCTGAGTATAAACAAATATTAAATTTAAAGTCGCTTATACTAACATGCAATGCTTCATTTCAATCGATTGAATTATTAAAGTAGATGTGAATTATATACATTTTTTAGTCAGCGTTTCAATCCTTCTATGATATGAAATGTGAAATTCTGTCTTGGCAAAATTCAAAGGATACAAGACTGGATTAGTTTTCGTGTTAGTAAATATGAAACTTCAACAGAGACAAGAGAATGATTTAAAAAGAGAACACTTGGTTAAATTTCACTAATATTTTGGTTTTTTATTCCAACTAGTTTCGACTTTGAGTCATTCTCAAGGAGTACAGGAAATTACATTTTTACAAACATTATATACAAGAGAGAGGTTAATTTAAATTTTATGGTTCGGCAATAAGGGCTGTCATGATGGGTGAGCTGCACAGATCTTCGATGTCATTAACTATTGGTTTTCCTTGTTTTATTGCTTTCTGGATTTCCAGTCCTTCGCGATAGTTGAGATGACCTTGCCTGTGTATAAGAGAGACAAGAGAAAATTATAAGTCCGCAAAAATTCTCCTTATCCTTATTCATATGGTATGAATTGTCTAAACTCAAGTGACTAAAAACATGAATATTTTATTTTTTCAACCTATCTGCTTTGAAACAAAATTTTATCTCTCAACCTTTACAAGATATCATAGGTGATTGTTATTTATATAGTGCATTTACTAATTATTAGTGCAATACACGTTTTTATGTACTCTGTTTTGTATTGTTTTGTTGTTTACTTCATATTGTAATAAATATCACACAAGGGTTTTTTGTAAAGTAAATGCTTTTTTTTTGGAGCAATGTACGTTTGCCAAAAAATAGTAGTGTCGTCAACGATCGTATTTGAATATTGTGCCACCAATGTGAATTACATACCTAAAATAGTTTTTGAATTTCGTGCCAATTATATATTTTATTCGAGGATTTTTGGCAAACTTACCCTCCGTTTTTTAAAATTATTATGACCTTATGATTGTTGTCATTAGGTATTACTATTACTGTATATAGCATGTGTTTTGATCCGAAATAAATTTCAGTTATCCAATTGTTTTTTTTGTATTAAATTTATTTGCAATATTCCATTGCATCAAGTGCTTTAGATCAGCGCTTCCCAAACTATTTTATGTGGCGGTACTTTCAGTCCCAGTTTTTTACGAACTAATCCATAGGCGTCGCCAAAGAGGGGGCTCAATGGGTTTTTACATTTGGTTTCAACGAGGAGGCTAACATGGACATTATGGTTTAACAAATAGTTGGATAGGAGGTTTTTTTATATTATTTCTTTTTTCTATAAAATATTTCATTCCAAACTTCGATAATTTGACTTCTAAGTTCCATTACAGTGTTAGCGGGGCGCTGTAAGTTACTTATTCTAACACCTATCATATCCCAAACATGTTCTATTGGCGATGGATCTGGAGAACGAGATGGCCAAGGTAACAAATTGATTTCGGCACTATCAAAAAACTGTCTTGTAATGGCCGCTGTGTGAGGTCGAGCATTATCTTGCTGAAAAATGGGGTTCTGCAAGCCATTTACATAGGGCACTAACACTGGCCGTAAAATGTTGTCAATATACCGAATCGCGTTAAGACTTGCTTCTAAAAAAACTAGAGGAGACCGACTACCATATGCTATCGCCCCCCAAACCATAACTTCCTGTGTAAGAGCCGTATGTCTTTCAACAACAAATTGTAAAATTCTGCGTTCACCGCGTCGACGTCGCACTCTTCTGCGACCATCATGAGCCCATAAACAGAACCGAGACTGATCGCTGAAGATAATGTTATTCCATTCATGGGTCCAATGTTGTCTTTCCCTGCACCAATCAAGTCTTGCTCTGCGATGCTGCGGAGTAAGAGGTAGACACAATTGTGGACGGTAGGATCTTATACCAAAACTGCGGATTCTTCTGTAAACAGTAGCCATGGATACTCTTTGGCCATTTAGAGCCAACCAGTCATTTCCCAATGCCCGCGACGTTGTAAATCTGTCCCTTAAAGTTGTAAGACGCAGAGCTCGATCTTCACGCTCAGTGGTGCTTCTTGGACGTCCTGATCCAAGTCTACGTCGATTCTACCCAGCTTCGGACCTTTCAGCAAAAGCACGAACCGAAAAACCCGCTTCTCGTATTCCAATAATGCGACCCCTTTCAAATTCACTTACATGATGATATTGTGCACGCCGACGAACACGGGGCATCTTTTTATGTTTTACAAACTGAAACATCAAACTACTCAGAGGCTACTTGGATATTAGAAGCAATTACATTCAAAAATCAGCAGCTCTTCATAATGGTGAAATCAAGGAAAAATACCATTAAATAGTAACCAAAACAATTGATTTTTTGATCATCGATGCAGTTCATTTACATGATCAAATTCTGTAAATTTCATTAAAATCGTCCAATAAATACTTTGTGTTCTGATTTTTTTGAAAGGCAGTATATTTTATAGAAAAAAGAAATAATATAAAAAAAACCTCCTATCCAACTATTTCTTAAACCATGATGTTCATGTTAGCCTCCTCACTGAAACCAAATGTAAAAACCCATTGAGCTTAAACAATTGAAAAAGCCTGCATATCCCTGCGTCAATTTTTAATGAAAACCAACGAGGAGGTTCCATTGTACCCTCTCACCCAACCATAACCTATGGAAAAGCCAATCCACCACGTGTTAATAACCATTTAAATAAATGTCTCCATTTCACCCTCTCAATAAACAATTTTCCCTTCATATATTCCTAGTATACATTCATCCGCATTCCTCCATTGACGACACCATATTCACAAAAGCTTCACTGTATGATCACGCCCTTATAATAGGAGATTTCAATGTTAATAAGAGAAAGACTCAACAAATTCAAAATTTTAGCACCAATTCAAATTTTATAAAAATTCCTACTCCTCCCACATTCATAATGAATAAAAATCAAGCCACTACCCCAGTATCACCTGTGCACCCTAAATATCCAACATCTTATCCATTCAATCACGCTTACACCAGACCTTTGTTCCGACCACCTCTCCATACAATTTGAAATTAAAACAAACTCATGTCCATCCCCTCTCCCTCCAGATTACATTTCCCTTTATCAGAGTTGTGATATAGAGAAAGTAGAAAAAGACATAACTCTAGCATTTCAAGATGTACAAGACATAAATCCCGAAGTTATATCCCGTTTCAACTCCACACTTTCACAGACCATAGAGCGACATACACCTAAAGCAAAAAAACAATATTACAAATATCCCTTACCAAATTATATCCTCAGAGTTATAAAATACAAAAGACAAATTTACAGAGACAGTAAATTCTATACGGACAGTGCAATTAAACAGACTTACAAGACAAATCAAAACTCTTATTCTAGAATTTAAAAAATCGAAATGGATCGAAACCTGTAACAAAATTAACGACATGCAAGGTAAAACTTATTTGACAGAAATTAACAAATTATCAAAATACAAAAAGATGCATGGCATAAAGGACCCAAATGACGGTACAATACTAACAGACGATAAAGACATTGCACAGACATTTGCAAATCAACTAGCTGACACATATCAACCAACACAAAACAACAGTTATTTATTTATTTATTTATTAACGGAAGTCCATTTAAGTACATTAATATTATAAAAACTAAAAATAATAATAAATGAAATATAAATACAAATACATAAGAAATATAGGTACATAAAAGAGTAAAAAAACAAACAACACATTTAGGTACAAACAACAGATTAAAATATGTACACTATATACCCTGTCGGAAGATGTTCTTCAAAGCATTCCTGCTAATTGCACCAAAGTCGGGATTGATGGCGTTACAATTATTGGCGATTCTGGATATACCAAAATTTTTACCATAGTCCGTCCTATAATATGGTACATGGAACAGATCGAAGGAACGCAAACTTCTAGCTGGCACATTGATTTTAAGTTGGCTAAGTAAATAGGGGCAATCAATCGCCCCATTTATTAAATTGTATCCTAGCATTACGTCTGCATTCCTTCGTCTCTGCTCTAACGAATGGATATTTAAAGATTGTAGGACCAATGACGTAGGAGCCGACAATCCCGAACTTGTAGGAGATACATTTTGTGAATATAACTTGGACCCTCTCAACCATTTCTACGTTCGATTTGCTATGAGGATTCCAAATAGTGCAACAGTACTCAAGGTGGAGGCGGACAAGGGACAATAGATTCTACAATAACTTGCAAGACTGGTTTAATTCTTTTGACACCACTTCTCTTACACCTCCCCCAGACGATACACTGGACGAGACGGGCTATTTCTCTGTTTTACACTCTAGTAAAACTCTCTAGGCTATGATAAAATTCCCAGATTAATTTTAAAAAAACTACCCTACGATACCCATGTACTAATTCTAAAAATTTATAACTACTATTACTCCCATCAATACTTCCCCTTCGAGTGGAAGCAAGGGTTAATTACATGTATTCCTAAACCTAAAAATGACCCTTCCCATATTTCCAGTTATCGGACCATAACACTCCTCCCAGTATTAGGTAAACAGTTTGAATCCCTTATTAAGCAAAAACTCCTACAGCTAACCATAATTTCCATCTCCCAATACCAATTTGGATTCCTCCCCAAAAAATCAATCATACTACCTCTTTCCATTTTAACCTCCAATATACAAACCATGCACCTAGAAGGTAAAAAAAACAAGTATTGCTTTTCTCGATATAACTAAAGCTTTTGACACGGTTTGGCATTTTGGCTTCCTATACAAATGCTACACCCTTAACATCCCAAAGCATCCAATAATCCTTATTTATGATTTCCTAACAAATAGATCCTGTAAAGTAAGAATCCGTCAAACGATATCTCGCTCATTCCCCCTTATACAAGGTGTCCCGCAAGGCTCTTCACTATCCCCATTTCTTTACAATATACAGGGTGTCCCCGAATGGTCTGTACAACGCCCTACCACATAGTCTCTGAAACAAAATAAGACGATTTAACTAAACTTATCTCTATCCAAAAGTGGTTCCTAAGCTATCTACGAGGCCTCAAAGATATTATTTTTTTTTCATTATTTTTCAAATATTTTTATTTTGGACTTAGGTAAGAAAACCTAATTTGGCATATTTAATTACATTGATACCATGCACTTTTTGCGATATGTTTCTTTATCCTACGTTTAAAGTAAGTGGTCAAACTAGGACCATCGAAAAAAAAAATGCATGGTATCAATGTAATTAAATGTGCCAAATTAGGTTTTCTTACCTAAGTCCAAAATAAAAATATTTGAAAAATAATGAAAAAAAAAAATAATATCTTTGAGGCCTCGTAGATGGCTTAGGAACCACTTTTGGATAGAGATAAGTTTAGTTAAATCGTCTTATTTTGTTTCAGAGAATATGTGGTAGAGCGTTGTACAGACCATTCGGGGACACCCTGTATATTGCTATGACATATACAAAAAAATGACCTTTATTGGCATAATACTACATTACATCCATATCTACACTAATCGCTGCCCCCTCTCTTCCCCCAACTTCTCCAGCGTGATTACCCCGGACCCATCCTCTCTCATCCATCCGTCACTCTTCTATTCCCTCTTATTCCCACCCATTCCTCCTTCACCCCCTCGCACTCCTCTGTAAAATGACTCCACGTATCCCTCCTCCGCTCACACAACACACCTCCCATACTCTTCTCCTATCAACACCTTCCTTCCTCTCTCCCCTGACCCACACCTCGCCCTCGCCAGCACCACCCTTTCCTCCCTACTCCATCCCCCCTCCACCAAATACCTCGGCATTCTCCTATGCACCTGCCACCTCCCGTACCTATCGTTGTATTCACTCCTCTCTCTATACCCCTGTCTTCCCTGTGCTTCTACCTCCTTCTCCTTCTCTTTCACCCACGTATCCATCTTTACCCCATTCCCCAGCCACTCAATGACCTTCGCCTCCGACAATATGACATATTCAATACGAACCCTTCCTATTTTAATCCAACGAAATACGCCCTCCTCTTCGCTGACGATATGGCCCTTGTCTGCCACGCTTCAACGCTTCAACAATCCCAAAATCTCCTTCAAATCTCTCTGAATTCCATACAAAAATGGTGCAATAAATGGCGAATACAATTAAATCCTTCCAAAACCAAATTATTCATCCCTTATTATAAAATCACTCCACGATCTCCTACAATAATAATCAACAATACCACTATTCTTCCATCCTATTCCTGTAAATACCTAGGCATCGAATTTGATTCAAATCTTTCCTTCCTCCCACATACCAAATACACTAAAACCAAAATGAAAACAAGGGCTAGGCATTTCTGATCTTTAACGTATAATCAAGCACAATGCAGTGGCTTCATCGGCTTCGCCGCTTGCTAGCAGTGACAATAATAATAAAAAAATAATGATAATAATAAACAAGAAGGAATTTTCACAAAAACAGCAGTCAAAATATACAAATCGATATGCCGGCCCTTGTTAGATTACGGTGCAATTTTATTCCTTCACATCCGTCCTTTAATTTCACACCATATCCAAGTCGCCGAAAGATCAGCCCTTCGAATCCTCACAAAACTCAGACACCCAACGAATCCTCTCCATAATCCATCAAACATCATTCTCTATGAAACTACTCAAGTAACACCAATCTCCCAACGCATATTAACCCTCAGCGAAAAATTCGCTGCCAATACCTATAACCTAGAACTCCTAAACAAACTCTGTATTCCTAGAAACCTAAATATCCATCCCAAATACAAACATCCTACTCTCACTATACATCAATTCATTTGTACCGTTCATCAAGACAGTTTACAAGCCTAACATTTTATCACATTGTTTCAAATAAAATAAATTCTAAAAATAAATTCTAGACAGGGCAGAAAGACCTCTGGTCGATAGCCTAGATAGACTAACCCCATAGTGTAAATAGATAAATAAATTTTGAATTGTGGAGGCTTCTACTTCGTTATACATGTTAATTTAACACAATAAAACACTTTTAACTTTGTTTGTATAACACAATTTATTTTTTTTGTTTTTTTTTTCACTTTCAACTTCATGTTTGATAATGGCAAGCTGAATTTGCCGAAACTGCAGTCACATAAAAATAAATTGTGTTATACAAACAAAGTTAAAAGTGTTTTATTGTGAGATAAATAAATATATATGTATTATATAATTTTATTGTAATTGTCTGAATAAAGATGTTCATATACAGAGAGTTTTATGTAACACCGAACATTTTCATAACGAGAATATGTCTTTTAATTATACATATGCATACGTTGTACATTTTCCGACGCTCGGTTTACTAAGAGAATTCAATTTGAAGCTTTAAACAAGTGTTTTCCACTCCCAGGCCCAAGCATGAAGTAAAATTTCGAGTTTAGAAAAGCCTGAAAATTTGGTTGGGTCGCGTAGCGCGACGCGCGGAGCGGCCAAACCAAATTTTCAGGCTTTTCTAAACTCGAAATTTTACTTCATGCGCCACCGGTACATAACACTGATTCAATGTTAAGTTTAGCGGTGTGTTTTAAGCTTCGTAATATGTCAGTGTTTTGTACCGGTGGCGCATGAAGTAAAATTTCGAGTTTAGAAAAGCCTGAAAATTTGGTTTGGCCGCTCCGCGCTTCGCGCTACGCGACCAAACCAAATTTTCAGGCTTTTCTAAACTCGAAATTTTACTTCATGCTTAGCCCGGGAGTGGAAAACACTCGTTTAAAGTTCTAATTGAATTCTCTTAATTAACCGAGCGTCGAAAAATGTACAACCAAATACATATGTATACTTAAAAGAAATATTCTCGTTATGAAAATGTTCGGTGTTATATAAAACTCTCTGTATATATAAAAAAATGTCTGCTTTTAGAATTAAAAATAAATATAAATAAATATTTAAAGGTCATGTTTGGCATTTTAGAGAAAATTGACGTTTTTGATTTAAAATGACTTTGAATGAATGTTTCTATAAATTCCTACAAATTTTATTAACTAATAAAATTACATATTTTCAAAATTTGTTGAAATGATCAGAAATCATTAAAAAATAACTAATTTTCATATTGCTTAAGAGATAAGTAAAATATGCCGCTTAAAGACATAATGTCTTGTAAGTAAAGAATTCCATAAAAATCATTGAATACTGGAGTTAAATTATATTTCAAAAGTCATGAGAAAATCATACTGTGTCAAAATTCGTAATCTCGGATACTTTTTGCAACAGAAAACTATTTTTAATGTATAGAAAACAAAAATACCTTGCTTGAAATTGTAGTCATAAGTTTTTTGTAATTGGATTTTTGAATTTATGAAGAAATAACAATTTTTGATAATTCAATTATCATTATTAAACAATTTCTCTAATGCTCGGTATTATAAACGATTAATAAATCATTATTTGTGGAGTACATTTATTTACCTAGTAAACTAATGGGCAAATAAAATTGCCTATTATAATGCAAACCTACCAAATAAATAGCAATTCTTGAAATAAATAAAAAAATTGCGTATTATAAAGCAGACCTACCAAATAAATAGCAATTCTAGAAATAAATAACTTAATTAGTAGATTACAGACAGAAATTAAACATTTTCATTGTGGCCATAGCTGTAACCACCAATTTTTTAAATGAATTGTCAATATTTCAAATTAAATTGTCAATCAAATTGGAAATATAGTATAATTCCTTATAATTATATAGAATAACCGTGGAATAAGGCAGAATTACACAGAACAAGAAAAAGAAAGCTTATTAGAAATGATAAAAGACTTAAACGAGTGTTTTCCACTCCCAGGCTAAGCATGAAGTAAAATTTCGAGTTTAGAAAAGCCTGAAAATTTGGTTTGGTCGCGTAGCGCGAAGCGCGGAGCGGCCAAACCAAATTTTCAGGCTTTTCTAAACTCGAAATTTTACTTCATGCGCCACGCGTACAAGACACTGATTTCAAGTGAGGTTCACTTGTTCACAATATTTCAGTGTTTTCAGTGTTTAATACGCGTGGCGCATGAAGTAAAATTTCGAGTTTAGAAAAGCCTGAAAATTTGGTTTGGCCGCTCCGCGCTTCGCGCTACGCGACCAAACCAAATTTTCAGGCTTTTCTAAACTCGAAATTTTACTTCATGCTTAATCTGGGAGTGGAAAGCACTTGTTTAAAGCTTCAAATGGAACTAATTTAAGAAAAAGCGTATGCATATGTATAAAAATCCCTGGTTATGTAAACGGGTTGCTTCTGACTTGAAAAACTCTAGGTCTTCGACGGCTTAGAATTTCTTGTGGTTCAAATTAATCACTGTCAGGTAAGATACTATAAACGAACTTAAATCTGACACGGATGATATGGTAGACATGATAACCGTATTAAAATTAATAAATAAAAGTAGTGGAATCTAAAGTAATTATAGTAAAATAATACACTTTGACTTTTAACTGTCAAATTATTTAGAAAATTAAATTTACTTGGTAGAAAAACAAAAAAAAATTATTAAGGAGATTTATTAGCTAAATAAAGTTATTTTGTGTTTATAATAAGGAAATCTTTGGAATAAATTAAGTTATTCCTAAAGTAAATTTTATTTAGGGAATAAAACGTTTTATAATACCGGGCATAATTAAAACAAAATATTCTCAAAACTGTTAAAAATGTTAATTAATTCGTCAAAATCAACAAACATAAAAATTACGTAAGTCTTACAAATTAACAAAATTAAGTTTTTTAAAAATTCTATATTAAACTCTAAAATATTGAAACGGTTTGATTATATGCAATATCTGCTGTGGATGTTAAAATTAAAATGCCCATTGAAAAATATATTATCCTCCACAATAGCCGAAAGGTCAGAACGGTAATGAGCACATAAATTCTGCGCCCTTTGTGCAATCTATACAAGAACTTTTATACGTCTGCATTATGTTGGCAAATAAATACCGACGCTTTACTACACCTGGAAATGGGTCAAATTAACCTTAAGGGAGAGGGAGGGAGGCCTAACAAACGCCTTCCCTCCCATGTATATTCATTTCCAGAATAGGTCACCCATTAAATAGGTAATCGACTTCTATATTATATTGTTGACAATAACAAATTAATTAAAACCTTAGAAAAGAAAGAATATAGCAAAAATGGCGGTGTGCGGCTCTGGAATACTTTCACGAAAACAATGAATTGCAAAAAATTTACCAAACGCTGTAATTATCGGAATATATATACTTAAATTAAAATTCCCTAGATATTTAACGGGTATATAACGGAAATTACTAATTTAAATAACAATAGATTAAAAGCTACTTAAAAATACGTCATCAAAACACTTCAGAAAAGTGATTGTTGAAATAAAAGCTCACGCAAATGAAATACACGAAATCGGTGCGTAAGAAACAGTTAAAATATAAGAGAGGGGTTTTATCATGACAAGTTGACATGCGAACAAAATTATGTTTTGTCTGTTGAAAACTACAAATCATTAAGTGTGTAGGAAATCAATAAGACTTAATAAGTTTTACTTTAAAAACAATATATCTATATAAACATTAAAAGTGCGATTCTTTTCGCAATCTACAACAAGTTAGTCTTACAAAGACTATATCAAACACTCATTGAAACAACTACTTCCCGGGCTAATACCCCGACGGACATTGAATTATACAATTGTTTGCTGTTACATACAGTAACCTACTGCAAATGTAACAATTTGGGTCAAATTATTCAGGCCATCTATAGACGCGTTTCGAGATTTATCTCTCATCAGTATAGCTTTGCCATTCCCTCTAAACAATTTGATACCTTAGACTGGCGATCACGTTACCGTTCAAACATAACTATAAATTGGTTGCAACCAAGAATTGGCAATTTCATTTATACATATATCTATATACTAAACATTTTACGGTTAATACCGGGTGTACGAAAAAAAACCGCCCAACGCTATGACTCTGTTATTTATTGACTTTAATGAAGTAAAAACCAATTATATATTAAAAAAATTAACTTCATTGCCAAATAATAGTTAATTTTAAGTTTTTAAACGGCTGCATATACTTTTTTTATTTTATTATATTCGACAATGTTTTTTTGAATCCAATTATGCCTGATATGTTTATTTTAATTTAATATTTATGCCAGAAAAAAAATAAATGTTGACATATTTTTTTGGCAATAAATGTAATGTGCCTTGAAAAAAATAGCCTTGTAATACTGTTTAAATTGTTTATTGATTATTATTTATTCCGTGTGTTCCATTAACTAATTTATTATACATTCACTGTTTGTTATTATTTTAAATGCAACTTTAATATCTATAAATAATTCTTTTCTAAGAAATAGAATATTCACCTATTAACGGCGGAGCAAATTATTGAGTTAACTCTAAAAGTTGATTTTAGGTAAAACTCTACAATTCTTTTTATGATTTCAATGAATGACTTATTAAATTATATACTGTTTTTTAAATATACTTAATGTATAAGCTGTACATTTTCAGCCATTCGTAGATTTTATATAAGAGTTCAATTTAATGTTCAAACGAGATTAGGCATGAAGTGAAATTTCGAGTTTAGAAAAGCTTTAAAATTTGGTTTGGCCGCGTAGTGCTACGCGATCATGGTTTATTTACAAGCTTTTCTAACCTCGAAATTCACTTCATGCGCCAGGCGTATAAAACACTTAAATATTGTGAAGTTAGAAATGCACTTTAAAAATAAGTAATAATCGAAATATTTAAATAAAAAAATATTTACATTTTTCATTACAAATTCTGCCTGGCCAAATAATATAATGTATGAAATTAACTTATTTAGTTAGTAATAAAAAAATAATAATATAATAATTTTGCATCAATGGCACTTGATGGGTTGAATACTAGCTCTTTTTTATATTAAGTTGTAACGTACCTACTTATTTGTTAGGTCGTTATTTTTCATGTTTGACATAACCTTACAATAAATAACATTTGTTTCTTTTTTTACAAGGCACATTAATTATAATTTTTAAAAAATATAATTTTAAATAGAAGATATTTTTTCCACAAAAATATTGAACAAAAATCAAGGAATTGGGCATTATTGGATTCAGAAAAATAATATTAATGTATCTGGTGTAGAGGGGAGTGCGCATTGCTGCACTGCTCTTAGACCTCATTAGGCCCACTATGCTGCCTCCCACTACGGGTTATCCATTCTCAGCTCAACCATCCCACTTTGTATAGGTAGTCCAGTATTACTGATGTGGGCTAATCCCTGATGATGTTCATCGTCGGCCATCTCTCACCCAGTATGGGTGACGAGAGAGAGTGGACGAGAGTGCCGGGCATTCGCTGAGGATGTGCCTGGCAGTCTCGTCTTCTATTTCACACCCTCTACAAGATGAGGAGTCAACTATTCCCATCTTGTATAAGTGTCCATTGAGCTCGCAGTGACTGGTTAGAACAGCGGTTATCCGTCTGAGGTTCCTTCTGGTCATCTGCAGGTACTGTTTAGCTGTACTCTCGTTGGGGTACAGTAATGTCTTCTTCGAGAGTTTGCAGCTTTCCGTATCATCCCAACTCTTCTTAAATTTATCAAGTGTGTTGGAATGTAACATGTTACAAAGTGACAGGGGTGTCAGTCGCATTAGCGGCTCCGGTGAGATGACGTTCATCCCAGCCGCTGGTCAGTGTATCAGCCCTCCTGTTGCCTATGTTTGTATTGTGCTCCTTCACCCAGCAGATTTTAATGTTGATATGCATTGCTGCCTGCCGTAGTTTTTTATAGCACTTTAGTGTTGTCTCTGAAGTAGTGTATAACTTCTTCAGGGACATTAAGGCTTGCTTGTTGTCTGTTAGGATCAGTATGGCTTCATTTGACACTTTACGGGTCAAAATGATATCGGCTGCAAGTGTTATGCCCATCTTCTCCAGTTGTGCGACGGTCGCATACTTACCCATGGAGATTTTCGTATAGATCTTCAGGGTTCTAGGGAAAACTCCAATCCCTGATCTATCCTTCCTTTTTGAGCCATCGGTGTAGATTCCTATCTCATATGTTTCGTGGGTTGGATATTGACTGTATAGGGTGTCGGTATGCAGTAGTCAGTGCCAGCCTCTAATAGAGGTATATCGTTGCAGAACTTCCTCCGGAGGTGACCTCTGACTTCCCCACAGTTGTTACTGTTCCGAATCCCGCTACTTTGAAGGCGAAGTATGGTCGCAATAGCCTCCCTTTACACGTGAATATCAAATGGCGGAAGGCATAGCATGACCTCAATCGCTATTGTCGGAGTGTTGTGTAAGGCGCCTGTTACACTTAAACAGACTGTCTGCTGCCACCAAATTGAAGCTTCATATGTTAGCATAGGCCTTATGACAGCTGTGTACAGCCACATCGTCGTGCGCGCTTTCAACCCCCAGGTTTTCCCCACTGCCCGACGACATTGCCAAAAGACTATCATAGCTTTGTCAGTTTTGATTTCGATGTGCGTTTTCCAGCTCAGTTTACTGTCGAGTGTAATGGCCAGGTATTTCACCTCGTCGCTGTACTGCGACATCGCATTTAACAGCTTTGGTGCTCTTTTCGTCACCTTCCTTTTCTTGGTAAACATGACCACCTCCGTTTTAGCCCGATTTATCGACAAGGAGTGATCATTGCACCACCGCGAAATTGTATTGAGAGCTCCCTGCATTTGATCGCAGAGAGTGTCTTCAAATTTGCCACGTACTATAATGGCTGTCATCAGCATAGGCTGTCACAAAGAAGTCTAATTGCTGAAGTTGTTTTAGGAGGCTGTCCAGCACCATGTTCCATAGTAAAGGAGGTAGGACACCTTTCTGTGAACAGCCTCTGTCAATCTTGCAGGTGATACGTTTTCCACCTTCCTCCACTGTGACCAATCGGTTGGCAAGTGCATTAAATGTCCAATCACACATGTTTGCTGGTGCTCCGCTCTTATTTAACGCGTTTTTTAATTTTCGGTATGGTCGTTTTATCAAACGCACCTTCAAAGTCAACAAAAACACCCAGGGCGGACTCTTTGTTATCCATTGATCTCTCGATTCTACTCAGCGTTTTCAAGAGAAACAAAGAGAGCGAGATTTTTCTTTATGCCTTGGGTGCAGTATAGTCTTCTCTACCAAGCTTCGGTATAAATACAACCCTAACTTGTTTCCAGACCTTTGGGACATGTCCCAACGCTAGACTGGAACGAAACAGTATCATTATGTGCTCAAGTAGTGCATCCCGTCCCCACTGTAGCAGGGCGGGGAAAATGCCGTCAGGTCCAGGTGCTTTAAAGGCGGAGAAGCTGTTTATTGCCATTAGGGTGTTTTCTTCGTTAACCACCTCCTGGGCTAGTTGCCAGTCTTCCGATCTTATTGAGGTGATTTCAGGTTCTTCCCCGACGGTCATGGCACCGTCCTCCTTTTTCAGAATTCTCACAGATTGTTGATGGTTCTGTGAGAGAGCCTTCTTGAGTCTGCTAACTTCTTGCGTGCTTTCTATACTTTTACAGAAAGCACGCCATGATGCTTGTTGACATTGCCTTATAAGTTTTTTTGTACTCTCTAAGTCGGGCCTTATAAATGGCTCAGTCGAAGCTCAGTTTAGAGCGTTGAGTTCTATTAAATGCGTTTGTAGCCTCATCTTCTAAGGATTCCATATCTAGGCACCAGCATGCGGTGGTTCTCCCTGTCTCTGTTCTCCTTTTAAGCGGGCAGGTCCCGGGGCCGAGCCGCCTCCTCACCACGTCAAGGCCCCAACCATATACGAGGGGGAATATATCTTAACATAAAGAAAAAATTGAGTTTTCCAATAGTTTGCAAAATATATACAAAATATAAAAACGATTTAAAATTAATATCGACTTTTTGCAAAATTTTTGTCTCATTGAGACAAGTCTCCAAATATTCATTAAAACAACTACTTCTCGAGCTAATACCCCGACAGATATTAAATTATACAATGAATATTTGATTTACGCGATAGATTTACTGTTCTATGCATAATTTATATGCAAAATGCAACATCAAGTCGAATTATTCTTTCACCAAACTAAATAAACCAACAGAAAAATAAAATAAATTAAAAAACGCACAGGGAATGAATATTAGTCGAAAGAATCTTAGGCGATCTTAAAGAAAAAGTCATAGACGCGTTTCGAGATTTACCCCTCATTAGTATAGCTATGCTATGGAATTTCAATACAAAAACGTTATTAAAATAAACAGAAAACTTACAAGAATGTTGAAGTGTGTCGTTCAAACAGGTAAACAGGTTATAATTTTTTCTTTTTTGTATTGAAAGTCTAAAGCATAGATATACTAATGAGGGATAAATCTTGAAACGCGTCTATAGGTGGCTTAAGACTTTTTCTATAACTTCGCCTAAGATTCTTTCAATTAATATTCATTCCCTGTAATTTTTTCAATTTATTTCAATTTCCTGATGGGTTATTTAGTTTGGCGAGAGAATAATTTGACCTGATGTTGCATTTTGCATATAAATTATGCATGGAACAGTAAATTTGTCGTGCAACTCAAATATTCAATGTATAATTGAATATCTGTCGGGGTATTAGCTCGAGAAGTAGTTGTTTCAATGAATATTTGGAGACTTGTCTCAGTGAGACTAATTTTTTGCAGAAAGTGGGTATTAATTTTAATTCGTTTTGATATTTTGGGAATATATTTAATATAATAAAATTTAAAAAATGATAGGCATATATTAAAAAATGTTAAGTTGGCTATAATTTGATAATGAAGTTATTATTCAAAAAAGTCAATATTGATAATTTCAGCGGGTGGTTTTTAGTTCAATAAAATCGGTTAATAAATAACAGTTATGACGTTAGGCGTTTTTATTAAACACCCGGTATATAATATAGATTTTATTTTCCCTTTCTACAATGATTTTTTTTTAAGTATACATATCCCGATATATACGCTGTACTTCAGGCATTCGTTGTGGGGTTACATACTATTGACCCTTACCTCAACGATATTAGATACTTTTGATGGTTTCAACACTATTCAACTACATATTTTGACACTTACAACACTATTTTGGCAGAACAAAATACAATGTTGACATTTTTAACTAAATATTTTTGATATATTCAACACTTGTAAACTTTGTTGACAGTTTGTAAGAACTTTGGCAGTTTTTAAAAATGTTTAACAGTTTTGTCAGTCTCGGGTTGCTTTATATAATTTACCGAATTACCGTAAATGAAATCATAAATTACTGGTACATTTTGGAGATTATTTTACAATCTATACTTGCAAGTAATTACATCTTAGCCCAAATTTCGATTTATTTGTTTAAAAAAAAAAAGTAAAAGCACTATAAAAAACCTCATTACGTCAAAAGCGTAATCCCTGGTATTATAATATAATCTTTTGGCACGAGGACAATATCAATGTGATGAATTTAAAATAGGAAATATAACTCGTAATTTTCTGCGGCTTCGAACAAACCAGTAAGCGCTATTATACATACATGCTCAAAATAAAATCCTCAAATCCTAAATATCGTCTGTTCGAATATTACTTAGCATAATAGGCTAAACCGATGGAGCCTTGTTTATGGAGCTCAGCTTCCGCGTCGGTCATTACACTTGGCAGGTGCTTCCCATAACTGCATTTATATAAACAAATCACAACACTAAGAGAGCAACGTAACAACGATAGCGAAATAATTTTGGCAGTGACATTGGGCGCAAGCGTGTATATTTCAAGATCTAGAGGCGCACACAACTGGCACACGCTTAAAAATAAACACTTTTATTTAAATAGTGCAAGCAATCACATACAAAAATTCTGTATGAATACAAATATATAAGGTTATTCAAACAGGTGAGCTAAATTATAAATGAAATTACTAACGTTGCACAGTTACTAACGAAATTGCATTTACTACACGTGTGTTATATGCCCCGTCTTGTGCTTAATCTAGCCACGTGAAAAATAATTCAAATTTGACTGAGTTGTTTATAAAATAAATGCAGCAGAGTCATATCTATAATACAATAATATTTATATATTTTTTTAATTTAAAAATAATGGTAAGTATTTCCTTCGATAGTTGGCTATCTACCAACTTGTAGTGTTTCTCACAATATGTTTCTTACAAAAGCTTTAAAGAAACTGTTCAGTGTTTATTAATAACTAGACTTAACTCAATCTAGATAAAATATATTTTATTTACACATGTACTTCTTTTTACTGTGAGTCTAAAGTGCAATAGCGCAGCTAAGATTTCGTCTTAGGGGTGAGATCAATCTATAACAGTAAGTGTATGTTTTTGAGTTTACGTGAATAAAACACTTTTTATTTTGTTTAACCACTGGATCTGGATCCAGTGGTTAAACAAAGTAAAAAGTGTTTTATTTACAAGTGTATTTAAGATGTACCACAAAGTGAACGCCTACAACACCAAACAATGAGTTTACGTGAAGTGATTATTACACTAAAAAAGACTGTTATTCCTTACTTCACTTTTTATTTGTATCGTTAGGTGTACATTTCGAGACACAAAGTGCTCATTATCAATAACAAACAGTAAGGTTTGAATTTCACTTTAGTGTTTTACGCCACGTGGTGCAAGCAGTAAAATTACGAATTTAGCCAAATTTTCAGGCTTTTCTAAACTTAAAATTTTACTTGCAAACAAAAGTGCAAACACTCGTTAGAAACTTCAAATTGAATACTTTTATAAAATCAATTAATGCCTGAAAATGTACATACATGTGGGATATTTTGTCCAAAGACAATTCAATTTAACTTGTTACAGTTTTACATTTGCATAATTATTTATTGATTAGTTACATCCATTGCTTTGCCTGGACCACATTGGACTTTAGTATGTATATTCAACAGAAAAATGTTCTATTTACACGTATATGCATTTGATATTTCAATATATTTTAAGGGTACACGATACTAATTCTTAAAACAAAAAATCGGATCAAAATTTTGAATACCGTGTAGTGTAATAGGTACAGCAAATGCGGTGATACTAAATTTTTGTAGGAAATGTTCTATTTTCACCACATTTTAGTATTAGTATCAGATCTGGGACGAATCCTCGTGAAAAGGATTCCAATCACGAATCCGAATCACCTAATATGATTCGAATCACGAATACTCGAATAAAGGATTCGTAAGAGATAAATATGATTTGAATCAAAGATTCGAATCCTGTTTTTTTGAATTACGAATACAAATCCTTTAAGAATAAATTTGATTTTATTATTTTTTTGCAACCATTAATATATACATATCGTTATCAGTTGTTTTAACAAAAATATTAAAATCGTTGATAACAGACTAAATATCTGTGTTACTCTGATTAAAGATGTATTTGTGTGTTTTTGAACTTCACTTCAAATCAGTGTCTTGTACGCGTGGCGCATGAAGTAAAATTTCGAGTTTAGAAAAGCCCCGTGAAAATTTGTCTCGGGTCGCTGCGCGACCCTCGACAAATTTTCTACGCGGGGCTTTTCTAAACTCGAAATTTTACTTCATGCTTAGTCTGGGAGTGGAAACACTCGTTCAAAACTTCAAATTTAACTTTATTATAAAATCGACGAATGCCTGATAATTACGTAAATAAAAAATTCACTGAATATCATTAAAACCGGGAAAGTCAGAGAAAAGTCATGGTATTTTATTTAAATTGACCAAACCACTAACAAAAAATCTATATGATATTATCAAAATCAATAGGCATTATAAAAATTACAAAACACGTAAACATCTATTAAACCAAATTAAACATTGGCAAAAACAATGAAAACAATTTAACAAAGTAGGGGTTCCCACAGAAGAAAGTTATATTAACTGGTTAGGGAAAAAAATCTTGAATCAGGGAAATGTCGGAAAACTTTAACATTTCAGATTGTGGTTACCATGTCAGTTTTACTTCAAATAATGTTAATCAAAATTTTGAAAACTAGATTATTATTCTTAAAAACATTTTCAGTCATTTAATGTTCTTATCAAAGCAATCAGTTTGACGTTTCGAACGACCGTTTCCACTCCCAGACTAAGCATGAAGTAAAATTTCGAGTTTAGAAAAGCACCGCGTAGAAAATTTGTCTCGGGTCGCGCAGCGACCCGAGACAAATTTTCACGGGGCTTTTCTAAACTCGAAATTTTACTTCATGCGCCACGCGTATAAAACACTGATTTAAAATGAAGTTAAAAATGCACTGAAAACCAACCCAACTTCGATATATTTTTAAAATTGGATGTTTTCTTTCCTATCCATGCTGTAAACCTTCAGATACTCGTTGTTTTCTGGTAAAAAAAACTTCGAATCCCTGTAGTCCTTTGGTCTACGAAGACCATGATTGCAGCTCCTTCGAGCTGTAGCCTTTGTAAAATGGTAATAAACTTAGTAATTTAGAGTGATCCTTCAATTTGAAACTTCTAAGAACGAGTGTTGTCCACTCCCAGACCAAGCATGAAGTAAAATTTCGAGTTTAGAAAAGCCCGGCGTAGAAAATTTGTCTCGGGTCGCGCAGCGACCCGAGACAAATTTTCACGGGGCTTTTCTAAACTCGAAATTTTACTTCATGCGCCACGCGTATAAAAGAGTGATTTAACGAGAAATTAAAAAAAAACACAAAACAATTTTTTTATGTTAATCCTTACAATTAATTCGAATTAATTTTGACGATTCAAGCCCTTTTGTAAGTATTCGAATCCTTTTATAAATATTCGAATCCTTTTATGAGGATTCGAATTACCTGCATTTGGATTCGAATACGAATCCTCTTAAAAAAAATGTAACGAATCCGAATCACGCATCCACGTTTGCTAAAGTATTCGAATGCCTCTTTTGAATCCTCTAAAAGGATTCGAATCCTGAATGATTCTAATCCTGCCCAGCTCTGATTAGTATGAAGGCATTCGCACTTTGATTCGCGTGAGTTTGTATTTATTTATTTATTTATTTATTTATTATCCAACAGTTTAATATAATATAAATAGTATAATAAACTTATTACAGGATAACATGTTAACAGTAACATAAGAAAATTCGAGTGCGCTGTGACTTAAAATTAAATTATTATTCTAAATAATAATAATAACATTATGAATTTTACTAGAAAGACAAAAAAAAATATTATTTAATACAAACATACGTACATATATAACTACATGGAATATATCAATTTTATCAGCTAATCTGTTCACAGTGTTACACATAGAGACTATGGGGGAATGTAGATGGTGGGTAGTGTTTGAACGGGGATTATAAAATGTATATTTATTTCGACTGGATGACCTGGGTACAGAAAAGGTTAGCCTTGATTGTATACAAACATAACCTCAGCGGCAGAAATATGAATCTCCTTTTTTGTCGTTTGCGTTTTTAACACGTTTAATTATTTGATTTTAAAAGTAATAGACACTTATTTAAACTGCCTCTTTGTGTAGCAACTAATTATTGTAATAAAACTTGTAATTTGCAAGGCCGTGACCATCTAATAGCGCTATCAGTAAACATCTTGACCAACTGAATTCTATAAGGGTTTCGACTTTACCATCCACTAATATTTTGTATTTGTTATATTTCATTGCATTTCAGATTTCATTAAATAAAGTCTGCGTTTAATTGCTATTACATTGCTATACGTATCGAGAAGTAATCTTATTTATTATTAAACTACTGACTACTACTTTTAAAACTAACCGTTAGCTGTTTACGAAGTGCGCATGTTTTGAGATTATTTTTTTACCTAAATTGGCATTGCGTAATATAAAGACATTTTACTTCTTAAAAATTTCGATTTGCCGGGGTGTTATTCGACTCGCACGCGCGCCCCGGCAAATCCAAATTTTCAGGCTTTTCTAAACTCGAAATTTTACTTCATGCGCCACGCGTATAAAAATTTGATTTCAAGTGAGGTTCAAATATACATAAAGTTCATAATATTTTAGTATTTTATACGCGTGGCGCATGAAGTAAAATTTCGAGTTTAGAAAAGCCCAGAAAATTTGTCTCGGGTCGCTGCGCGACCCTCGACAAATTTTCACGGGGCTTTTCTAAACTCGAAATTTTACTTCATGCTTAGTCTGGGAGTGGAAAACACTCCTGAGAATAACTCTGAGACAATTCAATAAATAATTCTCGAAATTTAAAACATTCACAGAATTCTTTGAAAAATCTTAATGGAATTTCGTGTGGATGTTGAAAAGACATTGCTCTTTCAGAATATGTTAAAAACAAAAAATACCCCGTCGGCAGTATTATGAGGTATTTTAAATTAAAAGTAAAAAAATAGAAGTTTATGCAAATATTTAAGTATTCACTACTTACAAATTCTTTGATAAATCTGTATAGAATTTAGTTTGGATGTTGTAAAGGCATTGCTCATTTAGAATATATCATAAATAATTAACACTGTTGTATCCTGAAAATGAGTGCTTAGCACTTGAAATATATATCTAACCATTAGAAAATAAAGTGTGAAGAAAGGATACAACAGTGTTAATTATTTATGATTAGACTCTTCACGAAACTCAAAAACAAATATCGATTATATCATGACTTCCTGGTCAACTAAGTTTAACAAATTTTTTCAACTAAAAACGAAGATTGAAAATGAGTGCTTAGCACTTGAAATATATATCTAACCATTAGAAAATAAAGTGCGAAGAAAGGATACAACAGTGTTAATTATTTATGATTATACTCTTCACGAAACTCAAAAACAAATATAGAATATATCAAATACAAAAAATACGCTGTCGATAGTTTTCGAGTTATTTTTAATTAAAAGTAAAAAATAGAACTTTATAGAAATATTTTGGTAAATTAATATTTAAAATATCCACAACTTGGAAATTCTTTGAGAAATCTGTATAAAATCTAGCGGGCATATTAAGAAGACGTTGCTCTTTCAGAATAAATCAAAAACAAAAAATACACTGCTGATAGTTTTTGAGTTATTTTTAATTAAAAGTCAAAAAAATGTAACTTTATAGAAATATTTGGGGAAATTAACATTTTAAATATTCACAGCTTGTAACTTTTTTTAGAAATCTTTATAAAATTTTGTGTGGATGTTAAGAAGACATTGTTCTTTTAGAATATAGCAAATACAAAAATACGCCGTTGATAGTTTTCGAGTTATTTTTAATTAAAAGTAAAAAAATAGATCTTTATAAAAATATTTAGGGAAATTAAAATTTAAAATATGTACAACTTGGAAATTCTTTGAGAAATCTTTATAAAATTTAGTGTGGATGTTGAGTTAGGTGCACTTAAAACACCCATTAGGTATAATGTGTGCAATACGTCACATGTTTAATTATATCATAAACCTTTCTGCTAACTTAACCTGACCAAATAGTATGTAGAATCGCAAACGTGCAACGTAGGCAATTAATATCATAAACCTTAATTCTAACCTAACCTAGATATATATGGAATCGCTAATGTTTAGAAAAAGACTTAAACAATTTATTCTATCATGAACCTTTCTACTAACCTAGAAGTGTATAGAATCACCAAAGTGAGCAATGAGACTTACGCATTTAATTCTATACAAATCTGTCTGCTAACCAAACCTAACCTACAAGTGCATGGAATCGCCAAAGTGTGCTATGGGGCCTAAGATCTTGATACCTAATCTTAGGCCCCATAGCACACTTTGGCGATTCCATGCACTTCTAGGTTAGGTTAGGTTAGCAGAAAGATTTGTATAGAATTAAATGCGTAAGTCTCATTGCTCACTACGGTATCATGCGACCCGCTAGAGTTTCTGGATTGGCGGGCCCGAGCTAGGATGTATAACTGTTACTGCTGTTATTAATATTTCAAATCAAACACTTACCGTTAATCTAAAAAACACAAAAAACGACACAAATTCACTAAATAACAAACTGACTACAGTAAAATTATGTACAGAAATTACAAAGTATGTACAGCAATTACAAACCACAATAAAAACTGTTTTACAACAAACATCTCAAAACAAATGACTCCCGCTGGTCGATAAAGTCGCTATCTACTTTATCTGCCGCCGAGTCAAATGTACTGATTTCACTTATGAATAAATTACTGAATTCATTTAAATGTAGTGTAATTGCTTTATTTTATATCAAATAATTAAAAAATATTGTTATTAGTTGTTATATAATTTTATTTATAAAAGCATTTGATTATGTACTAGCGACACCTAGTTTTTACACACGTAATCATTTCGATACCAGCGGTGACAATTGAATTGTGGATAAATAAATCTCAAATGTCACCGTTTATATGTTAACGATGTTAACATTAAATTTGTGTAGTGTATCCACGTTAAAATACAAGTAAAAGATCAAAATTGGTGCATATATGTAGCAATTTATAAGGAAGTTATGCTGTGTGTTCAGTTCACATTGGAAATGTGGCATAAAATTGCAAGAAAAGGCAAGAAGGACATCTCATTAAAACATTAACCTAAAACACAAACTGTGACTAAACGGTAAGTTTGAGACAAAAACATATATTGGATTCTTCATTATCACACACAAACGCAGACAGTCCTATTAAAAAAAGTTCTCAAAAAGATCAAAAACGTCGAAAAAAAAAACCCAGTGTTCAACACAGGCACTCAAGCCCTTTAAAAAGAGATACAGGATTAATAAAAATACTTTTGAAAAATTGCATTCATTAATTGGTAACAATATAAAATCACTCACCCTTAGAAATCATGCGATTCCAGCCAAACTACAAATACTAATTACTCTCCGATTTTTGAGACTGGATCATTTCAAGAGGTGCTTGCTGATAATGTTGGAATCCATAAATCTTCAGTCACTAGAATTATTAGAAAAGTGAGTCGTCAAATAGCAGCTCTGAAATTATGGTTTATCGTTGTTGTGCCACATTTGTTTTCAATAATATTTTTGTATCTAAATAGGAAAGGATTGAATTAGTAGGAAATTAAGCTTACTATTTGGAAAAACGTTCATCTAAACCCTGGGTCTCCAAACTATCTTCTTCGCGGGCCACAAATACAATTCTACATAATAAAGTCGGCCAAGATCCGATTAATTTTATAAAATTATGAAAAATGTAAGGAACAATTGTTACAATATTTCAAAATATGACATTTACAAAAAAAAAAGACAAACAATCGCGGGCCGGATTCATGCAAGTCGCGGGCCGGAATTGGCCCGCGGGCCGTAGTTCGGAGACCACTGATCTAAACTAAGGGGAAGTAATTAGCTAAATGGGATAAAAATAATAATTACTTAAACTGTTCACTATGGAGGCTTCTACTTCGTTATACATCATTATTTACACAAATAAGACAATTAACTTTGTATAACTGAGGATTTTATTGTGACTATAGTTTCGACAACTTTAACTTGTCATTATCAAACATAAAGTACTTTATAATAATAATAATAATCTTTATTTAGCATCTTTGCTATATAATAACATAGAAAAATATATGTATATCTATATATATATATATAAAATAAACATTTGATCATCCTTAATCTATAAATTGTGTATGTATAATAAATTTATCACATAATAATACTTAATATATAATCTTTTTACTACTTTAATAAAATCAGTCTAAAACCATACTTAAATATCTATGTAAAAATAATAAATCCATAATACAACAATACTTATACATTTATGCAAAAAACAACTTTACTTACTTACTTACTTGATAATGACAAGTTAAAGTTGTCGAAACTATAGTCACAATAAAATCCTCAGTTATACAAACAAAGTTAATTGTCTTATTTGTGTAAATAATTATTTACTTTTCTGTTAGCTCAATTAATAAGACATTATTGCTCTTTCAGAATATACCAATAAGAAAAAATACACTGTTGATGGTTTTTGAGTTATTTTAAATTTAAAGTCAATAAAATAGAAGTTTATGCAAATATTCAGGGAAATTAAAAATTTAGAACAATCATAACTTGGAAATTCTTTGAGAAATCTTCATGGAATTTAGTTTGGATATTGCGAGGACATTGCTCTTTTAGAATATAACAAATAATATACGCAATCGATAGTTTTCGAGTTATTTTTAATTAAAAGGAAAAAAAAAATAATTTTTCTAAAATATTTTGCGAAATTAAATCTTTAAATATTCACAACTTGGAAATTTTTTGAGATATCTTTATGAAATTTAGTGTGGATGTTAAGAAGATAGGATATGTTAAAAACAAATAATGCGCCGTCGACAGCTTTTGAGTTATCTTCAATTAAAAGTCGAAAACTAGTACATCACTTAAAATCAGTGTTTAATACGCGTGGCGCATGAAGTAAAATTTCGAGTTTAGAAAAGCCTGAAAATTTGGATTTGCTGGGGCGCGACTCGCTTCGCTCGCGCGCCCCAGCAAATCCAAATTTTCTGGCTTTTCTAAACTCGAAATTTTACTTCATGCTTAGTCTGGGCGTGGAAAACACTCGTGAGAATAATACTGAGACAATTCAATACATTTTCAAAATTTAAAACATCATAAGCTCAACGGTTTTGACTTTACCATCCACTAATATTTTGTATTTGTTATATTTCATTGCATTTCAGATTTTAATAAATAAAGTCTTCGTTTTATTGCTATTACGTTGCTATACGTACCGCAAAGTAATCGAAAAACGACACAAATTCACTAAATAACAAACTGACTACAGTAATCATAATGCTTTTATTAATAAAATTATATAACAACTAATAATAATAATTTTTAATTATTTGATATAAAATAAAGCAATTACACTACATTTGAATCACTATTTAAAAAAAAAATTGAGATATCTTTATGAAATTTAGTGTGGATGTTAAGAAGATAAGATATGTTAAAAACAAATAATACGCCGTCGACAGCTTTCGAGTTATTTTCAATTAAAAGTCGAAAACTAGTACATCACTTAAAATCAGTGTTTAATACGCGTGGCGCATGAAGTAAAATTTCGAGTTTAGAAAAGCCTGAAAATTTGGATTTGCTGGGGCGCGACTCGCTTCGCTCGCGCGCCCCAGCAAATCCAAATTTTCAGGCTTTTCTAAACTCGAAATTTTACTTCATGCTTAGTCTGGGCGTGGAAAACACTCGTGAGAATAATACTGAGACAATTCAATACATTTTCAAAATTTAAAACATCATAAGCTCAACGGTTTTGACTTTACCATCCACTAATATTTTGTATTTGTTATATTTCATTGCATTTCAGATTTTAATAAATAAAGTCTTCGTTTTATTGCTATTACGTTGCTATACGTACCGCAAAGTAATCGAAAAACGACACAAATTCACTAAATAACAAACTGACTACAGTAATCATAATGCTTTTATTAATAAAATTATATAACAACTAATAATAATAATTTTTAATTATTTGATATAAAATAAAGTAATTACACTACATTCGAATGAATTCGGTAATTTATTCATAAGTGAAATCAGTACATCTGACTTGGCGGCAGATAAAGTAGATAACGACTTTATCGACCGGCAGGAGTCATTTGTTTTGAGATGTTTGTTGTAAAACAATTTTTATTGTGGTTTGTAATTTCTGTACATACTTTGTAATTTTTTTACATAATTTTACTGTAGTCAGTTTGTTAATTAGTGAATTTGTGTCGGTTTTCGTTTACTTTGCGATACGTATAGCAACTTAATAGCAATAAAACGAAGACTTTATTTATTAAAATCTGAAATGCAATGAAATATAACAAATACAAAGTATTAGTGGATGGTGAAGTCGAAACCGTTGAGCTTATGATGTTTTAAATTTTGAAAATGTATTAAATTGTCTCAGTATTATCCTCACGAGTGGTCCACTCCCAGACTAAGCATGAAGTAAAATTTCGAGTTTAGAAAAGCCTGAAAATTTGGATTTGCTGGGGCGCGCGAGCGAAGCGAGTCGCGCCCCAGCAAATCCAAATTTTCAGGCTTTTCTAAACTCGAAATTTTACTTCATGCGCCACGCGTATTAAACACTGATTTTAAGTGATGTTCTAGTTTTCGACTTTTAATTGAAAATAACTCGAAAGCTGTCGACGGCGTATTATTTGTTTTTAACGTATCCTATCTTCTTAACATCCACACTAAATTTCATAAAGATATCTCAAAGAATTTCCAAGTTGTGAATATTTAAAATTTTAATTTCGCTTAAACTACTGACTACTCTACTACTTTTAAAATTAACCATCACTTGTTTACGAAGTGCGCATGTCTTGAGATTATTTTTTTACCCAAATTGGCATTGCGTAATACAGAGACATTTTACTTTATAACTTTTTTGAGACAAAATTTTGATAATTTTTTTGTCCAAGAATCGTAACATATCATATAGTACTCATATTTGTTAACTTATATTTTTTAAATTTCATTATAACTTTTTTTAGTTAATTTTAAAAGTGGAAAATCATATTATCCGCTTCTGAATGATCTTAATTTTGAAATCTCATCTTATTTTTTGCAATCCGCCTCGAAGTTATTTGACGTTTATGGATAATATTGACATTTTCGGTGTGTTCGTAAACCTAAAATATGTCCAAAAGTAAATAAGATAGAGAGTACGCAGTCGGCTGCACTATAAAGTTGTTGCGCGTGAGTTATTTCTCTACATTATAAAAATAGTCGAATTTATACATTTTCAATCAAGGGTAACTTGATTTTTTTAAATGGAACCATATGTTTTTTTAATAGGAATCCGCTAAAAATTCAATACTGTTTTAATTAGGTTTATCATTTTTATTAACTTTACCGTTATTAAAATATTTGTTTACTTTCACAGATGAAAAAATTACTAACAACATCGAAAAAGAATTTTATTTTGAGTCAATTCATGTAAATAAAATGTATATAGTTTCATTTAAAAAATCAAGTTACTCTTAATTTCTTGAATTAATTTCTCATCTGGCACTTGGTGAAACATATTAGAATATGTAAAGTTATTTAAATAAAAACACTTGGTATTGTTTGACAACTTAAAACTTTATTCCGACTAGTTTCGGCTTGTTAGACCATTTTCAAAGGAAACATTCCTTTGAAAATGGTCTAACAAACCGAAACTAGTCTGAATAAAGTTTTAATTTGTGAAACAATACCAAGTGTTTTTATTTAAATAACTTTACACAAGTTACTCTTGTTTTACATTGTATTCTGCTTATTCACCCCCCCCCCCCCTCTGGCTGTGCCTATTTAATTCTTAACTAGTTATCTATTTAGCTGATATTTCTAACTAGTTCAGTCAAATTGTTTTTTATCGATTTACCTAAAATAAATTAAATTCTTAAGGAAAAAATATTATTCTCAATTTTCGCTGCTTGCATGAAACATTCTACCCTTCTACTTTTTGTTCTGTCTGTCCTGATTACGTAGGGAATATGCACGTGCTGCATAAAAGGGGTCGAATTGGCGTATTTTCGGTGTGTATGTACTTGTATGTTAATCCGTTAATAAAATTTGTATTAAAATTTCTAACGATCTGGGACAAGGTTTATTACGGGTATCCGCACCTATTTTATTTTTAAACGTTTCATGTATAATTTGCGCCCCTGTCCTTTTCGTGTTTAAAAAGTTTTGTAATTTACATTTACATTTATTCAAGACATACTTCATTAGCAGGCCTGTCTTTTTATCACTATTTATGGATTAGACTGTAATTTATACTCAAATAGAGAATAGATTGAGCAAGAAAAGTGAAGCAGTGGGATCGTTAAATATACTACCAAGATCGGAAAATGTCTTAAGAGCAACAATTCATAGAGCAATAGAATGATCTGTAAAATTACTAAAATTAAGTTACAAAAATTAGGGAGAATAATATCGGAAAATGTCTTAAGAGCAACAATTCATAGAGCAATAGAATGATCTGTAAAATTACTAAAATTAAGTTACAAAAATTAGGGAGAATATTTTATTAATATTCTCCCTAATTTTTGTAACTTAATTTTAGTAATTTTACAGAACATTCTATTACTCTATGAATTGTTGCTCTTAAGACATTTTCCGATCTTGGTAGTATATTTAACGATACCACTGCTTCACTTTTCTTGCTCAATCTATTCTCTATTTGAGTATAAATGAAATTGCCAATTCTTGGTTGCAGAATTCTTCAAACATTAAAAGTGCGATTCTCTTCGCAATCTACAACAAGTTTTTAAAAACGTCATAAGCAAAGCTATACTGAAGAGAGATAAATCTCGAACGCGTCTATAGATGGCCTAAGACATTAGTTTTAATCCAAGTCCTTTCACTTCAATTTTTTTTGTTATCTCACCTGTCATTTTGAATTTGTATTTGTTAGTTGGTTTGAAGAGAATTTGACCTAAACGTTCAAATTCAAATTCAAATTCAAATTCATTTATTCAAGAAATTAGTTAATATACATTTGTTACCTATATCACTATATCGAATACGTCCTAAAGTAAATCGATCGCTTAATACACAATATGGATTAGAGAAAAAAAAAACATATATAATACAAGTGTATTGCAAATAAACTAGTAAACACATTAAAATTACAAATAACATTTAAAATAAATAGTAAATATAACCAAAAACAAACAAACAATCAAAAACCAAAATAATCATGCAGCGAAAAATTGTTGGAAACTAAAATTCTTCCATTTTGTATAATTCTTTATTAGTCAAGAATTCTCGTAATTGCCTTTTAAACGTATTTAAACAGGTTGTATTTTTTATGTAAGTAGGTAATGTATTGTACAGTTTTATTGCATTGTATGCAGGTGTTTTTTCGTATAGAGTTAGCCGATGTAATGGATACTCATATTCATTGAACCGTCTGGTGTTATAACTGTGTTGAATTTTATACGTATCAAATTTTAATTTATATTTAAAATGAAAAACTAGTATTTCATATATATATATACTATAGAATGTGAGTATATTTTCTCGTTTAAAGTATTCTCTACATGAATCTGTAGGCTTTAAGTTATTAATAATTCTAAGTATTCTCTTTTGTACTATGAATATCTTTTGAGCAAAGGAAGATGTTCCGTAGAATATAATGCCGTACCTCACGAGAGATTCAAAATTTGATCTATAGATCATTATTAATGTATTATGATCAAATATATTTTTTTGGATTCGAATAGTGTAACATACTATATTCAGAGATTTAATTAGTTGAATGCAGTGGGTTTGCCAATTTAGTTGTGCATCAGTTTTAACTCCTAGAAATTTTGTACTTTCTTTTATTTGAAGCACTATTCCGTCTAAAATAACCTCATTAGAGATGTTGTTTAATTTTCTCGCAGAAAACTGAAGCACATGGGTTTTCTTATGATTTATAATTAATTTGATTTGTGACATCCAATTTTGTACTTCGGTATACACTGCATTTGCATTGTGTATTACATCACTGTCAGCTCTGTTTATAATAATATTTGTGCCATCTGCATATGAAGCTATTGAACACGGAAAAGGCCTCATGGTTTGCTCGAAATCGTTGACATATATAACGAATAAAATTGGCCCCAAAATACTTCCCTGAGGAACACCGATATTTGTACACGTGATGTTAGACTCTGATGTGTCTAGAATAACCTTTTGTGGCCTGCATTTCAAGTAAGATTCAAAAATATTTAATGCAGTACCTCTTACACCATACATTTCTAATTTTTGATATAAAATATTGTGATTCATAGTGTCGAATGCCTTCGACAAGTCTATGAAAATTCCTAGGGGATTTTCACCTTTTTCCAAAGCATTCGCAATATTACTTACATAATCAAATATTGCGGTGTTTGTATTTTTTTGTTTTAAGAAGCCATGCTGTGTGGTATTAAAAAGACTGTGTTTTGAGAAAAAACTAGTGAGTCTTGACGCAACAGCTTTTTCAACAATTTTAGAAAATATGCTTAATAGTGTTACCGGTCTATAGTTATTTATATCAAGCCGATCTCCCTTTTTAAATATTGGTTTAATTACACCAATTTTGAGGCACTCTGGAAATATCCCTTGCTCAAACGATCTATTTATCAGATAGGTCAAAGGTTGTTTAAGTATTTGAGCATTCATTTTTATCATTTGGGTTTTGATTTCATCGTACCCTACCGATTTTTTATTTTTCAAATTACCTATTATATTTATTATTTCCGATTCACATACAGGTTTCAAAAATAAGCTGTAATTATTTCTTGTTATATTATTAAATAGTGGTTCGTCAGAGTTTGGTATTTCATGTATTATTTTCTGCATGGACGTACTGAGATGGTTATTAAAATCGGTACATATACATATACTTTAATAGAGCGTTGTAACAAATCAAATTAAATAAGATTTTAAATATTTCATTGTATAATTCAATATCCGGAGGTGTATTTGCACAGGAAGTAGTTGTTTCAAAGGATATTTATCGTCTTAAGTTGTCTTATTAATTAAGACATTGTTTGCATGTTCACGAATAGTTTTTTTCGTAATTTTGTATAGTATATTTAAAGTGTGCAAACTATAAGAAGCGTAAGCTTATTTTCTCGAATTCAAATAGTTTTGAATTTGAATTTATCCTGCGTAAGCAAACAAGATTTAATTAACCTAACCTACAAACTTGATGTAAGCAAACAAGATTTAACCAACATAAACTACAAACGTGATGTAAAAAAACAAAATTTAACAACCCTTAACTCCGAATTTGATCTAAATAAGCACGATTCAACAAACATAACTTCAAAGATTGATGTAAACAAACAGGATTTTACGATCGTAACCTCCGAATTTAATTTAAACACTGGAGATTTTAATGATGTAAGCTCTAAAAATAATGTCTAATGATGAAACAAGTGTTTTCTACTCCCAGACTAAGCATGAAGTAAAATTTCGAGTTTAGAAAAGCCCCGCGTAGAAAATTTGTCGAGGGTCGCGCAGCGACCCGAGACAAATTTTCACGGGGCTTTTCTAAACTCGAAATTTTACTTCATGCGCCACGGGTATAAAACACTGGTTCAAAGTGAAGTCCGAATTTTTAAAATTGATGTATTCGAATATTTTTTAGTAGGCACACTTATTTGATTTTTTAAAAATATAATTTTAAATAGAAGATTTATTTAAATTTATTTTCGACGATAATATTTTTGAAAAACAACATATTGGGCAATACTGGATTCAGAAAAAAAAGGTCTAGTGTAATAAAAATCAAAAATGACAGGCAGCCGTTTACAAATATTAGGTTAATTTCCGAAATTGTAAAAGTAGATTGCGAGTAAAACAGAAATACTGTCATAAAATAAGTGCTGTATACGCCTGGCGCATATAGTAAATATTTTAAGTTTAGAAAAGCCTGAGAATTTGGATTGGTCGCTCCGCTTTGCTTCGCGACTAAGCCAAACATTCACCCAACTAAAAATGTTAAAACCTCATTGAATTAAAATTTGAAATATAAACACTTGGTTTGTTTCACTAACGTTTTACTTATTATTCCGACTAGTTTCGGCTTCTAGCCATTATCAAGGAATGTACAGAGAATACTTTTTTTACACGATATTTATATACAAAATCAGGTAATAAGGGCGTTCATTATTGGGGAGATCCATAGCTCGTCATTGTCATTGACCACATGTTTTCCCGATTTTATTGCTTTATTTATCTCCAAGCCTTCTCTGAAATTCAGTATACGACCCTTATTGCCTGTATACAATATTTTAAAATTATTGCTGTTGTATAGATGACCGGCTGTGATGCAGTGCTTGGACATACCCGTTGATTGTTTTTTATTTAGAACATCTTTTTTATGTTCGTGGATAGGATAATTGAATCTGAAAATGTTTGTTTCCTGTAAATTTTCAGATTCAATTATCCCATCCACGTCAAATACAACAAACCAAATTGAACATAGCACTTTCCATTCCTTAATATATAGATTATTAAATATGCCTCTAAACGCCGACAATTTCAAATCTGAATTAAATATTATAAAAATAATAGCAAATAACAACGGATATTCAGAGCAGTTAATAGATAATTTATTAAAAAAGAAAAAACAAAGTCAATTAGTAAAATATTTTTACGCAACCAATCCAAATTCTAAAAACACCTGGCAAAAAATAGATTATGTGGCAGACCTTTCTGTAAAATTAAAAAATACTTGGAGAAACAACAAATTTGACATCATTCTAACAAACCCCATTAATTTAAGTAAATTATTAGTGAATAATAAGTTCAAAAATGATAGAATAGAACTATCAGGTGTTTATGAATTAAGATGTAACGACTGTGATATATAGGACAGACCGGACGATCATTCCAAATCCGTCTCGACGAACATAAAAAAGATGTTCTAAATAAAAAACAATCAACGGGTATGTCCAAACACTGCATCACAGCCGGTCATCTATACAACAGCAATAATTTTAAAATATTGTATACAGGCAATAAGGGTCGTATACTGAATTTCAGAGAAGGCTTGGAGATAAATAAAGCAATAAAATCGGGAAAACATGTGGTCAATGACAATGACGAGCTATGGATCTCCCCAATAATGAACGCCCTTATTACCTGATTTTGTATATAAATATCGTGTAAAAAAAAGTATTCTCTGTACATTCCTTGATAATGGCTAGAAGCCGAAACTAGTCAGAATAATAAGTAAAACGTTAGTGAAACAAACCAAGTGTTTTTATTTCAAATTTTATTTTAATCATGTTTCACCAAGTGATTAATGAGAACATTGTGAAAGATACTCATTGAATTAATCTAAACCCTATGAAAAATAAAGCTAATTAGGCGAGGTAATAGATTTACCAAGGTAATTATATTTGCGCACCTGGAATAACAAAATCAAGCACGCCGACCCATCCGCCTAATTGTGATTTCAAGCGGGTTGTCCATTATTCGCCATAAATTACCCTTGGCACCTTCTAGCATTCATGCACACTGTCGTATGTCGTGACGGCGTTAAGAATATTTTAATTATGTCACACTTTGAGGTCAAAGTCAAGTCCACTGCAACTAACACTGTACACACTTTATACACAAGGCTGGAAAAAATCCTTTATTACATATTAATTATAACGAAAATAATTATGCAGCTCAGAACCATGAATATTAATAATAAGAAAAAATAAGTTATTCGCAGTTGTACTAATATGATATTACACGCACTAGAATTTTAAATATTTTAATTGCAACTGCAGATTTTGCCATGGTAATTTTTTTATATTATTTGATTAATAATGTGTTTTTTCTACAGATATACAATGCCCGTGTATAACAAATGATTTCAAATATCTTCAAAAATGAACCATGGATTTTAGCCTGATAGGTAATGCTAACAGGTCTTTATTTGCTTTTCTTTGTTGCGAATTTCACATCTGCATTTTAACCTGACTTATTATTTATGATATTAACACCTCATGGGGAGTCCGTGTCCAGATCCCGAGCAGGTCGGACCGCTGCGCAAAAATTAAAACGCAAAGCCAGCACGTGGTTAGACTCCTATCCTTTTGCATCCTTTCAGTCACATCCATTTTCATATTCCTATTCCTTGCATTCCCTTCCGGTGTACCTTATCCTGCTAACTGCACGTGTATTTTCCTTTTCCTATACCTCGGGAAGGGTGTTAAATTTTAAATTCTGTCGACACTTCAATAATCTTATTATCAAAATAACTACAATCATTCATCATTATTGTTTAGCGAAAGCAGTTGTTTTCACGTTTTCATGAAATAATTTAGAACAAGGAAAAAAGCTCCCTTTTATTCTCACAAGGCATAATTATAACGCAATATTTCTCCTCTAATATCCCACAATTATAAATAAATCAGTTTGTTTGAGATAAGGGTCGGATCCAACTCACAGTGCCAAACACCGCCACCCTATTTGCAATAATAATAATCTCGAGCGTGGCAGATTAAGAGTGTGGTGTGAATCGAAGCAATTATCCAAAAATACTAACAGCAAGCCCGGATCGGTACCACGTTTGCGTGTTTTCGCGCTTTCCACGTGCTGTACTCGGAGCTTTTTAAAGCACCGCACCACAGTCTTGCGCGAAACTCACACTTTGTAACAGCCGAACTTGAAACAACGTCGACAACTAAACTGATTAGGAAAGAACACTCCTGTTTGGCGATTTGATCGCAAAGAGTTAAGTTTCCTTATAAGTTAATTTTGATGTATATCGAATTGCGTGCGTTAGATTTAATTGGACTGTAATGTAAGTAAAATCATGAGTAATTTTATAAAATATTGCTTGCATTTATTATACCGGGTGCTGACTTGGCGGACGCAACATAGGAAATCCCATGTACATTTTGAAATGTTCAAATTTTGGCTCCTCTATTTATTGTAGAAACAAAATGTATTTACCTTTTTTGTAGAGGGAAAAATTCTGAATTCATTCGTGTTAACGTTTATCACTTTACGTTTCTCTAAGTTAAAATAATTAAGAAAAAATAATGTGATTTTATACAAATAATGACATGCCAGGGAAAATGTCATTATTTTTATAAAATCCAATTACTTTTTCTTAATTATTTTAGCTGTTAATTTTCTGACATTTGTTGATTTTTAAAAGAGTTCAATTTGAAGCTTTAAACGAGTGTTTTCCACTCCCAGACTAAGCATGAAGTAAAATTTCGAGTTTAGAAAAGCCCCGTGAAAATTTGTCGAGACAAATTTTCTGGGCTTTTCTAAACTCGAAATTTTACTTCATGCGCCACGCGTATAAAACACTATAATATTGTCAAATTTATGTATATTCGAACTTCACTTAAAGTCTGTGTTTTATACGCGTCGTTTAAAGCTTCCAATTAAACTCTTTTAAAAATCAACGAATGTCGGAAAATTTACAGCTAAAATAATTACGAATAAGTAATGCGATTTTATAAAAATAATGGAATGGAAAACCATGGAATTGATACAATTGCGGATATTCCCTGTTTTTTTTAAAGTTTAATTTAAAGCTTTGAACAAGTGTTTTCCACTCCCAGACTAAGCATGGAGTAAAATTTCGAGTTTAGAAAAGCCCCGTGAAAATTTGTCTCGGGTCGCTGCGCGACCCGAGACAAATTTTCTGGGCTTTTCTAAACTCGAAATTTTACTTCATGCGCCACGCGTATGAAACACTATAATATTGTCAAATTTATGTATATTCGAACTTCACTTAAAGTCTGTGTTTTATACTCGTCGTTTAAAGCTTCCAATTAAACTCTTTTAAAAATCAACGACTATCGGAAAATTTACAGTTAAAATAATTACGAAAAAGTAATGCGATTTTATAAAAATAATGGAATGGAAAACCATGGAATTGATACAATTGCGGATATTCCCTGTTTTTTTTAAAGTTTAATTTAAAGCTTTGAACAAGTGTTTTCCACTCCCAGACTAAGCATGAAGTAAAATTTCGAGTTTAGAAAAGCCCTGTAAACATTTGTCGAGGGTCGCGCAGCGACCCGAGACAAATTTTCTGTGCTTTTCTAAACTCGAAATTTTACTTCATGCGCCCCGCGTATAAAACACTATAATATTGTCAAATGCATGCATATTCGAACTTCACTTAAAGTCTGTGTTTTATACGCTCGGGTCGCTGCGCGACCCTCGACAAATTTTCACAGGGCTTTTCTAAACTCAAAATTTTACTTCATGCTTAGTCTGGGAGTGGAAAACACTCGTTTAAAGCTTCAAATTGAACTCTTTTAAAAATCAACGAATGTCAGAAAATGTTTGATGTTGTGATGCCAAGATTTCTATATGTTAGACTACGGAAGTGTCTTGCTCTAGCAGTAATTTGGTTTCTAATTATGGCTGTGTCCTTTTTAAAGTTAAGTTTTGAGTCAAAGGTAATTCCAAAGTATTTTATATGGAGAGCTGGGGAGATGGGCTTATGACAAATGGAGATGTTGACAGGAATATTGTTGCGTCGATAAGGAATAAGGAGTTGGGATTTGTTGGGATTTATTTTTATTCTCCATTTAGCAAACCAAAGCTCGAGGGAATCTATAAGCTGCTGCAGTGTTTGTAGTGTTTTGGGTAGGTTCTTTTCATGAGTTATTAGGGCTGTGTCATCGGCTTATTGCAGGACATAGGAAGCGGGATTAAAATACATGGAATTAGAGTTGTGTAGATAAGTGGTCTCCAAACTACGGCCCGCGGGCCAAATCCGGCCCGCGACTTGCATGAATCCGGCCCGCGATTGTTTGTAATTTTTTTTGTAAATGTCATATTTTGAAATATTGTAACAATTGTTCCTTACATTTTTCATAATTTTATAAAATTAATCGGATCTTGGCCGACTTTATTATGTAGAATTGTATTTGTGGCCCGCGAAGAAGATAGTTTGGAGACCTAGGGTGTAGATCAATACCGAAAATGCTGTATAGGATTGGATAGAGAGGCCATCCCGGTACTTTGGATTTTTACTTTTAGGGATCTATTTATTAGAAAGATATTTAGGATAAGAATTAGGTGTTTAGGTATGTTAAGGGAGTGACATTTATACAGCAGACCTCGGTGCCATACCGAGTCAAAAGCCTTTTGGATATCTAGAAAGACAGTGGCGGATGAGCGTCCTTTAAGGTGTGCAGTTTGTATGTTGGAAGTTAGGATAAAAGCGGGAGAGTGGTATATCTGTGTGGAAGAAATCCGAATTGGTAGTTTGGCATAAGATGTAATATATGGGAAATTATTTTTTCTTTGAGAAGGGATTCATAGAGTTTGCCAATGACAGGAAGAAGGGTGATTGGTCGGTAGCTGGATACGAGGGATAGGGTTTGTTCTCGTTTGGGAATGAAAATAATTACTCGTACACCAGTTTTCCAGTCAGGAGGAAAGTATTGGGAATGGTAGCAAAGTTTAGGATTTTAAGGATATATTAGTGAATTTCAAATGGGAGAGATTTTAGGATATTTCGTCGTATATGCTCCTGTACTGGAACAGTGTTTTTTCCAACATGTAGTACTTGAATACAATTGTCTTCTGTCATTTCGTCAGTAGCGGCAAGTGGGGTGTTTAAATTGAAAAAATCTTTGTACCAGTCGTCGACATGATTAAAGAAGTTATTGTCAAATGAAGTGTTTGTTGTGTGTCGGTAAATGTCTTCAATATATTGTGCAAATTTGTCCGCTATTTCCTGTCTATCAGTTATTGTCTCCTCGGTCGCTGGGTCAGTAATTTGTGTTATCGTGCTTGTATTTCTGTATTTACTAAGCTTCTTTATTTCTGTCCAGTATGTTCTGCCTTTGCTGTTGGGGATTTTCTGACAGGCTGTCAACCAGGTGTTCTGGTACTGTTTTATTAACTGTTTAATATCTTTGCTTAATTTGTTAAATAATGTTCGAAGGTCTGTGGTGTCTGTCTGTCGAATGTCTCTGTATATTTGTCTTTTGTATTTTATTAATTTAAATATATAATTAGGAAGGGGACGATGTATTGATTTTCCTTAAAACATGAGTATATAATAAAATTCAATGCTGTGTACACAACACATTAATGACTATTAATTTTACATTTTAATAAACATAGTTAATATACATGATTTTCACATTATATTCAACTATAGACATTTTGTAAAATAACAGAACACATGTAAATATACAGAGATTTTTTCTATCAAGTATAAACACCTCGATAATGTTTGCATCGAGGTGTTTATATTGTAAATTTTCAGGCGTTCGTTATTTTTGTAAAATGTTGAACTTGAAGTTTCTAACGAGTGTTTCCAATCCTTAATTAAGCATGAGGTTAAATTTGAAGTTTACAAAAATCTGAAAATTCAGTTTGGTAGCGACCAAATTAAATTTTCAGGCTTTTCTTAACTCGAAAATTTAATTTATGCGCCACGCATATAAGACATTGATTTCAAGTTGAGTTCAAAATATACTTCTTAAACGGTATTCTAAAGCAGCATACCTAAAATTTAACTGGATATCCCTGTTTTATACGCGTGACGCATGAAGTAACATTTCGAGTTTAGAAAAGCCTAAACATTTCCTTCATGAGTAATCAAGGATTGGAAACACTTGTTTGAAGTTTCAAATTGAACGCTTTACAAAAACAACAAATGCCTGAATATTTACAGCGTATGTAACCTAATAGAAAAAAAAATCCCTATTCGATAAAGATATTTGCTATATTTTTAACCATTGGTGTGTAGATACTATTTTTTTTCAATTTGAGGCTTATTTCCACTTTTTTTTTATTTTGGGTTTTACGTCATCTTTTTCCGCTGCTAAGGCCAATCATGACGCCGGAGATTAGGTCTACAGCTATCCGGGAATTTTGCCGAACCCGGTGGGAGTTCCAACCCACCGGTAGGGATCTTTAACGTGCACGCAACATCCAGGCAGTACACGGGTCCTACATGCATTTAACGTCATATCCGAGAAGACGGAGTGTTTGGCATTTTTATCCTAACCTATATAAATGCAGACAACTTGTTAGGCCGGTATTTGAACCCCGGTCCGTGGCGTGGCAGTACAACACTCTAACCACTACACCACCAAGTTGCCCCTTATTTCCACTAATGTTAATATTAATCAATAATCATAGTTCTTGATATGAAATTTTAGGCTAATTTTTAATTCATGTTCACATTAAATCATAAAAATATTAATGGACGAACTTTTCGCTATATTGTGTCTGTCTTTTGTTTATTATGACATTCGAGAAGCTAAATAAATAGAATCTTTAACCAATTTAGCATTATTGACCGCATCACAAGCCAAATTAGATTAAAAATCAGAATATTGCACATTGATTCTTCAAAACGTTTTCTCTAAGATCTTTTAAGAGAAATTTACGAATAATCCTGAACTATTTAGTTTTAGTTAATGCAATTGTTGTTCTCTAAAACACTAAGAAAGCCATTTTCCTACGCTAGCAACTGTGTTAAAGTAGGAAAATAACTTGTTAACTTTTTAGGTGAATTGGATATCTAATGCCATCTAACTCTCCATAGTGGCATCGTCAATGACACGAACACAAGTGCATTCGTGTCATTGACGATGCCACTATGGAGCCTTAGATGGCGTTAGATATCCAATTCACTTAATAGTCTTCACATATCGGTTTGATATAGTAAGAAATGTTCAGTATTCCTCAGCACTGGATCGAGACCACACTGAAGAGGACCTTGAAGTCCGAAACGCGTCTGTGGGTATCCGGTGCCGGAATACTGAACTCAAATACTATTTTGTTAACTTTTTTTTACCACAAGAAGAACCTAACACAATCGCGGACATTTGTGTTAAATTCTTCTCGCTGAAGAAATGTATGTACGAGTATCAAATATTATCACCTTTTAGAACACACTTTTTGACATTTATTGCCGATTTCCTTGATTTCAGTTTACGGAATAATGTATTATTGAAAGTTAGTTTGAAACAGAAAACTAAATATTTTATGTTACTACAAACAGGCTTAAATTTGATCGTATTGTTTTTTTTATTTTAGTTATTTGATATTTGATTATTTGCAGGTAACGCAGATATGGTCATCACCAGAAATGGGTGCGTCGTGCATCCTGGCATTAAAGAGGTAATATTTGTTGTAAGTGTTGTGACATTTATTACTATCTTGCACTGAATTAATAAAAGGCATATTACTATGGAGCGCTTTTTTTACGGAAAAAAATTACTGGAACGCATAGTCATTTCTGCAAAATTTACAATACCGGGTGTTGACTTGGCGGACGCAACATAGGAAATCGCATGTTAATTTTAAAGTGTTCAAATATTAGCTTCCCTATTCATTTTAGAGACAAAATGTATTTTTTGTAGAGGGTAAAATCCTAAATTTATTAATGTTCACACTTAACACTTTACGTTTCACTTCATGCGCCACGCGTATAAAACACAGATTTCAAGTGATGTTCGAATATAAATAAATTTCACAATATTTTAGTGTTTTATACGCGTTGCGCATGAAGTAAAATTTCGAGTTTAGAAAAGCCCAGAAAATTTGTCTCGGGTCGCTGCGCAAAAAAGCAATATTTATGCAAAAAATGGTGATGTGTCCATCATAGTACTTTCCCCCGTAAATTGCGTATTAAATCACTTTTAAAATATTTGTAGCATTATTATTTTCAAAATGTCTTCAACTTTTTGATAACTATAACTTTTATTTGAAACATTTTTCAATTGGATCAACACATACTGACACAAACCAATGACTAGATAAAAAACACTATTTATTGAATATCTCAAAAACTAAGAGTGCTATGACAAAAAGTGAGTCCACAAAAAATCTTTAATATATTATTACCTACAACTTTTATTTGAAACATTTTTCAACACACACTGACACAAATCAATGACTAGATAAAAAACACTATTTATTAAATATATCAAAAACTAAGAGTGCTATGACAAAAAGTGAATCTACAAAAAATCTTTAGTTTTACATTTCCTACAACTTTTATTTGAAACATTTTTCAATTGTATCGACACATACACTGTCACACTCCAATAACTAGATAAAACACACAACTTTTGAAATATCTCAAAAACTAAGAGTGCTATGACAAAAAGTAAGTGAACAATACATCTTCATTTTGTTATTATCTACAACTTTTATTTGAAAGAATTTTTTGTTTGATGAACATTTATTGATAAAATCTGAAAAAATTGAAAAACGCTAAGAGTAAAGTACCACTTCCGGTTTTCCGATTTTCACCAAAAGCTTTTCAGTTCTTCCGATTGTAACAAAAAGCTTAAGTTTCAAGTTTCATCTCGATATCTTTAGCGGTTTTTGCGGTACAGCGCACACAGACACACACACACAGACACACAGACAGACAGACAGACATTTTTCAAAAATGGTCCTATTCGACTCAGGGGACCTCAAAACGGATATTTCCGCTAAAATTTTTGATTCGAAAATTTTCACGAAAACAATACTTTCCCTTTGTATTACATAAGGGGGAAAGTAAATAAGCAATATTTTATGCAAAAAGCATTATTTTCAGTAAAAAGGGATTATTTAAAATATAAAAGAAGCCCTAAAAATACTACAAATTGTATAACAATGCACAGAACGATGTAAATCACTTTAAATTTTATTGACAGATACAATAAACAGATGTAGTTTTGATCATTTGTTAGAATCCTCTTTTGTTTTTAGTGGCTTCTTGGTTGTATTGAACAAATCAAAAATATGTGAATAACTTTCTTATTTATTATTTTCAACGTTATAACTTTTTGGGTAAGAATAATCTTTATTATTGATCGGTAATAAAATTTACAGAGTGTTCCATTTAAAAATGCGTTTATTTTCTTAATATCTTAATAATACGATGTTAAATTGTTTCTCTGATTTGACCATTGTGATTGTCATTAAATGTCCTACTACTTTGCTCCTTTAACCGACTCTGTAACTAAAATAATAACAAAGTTAGCAATGGTGCGCACTTAATTCTAAACATCATATATACAGTGTGTTTCAAAGCACCCGTATACTTTTTTTTTTGGAAAACGGCAAGTCCTAGAGAGTTGAGGCAAACAAAATTATTACAAAAGCCGTATTAAAGAATCGAATGGTAATATTGTTGTTTTCAAAAAAGGTTGACATCCCTGAGAATTTACTTAAAAATTTCAAAATTTCCTGCTTCCATGGTCTTAGAGGAAAAGTAGAGAAAACGAAAATTAAGAAAAAAATTAGACGACACAAAGTATAATAAATCTACAATAAATCGGCGACCCGATTTAATTTTGGGGCTTCGTAAAATATTTAATGCTTTAACCGCATCGCCAAAAAAGGTTGAAAACTGCGGAGCTAGATAAATAAATGAATAGTTCGTGTTTTGATCGCACAGATAATTATTGTCCATAATCTAAAACTTGACGAAATAAGCACCAAATAAGCATCTAAATGCAAAATAAGCATAACCGAAAAAAAGATGAACAAAAAGCAAAAAAAAAATAGTGTCAAATGCATCAACTTCCTATAATTCAAACACATTTGATCATTTCATGTTGATACTTTTATTTTTGAGCATAAGCTGTTTGCTTAAAAATCCGAGCTTTACATATTAGATTAATATAAGTATCCTTGCTGATTCTGCGTGTAAATCTATAATAGTACGTGTACGCGTATAAAGAATTTTCTATTTTAAACAAACGTTGAACAATTAATCGCACGAATCGTAAACTCGTGCGCATAAATTAGCGAACACGCTGTAATTTAGTTTTAAAATAAGCACATATACATCATACACGTTAAACGGTGTACGTATTAAGACAAATATGTACAATTAAATTGCGATTTAATATTAAAATTCTTAGGAAAATTAAAGGCTAAAGAGAAAAGGCGACATATTTTGACAAATGATATTTAGACAATTTATTCATAGGTTTCTTCTATTTATAAAATTATATCAAATATACAGCAACCAAGCATGTTTATGGTGTAAATATATTTTATGTAAAAAAATATATTAGATGTGATTTTAGTTTGTAATCTGAATAATTAAATAAAACATTCGGTTTTGTTCAGATCACCTTTATTACAATATTAACAATTTGAAAATTGTAACGCGTGTTCCACTCTTTGATTAAGCATAAGGAAAATTCGAGATTAGGTAAGCCTGAACATTTGGATACATCCAAATTGTTGTTGTTTTATTTTTCTTATACCGGGTGTTGACTTGGCCAACGCAACATAGGAAATCCCATGTAAATTTTGAAATGTTCAAATTTTGACTCCCCTATTTATTTTAGAAACAAAATGTATTTACCTTTTTTGTAGAGGTAAAAATTCTAAATTCATTCGTGTTAACGTTTATCACTTTACGTTTCTCTAAGTTAAAATAATTAAGAAAAAATAATGTGATTTTATAAAAATATGCTTCATATATCGCCTACCCATCTCCACTTAAGATTTGCTATTTGTTCCATGATATCTTATTTTCAATTTTCAAGATTTTAGATAATTATCAAAGTTATGACGATTTTTAGTGAATTTCCTAAAATCATGGAACGCTTTTCGTAAATTTACAAGATTTCCTTTAGTTTTTAACAAAATCCTGACGTATTTTCTGAATTTCCATTGATTTCAGTAGTTTTCATACTTGTCAGACATCTTTAAAATGTTCTTTAATTTACAAATAATTGGTAATTTATATTTTAAAAAGTTATAGGCAAAGCTATACTGAAGAAAGATACATCTCGAAATAGATGGCCTATGACCATCGGTTTTAATCTAAGTCCCTTTCATTTTTAGAACAATAAGTTTACAATTGTTACAGTTTACAAAATTTATAAACGTGAGATCAAACATAAAATCAACCTTAGTTGGCTGTGAATAATAAATATACCTATCTAAGCTATGTACTGCTTAGATATGTATATTTATTATTCATAGCGAACTAAGGTTATTTTATGTTTGATCTAACGTTAATAAATTTTGTAAACTGTAAGATTAAATCAGTGGTGTATACGCGTGGCGCATAAAGTAAAATTTCGAGTTTAGAAAAGCCATGGAATTGAAACAACAACTGCGGATGTCAAAACGGCAAAAAATACCGTAGTCACTTGATTAATGTAAATGTTTTCGATATGATTTACACTATACAAGAAAAATGTCATTATTTTTATAAAATCACATTACTTTTTCCTATTTATTTTAGCTGTTAATTTTCTGACATTCGTTTATTTTTAAAAGAGTTCAATTTGAAGCTTTAAACGAGTGTTTTCCACTCCCAGACTAAGCATGAAGTAAAATTTCGAGTTTAGAAAAGCCCCGTGAAAATTTGTCGAGGGTCGCGCAGCGACCCGAGACAAATTTTTTGGGCTTTTCTAAACTCGAAATTTTACTTCATGCGCCACGCGTATAAAACACAGATTTTAAGTGAAGTCGGAATATACATAAATATGACAATATTAAAGTGTTTTATACGCGTGGCGCATGAAGTAAAATTTCGAGTTTAGAAAAGCCCAGAAAATTTGTCTCGGGTCGCTGCGCGACCCTCGACAAATTTTCACAGGGCTTTTCTAAACTCGAAATTTTACTTCATGCTTAGTCTGGGAGTGGAAAACACTTGTTTAAAGCTTTAAATGTCTTTTATAATTTCTAATAAAGCTTATTTTTCTTGTTCTGTGTAATTCTGTCTTATTCCACGGTTATTCTCTATAATTATAAGGAATTATACTAAATTTCCAATTTGATTGACAATTTAATTTGAAATATAAACAATTCAATTTAAAAAAATGGTGATTCCAGCTATGGCCACAGTGAAAATGTATAATTTCGGTCTGTAATCTACCAATTAAATTATTTATTTCTAGAATTGCTATTTATTTGGTAGGTTTGCTTTATAATACGCAATTTTATTTGCCCCTTAGTTTACTAGGTAAATTAATTTACTCTACAAATAGTTATCTAATGATTTATTAATCGTTTATAATACCGGGCATAAATGTGTTATACAATCAACGATAAAGTGTTTTATTTTATTGAATTAACATGTAGAACGAAGTAGTACATAATTGAAACGCATTTTCTTATGTGAAACGAAAGCCTTCGGAATTCAAGTAGTGCTAATTTTCAGCTCGGCGCTTAATTAATTCATTCGCCCTTTGTTTTTCGTGGTAAAACTGTAAGTGAAAGAGGTCGTTGTCGCTTGGCTCGGTCAAAAATCGGGGAGTGTTTGCCTTAAATTAATTTGCATGGCGTGGCTCGATTATTCAAATTCATTAATTCGTTTGCGTTATTTACAGTCGAATAATTATCCCCGTCAGTTGCTTTGTAAATTTAGATCAGCATACTCATCCAAGAAAACTCAATAAATTGAATGAATAAATTTCAACGTGTATTACGTGATAGTTCATTTCAGTCAAAATATATATTTTTGTGTGTGAATAGTTCTTATTGCTTATTATTTATAAAGGGTTTTCCAATAAGTGGTTTTGTTTTGATAATTAAAAAAAAATGAGTATATTTTAAAAGAAATCAATGGATAATTATTTCATTGTAAAGAGAAAGGTATGCCATTAACGATGGAAAACGATATCAGCCAAATGGCCGCCACGACTACGGTTGCAGCAACATATCCTTTTCATGAAATTTTCTATGACCAATTCGCACATTTGCGGCTGTATGTCCTCGATAACTTCACGAATTCCATTTTTAAGGTCTTGAATCGATTGTGGAGCATTGGCATAGACCTTATCTTTCCAGTGTCCCCAAAGAAAAAAGTCTAAAGGTGTAATGTCACAAGATCTCGGGGGCCAATTGTGATCACCTCTTCGCGAAATAACACGGCCAAGATACTTTTCTTGCGAAATTGCGATTTTTTCGTAGCTTGTGTGGCCCGCAGCGCCGTCTTGTTGAAAATAAACGTCGTCCACATCAATATCTTCCAATTCTGGCCCAAAAACCGCACCAAACAATGACACGTTGAGGATGGAGAGGCTTTTCAATAAGCATTCTTGGATTTTCCGAGCCCCAAATACGGCAATTCTGCTTATTCACGTAGCCTCGCAGGTGAAAATGGGCCTCACTGAAGATGATTTTTCGATGAAATTCCGGATCATTTTTATGCATTTCAAGGACCCAATCAGCAAAGATACGACATTGCTGGTGATCGACCGGCTTGAGTTCTTGTGTTAACTGAACTTTAAAAGCCCTCAAGCCTAAGTCTTTATGCAAAATACGGTATAATGTCGTTTTTGGAATGTCTAATTCTAAAGATCGACGAGGAATCGACAAACCTGGGTTTTCGTTAACACTATTGGCTACAGCAGCAACATTCTCAATTGTTCTTGCGCGACGCACACAGTTTCGATTCTTCATATCACTACGTTGTCCCAACAGCTCAATTTTTTTAACCAGTTTTACTATTGCTGGCCGAGAAGGTGCTTCACGACGACCCAAAAGTGCGTTAGTTTGGCGAACTGTGCTTGCAAAATTTTAACCATTTCTGTGGTGAATCTTAATAATTTCAATGCGTTGTTGAAGCGTGTATCGTAGAATTTTTACTAATGGCATAGTTTTTAAAACTTTTAGTAAATAACACACTTGGTTAAGATTTCACTGTTTATTGATTGACACTGCAACAATTGTTTCCCACACAGTGGCTTCATCAGGCAGATGAATAATGAATTACAAACTTAAACTAACGCTTAAATACTAATGACGTGGAGGAGATGGTGTTGCTTAGGGAAAGGGGTGGGGGGTTGTAGTGAATTATGTGAGAAATATATATGCATATAAACATACATAAATATATACAAACGTTAACATATCGTATAAACAGAGGATAAAATGTCAGGCATAGTTTTTAATTGTCAAGTGTCAAAAGATGACAGCTGCAAAAGTGACAGCTGGCCAGATAGCGGGCTATTTAAAATGAAACCTCTTATTGGAAAACCCTTTACAATCACGATTTTGAAGCAACTTCCATTTTCAGCACAATAGGGTAGGGATGGGGGGAGAGTGGATCGAGTTTCGTATCGCTGGATAGCTTTTTGAAAAATTAAACATGTGTTTTTACTTTTTTCGATCCGATGTGTAATTTCTCGAGGTATTGGCAAAAATCAGGTTTCTTGCTGTTCAAAAACGAAAAAAAATATTTTAAATAAAAGTTACTTATATTTTATGGGGAACCCGAATCAGCAATAAAAAATGGGGGTTCCCATTTACGATTTCAAAGTTGCCCCCATCCTACCCCAGGGGGTGGTGGTGAGGGGTGAGGATGGGGGCAACTTTGAAATCGTAAATGAGAACCCCCATTTTTTATTGCTGATTCGGGTTCCCTATAAAATATAAGAACCTTTTATTTAAAACAATTTTTTCGTTTTGGGACAGATGGCCCCAGGGGGTGGTGGTGAGGGGTGAGGATGGGGGCAACTTTGAAATCGTAAATGGGAGGTGAGGTTTCATTGGATGGCCCTCTTCTAGGCGAACAAATTTTATTTAGAACTTTTTTTGATCCGATGCGTAGTTCTCAAAATATGTCTTTAGATAAATCGGCCACCCCGCATACGGTAATAAATAAGACACGTTATTTGAAACTATATCTATTTGAAACTAGTAAAGTGTGCTTTAATTATTTTCTTTTAAAATACTTTTTTAATATTACTGTTTGTAAATGATTAGATTATTTCTACTGGTAAAAATGTTATACTATTTTATCGCTAGTTTGTCTGTCTTGGAATCTTGTTTCGCACACATAAAAACTACTTAAATTTAGTTGAAGATCGTTGCGTGCGAACACTTTTAAGTATTAATAGCTACAGCACAGGAAATTTTCATGACTATCGGCAATTTCCCGAAACTTTGCAAAGAAAGACAATAACGGAGAAGTTCACGCGATCGAGGATATAAAGTTACTGAAGTGCAATTTATTTTGCGGTCACTCCAATTAAATTACAACATGAGAAATGAAAAAAAAAATGTGTAGTTGAGACATTGTAATTTTTAGCAATTAAATAAATCTCAGAAAAAAGCATCTAAGAAGATTTACTTTTCCCAAATGATATAAACAAGAAAAGAAATGCTATTTAAAAAATCTATTTTTGCTATTTCTAGTAAGACACGTTAGTTATAGATAGCAAATTTTCACGGGGCTTTTCTAAACTCGAAATTTTACTTCATGCTTAGTCTGGGAGTGGATAACACTTGTTTAAAGCTTCAAATTGAACTCTTTTAAAATAACGAATATCTAAAGATTTAAAGCAAATACGCTAAATTTGGAATTGAAGCTTTAAACGAGTGTTTTCCACTCCCAGACTAAGCATGAAGTAAAATTTCGAGTTTAGAAAAGCCCCGTGAACATTTGTCGAGGGTCGCGCAGCGACCCGAGACAAATTTTCTGGGCTTTTCTAAACTCGAAATTTTACTTCATGCGCCACGCGTATAAAACACTGATTTCAAGTGAGGTTTAAATATAAATAAATTTCACAATATTTTAGTGTTTTATACGCGTGGCGCATGAAGTAAAATTTCGAGTTTAGAAAAGCCCAGCAAATTTGTCTGGAAAACACTCGTTTAAAGCTTCAATTCCAAATTTAGCGTATTTTCTTGAAATCTTTAGAAATTCGTTATTTTAAAAGAGTTCAATTTGAAGCTTTAAACAAGTGTTTTCCACTCCCAGACTAAGCATGAAGTAAAATTTCGAGTTTAGAAAAGCCCCGTGAAAATTTGTCGAGGGTCGCGCAGCGACCCTCGACAAATTTTCTGGGCTTTTCTAAACTCGAAATTTTACTTCATGCGCCACGCGTATATAACACTAAAATATTGTGAAATTTATTTATATTTAAACCTCACTTGAAATCAGTGTTTTATACGCGTGGCGCATGAAGTAAAATTTTGAGTTTAGAAAAGCCCAGAAAATTTGTATCAGGTCGCTGCGCGACCCTCGACAAATTTTCACGGGGCTTTTCTAAACTCGAAATTTTACTTCATGCTTAGTCTGGGAGTGGAAAACACTCGTTTTAAGCTTTAAATTGAACTCTTTCAAAAAAACAACGAATGTCTAAAGTTTTAAAGAAAATATGCTGAATTTGGAATATGTATACTTTAAAGATATAATCCCTGTACTTTCAGAAGGACCTAAAGGCAAATAAATGAAATAATTTAATAATAATTACAATAGTTTAGAAAAGCTCCGTGAAAATTTGTCTCGGGTCGCGCAGCGACCCAAGACAAATTTTCTGGGCTTCTCTAAAGTCGAAATTTTACTTCATGCGCCACGCGTATTAAACACTAAAATATTGTGAAATTTATTTATATTTGAACCTCACTTGAAATCAGTGTTTCATACGCGTGGCGCATGAAGTAAAGTTTCGAGTTTAGAAAAGCCCAGAAAATTTGTCTCGGGTCGCTGCGCGACCCTCGACAAATTTTCACGGGGCTTTTCTAAACTCGAAATTTTACTTCATGCTTAGTCTGGGAGTGGATAACACTTGTTTAAAGCTTTAAATTGAACTCTTTAAAAATAACAACGAATGTCTAAAGATTTAAACAGAATAAGCTGAATTTGGAATACGTATACTTTAAAGGAAAACTCCTTGTACTTCCAGAAGGACCTAAAGGCAAATAAATGAAATAATTTAATAATAATTACAAAATGTAAGTTCTAAACTTCAAGCAGCTATATTTCAAGAATGTTTTGAGATGCCATCTAGACTGTTTATATACTCATTGACATTAGAAGCGTAACACCAAGAAGGAATGATTTTTTTGAATTCATATTTTAGCAACAGAGTGACTATATTTAAAGCATACATTGATAACAATTTCAACCTTGTGCCTTTTATATTTATTGTGAAAAAAATATATATATTTCACTTTTTCTTTTTTGATAAAACTATTTATATGAGCTGTTTAGTACAGATGTTTTTAGTTTTCGTGTTTCCGTTGAGTGTGTTAAGCTTAAATAAAATGCCTCGAGTCCGAAGACGTCCACAATATCACCATTTGAGCGATTTTGACCGGGGTCGAGTTGTTGCTTATCGAGATGTCGGTATGTCCTATCGCGAAATTGCCCGCCGTATTGAGTCCACTGCAGCAACTGTAATACGTGTGTATCAGGTATGGACAGAAGAAGGTAGAGGAGCGAGAATAAGGCAATTGGTCAACCAAGGCGTACCACAGAACGTCAAGATCGGCGCTTAAGACAAATAGCCCTGCGAGACCGTTTCGCTACTACGCGTCAAATCGGTGATCAATGGATTGGAGAAGAAGGTAGGCCCGTTAGTATGCGAACCTTATATCGCCGCATTCAATCCTTTGGGCTTCTTTCGTACCGTCCAAGATTAGTGCTTCCTTTAACAGCGAGACACTGTCGCCAAAGGTTGGACTGGTGCAGAGAACGGCAGCATTGGGAGGCAGAATGGCACGATGTCGTATTCAGCGATGAATCACGATTTTGTCTAGGCACGCATGATGGCCGTAGAAGGGTACGACGCTACCGTGGAGAACGACCTGATCTTAGGTTTGCTCAGGAGTGCTGGAGTAATGGTTAGGGGGGCTATTGCTTATGGTAGTCGATCACCTCTTGTATTCATTCGAGGCAGTATGACAGCTGCGCGTTATGTTGAAGACGTCATACGACCGACTTTGTTGCCTTATTTAGATGGCCGCCCAGACGTACTTTTTCAACAAGATAACGCACGTCCCCATATTGCTCGTCGAACTATGAACTTTCTTAATGAAGCTGGTGTTAATTTTTTGGCGTGGCCGCCCCGTTCGCCGGATTTAAATCCCATTGAACATGTGTGGGATATCATGGGAAGAAGAATATTCTCTTTGCACCATCCTCCACAGACTCTAGCACAGTTGATCGATGAAATTCAAGTTGCTTGGAACGAGATGCCTCAAGAAGAGATCGACCATCTCATTTTGTCGATGCCCAGACGTCTACAGGAGTGTATACAGCAAAGGGGTCGCCAAACACATCATTAATTTTTTTTAGATTGTTTTTTAATAAAATTTCTTGAAAATGTAATCATTTTATTCTTGATGTAAGAATACCATACTGTCAAAAAATCAAGTTAAAATAATAACTCCTTCTGGGTGTTACGCTTCTAATGTCATTGAGTATATATTCTTGTAGGTACAGGTTTCTAGTTTACTCTGATAAAAACATAATAATTCGGTCGCACTCAGGAGAACAACAAAAACCTTCATTTATTTTATACATTGAAAGTATGTAAGAAAACAAAGGAGCATTAAGCATCATTATCGTGCTTTTTGTTTCAAATCATTTTAATTATCAAAATAATAGGCAATATGCATATTCTTACACACTTGCCGAAGTATAATCCGCAGCAAGCCTTATATTGTATTTATTTTAAACAGATTTTGTAATGCCAAATATTAATTTTGTATACTATATGTTATGAGAATTGTAAGCCCTCTGGTAAGACATGAATAAATGAAATTGAATAAATAAAAATTAATAAAATAAACAACAACAAACATATAAAAAAACAACAACAAACAAAAAAAAAATAAAATTAAAAAAAAAATACACTTACACGCTTAATAAATATCTTTGATGTAAACAATCGATTACTTCAAACGTCGACACAACTAAATTCGACTACCATAATCATCAAATTAAAATAAATTGAGTCTACTAAACAATGGATAGCGTTAGAGCGACAAAATAAAAACCATATAACACCCCAACTATTATACTACTTAAAACTATTTATAGACTATTTAGAATTAGTCTATGTTGCTATAATAGCAGTATAATTTGTTATTTGTTAATTGATATTTATAATATTTATATTTTGATGTAAAAAGGTTATTGAAAGGTATTCCCGTAGACTTTAATAAGTAGAATGGATTATGATAAATGTGTTTATTTCTCTCCGTTCTAGTATGTTGACAGAACAACTTTTTACAAAATCACTTATGACATTCAACTAAATATAAACAATATAAAAACGCTCGCCAGAGCTTAGCGATTTTATCCAACACTCCCTCTCGAGATGATGACGTATTTTTGAGGATCAAAAGTTGTTAAGTCCCAGGAGTTCGAGACATTTGTGATGATTGGATCCCGAAAGTACTTTGGTTAACTTACAACACATCAGCCGCAATTTCATTTGTTGGGACATATTTAATTTCCAAAGCTCCAGCTTCAATTATTTCGCGTACAAAATGATGTCGAACATCAATATGTTTGGTGCGATTGTGAAAAATTGGGTTTTTAGCCAGTTTCTGTGCACCACAATTGTCACTTAAAAGTTTCACTCTCGTCATCTTATCGAAACCAAATTCATTAAGTAATCTCTGAAGATGTATGGCGTCTTTTGCAGCTTCGGTAAGAGCCATATATTCCGCTTCAGTTGACGAAAGAGCCACTGTTGGTTGTTTCCGTGATTCCCAAGTGACTGGACACCCTCCTAGAATAAAATTTTATCCAACAAAGGTTTATTACCGTTAATAAAGGAATTTGAAATAAAATAACAATTTATATGCGTCTTCCATAATTTCGAAAACCTACTTTTGGCCGCTTAAATCCCGCATATACCCCATAGCGAGTCCCTTAAAATATTTTTGGTGAACACTCATGTACTGATTTACAATAAATTGTAAATATTATAATTCTGCAGTGAGAGATAAGATTTTTTTAATGAGTTTGACGTTTTACCTTTTATGGTTAATCGTTTATAAATTACATAAATTTGCAAAATGACGGCGCGTAAGCGCTTCCTGCTAGCCAGCTTTAATTTGAGGTGCTCCGCGGTACGCAGCATAAGTGCCGTAAAACTGCATTTGGAAGAAAATTAAAAAACATTCTTTATTTACATGAGTATAGCTAGAGAAATACGTACGGGATTTTAAAAATATTAATCTTTGAGTAATTGGCAAGCTTTGAAGTTAAAAGTTTAATTTTTGACCTAAAATAGGGCATTAATTTGTAGATATAAAATCTAAAATTCAACTAGCCGAAAATTCCGTATATATTTCTTTGCGGACCGTTGTATTGCATTTTTACTATTTCTATAACTACTATTACTTACAACTACTCCTATACAATGCGAGCAGTTAATTCTCCTTTCAATAACAATCATTGGGTACTCAATTTGAATTAAACAGTAATATTTAAGATTCTGCTATTTTCTTTGAATAAATAATAAAGTACACTGAATTTATTGATCCTTTCAATAATTTTTAAACCTTTGCAATTACCAATTTGATCCTTTAAATAATAAATACTTTTACGCACCTGAGCAAACAATAGAATATAAATGGCATAAATTGAATTTTGTTAATGACCTGTCATATAATATAGTCAGTCATTGTAGGGGAAAAGACTTTAATATTATATGTTCAAACCCTTTAAATTTAGGCAAACTATTAATAAACAATAAATCGAAAACTGATAATTCAAAGAAATGTGGAATTTATGAAATACAGTGTGATGAATGTGATGCAATTTATATTGGACAAACCGGCAGATCTTTCGAAATCAGAATGAAAGAACATAAAAAATCTGTTTTAGATAATAAACCAACAACTGGCTTTTCCAAACATTGCATCGCATTCAATCACTTCTTTAATCCGCATAATTTTAAGATTTTGCATTCTGGTAATAAGGGATACGCACTAAACCTCAAAGAGGGCCTGGAGATTAACAGGGCCATAAAAATGGGGAAAAATATCGTAAACGACAACGAGGAGATTTGGAATTCCCCAATTCTGACTTCTCTTATTACCTGAAACAAAAATATTGTATATATACTTAGGAAATATTTTTTTCTGTACATTCCTTTGAAAATGGTCTAACAAACCGAAACTAGTCGGAATAAAGATTTAATTGTGAAACAATACCAAGTGCCTTTCCTTTAATTAACTTTACATAGAGTAATATGTTTCACCAAGTGCCAGATGAGAAATTAATTCAAGAAATTGATCCTTTAATTTAAAACTTTTGCAAATGAAAACGAAGTTCATTTATTCTTCAACAATCTCTGTGGTTTCAGTTAACCGCCGGGAGTTGGATTTTTTCGAAGCGCTTAAATAAAACACAAACTTGTATATTTTTCACAATTTTTATTAACTTTGAGCTTCTGTAATTTAAGTTCCAACTACTGAATTTGCTTCAGAGCTAGGACGAATCCTCGAAAAAGGATTCGAATCACGAATCCTAATCACCTAATATGATTCGAATCACGAATACTCGAATAAAGGATTCGTAAGAGATAAATATGATTCGAATCAAAGATTCGAATCCAGTTTTTTCGAATCTCGAATACAAATCCTTTAAGAATAAATTTGATTTTAATATTTTATTAAAACCATTAATATATAAATATCGTTACCAGTTAACAAAAATATTCAAAACCTAATTATTTATTATTAACGCCATGAACATCGTTGATAACAGACTAAATATCTGATTCCCTGCTACTCTGATTAAAGATGTATTAGTGTGTTTTTGAACTTCACTTCAAATCAGTGTTTGTACGCGTGGCGCATGAAGTAAAATTTCGAGTTTAGAAAAGCCCGAAAATTTGTCTCGGGTCGCTGCGCGACCTGAGACAAATTTTCACGGAGCTTTTCTAAACTCGAAATTTTACTTCATGCTTAGCCTGGGAGTGGAAACGCTCGTTCGAAACTTCAAACTAAATGCTGTGATAAGAACATTAAATGACTGAAAATGTTTTTAAAGATGATAATCTAGTTTTCAAAATTTTGTTTAATATTATTTAAAGTAAAACTGACTTGGTAGCCAAGATCTGATTTCCTATAACTCTGATTAAAGATGTATTTGTGTGTTTTTGAACTTCACTTCAAATCAGTGTTTAGTACGCGTGGCGCATGAAGTAAAATTTCGAGTTTAGAAAAGCCCGAAAATTTGTCTCGGGTCGCTGCGCGACCCTCGACAAATTTTCACGGGGCTTTTCTAAACTCGAAATTTTACTTCATGCTTAGCCTGGGAGTGAAAACAACCGTTTAAAACTTCAAATTAAACTCTATTATTAAATCGACGAATGCCTGAAAATTACGTAAATAAAAAATTCACTGAATATCATCAGAACCGAGAAAGTCAGAGAAAAGTCATGGAATTGTATTCAAATTGAACAAAACACTAACAAAAAAGCCATATGATATTATTAAATTTGTCAGATTCAGCAGGCAAATTACAAAACACGTAAATATTTATAAAATTAACTAAAATATTGACAAAAAAATGAAAACAATATAACAAAATGACCCTCATTTTGTTATATTGTTTTCATTTTCTCACAGAAAAAAACATAATTCTAATTAATTGTGAGGATTAACTTGAAGAATATCTTTTGTGTGTTTTGAAATTTCTCGTTAAATAACTGTTTTGTACGCGGGGCGCATAAAGTAAAATTTCGAGTTTAGAAAAGCCCGAAAATTTGTCTCGGGTCGCTGCGCGACCCGACAAATTTTCACGGGGCTTTTCTAAACTCGAAATTTTACTTCATGTTTAGTCTGGGAGTGGAAACGCTCGCTCGAAACTTTAAACTGAATGCTTTGGTAAGAACATTAAATGACTGAAAATATTTTTAAAGATAATAATCTAGTTTTCAAAATTTTGTTTAATATTATTTGTAGTAAAACTGACATGCTAGCCCCAATCTGAAATGTTACATTTTTCCGGCACTTCCCTGATTCAAGATTTTTCTCCTTGGCCTTTTAATACACCTTTAAAATTTAGCCAATTCAAATAATTGTCTTTCAATACAACACATATTTTTGGATCGGCTAAATTTTACCAACATTCATTAAAAAAACAATATTCGTAAAAACACAAGGATTTTATTTCAGGTACACATATCCCGTTATATACCCTGTAAATTTTCAAACATTTGTTGTTTTTGGAGTAATTTAAAGTATGTAACGAGCGTTGTCCACTCCTTGATTAAGCATGAAGTAAAATTTTGAGTTTAGAAAAGACTGCAAATTTTGTTTGATCTTTTGAAAGGTGTATTAAAAGGTCAGGGAAAAAAATCTTGAATCAGGGAAATGCCGGAAAAATGTAACATTTCAGATTGTGGCTAGCATGTCAGTTTTACTACAAATAATATCAAACAAAATTTTGAAAACTAGATTATTATCTTTAAAAATATTTTCGGTCATTTAATGTTCTTACCAAAGCATTCAGTTTAAAGTTTCGAGCGAGCGTTTCCACTCCCAGACTAAGCATGAAGTAAAATTTCGAGTTTAGAAAAGCCCCGTGAAAATTTGCCGAGGGTCGCGCAGCGACCCGAGACAAATTTTCTGGGCTTTTCTAAACTCGAAATTTTACTTTATGCGCCCCGCGTACAAAACAGTTATTCAACGAGAAATTTCAAAACACACAAAAGACATTTTTCAAGTTAATCCTCACAATTAATTCGAATTATTTTTGACGATTCAAAACCTTTTGTCAGTATTCGAATCCTTTTATAAATAATCGAATCCTTTCATAAGGATTCGAATCACCAACATTTGGATTCGAATACGAATCCTCTTAACAAAATGTAACAAATCCGGATCACGAATCCAGTTGAACTAAAGTATTCGAATGCCTCTTTTGAATCCTCTAAAAGGATTCGAATCGAGGATTCGAATCCTAAATGATTCGAATCCTGCACAGCTCTGATTTGTTTTTTCTAACATAAGGCAAAATTTATACATTTCTTAACATCTGTGAATTGTATGAAACATTAGGTAGTTCGGAAAAGGAGGCCTTTTTTTTTAAATTTCTATTTATTTATTTGCAAATAAACAATACATTTGAATCTACAACTTTATATACTGGGTTTTTCAAAAATAAGTCCTATTTTTAAAAATTGATATCTTCATCAATAATTGAACAATTTGAAAATGAAAAATATCTGTATGTGCCAAAAGAAATGGGATTTAATAAAAATATTACAATTATCGTAAATGTTGAATGTGGCCGCCATCTTCTTCTACAACAAGAAGTAGCCTTTCTTCAATGCTGTAAACCGCAGCTCTGAGTAGGTCTGGTGGAATAGCTGCTATGTTCTGAGTAATGGACTCTTTCAATTCATCAATTGCATTAGGTTTCATTAAAAAAACCCTTTCTTTTAGATATCCCCATAACTAAAAATCAGCAGGGTTAAGATCTGGGGATCTTGCGGGCCAAATTACAGGAAATTGTCTACTGATAATGCGGTTTCCAAAAGTGTTCCTTAAAAACTGTTTTACTGGGTTAAAGATGTGCGGAGGTGCGCCATCCTGCATAAATACGATATTTTCAATGTCGTGCTCTTGTAATAATGGTATTGCATAATCACGAAGCATATTCAAATAACGTTGTCCATTTACTGTAACTGTGTTTGTTCGTCCATCCACAATCTGTTCAAAATAATATGGACCTATGATAAATCGTGATGTAAAGCCGCACCAAACGGTAACTTTTGAATCGTGAAGGCCTTGTTGAATGACCGAACGCGGATTATTTAATGACCAAATTCGACAATTATGTGTGTTCACACCACCATTAAGTTGAAAGTGTGCCTCGTGAGTCCATAAAACATTATCAAGCCACTGTGCATTCACTTAAATTTCCGCTATTGTTTGCAGGGCAAAATCAGTTCTTATACCTTTATCAGCTTCCTTCAGTTCGAACAGAACTTGCATTTTGTATGGATACATTTTAAGTTGCCTTCGAAGAATGCGCCAGACTGTGGTGCTACTTATCTCCAGACGTCCTGCTATTTTATTGACACTAGATGTTCCATATTCGTTTTCATTTGCTAAATTTTGCGTTTCTTGTAAAACTTCAGCAACTGCAACATCTGTTGCCACAGTGGGTCTTCCTGATTTCTTTTTATTCATAACAGAACCAGTTTCCTCAAATTTTGCTACCAGCTTTCGAAAAGCTTTTAAAGTGCATGGGCCACCTCTTAAATCGTTACGGTTGCGAAACCGTCGAATACCTGCCAAAAAACTCCGTCCACTTTCGTAATAACACTGGACAAGTCCAATGCGAGTTTGCAGAGGCAAAACCATGTCTTTTCACAAAAAAAAGGTATTTGAAAAACCTGTGAAGACGCTGTATTCTTCACGCAACTGTTGTAAACAAGTTTGTTGCAATGACGACCAAAAGGTATAAAACAAAAATCCCACTTTCCCTGAGACCTGATACTGTTATTATTTTCAAAAATGCATAAAAATCAGCCACGATACGAGTCGTTTAAAATAGGACTTTCTTTGAAAAACCCTATAAATATACATAATATCTGCAAAAAGGACTAAGAACAACTTAAGTTGATCTAGGTCTTAGCCCTTCATAATACAGGTTAATAGTAACAGTAATAATAGTAAAAATAGCGCATTTATAAATGTTTTATCTTATTTTTTTATTTTTGTTTTTGTTTTTTTCAAATTCAAAAACTAAACTATATAATCGCCATCTGCTTTAGCGACAGAAAATCTGGCTTTTTATTAACAAATTGCAAAAGAACATCTTGATTTCTCTTTGAAGGACGTCAGAGCCACATTTTCTGTGGAGAGTCTTATCACCATTTCTATTTTTTTAACTCACGCTGGCTTTTTCTACCATTTACGAACCCTTTATCTTCTTGTTCGCAAATATTTTTTGTTGCCTCTACTGCGTTATTTACTTTTTTGAACTAGTACAAAAATTGCGGAAGAAATCTTCTATTTTTATTATTCATGGTAAAATGATTTAATTAAATGGGGATTGACAGCGTCTTAGTATATTCTTTAGAAGAGCCATTTTGTTAATTTGTTAAATAAAAAATCATATTTTGATGACTTGCAAACAAAGTTACTAATTTAAAAAAAAACGACTCTTTTTTTCCGAACAACCTAATATTTTATATACATTATGTTGTTTATGATTTGATAAAAAGACATCACTTACATTTTTTTGACAGAACTAAGTACATTAATGTCGATCAGCAAACAGTGTTCCAAACAGTAAAATCAACTTAAAATTTATTTTTTATACAGAATAAAAGTTGAATATTCGTTCGATGATCCAGCCTCGCGAGCCTCAAATTGACATACGACGGATGGCGGAATGTCGACCCATGTTCTAATGTATCGTATGTTCAATTAAAAAAAGTCTCTAGAGTGCCATGGAAAATATTCTAGGTTGAAAATATACATTATAATTATTATGTCTGACGTTTTATATGTCAATTCCTGAAGTGTGTAGCCAACTTAAATTTGAAAAAAGATTAAATCATAGAATTCTAAAGGTTTTTTTTTTGAACATATGACATTAATTTCAGTTAGGCTTGTGATGAATATAAATTAAGCGCAATTAAATTACATTTAATCAAGCACAATGTTCTTTACATCATACCTATTAAACTTCATTAGCTAATTAATAAAACCGCAACTCTTGTAAAACAGTTAGGCGAGGTACACAAATCAACAGGCGAGATTACACCTCGGGGACGCTAATTAAGCTAAAACCGTCAACATACACTAATGGCATTCCTCGTGGTTTTTTTTTACATCAGATGAACGCTGAACAAAAGCTCGAAGCTTTTCTTCTTATAAGGTTGAGTGGGTATTTTCATGGCGGGGAATTCAATATTTTCCGCACTGTCGAGGATAAAAGCGTGCGGTGAGGAAATTGCTGTATACAGGACAAGAGGCCCTGAATTGACTGTTGTACAAAGTGCGGCCCTGAGTGCCAGGCGCCAACAAATCGTGTTTCCGCGCTGTATTTACACTAAAACGCACCCGCTATATAAGTTTTGTTGGAAAGGCATGTTTACACACATCAATTATCACCCTTTTCATTGGCTATTTTAACAGATTCTATCTACAAAAAGACATGGAACATGCTTTGAGCTTCTGTTTCGCGTTTATCTGATGTAAAAACTCCAGGAATTCCGATAATAGCTTAATTAGCATCCTCAATACAATCTCGTCTGTTGATTTGTGTGTTAAGAAAAATATTAATACAAAAGGTTAAGATACTTTAATTACAAAGAAAAGACTAAACAGCGAATGAACTACCAAAAGTATTGTCAAACTGTTTCGTTCCCAAAAAAGTATCGATATTGAGTATCGATTATATCTTATTTTACCGTATCGATGGTAAAATATCGTAACGAAAAGTATCGATCAAACATAAGTATAAATGAAATTGCCAATTCTTTGTTGCAGAATACTTTAAACATTAAAAGTGCGATTCTTTTCGCAATCTACAACAAGTTAGTCTTACAAAAGACTATATCAAACACTAATTGAAACAACTACTTCCCGGGCTAATACACCGACGGACATTGAATTATACAACAAGTGTTTGCTGTTACATACAGTAACCTACTGCAAATGTATAGCTTCGTGGACAAAACAGTGACCTATATATGCATTTGCGCATTCGTGTCATTGACGATGCCACTATGGAGCGTTAGATGGCGTTAGCTATCCAATTCACTTCATAGTATTTACTACTATTAATGTTAGCGTTTTGTTTGGATTTAATTCGATTTATTTATTTTCTTTATTTCAATAGATTTTACCTTTTTACAACAACATAATAATAATGATATAAAAAATTAAATTCTATGCAAATGTAAAATTACATTTTTTTTTCCAAAAATGTTGAGGTTGACAGTTAATGAGATTAGATTAGAAAACAAAATTGACACTCTGGTTACGTTAAATGACAGATTCATGTGTTCTGTAAACAGCATTGATTTTATTATTATCTTTTTAACGAGTGTTTTCCTTTCCCTGATTAGGCATGAAGTAAATATTTCGAGTTTAGAAAAGCCTGATACGTTCAGGCTTTTATAACTCGAAATTCTTGATTTGTTTGATCTATCTTTATCTTCCAGTATTATCCCTCAAAGTTGGAAAAGTAGCTACTTGGCACCAATTTTTAAAAGTGGCAGAAAAGAGAATATTAAAAATTATCGAGGAGTAGCCTTACAATCCACACTACCAAAAATATTAGATCTGTTAGTTTCTCAACAAATAGTGTGGAACTGTAAAAATATAATAGTTGATCAACAGCACGGTTTTATGAAAAATAGACCAACTGTATCAAATCTTACTTTCCACCATACATATCTATCGAACGCTTTAGAGAAGGGCTATCAAGTTGATGCTATTTATACAGACTTTTCTAAGACTTTCGACCGTGTTTATCATCGAATTTTGTTACATAAATTAGCGTCTCTCGGTTTTATGGGCACTATTTTTAAATGGTTAGTAAACTACTTAACAGATAGAAAACAGGTAGTCAAGATAGGTAATACAATATCTTCAGAAATTAATGTTACTTCTGAGGTCCCACAGGGATCCCATTGCGGACCAGTATTATTTGTACTATTTATTAATGATATTGGCCAGCATATTAAACATAGTAATTATCTTGTATTTGCTGATGACCTGAAATTGTTAAAATCTATTAAATGCCTGGATGACCAACATAAATTACAGTTGGATCTGAATATAATGGTTTGTAAATTAAATTCACTTATATGTATTTTTTTGTTTCACTTATATGTATTTTATTTTCTACTAGTTTCGGCTTAATGCCATTATCAAGAATACATATAAGTGAAACAAATAAGTGAAACAAAACCAAGTGAATTTAATTTACAAACCATTATATTTTAAAATGTTTTACCAAGTGATTAATGAGAAAAAAGTGTCCGATGGATCTGAATAGTTTGTCCACGTGGTGTGAAACTAACAAATTATTTTTTAACTTACAAAAATGCAGCTCAATTTTATTTTATCGCCGCAACAGACTAGAATTTAATTATGCGATATGTAATCATGCATTGCTTTGCGTTGATAACATCAAGGACTTGGGTGTCATATTTAATTATAATTTAAACTTTAGTCATCACATTAAACGCATATCTAACAAAGCGTTGGGAGTCCTTGGTTTTACTAGACGCTTTTCGAAAGATTTTGATGTTTCCGTTTTACTTAAATTATATACTTCCTTGGTCAGACCTCACTTGGAATACGCATCTGTCGTTTGGTCTCCTGCTGAAAGTGCCAGCAGAGCTGGAGAAAGTACAGAGTCGCTTTTTGCGCTTAGTTTCTGCTAGGCTAGGCATCACTAGATACCAATTTAGCAATAGTACTATACATAATATGTTGTGTCTCAGCTCGTTGGAAAATAGAAGAATAATAAATGATTCGTGTTTTCTATTTAAGCTTATTAACGGCGAGATAGACTGCCAAAGCTTATTAGAACAATTAAACGTTTATGTGCCTTCTAGAGGTCCCAATAGATCGAAATAATTATTTTATTTGCGCTATTATGCAGTTAATTACGCAAAATTTAATCCAATATGCACAATGATGAGTTACTGTAACAAATTTAACAATAAGAATTAATTTTCATTACATCATTTTTCATTTTCAACATTTAAGGCTAATTTGAAACGAATCAATGTATCCGCTATTGTTAATAATGTTTTATCTTAGTTTCAATTACTTAGTTTGTGAACTCTTATATATTTTTATTCGATATTATATTATACAATCTAGTCTTTACTGTGATATTTTGCTTATCAATTACTGATATTAATTTCAATCTGTTATTTGTACAATTTATTAGTTGTTTATGTATTTGTCTTTATAGCCATTTACTGATTTTACCTCTATATAATGTATACACTCTATATTATTTTTTATTATTATAATTTTAACTTGCGCAAAGTAAGAGTAATATGAACATGTCTAATACAATTGTTATTTTTCTGTAATTCACTCTGTATACAGGGTGGGCCACGAATAACGCCCATTAAAAGTTTTCGGGGTTCCTGACAAATTCTGCAAGTTCTCTCAACTGCAAGTTCTCTCAACAATTCTGTCGCACTGACCATGTATGACGAATAAATTCATAATTTCTTGATTGGTATACTTATTCATTTTAATATTACTCGAACGGAGCGTTCAAAAATATTGACAGATTCGGTTCAGTGAATATTGACAGTAGCCTAGTATGGTGCATGTGTGAATAGTACAGGAATTATTCATTTGTGCAAGCAATCTGGGAGGAAAGAAATTTCGAAATAACTCAAAAACTACTTGCTCTAGATATAGGGAAACATAATACTTTTATGTTGCAAATTGTCTTGCCAATCACCATATGAGATAAAATATTGGTCATTCCATTTAACAACATTGAATTATGATGTTTTTAAGTGGGCACTGAAATATTGACATTTTTGAAATACCTATTGTCAAAATTGACAGATGTCAATTTTTTTAATTCTAGAGGGATCTATAAGTAACAATTCAAGATGCCGCTCGCCTGTCTATCTTGTCCCTACTAGAAGTTATAGGCATTTTTCAAAACGTCTATTTGAGGTCAATATTTGACAAATAAATTTTTAACTCAAAAACTGTAAGAGTTAAGTGGACATAAATTCATATGAAAGGGTAGACAATTGAACGGGGAATCTAAAAAAAAAATAATATATAGGATGTTCCATTTAAAATAACAAAGTTGGTAGCCATTTCCGGTACAACCGGAAGTGATAGAAAGTCGAAATATTTTCCATGAGGTGATCGCATTCAACCGTGCAATGTAGAATTTTTTCAAATTCTTCCTCTGTCAGGAACCCCGAAAACTTTTAATGGGCGTTATTCGTGGCCCACCCTGTATATAAATATACTAATTGTCATATATTTGAAGTTATAATAATATTGTAAATTTATGTAAAAGGAGATTCCGTAAATAAATGGAAAAAAATATATATTTACTTCCTGCGCCAGGCGCGTTAACGCGGGGTTTAACGTGAAGTTTAAAACGCAATGAATTAACAATTTTCTATTAATTTCGAATGCCCGAAATTTAGAAAAAAAATTTCTACAAGAAATAAATCACTTTTATTTATAACATCGAGCATTTTAAAGATTAAAAATTTGTGCATTTTGAAGATTTAAAAATGACATGTTTTCCCAATTGTATTGCTATATTCATCTTCAAACCTTAGCTGAAGTTAAGCCCCTTATCATGCAAACAGAAGCCAGGCGGATTGAACAGCGATTAATCGATTGCAAATTAACACGGTTCAAATAAGAACGACAAATTATGTCAAGGCCGGATGACCATCGCCTAATTGGAAACTAACTATTCGCTTGTTACGTGCGAAACAACTTAATAAGTACGATTGGGCGCGACTCGAATCGCAAAACGAACGCTTAATCCGGTAAACTGAAATGGGTATTTGATAAAGTATTATTCTAATCGTGATATTTTTAGTTACAGATACAGGTCAAGTTGAAAAAAAATCATTTGTAAGATTTGGGACGCGTGCGAGGTTGTGTTTAAGCACGTGCTCTAAATGATTGCAAGATGGGGTAGGAATTGGGATTGTAGGTGAAATTTGAGTCGTTGTTTTAATGGGGATGAAACACGGAATTTAGGGTTTAGGAAGGGAATTGCTTTTTAATACTTGAAGCTGGTATTTAGAGTTCAGGAACGGAATTGCTTTCTGGTACTTGTAGTTTTATGAGGTCATTTATTTGTTCATATATTAAAGTTACGCTTACCACTACAGTTATTTTATTATATGAGATATCAATTTAAAATTTGGTACGTTTGTAACAGAGTTAAAAATAATTTTAGCTTTAGTGGTCGTCCTGATACTTTAGTTTCATATCTAGATTCGTCGGAAGGAGCGTGCATTTTTATTTGGAACACCTTGTACCGGGTGTTGACTTGGCGGACGCAACATAGGAACCCGCATGTTAATTTTAAAGTGTTCAAATATTGGCTTCCCTATTTATTTTAGAGACAAAATGTATTTCACTTTTTTGTAGAGGGAAAAATTCTAAATGTACTAATGTTCACACTTAACACTTTACGCTTGTCTAAGTTAAAATAATTAGGACAAAGTAATGTGATTTTATAAAAATAATGACATATCAAGGAATTATTAAAACTATTGCCGATATTTCTTGTTTTAAGTTTAATTTAAAGCTTTAAACAAGTGTTTTTCACTCCCAGACTAAGCATGAAGTAAAATTTCGAGTTTAGAAAAGCCCCGTGAAAATTTCTTCATTCACTTTACGTTTCTCTAAGTTAAAATAATTAAGAAAAAGTAATGTGATTTTGTAAAAATAATGACATACCATGGAATTGATACAACAATTGCGGATGTTCCCTGTTTATTTTAAAGCTCAATTTAAAGCTTTAAACAAGTGTTTCCCACTCCCAGACTAAGCATGAAGTAAAATTTCGAGTTTAGAAAAGCCCCGTGAAAATTTGTCGAGGGTCGCGCAGCGACCCGAGACAAATTTTCTGGGCTTTTCTAAACTCGAAATTTTACTTCATGCGCCACGCGTACAAAACGAAAATATTGTGAATTTGTGTATATTTGAACCACACTTGAAATCAGTGTTTTATACGCGTGGCGCATGAAGTAAAATTTCGAGTTTAGAAAAGCCCAGAAAATTTGTCGAGGGTCGCTGCGCGACCCTCGACAAATTTTCACGGGGCTTTTCTAAACTCGAAATTTTACTTCATGCTTAGTCTGGGAGTGGAAAACACTTGTTTCAAGCTTCAAATTAAACTCTTTTAAAAATCAACGAATGTCCGAAAATTTATAGCTAAAATAATTAAGAAAAAGTATTGTGATTTTATAAAAATAATGACATACCATGGAATTGATACAACAATTGCGGATATTCCCTGTTTTTTTAAAGCTCAATTTAGAGCTTTAAACAAGTGTTTTGCACTCCCAGACTAAGCATGAAGTAAAATTTCGAGTTTAGAAAAGCCCCGTGAAAATTTGTCGAGGGTCGCGCAGCGACCCGAGACAAATTTTCTGGGCTTTTCTAAACTCGAAATTTTACTTCATGCGCCACGCGTACAAAACGAAAATATTGTGAATTTGTGTATATTTGAACCACACTTTTCTAAACTCGAAATTTTACTTCATGCTTAGTCTGGGAGTGGAAAACACTCGTTTCAAGCTTCAAATTAAACTCTTTTAAAAATCAACGAATGTCCGAAAATTTATAGCTAAAATAATTAAGAAAAAGTATTGTGATTTTATAAAAATAATGACATACCATGGAATTGATACAACAATTGCGGATATTCCCTGTTTTTTTAAAGCTCAATTTAGAGCTTTAAACAAGTGTTTTGCACTCCCAGACTAAGCATGAAGTAAAATTTCGAGTTTAGAAAAGCCCCGTGAAAATTTGTCGAGGGTCGCGCAGCGACCCGAGACAAATTTTCTGGGCTTTTCTAAACTCGAAATTTTACTTCATGCGCCACGCGTACAAAACGAAAATATTGTGAATTTGTGTATATTTGAACCACACTTTTCTAAACTCGAAATTTTACTTCATGCTTAGTCTGGGAGTGGAAAACACTCGTTTCAAGCTTCAAATTAAACTCTTTTAAAAATCAACGAATGTCCGAAAATTTATAGCTAAAATAATTAAGAAAAAGTATTGTGATTTTATAAAAATAATGACATACCATGGAATTGATACAACAATTGCGGATATTCCCTGTTTTTTAAAAGCTCAATTTAGAGCTTTAAACAAGTGTTTTGCACTCCCAGACTAAGCATGAAGTAAAATTTCGAGTTTAGAAAAGCCCCGTGAAAATTTGTCGAGGGTCGCGCAGCGACCCGAGACAAATTTTCCGGGCTTTTCTAAACTCGAAATTTTACTTCATGCGCCACGCGTACAAAACGAAAATATTGTGAATTTGTGTATATTTGAACCACACTTGAAATCAGTGTTTTATACGCGTGGCGCATGAAGTAAAATTTCGAGTTTAGAAAAGCCCAGAAAATTTGTCTCGGGTTGCTGCGCGACCCTCGACAAATTTTCACGGGGCTTTTCTAAACTCGAAATTTTACTTCATGCTTAGTCTGGGAGTGGAAAACACTCGTTTCAAGCTTCAAATTAAACTCTTTTAAAAATCAACGAATGTCCGAAAATTTATAGCTAAATTAATTAAGAAAAAGTATTGTGGTTTTATAAAAATAATGACATACCATGGAATTGATACAACAATTGCAGATATTCCCTGTTTTTTTTAAAGCTCAATTTAGAGCTTTAAACAAGTGTTTTGCACTCCCAGACTAAGCATGAAGTAAAATTTCGAGTTTAGAAAAGCCCCGTGAAAATTTGTCGAGGGTTGCGCAGCGACCCGAGACAAATTTTCTGGGCTTTTCTAAATTCGAAATTTTACTTCATGCGCCACGCGTACAAAACGAAAATATTGTGAATTTGTGTATATTTGAACCACACTTGAAATTAGTGTTTTATACGCGTGGCGCATGAAGTAAAATTTCGAGTTTAGAAAAGCCCAGAAAATTTGTCTCGGGTCGCTGCGCGACCCTCGACAAATTTTCACGGGGCTTTTCTAAACTCGAAATTTTACTTCATGCTTAGTCTGGGAGTGGAAAACACTCGTTTCAAGCTTCAAATTGAACTCATTTAAAAATCAACGAATGTCCGAAAATTTATAGCTAAACTAATTAAGAAAAAGTATTGTGATTTTATAAAAATAATAACATACCATGGAATTGATGCAACAATTGCGGATATTGCCTGTTTTTTTAAAGCTCAATTTAAAGCTTTAAACAAGTATTTTCCACTCCCAGACTAAGCATGAAGTAAAATTTCGAGTTTAGAAATGACCCGTGAAAATTTGTCTCGGGTCGCGCAGCGACCCGAGACAAATTTTCTAGGCTTTTCTAAACTCGAAATTTTACTTCATGCGCCACGCGTACAAAACACTGATTTCCAGTGAAGTTCAGAAACACACAAATACATCTTTAATCAGAGTAACAGGGAGTCAGATATTTAGTCTATTATCAACAATGTTCAGTGTTATTAATAAATAATTAGGTTTTAATTATTTTTGTTAAATTAACTGGTAACGATATTTATATATTCATAAAATGTATTCTTAAAGAATTTGTATTCGTGATTCGAAAAAAACAGAATTGGAGTCTTTGATTCGAAACATATACATCTCTTACGAATCCTTTATTCGAGTATTCGTGATTCGAATCATATTAAGTGATTCGCATTCGTGATTCGAATCTTTTTTACGAGGATTCGTCCCAGCTCTGGTCTATACTGATGAGAGTTAAATTTCAAAACGCGTCCATTGACGGCCTGAATAATTTGACTCAAATTGTTACATTTTCAGTAGGTTACTGGTATGTAACAGCAAACACTAGTAAAATTCAATGTCCGTCGGAGTATTAGCTCGCAAAGTAGTTGTTTCAATGAGTATTCGATTTAGTCTTTAAAGACCAACTTGTAGTAGATTCCGAAAAGAATTTCACTTTTAATGTTAGTAAACCCTGTGTATCAATTAGAACAATATCTTTAATTGGTTCTTATTTGCATTTCTCACTTTGCATTTCTAATTACACTGTTAATCGTGGTTTTGTTTTTATTATCAACTTTCATGTTTGCGTTTGTGACGTGTACATTTGTCTTTTTTTTGCAATTTAATGACTAACACACTGCACCGAACAATAATAATAAACTAGGCATGCGATAAACCAACAAGTATTGGGAAATTAAATATTACTCCAATACTTACCTATATTTTCCGGCATTCGTTATTTTTTTTAAAGAGCTCAACTTTGAGTTTCTAAGTAGTGTGTCCACGCATTAATTAAGCATGAAGCAAAATTTCAGGCACAGGGCAGAGGTGGCCGCGGAGTGGTGGAGGTTAATTTGAATTACCTCCACAGCTGTCCAAGGTGTCCGGCTTCCTTTCGAGCATTTTGAAAGTTAGTTGGGAGAAACCTAGGTAGGCTTTAAACCCTGCCTTCTCCAGAGCCTTCAATGAACCCTCGTCGATGTAGAGAATAAGAGTTGTACCTTTATCCTCCTTCTGTCGGCTGACTTCCTTCCATATCTCTTCAACAAAATAACGTGTAGAAGTGATGTGTATAACATAAATATTCGAAGTAGAGGGCTCCTATCCATCCCAAAGCATAGATTACAATTATTTAAAAAGTGCTTTACCTATACAATTACAAGTTGCATGAACTCGGTACAGTTTCGATTTGGCTCATACACGGATTTTAAGCAGAAATATATAGAAATGCTAAGTGCATCATAATTTATTATTACTAGCTATATTATTTGTATTGTATATTATTTGTATTGTACTGTCTATTAATGTACGGCCTGAAGGAAGATCAGGTTCAGTATTTGGTTATATACCTTGGACTGAAACTGATTCAGGACCCTTTGACCATTAAATTTATCTAAAGATTTATGTAATTATACTTGTACTGGATATGGTCAATAAACGGTTTATTATTATTATTATTATTATTATCGTGCTGTTTCTAGCTCAGAGTTCTGGGTTTTCAGCAAGGTGATAAGGTCAGCCGTATCTTTGGCCTCGATTAGGTCCGTCTTCTGCGTCCAGACTCTAACCTTGGTCATCCTGACAATTTCCCTGACAGTTCCGCTGCGTAGAGGAGCGCTCTCCCATGACTTTATTGTCGGGATCTTTTCCAGCAGCCACTCCTTGGAAGTTTCATTAGCACATGTGATGTACACAACCCCCTTCTCAAAGTAGCTGTTGGTGAATTGAGGATCCTTGGAAGGTTCGCACTTCTATAACTCAGTTAGGATATCTCGCTGAGTGGATTTACCCTGTTCCTCCGTGAGGTATTGTTCTGGGTCCTCTTCAAGTACCACAGCCATTCGGGCCGCCCCTAGTGCCTGCCTGTAGGTCTCCCCAGCTGTAGGGCTGGGTCTCACCTCGGTCATGACTGTGGTTGGGCGCGTTCTTTTGGCTAGAGGTTTAGAGTGGCCTCCAGTAGAGGGCGTACTCGTTTGCGAGTGAAGTCTCTTGTTTTTCAAGGGGGCGGGGGTTTGTCTGACCTTCGCCTCCTGGGTTTTATAGCCTCCCTACGAGATTTAGCCAAACTGATCGGGGCTTTCCTCTTTTAGGAGCCGGAGAGCTTCGGTTCCAGCCGGAGGTTGGATACTCCTGCTGTTGCCTCAGTGATTCCCGGGTTTGGATTTTAGCCCTGGGCTTTTGATGCGCTGGGTTGGGGAGATGGGGTTCGAAGCAGGGCATCCACCACTATTGTCCCTGCCACGGCGCTGATTTCGGGGTTGTGCTTAACGGTAGGGTCTTCTTCTTTACGAAGTTCCCCTTCCTGTTTATGTTTTTTGTTTTTGTTTGTAGTGTTCATGTTGTTCCCACGAGTACCGGGTATCTAAAAGGTCCATCTCGTCAGTGACCCGAGGTAAGGCTAGTTACTCCAAGGGGGCGCCTTGTACCTTGGAGGCTCCATGCGAGACACCCTTATACCCCGGGTGCCATTAGCTCCTTGGCACGGGTCGCATGACACCTTGAGCTGGGGGAATTGGTTCGTGGTCTCTTATTCGATTTATTCGAGACTGTCCTGCATCGTCCTCCGGTTAGAGGCCAGAGGGCGATTCAGGACGTTCAGCTATCCACCACCTTACTGTACCGTGGTTTACATAATTAAGAATTCAATTGCTTTGATTTTCTAAGTATAATGCATAATGTAATGTCTGAAATAAACACATTTGCTATAAATGACGGAAATATGTTTTAAATTGAAAATAACTGTCTGGCAGGAGCACCGCGAACGTATGTCGTGCAATGCATCAACACTTGCGATCAGCTGTAATATTTAAAGATGAATCTGTTTGAATGGAATTTCTTCCTACATAAATATAACGTTTAAATTTTAACTCACAAACAAAACAAGCAGCCCAAATTTAAATAACTAAACCTAACCACACACACAAGGTAAACAACACAAGAATGACAAAACCGTTGGTGCACTGTACGAAATACGTTTGGATTTTAAGTAAAGTTGGCTAGCCTGAGAACGGAGGTTAACTGTACCCGAAATCCGACGAAGTGCCGCATATTTTCATTTACATCATTGTTCATTTACAGTTTGAAACATATTTCCGCCATTTAGAGCAAATGTGTTCGTTCCAGACATTAGATAATGCATTATATTTAGCAAATCAGAGCAATTGAATTCTTAAATATTTATTTATTTATTATCCAACAGTTTACAATAAACTTATTACAGGATAACATGTTAACAGTAACATAAGCAAATTCGAGTGCGCTGTGACTTAAAATTAAATTATAATTCTAAATCATAATAATAACATTATGAATTTTACTAGAAAGACAAAAAAAAATATTATATACAAACATACGTACATATATAACTATTCAACCGAGTTTAAATATTTAAGTAACGTCTGGAGGTCTTCATGGAATATATCAATTTTATCAGCTATTCTGTTCACAGTGTTACACATAGAGACTATGGGGGAATGTAGATGGTGGGTAGTGTTTGAACGGGGATTATAAAATTTATATTTATTTCGACTGGATGACCTGGGTACAGAAAAGGTTAGCCTTGATAAAATGTACGAGTCATGGATATCGTAATGCAGCAACTTGTAAATAAATATAGTTTGTGCTACTTGACGCCTGTGCTGAAGTGAAGGTATTTCAAATTCTTTCTCCAACTCTGAAGATGGATAGCCCTGCACCGGATATTGATTATGTTTTCTATAGTAAAGGGCTTTTAGAAACTGTCTTTGAATATTTTCTATGTCCTGAATATGAATATTGTAATTAGGGTTCCATACTACGGAGCAGTATTCCAATCTATGTAAAACTACGGTACTGTAAGCCTCAAAACACAACCAATTTTATTCTCGCCCTTATATACGTTGTTAATACTGCCAATATTTTGACAGTGTTTTCGAAGTATGACCCACGTTTGAATTTTCCACTCATTTTTGACGTCATCATTTTCCGACCCTATTGATTCGTCAAATAATTTCTAACAGAATTTGGAGAAATCAGACATTAATCATGTATTATAAATTAAAAACAAGAACTGCAAAATTAGATTAGAAAACAAACAAATAAAACTGATCTGGAACATACCTATCTCTACCTCATTAGATTTCTTAAATATTTTATTAAAACCATTTCGAATCTATTTAAAAGTAAATTATGCAAGAATCGATTTGCTAATCCAATTTCACGCTTATTAAATACTCAGATAAACATTAGACACGCGAATTTATATCGGTCATTTTTATCAGTGGTGCTTTCTTTCGCATACATTTACTAGCCAATTAATCACGATTGTACTCGAGTAACCTTGGACCCCACGCGGCGATTTTATTTGTTCGGGACGAAACGAAAAAATAATCTTGACCATATGCTTTTATCAAACAAAAAGTCATAATTATCAAAAAAAAATGCATATTTACATTTCAGAAAGTTGGGTAGTAAGAAATCGTAAAGTTGAGAACTTATTTCACGTCTGAGTAGGGTATTTTTGGAGTGTTGATGTAATGTGCGAGATTATGAGGGGGTTTATGTAATTAATGGGATTATTTTGTAGATTAAGAAATACACATTTCACACATTTAAAATTTAAATAAATAATAAAGCTTTTAAAATTATAATTAATTCAAACACCTATTTGCTTCTAAATTAACTAATTAAAATACATGATAAGTATAACTAAGGCGTAATTAATACATAAGATGATTTAATATGTCAATTTATTTTTTAGGTTTCAAATTAAAGCTAGTTTTTACCAATTGAATGGTTCATTTATAATTTTTGAGTCATTTTGTAGTCCTCTCTTAGAGCTATAAGGTAACGCTAAAATTAGAAAATCTAAAAACAATGAATACTACTTCCAACTAACAATAATGTTGTATAATTTTCGAATAATAGTGAACATTTGTTTTATTACAGTTATATTACTGCTCCTCAAACGCAGTTTTAATCTGTTAACGCTGCTTAAGTGAGTATTTAACTTCTCGCGATAAAATGCTGCTTTAAATTTATTTTAAGAATGTTCTTAGAGCAAATTTATAAAACGTTTTAGAAATCTCGGTTTTTGTTCTTATGTAAATGTTTATACAATTATCGTTATAAACTATATTTGTTTATAGAACAAAATTGCTTTATAATAGCTCTATAATAACGATCTGCTACACATTTTTATTAACATTTATAAAACTAATTCGCGTGTTAATACAAGCTCTATTACACATTCAAATCATGGTACCGCAATCTGTCATAATTTATTTGTCAAATTATTATAAAACAAAACAGAAAATTAAAAACAAAAAATTAAAAAGAAAACAAATAATAAATTAAAAAAAAATCAAAAATAAAACATAAATAAAATTAAAAATTAAAAATGAATCAGTGAAGTCAGTATAATATTTATAAGAATACTATTTATATAATTATCAACAATAATTTTGATAAATATAATATACAATTAATGTTGTGTTACATATTGTTGTTTTCGTGAACAAAGTATAGTGTATAACTCGCACATAATGGCTATTAATCACTCAAACGATTTGCTCCACTCACCTTCGTTCGTTTCGCAAACATCGTTCTCGTGATTAATAGCTATCATTATATGCTCGTTGTACAATATGCTATTTTCTGATTGATACAATAATGAGTAATATAGCCTTGATTACGATATGTCATAACATACTCATATCTCCCTAGGGAAATATAAAACCTTTTGACAATCCACATATCCACATTCTTGTACGTGAATCACCACAGGACTAATTATGGCATGCATGGTTCCATGACGCGGATTGCCAGAAACGTTAACAGCGCGGGTTCGTCACTCGAGGTGGTTGGGATTCCCTTTTCAACGTTCAAGGCCCAGCTAAGACATATTGAATGACCTTATTTATTGTTTTTTATCTATAGTATAGTAATTTGTTTTATATTGTGTAAATATATCTACTTTTAATCTATCTTGTAAATGCAGTTAGCGTAAATAAAGTATTATTATTATTATTATTATTAAAATTGCCATACTAAAATATCCCTAGGGAAATATAGATTGTCAAATAGTGACAAGAAAATGTTTTCCTCGATACCATTCACATTTTCAGCAGATTCACACTGGCCACTTTTTGTAGCGCCACAAACGCCCGACAAATGACGAAGGCTGCACGTAAATAGTAGCATTCACACACAGCCACTTTGTGGCGTGACTGGTCACATAGTACAGAATTAAATTGACGCATTCAAACGTACTCGGGTTTTTTTAGTGGTAGGGTCTTCTTCCGGATTGTTAATCGTGAACGTGTTTGTGATTTTTGCAATTGTACAAAACGGTCCGACACGAGTATCATTAGATACCAACATATATCACAAAAAATCTAAACGTGTTGAATGTTGAACGTTTTAATGAAAAAGAAAAGACCGTGTTCACACGCGGTCACTATAGGCCTATATAGTAGGCATCACAAACACGTTCACGATTAACAATCCGGTCATCAGAGAATTCCCCAACAGTTAGCAGTAAACTGCCAGTGTCGCCTCTGATGAACGGGCCCAGTGATAATTTGGGCCACAACGTATTTGGTGAATATTTCTTTGGCTACGGAGAAAATAAACAAGTCATACCTCAAAAATAACAAAAATTATTATATCATACCGAATTTTCAAAAAACGTTAGTAAAAGATTTACTGCGGCAACGTTTACGGAATGTTGGCTCTTCGATTATTCGTGAAAATTGCATACATTTTTTTTAGGCAGATTTAGATTTGGCTGGAACCAAAAATTTACGGGCTTCCGCCGCTTGCGTTATAGCACGTACGACGTTTTAAATTATGACGATGAAAAAGTCAGACCTACGACAGACCAGTCTACTATGATAATTACAAACATGGCCTTCAGCAACATTAATACTAAATTCAAAAAATCAATCCAATATTTTCCTATTTTCAGAAAGGTATTGCTTTAATTAGAAAAACATTATTAATTACAATACGGGAAATATGAAATATTTTCCTTGGTTGGCTATACATCCCTCCGGCTTCGCTGTCGGGATGTAATTAGGCAACCTCGGGAAATAATAATAGTTATTTTTTTCTAATTGATACAATGAGTAATATTGCCTTGGTTACGATAGGTCATAACATACTCACATTTCCCTAGGGAAATGTAAAACCTTTTGACAATCCATATTTCTCTTTTCAAAAATTGAAGAGAAATGTTTTCCTCGATACCGTTCAAATTTTGAACGTATTTTTAGAAAAATTACGTTATTCGATTTTCTTGAAGTTTCCTGGAAACTTAAAATGCAACGTTATAATAATGATTTTATAGTTTGAACAATAAAGTAAATATTTCGGCTGTAGAAAAACTAGGAGATCAACAATCCCGAATATCTATAATCGTTGATTTTATAAAAGTGCTAAGTTTGAAGCTTCTAATGAGTGTTTTTATTCCTTTACTTTATAAGCGACGCGTATGAAACAATAATTTATTGTGAACTTCAAAATACACCGTTTATGTTTGATCCCCCGTTTATAAATTATTCAGACGTTTATTTGATCTAATCAAATATTGCGTTTCCCAGTATGTAGATTCTATATTGTAGAACATACAAAAAATATCACAATGTGTACTATGTATAAATTATTATTTCATCTGCCTGATGAAGCCACTATGTGGTGAAACATGTTGCAGTGTTCAACAATAAAAGTGAAACCCTCCCAACTGTGTTGTTTTATTTCAAATACTATGTATAAAATGTGAGCATGAAACCGACTAAAAATAAGACAAATAGATTATAATCAATATTTTTAAATAAAACTAAGTTTAAAGTATTATAATTGGTTCCTAAATATTATTGAACGTCAGAGTTAAAATAAAACTGTAATACTCATAATTAGTTGACATTGTTTGTGTTCAGAGTATTTAATTAAATCTCACATTGAAACTGCGTAGTATTTGTGTAATGCTTTATTAAAATACTTATGAGTAATCACAATCTCAACTCTTTTTTTTGTTAGTTTTATTAATTTTCTAAATGTGTGCCAATGTTTGTGTGCTATAAATCTCATATGATCACTATAGGCAATGTGCCATTTCGAAATCATTTGCTTATTTTAGATTTTATAGTCGCCTAAAAACACGGATTTCATAATTAATCAAAAGATGTATTTTATTGTAAGAGATGATAAAAGTTGTAAATTCGCATCAACTTTTTATGTCCAGATTGAAGTTATAATACTTAAATATTTATATCCTAATAAAAATGTTTGTTTGTGGATTGCTAATAATATTTGTTCGTCATTTATGCGATAAAATTGTTAATGAGTTCTACGCTTTAACTGAACATATTTTTCGTGAAAATAATCCAGAATGATAAAATAAACGTTGTATTGAATAAATTGTATAAATGTGGATGTTATTTGTGGTTTTGTCGCTACAATTTCCAACAATGCATGCATATACCGGGTGCTGACTGGGCGGACGCAACATAGTAAATCGCATGTTAATTTTAAAGTGTTCAAATAATGGCTTCCCTATTTATTTTAGAGACAAATTGTATTTCACTTTTTTGTAGAGGGAAAAATTCTAAATTTATGAATGTTCACACTAAACACTTTACGTTTCTCTAGGTTAAAATAATTAAGAAAAAGTAATGTGATTTTATAAAAATAATGATATACTATGGAATTGATACAAGTTCAATTTAAAGCTTTAAACAAGTGGTTTCCACTCCCAGACTAAGCATGAAGTAAAATTTCGAGTTTAGAAAAGCCCCGTGAAAATTTGTCGAGGGTCGCGCAGCGACCCGAGACAAATTTTCTGGGCTTTTCTAAACTCGAAATTTTACTTCATGCGCCTCGCGTATAAAACACTATAATATTGTCAAATTTATGTACATTCGAACTTCACTTAAAATCTGTGTTTTAAACGCGTGGCGCATGAAGTAAAATTTCGAGTTTAGAAAAGCCCAGAAAATTTGTCTCGGGTCGCTGCGCGACCCTCGACAAATTTTCACGGGGCTTTTCTAAACTCGAAATTTTACTTCATGCTTAGTCTGGGAGTGGAAAACACTTGTTTAAAGCTTTAAATTTAACTTAAAAAAAAACAGGGAATGTCCGCAATTGTTGTATCAATTCCATGGTATGTCATTATTTTTATAAAATCACATTACTTTTTCTTAAGTATTTTAGCTGTAAATTTTCTGACATTTGTCGATTTTTAAAAGAGTTTAATTTGAAGCTTTAAACGAGTGTTTTACACTCCCAGACTAAGCATGAAGTAAAATTTCGAGTTTAGAAAAGCCCTGTGAAAATTTGTCGAGGGTCGCGCAGCGACCCGAGACAAATTTTCTGGGCTTTTCTAAACTCGAAATTTTACTTCATGCGCCACGCGTATTAAACACTATAATATTGTCAAATCTATATATATATATGTTCGAACTTCACTTAAAATCGGTGTTTTATACGGGTGGCGCATGAAATAAAATTTCGAGTTTAAAGAAGCCCAGAAAATTTGTCTCGGGTCGCTGCGCGACCCTTGACAAATTTTCACGTGGCTTTTCTAAACTCGAAATTTTACTTCATGCTTAGTCTGGGAGTGGAAAACACTTGTTTAAAGCTTTAAATTGAACTAAAAAAAAAACAGGGAAATATCCGCAATTGTTGTATCAATTCCATGGTATGTCATTATTTTTATAAAATCACATTACTTTTTCTTAATTATTTTAGCTGTAAATTTTCTGACATTTGTCGATTTTTAAAAGAGTTTAATTTGAAGCTTTAAACGAGTGTTTTACACTCCCAGACTAAGCATGAAGTAAAATTTCGAGTTTGGAAAAGCCCCGTGAAAATTTGTCGAGGGTCGCGCAGCGACCCGAGACAAATTTTCTGGGCTTTTCTAAACTCGAAATTTTACTTCATGCGCCTCGCGTATACAACACTATAATATTGTCAAATTTATGTACATTCGAACTTCACTTAAAATCTGTGTTTTAAACGCGTGGCGCATGAAGTAAAATTTTGAGTTTAGAAAAGCCTAGAAAATTTGTCTCGGGTCGCTGCGCGACCCTCGACAAATTTTCACGGGGCTTTTCTAAACTCGAAATTTTACTTCATGCTTAGTCTGGGAGTGGAAAACACTTGTTTAAAGCTTTAAATTGAACTTAAAAGAAAAACAGGGAATGTCCGCAATTGTTGTATCAATTCCATAGTATGTCATTATTTTTATAAAATCACATTACTTTTTCTAAATAATTTTAACTTAGAGAAACGTAAAGTATTAAGTGTGAACATTCGTAAATTTAGAATTTTTCCCTTTACAAAAAAGTTAAATACATTTTGTCTTTAAAATAAATAGGGAAGCCAATATTTAAACACTTCAAAATTAACATGCGATTTCCTATGTTGCGTCCGCCAAGTCAACACCCGGTATGTAATTATTATTTAATTAATAATCTCTAAATTTTCCTCTGTGGAGAGTGACATACATATAAATGAATAATTTATCATTGTGTATGTATTGTATTTTTTAATTGTTTTATTTCAGACTGGTACTCGACCTACATCGAAAAGAATTCCAGAGCTCCCTTCGCTCCGTTACGGCCCTATCGGTGCCAAGAGTGCGGCTTCGGGTCCCCTCAGGGTTACCAATCATTACCACTGTGATACGATTCCCAAAGTTTCCTCCAAGAAAAGTAATCTTCACTCATACACGGCCGATGACTTAAGTTTCAGACAAATACGAACGGTAAGTTCCAGATAATAAATCTACAAATTCTAGCAAAACTAAACATTTATCTAGTAGTAATAATTTCTGAACAGTACTGCAATTCTAATTTTAAACTAAGGGAAATACATGTATTTTTAATGTTAACAATTGTTAAAAGTCAAAGGCTATACTGATAAAAGATAAATATCAAAACATGGCTATAGTATGGAGTATGGGATATAAATAATTTGACCTGATGTGTTACATTTGACAGTAGGCTCTGTATTTATGCAAACACTACATTGTATTAGGATGGTGCATAATTATCGCGATTTTTCAACAAAAACAACAATATTTAACAAAAACATCTTTAAATAATTATATCTACTTCAATTACTGCTTGCCATTTGCTTAACAGCGGTCGATTCCACGGGCAAAAAAGTTGCTGTTCTTAGATAGTCGAATGGTCCAGCTATGGTTGTCTAGCTTTCGTTCTCTTTTACGTCTACCAAAAGTGCCTGGTCGTCAAAATTCCTTCTTTATCTGCGAGGCTTGTATTGCCTGATTTAAACTCCTTGAACCATCTTTTAATTTAAGTTTTTGCTGATTGCTCCTTCGCCAAAAAGTTCGTATAGATCGCGAAATAACTGTGCTGCTTTCTAACATTTCTGGAAGTCACATAAAGACAATTTATCATAAAGAAAAATTGAGTTTGTCAATAGGTTGCAGAATATTTACAAAATATAAAAACGAATTAAAATTAATATCGACTTTCTGCAAAGAGTTTGTCTCCAAATTTTCATTGAAACAACTACTTCTCGAGCTAATACCCCGACAGATATTAATAAACCCAAACAATTGGCCTAAAGGGGTGGCACTAGAGAGATATATTTTTAGACGGGCCCCCAATAAAGCAATCAAATTGTAGCAAGGTAAGCCCATCGCAGGAAATAAATATACTTTTCTACAACATTCAATGCATCAGAAACAAACTAAATGAGGTTGAGGTTTTTCTGAATGAGAATAAATTTGATATAGTATGTTTAAATGAACACTGGTTAAACAATTTAGAAATACAAAGCTTTGAATTGAATGGTTATAATCTATCATGTAATTTTGCTCGTGCTACTCATATCCATGGTGGGGTGCTGCAGCTTAGTAAAAGTGCTATTATTTTTAAAGAATCTGAAAAGATAAACAAGTTATCTCAGGAATTAAATTGTGAACTTGCTGCTGCACACTGCCCAGAATTAAATCTAAGTGTTATAACAGTGTATCGCTCTCCGAATTCTGATTTTAATGAGTTCATCTTGATCTTAACGCACGCTCTTAATAATATTAATATAAATAAAAATATTTTAGTGGGTGGTGATTTTAATATTAATTTTAATTCAGGTCACACTATGTCAACCACACTAATTGATCTATTAGCTACATACAATCTTCGAAAATTAGTCCATTTTCCAACTAGGATAAATAATTGTATCGATAATGTGTTTACTAATATAAATGATAGCTTAATCAATGTCTCACCCTGTGACCCAAAGATATCAGATCATATTGGGATACATGTAAAATTGGAAATAAGTAGAAATGACTTAGTGGAAAGTGCATTAAAAATAATCAAACCATATACTCGGCTAGGCCGTTATAATCTTTTCCAACTGCTTGACAACTCTGATTGGAGATTTATTCAGAATGGTAAATTAAGCGTCGAAGACAAATTCTCTGAATTCATCAATGCTGTAAAGTCGCTAATTGATATTTGTTTTCCTACAAAACAATTTAAACTTAAAAGAAATAAAGATAACAATATACTCTGGTTCAATAATTCACTACGATCTATGAGGGACACTCTTCACTTCTTGTACGATGCAATGAAAATAAATCCGAACTTAAAACAAGAATATCTTAATTTAAAAAAATCATATACAAATGCTCTCGACCAGGCAAAAAAGGAAACAAATGCTAAATTTATTAGAGACTCAAATAACAAATCAAAAGCGATATGGTCCATAATCAATTCTAATCAATCAATGTCCAAATGTGATTGCAACTGTGATTTAAATCCTAATGACATAAATAGATTTTTTAACAATATTGCAAATAATCTCGAGGAAAACTTAGAAAAGCCAAAGAACGACCCAATAAACTACCTACTAAATGTAACGTCCATTCCAACAGATGCGTTTATTTTTAATGAGGTCACCCAAAATACTGTAAGAACTGCAATAAAGCAACTTCACAATTCAGCCTATAGAGACATGTACGGGATAAATGTTAGCCTCCTAAAAAGTATAAAAGAGGCAATCATTTATCCCCTAACAAATTTAATAAATTTATGCATACAATCAGGTACCTTTCCGCATTGCTTAAAGCGAGCATGCATCATACCAATTCACAAAAAAGGCGATCGTAACGATCCAAACAACTATAGACCTATCTCGCTTTTACCGATACTCTCCAAAGTCCTAGAAAGGATACTGTTCGAGCAAATAACACATTACTTTGAAGAACACAATATCTTTTCAAATAATCAATATGGCTTCCGCAGAGGAAGATCTACGAGGGATGCAGTCGCTACCTTAGTAAATGAAATACACAAAGGTTTTGAACATAGTATGTATTCAATAGCCACACTTATAGACCTAACAAAGGCTTTTGACTGTGTCTCTCATGAGCTTCTCTTGCGGAAGCTATATTTCTACAACTTTGATCCAAAGTCTTGTAGATTACTATGCAGCTATCTAATCGATAGAGGGCACTATGTGAAGACAAATAACAAATTATCAGATGAACTGTCTACTAAACACGGTGTTCCCCAAGGATCTATTTTGGGGCCACTCTTGTTTCTTATTTATGTAAATGACCTTCCTAACATCAGCAATGAGGGGTCAATGGTGTTGTATGCTGATGACACAACACTAAAAAACTCAAATAGAAACAAAGAGATGGCCTTAGATAATAATAAGGCTTATGTAGATCAGGCCAAGGAATGGTTTATGTCAAACAAGCTGACTATAAATATAGATAAAACGACAAGCATAGTGTTCTCTTTGCGTGCAGATACGGAGCTCAGTACAGTAAAATTTCTAGGTACATATCTCGACTCTAAACTAAATTGGCATAACCAACAAGAGTATCTGGCTAAAAAACTATGTGTTAACATATACAGAATCCGACACATCAGTAAAGTAGTACCAAAAGTTGCACTCAAAATGGCTTATTATGCTTTAATTGAAAGCCATATTACATACAGTATTCTACTTTGGGGACACTCAGCAATCATGTCAAGAGTGTTTGGCCTCCAAAGAAAGGCAGTTAGGATCTTAGATGAAATACCATATAGGAGTGACTGTAAATCAACTTTTTCTAAATTAGATATTCTCACTGTCCCAAGCTTATACATGCGGGAATGTCTGTTGTACGTTCATAAAAATATAAGCCAATACAATATAAGAGCAGAACACCACGACCACAATACACGCTCAGGTCATCTATTACACTCTGAACGCTTCAGACTTAATAAATCGCAAATTGGGATCAGTTTCCTTGGGCCAAAACTCTACAATGCACTGCCCGCTCATATCAAAGAATTAGATATACATACATTTAAAAAGACCGTTCAAGCCTACATGAGCAGACATACTTTTTACAGCATTGATGAATTCTTACAAAACAAACACAATTTTTGATGTACTACCAAACAGTCAACTTGGTGTGTGGTATGTATATATATATTTTTTTATAACATGACTTTATTTTTAATTACCTATTTTAATGTGTAATCCATATGTAATATGTGATATATGTATGTATATATGGTATAACATGACTTTATTTCTAATTATTTATTTTAATGTGTATATCAGGTAATCCAACTTGGTAGGTGATATTTTTATTTTTGTATTGTTCAAATTTTATAAATACGACCTTATATTTTTTTAAATTATTTTAATGTGCATATATATACATGTGCTTTAAATTTTCCACCCTCCTGACTTATGTAAAACTTTTGTTAATAACATAAATAAAGTTATTATTATTATTATTATTAGATATTGAATTATACAATGAATATTTGCGTTACACGACAGCACTGCTGTTCTATGCATAATTCATATGCAAAATGCAATTTTCAATTTATTTCAATTTCCTTTTGTTTCATTTAGTTTGGTTAGAGAATAGTTTGACCTGATGTTGCATTTTGCATATAAATTATGCATAGAACAGCAGTGCTGTCGTGTAACGCAAATATTCATTGTATAATTCAATATCTGTCGGGGTATTAGCTCAAGAAGTAGTTGTTTCAATGAATATTTGGAGACTAACTCTTTGCAGAAAGTCGATATTAATTTTAATTCGTTTTTATATTTTTATATTTCTGGAAGTGGTAGAGTATAAATGACGAATGTGTATATGATTTTCGATATGCATTTTTATTAATTTAAAAAATAAAATTATTTATATGAGAATATAACTCATAGCCTACTAGAACGAATTTTAAACCAACGAGATGCAAGGAAAGCCGTAGGTACATGTCTATCACCGCGATGATAAAAAACAAAAGAAGCGGTGGGTGATAAGTTGTCCTGTCATTCGAAACGTCAAAATAAGTAAAATTTCGTGCAGTGATATTAATAGGAAAGTGAAAAGTGCGACGCCAAAAAACACCGTCATAAACAAAGAATCACAGTGGCGGCAGTTTTCGAACTTTTGTGCGGTTAAAAAATTCTCAATCAATAGGGAAACAACAATATCTCAGCCGTCGATAATGTTAAGGGACTCACATTATTTTATTCGTTATATTCTCTCACTAAATATAACTCGTAATATGATTAATTATTGATGATATTTTGTTGTTGAAACCGAAGCTACCCATTCAACTCGTGCTGCGCACTCGTTGAATCTGCAGCTCGGTTTCAACTCCAAAATATCATCGATAAAAATCATACCACTCGATATATTACGGCTAACAATACAACTCATAGCCTACTAGAACGAATTTTAAACCAATGAGATGCAAGGAAAGCCGTTGGTACATGTCTATCACCGCGATGATAAAAAACAAAATAAGCGGTGGATGATAAGTTGTCCAGTCATTCGAAACGTCAAAATAGGTAAAATTTCGTGCAGTGATATTAATAGGAAAGTGAAAAGTACGACGCCAAAAAACACCGTCATGAATAAAGAATCACAGTGGCGGCAGTTTACGAACTTTTGTGCGGTTAAAACATTCTCAATCAATAGGGAAACAACAATATCTCAGTTGTCGATAATGTTAAGGGACTAACATTATTTTATTCGTTATATTCTCTCACTAAATATAACTCGTGATATGATTAATTATCGATGATATTTTGTCGTTGAAACCGAAGCAGCACATTTAACTCGCCCTTCGGGCTCGTTGAATCTGCAGCTCGGTTTCAACTCCAAAATATCATCGATAATAATCATACCACTCGTTATATTACGGCTGAAAATAATAATTAACAAAAACCCATTTTTTAATTGTGCAACGGCCTAATATAATCTAATATTCGTTGGAGACTTCGCCCGGTAAGTAATTGTTTCAATGAGTGTTTGAATTCGTTATAGCACAACTAAAAAATAATTTCTCAACATGACAATAAACAAAAATATGCCATGGCAACGTATTGTAATTATTTTAAATTTTAATACCGCCATGTATACATTTTAATGGCCAGGTTTAATGGTTAATAGATAATAGATAATTTATTAAAAAAGAAAAAACAAAGTCAATTACTAAAATATTTTTACGCAACCAATCCAAATTCTGAAAACACCTAGCAATAAATAGATTATGTGGCAGACCTTTCTGTAAAATTAAAAAATACTTTGAGAAACAACAAATTTGACATCATTCTAACAAACCCCATTAATTTAAGTAAATTATTAGTGAATAATAAGTTCAAAAACGATAGAATAGAACTATCAGGTGTTTATGAATTAAGATGTAACGACTGTGATGCAGTATATATAGGACAGACCGGACGATCATTCCAAATCCGTCTCGACGAACATAAAAAAGATGTTCTAAATAAAAAACAATCAACGGGTATGTCCAAACACTGCATCACAGCCGGTCATCTATACAACAGCAATAATTTTAAAATATTGTATACAGGCAATAAGGGTCGTATACTGAATTTCAGAGAAGGCTTGGAGATAAATAAAGCAATAAAATCGGGAAAACATGTGGTCAATGACAATGACGAGCTATGGATCTCCCCAATAATGAACGCCCGTATTACCTGATTTTGTATATAAATATCGTGTAAAAAAGTACTCTCTGTACATTCCTTGATAATGGCTAGAAGCCGAAACTAGTCGGAATAATAAGTAAAACGTTAGTGAAACAAACCAAGTGTTTTTATTTCAAATTTTATTTTAATGGTTAACACTCGCTATATACGAGGTGTGTAAATTAAGTAATAAGACTGGCAGCATAGCGTTCGATCTAGGAACATTTGGAACGTGGGACTGCGAGGAAGGGTGGGTGAACATATATTATGCCTTCAGTAACTCGTTAGAGTTATTTGTTTGTCTGTGGCATTTTTTTCGTAACACAGTTTTTTTATTGCGTTCAAAAAATGAGTGGCATCAATTTCGAGCAACAGTGAGCTATCAGGTTTTTCTTCACTATTGGGCACAGTTCAACGGAACCTTCTGCAAAACTTTAGCAGGCTTACGGAAACAGTGTGTTGTCCAGGTTTTTTTGGTGGCTTATGGCATTTTTAGAAAAACGGGAGTCGATTTAAGATAAATTACGCAGCGGAAGGCCTTCATCCTCAAGAATCGAATCAAATGTCTACAGAATCCGGGACCTTGTGCGTTCAGATCATCGGTTGACAGTCAGAATTATTGGGGAAGACTTTTATTTGACTTACACCACCGTTCATCAAATGTTGACCAATGAACTGGGGTTATGAACAAAAATGACAGTTTCAATAAACAAATTTTTGACTAATAAAAATATTCCTATGGCCTCTCAACCTCCTTATTTGCCTCACTTGAGTCCTTGTGACTTTTTCCTCTTTCCGAGATCGAAAAATCACCTCAAGAAAACTAATTTTGGGACACTCCAAAGCATTCAAACGATTGTAACCGACCAGCTAAATGCTATTCCAGTTTCCGAGCTTCAGCACTGCCGAGGATTGGAAAAACCGTCTTCAGCGCTGTGTGGCTTCTCAAGGCTTCTCAAGTTATGTTGAGGGAGACAATATTGAATTGTAATTTTATTTGAATAAATTTCTTTAAAAAATCAGTTTTATTACTTTATTTACACACCTCGTATTTGTTTTGTTAACTACATTTTTTTAACACTCAAAAGTTGTCTGAAAATTAGAGACGAACTAAAGTAAAATTCATTTTTTTTTACTACTGATTATAATATAAAGACTATTTAAATGCGTGGCTTAATTTTTCTGTGATTTTAAATCAAAACTTATTGGATCGATTGGATTGTTTTCTAAAGATTGTAAAAATTCAATGCGTTTATTATTTCAATTTTCTTTATTGAACAGAAAATTTAAGTATCTCGCTTAGTTAATTATAACACTAGATATATTTTCAAGTTAAGTCTGTGATTTTCAAAATATTTCAAAAACGCACGTTTTTAGAATACTTAATAATCAAATGTACAACGTATACGAATACATGCTGATATGATATATTAACAGAGCTGGGCAGGATTCGAATCATTCAGGATTCGAATCCTGGATTCGAATCCTTTTAGAGGATTCAAAAGCGGTATTCGAATATTTTAGTTAAACTGGATTCGTGGTCCGGTTACACTTTTTTAAAAGGATTCGTATTCGAATCCAAATGCTGGTGATTCGAATCCTCATAAAAGGATTCGAATCCTCATAAAAGGATTCGAATCCTCGTAAAAGAATTCGAATCCTCATAAAAGGATTCGAATCCTCGTAAAAGTATTCGAATCCTCATAAAAGGATTCGAATCCTCATAAAAGGGTTCGAATATTTATAAAAGGATGCGAATGGTTACAAAAGGATTCGAATCGTCAAAAATAATTAGAATTAATCGTAAGGAATAACACGAAAAATTTGTTTTGTATGTTTTTAAATCTCTCGTTAAATCACTGTTTTATACGCGTGGCGCATGAAGTAAAATTTCGAGTTTAGAAAAGCCCCGTGAAAATTTGTCGAGGGTCGCTGCGCGACCCTCGACAAATTTTCACGGGGCTTTTCTAAACTCGAAATTTTACTTCATGCTTAGTCTGGGACTGGACGACACTTGTTTGTAAGTGATAAAATCAATTAAATTAATGATTTGTGTCAAATTTGACATTTTGATAAATTTTGATAATTTTTGCCAGATTTGAGATTTTGAATTGTTTTTCGGTAATTTCACCAAATATAACATTTTGATGAATATGAATTGACAATTCCAATCAAATTTTTACATTTAACATGTCGATTTATAACATTTTTATAAGATTTTCAATAAATCGATATTTTCGTAAAATTATCATCATTTCGAGATTTTCGTCGATTAATCAAATTGTTATCAGATTTTGCAATATTTCCTCAATTTATCGAATGTTGATGTAATTTTCAATATTTCGAGATTTTTAATTAATTTATGAAAATGTTTATCAGATTTTCAACATATCTTGATTTTTGATATTTTGTCATTTTTATCGATTTATAAAATTTTGATGAAATTTTCGATATTTCGAGATTTTCTCGTCAAATATATAAAATGTTTATATGTGAGATTTTCAATATTTTTATTTAGATTTGTAACAATTTTCAAAAATTATTGAATCATTACTTGAGCACACAAATTTGAGATTTTTTTTTCTACAAGACATATTTAATCATTTTTGACATTGAATGACATTTTTGAAATTTTTTACCTTTTGAGAAGTCATTTTTGACAATAGATTATATTCTTGATATTAGACTACGTTTTTTGATATTGGATGTCATGTTTCACATTAGATGCTACTTTTGATAAACAATGACATTTTTTACTTTTTTACTATTTCTGATGTTGACATTAAATGACGTATTTGACATAAGATGGCAGTTCTGACATTTTATATTTTTTTACTTTTTTGACATTAGACGACAATTTTGACATTTTTGATATTTCATATTTACTTGTTTTATATTAGATAACAATTTTTATATTATTAGATAACATTTTTGACATTATTACTGATTTTAACAGAAATTTTCGTTTTTGTATGAACGTTTTTGTCAAACTGTCACGTACTGACATAAAATGATAATTTTTACGTAAATCGATTTTTATCAACACGCCGAATTTTTTACGTTTTAGTTATTTTTTATATTTACGGGATGACATTTTGGTCATTTTGATGTTTTTGGCAATTTTGAATAATTTTGATATATTGATAACTTTTAAAACTGAAAACAGTTTTAATATGTTTTTATATTTTTAACTTTACTTGAAATCAGTGTTAAATACGCGTGGCGTATGAAGTAAAATTTCGAGTTTAGAAAAGCCCCGTGAAAATTTTCTACGCGGGGCTTTTCCAAACTCGAAATTTTACTTCATGCTTAGTTTGGGAGTGAAGACACTCGTTCGTAAATTTTCGAATTATCATATATTGTGTATTTATTTTCAAAAAAATCTTTCTCGGTTTATTGAACAAAAACAAAAGAGCTGAGGTGAAAAGTGTTAAGGTAAAAGTGGTTTATTTTTTCGTTGGCTACAACTTTTGTTTGAAACATTTTTTGATTTAGACGTCGAAAGCCATAATCGGTGAGTTGTTATTCTCCACTAGATTTTTTAGTTTCTAATTCAAAAACAAAAGAGGTGAGGTGAAAAGTGTTTAGGTAAAAGAGGTATATTTTTTCCTTGGCTACAACTTATGTTTCAAACATTTTTTGACTTAGACGTCAAAAGCCATAGTGAAATTCGTTTAATAATAAAAAATCTAATGATTTCTGGTGATTTTTAACACAAGACTTTTAGACATTTGATGGTATAATTAATATTGAATTACTGAAATAAAAAGCGAAACTAGTCGAGTAAATAGAAACAAATAGTGAAACAAACCAAGTGTTTTTAATTTATCCTTCAATATTATACTGCAATAAGTATACAATTTTAATATATTCGTAAATATACGGTAAACAATGTAAAATATTTATTTAATTAAAATATTTAGAAAATAACAATACAATAAATTTTATATTATTATTATTATACTGGGTGTCCGTATTTCAACAGTCGGTTAAATTGGGGCAAATTTGCATAATTTAGGGCCCAATAATAACCCAAAAACAAGTTTGAAATATCTTATTTCCTTAATGAGATATTGTCAAAAAACGTATTTTCTGAAAATTCGTTTTTATTTTTTTATTCAAAAACTAATGAATCCAGACATTTACAACTTTGACATTATAGGCACGTTTTAACGATAAATCTAGTAACTTATTTTATTTTAAGATAACTATAACATTTACCTAGGGACCATAGCTAACTTATGTTTTTCTTATGAGCGCCATTTTGGATTTTGATATTTTTTGGAAGAATATTTTTTACTGAATGCAATGATGTAGCACACTTATAGTTTATAGTACATTTTATATGTAAAATTTTAATCTTTTGGTTTTTCAAAGAGTGCCTTGGAAACAGTTGAGTAACTCACTTATTGGGCAACTCCTAGGACCCATCATTTGTTTACATATCACCCCTGAAGACGGGAATTCGACGTTACATACTTTAACAGTTGTGACATATTTTAAAGTAACAAGTGTCTTCCACTCCCAGACTAAGCATGAAGTAAAATTTCGAGTTTAGAAAAGCCCCGCGTAGAAAATTTGTCGAGGGTCGCGCAGCGACCCGAGACAAATTTTCACGGGGCTTTTCTAAACTCGAAATTTTACTTCATGCGCCACGCGTATAAACCATTGATTTAAAGTGCAGTTCAAAAACACACAAATACATCTTTAAACAGAGTAACACAGAAATTTAGTCTGTTATCAACGATGTTGAGTGTTAATAATAAATAATTAGGTTGTGAATATTTTTGTTAAAACAACTGATAACGACACATATATGTTAATGGTTGTAAAAAAATAATAAAATCAAATTTATTCTTAAACGATTTGTATTCGTGATTCGAAAAAACGGGATTCGAATCTTTGATTCGTATCATATTTCTCTCTTACGAATCCTTTATTCGAGTATTCGTGATTCGAATCATATTAGGTGATTCGGATTCGTGATTCGAATCATATTAGGTGATTCGGATTCGTGATTCGAATCCTTTTAACCAGGATTCGTCCCAGCTCTGTATATTAATATGGTAAGTGTTTACGTAGGGCAGGTAGTGGCTGTGCGGTAAAGTCGCTGGACGGTATAGCGCTCGGCGAGCCACAGACCGGGTTCGATTCCCGTGTACTGCGAGTTGTTATTTAAAAATAATAACTCGTCGTGTCTCTGGGTGTTGTGTGTCCTGACATCCAAATAATAACAGAGAGCCAACTTCTGTTTTTTTTAAATGGAACACTAGGTATATTTTTTTAATTTTCATGCGTAGTTTTGAATACTAATTAAACTGGCAATAACTTTAGCCCAATTAAAGTTATTGCCAGTTTAATTAGTATTCAAAACTACGCATATACATTGACCATTTACAACATTTTTGTTAGCGGAATTTTGCCGCCCCAAAAGGTGCTGCTTTCGCACTGATTGTATGGCTATGTGTTCGCCATCTATAACGTTCTTTATGAATTAACACCGATCAATGCTGAACCCGCTGAAAACCTCTTCCTCTTTCAGCAGCGCCGAGTGCGCTTCACGTTACCACCTCCAGATGGCGAAAGCGTGCCGGCGTCGTCCGTCCCTGCACTTTGTGGCGGGAGTCAAACACCGGCGGCGGCGTCGGTGACCAAACAACCGGCAGGCGACAACAATAACCACTGGACGCGGACGCGCGCTACTGCAATCAGTTCAATCGAGAGTCGGCACAGAGAACGGCAGCTTCAGTACGACTCTCTGGCGGAGCGCAACAGGAGCATCTTCTTCGGTGAGACGAGCCGCACGTACGCGGACGTGAGACGCGAACTCAATTTGAATCAGTCGAGTGCCGTTATCGTTCCCGTGACGGCGTCACCAGGAGTCCGTTCCAGAACTCAACCGACGGGTCGCTACGTGCGCGGCACCCTGTCTCCCACGGCGAACGCGATGGCCCCCACAGCACCGACTCCTGGGGGCCAGGTGCTCCTCAGGGCGGCCAGGGACGGCGATAATGCTCTTTTAAGAGATATCCTCCGGAAGGCGGACGTTTCCGGGATTCCGGAAGTAGATCTAAATGCAACGGACAACAGCGGAAGGGTAAGTTTTAAAAAGTTTAATAAACAACCCTTTGGATTATTAATACTATTAACGGAGACTATTCCATCGAAACTCTCTAGCTTTAATAACAAGAACTTTAAAAAGATCCTGAAATACTAAAGAGGACTATTAACAAACTTCTTGTTATCAGGAAATATTTTATGTCGCGATGTCCACGTTTTTAGGCATACGTTCATTTTGAAAAGTGTTCAGTTCAAAACTATCTCTAATTAAGCATAAATTAAAATTTCGAGTTTAGAGAAGCCTTCTCAGGGTTGCTAACGCAGTATATTTTGAACTTCACGATAAGTGTTTTATACGCCTGGTATATGAAGTAATATTTCGATTTTAGTAATGTAGTAAAATTTAATGATTTTCGTAAATATGTTCGCGAAAGCAATCGGACACATTTTGACACAGTTTAAAATCATTGAAAAGTGATTATAACCAGAGCTGGGCAGGATTCGAATCCTTTTAGAGGATTCAAAAGAGGCATTCGAATACTTTAGTTCAACTGGATTCGTGATTCGAATTCGTTACATTTTTTTAAAAAGATTCGTATTCGAATCCAAATCTGGGTGATTTGAATCCTTATAAAATGATTCGAATATTTATAAAAGGATTCGATTTAATTAATTGTTAAGATTAACTTGAAAAATGTCTTTTGTGTGTTTTTAAATTTCTCGTTAAATCACTGTTTTATACGTGTGGCGCATGAAGTAAAATTTCGAGTTTAGAAAAGCCCAGAAAATTTGTCTCGGGTCGCTGCGCGACCCTCGACAAATTTTCACGGGGCTTTTCTAAACTCGAAATTTTACTTCATGCTTAGTCTGGGAGTGGAAACGCTCGTTCGAAACTTCAAACTAAATGCATTGATAAGAACATTAAATGACTGAAAACGTTTTTAAAGATAATAATCTAGTTTTCGAAATTTTGTTTAATATATTCAATTTAATTTAATATATATTACATAAGTTAAACTGACATGGTAGTCACAATCTAAAATGTTAAATTTTTCAGGCATTTCCCTGATTTATGATTTTTTTCCCTGATCTTTTAATATAACTTTCTTCTGTGGGAAACCCTAATGTCGTTAAATTGTTTTCATTGTTTTTGTCAATATTTAAATAAATTTTAACGTGTTTTGTAATTTGCCTGCTGATTTTTACGTGTTTTTTAATTTGCCTGCTGATTTTTACGGGTTTTGTAATTTGCCTGCTGATTTTGACAAATTTAATAATATCTTATGGCTTTTTTGTTAGTGTTTTGGTCAATTTGAATATAATTCCATGACTTTCTCTGACTTTTCCGGTTTTAATGATATTCAGTGAATTTTTTATTTACGTGATTTTCAGGCATTCGTCGATTTTATAATAGAGATCAATTTGAAGTTTTGAACGGTTGTTTCCACTCCCAGGCTAAGCATGAAGTAAAATTTCGAGTTTAGAAAAGCCTCGTGAAAATTTGTCGAGGGTCGCGCAGCGACCCGAGACAAATTTTCGGGCTTTTCTAAACTCGAAATTTTACTTCATGCGCCACGCGTACAAAACACTGATTTATAGTGTAGTTCAAAAACACACAAATACATCTTTAATCAGAGTAACAGGGAATTATTTAATGAATTCGATAGCTAACGCCATCTACTGCCCCATAGTGGCATCGTCAATGACACGGTGCACAAAGTGCATATACAGGTTACTGTTTCGTCCACGGAGCTATACTCTGTTTGTGAAACCAGAAAACATATATCAAAATTGAATTTGAGTTCAGTATTCTGACACTAGATACCCACAGACGCGTTTCGGACTACAAGGTCCTGTTCAGTGTGGTCCCGATCCAGTGCTGAGGAATACTGAACATTTCTGACTATATCAAGCCAATATGTATACACTATTAAATGAATTCGATAGCTAACGCCATCTACTGCCCCATAGTGGCATCGTCATTTTTTTTAACAGGGAATTATTAAGGAGAAAAATTACTGCCGAAAAAATGTTAAACGAGACTTTCCGCTAGAGCAGTGGTCTCCAAACTACGGCCCGCGGGCCAAATCCGGCCCGCGATTGTTTGTAATTTTTTTTTGTTAATGTCATATTTTGAAATATTGTAACAATTGTTCCTTAAATGTTTCATAATTTTATAAAATTAATCGGATCTTGGCCGACTTTATTATGTAGAATTGTATTTGTGGCCCGCGAAGAAGATAGTTTGGAGACCCAGGCGCTAGAGGGACGATTTAAAAAACTCAGATCACTTATTAAGAATAAAATTAATTCAGCACATAAAGACTATATTTTGAACATAGAGTCACAGCTTACTAGCAATCCAAAACAGTTTTGGTCATAAATTAATTGTAAAAAATCTAATCCTTAGAGAATACCTGCAGAACTTATTTATGAGAATGAGACTTATCAAACACCTGAAAATATTGCTAATGGATTTCGAAAATACTTTCAATCAGTTTTCACAATGCCATCTGTAGGAACCACAGTTCCGAACGTTAACAATATCCCTTCGTTTTCCTTTGCGAAAATATCCGATAAAACTGTCTTTACATTTTTAAAGCAATTACCAAATAGATTTTCATCAGGCAATGACAGTTTACCAGCCTTTATATTAAAAGATTGTGCTTTTATTCTATGTTACCTGCACTCAATAATATATAACCTATCTATAAGAACATCTGTATTTCCTAATAAATTAAAAATTTCATCGATTTGTCCCAAGGAGGTGGAAGCACAGGAAAGGCAAAGGTATATAGAGAGGAGTGAATACAACGATAGGTACGGAAGGTGGCAGGTACATGGGAGAATGCCGAGGTATTTGATGGAGGGGGGATGGAGTAGGGAGGAAAGGGTGGTGCTGGCGAGGGCGAGGTGTGGGTCGGAGGAGAGAGGAAGGAAGGTGTGGATGGGGGAAGAGTATGGGAGGTGTGTAATGTGTGAACGGGGGAGGGATACGTGGAGCCATCTGGCAGAGAAGTGCGAGGGGGTGAAGGAGGAATGGGTGGGAATAAGAGGGAATAGAAGTGTGACGGAATGGATGAGAGAGGATGGGGAGTTAGGGGACGAGAGGGAAAACAGAAGGAAGAGAGGGGGCTGTGATTAGTGTAGATATGGATGTAATAGAGTATTATGCCAATAAAGGTTTTTTTGTCCCATCCCAAAAACGTCACGTAATCAACGGAATATAACAAACTTCCATCCAATATCTACTATCTCACATCGCTAAAATATTCGAGAAAACTCTCTATGATTAAATCTATTTCCACGTTTCTCCATACCTATCTCATCAACAAATGAGTACTGCCAACGATTACAACAAGTTCCATTGGTTTCAATTATTTACTGGCTCTTTGCAATTATTCAAAACCAAATTATATACTCACACGGTATATTCATAGACTTTTTATATATTTTATGTATTAATGTTACATTTATATATTTTGTAAGCTTTAAAATATTATTTGCTTTGTATATCTATTTTGTATAAAATGGGGGTTCCCGTTAATAAATATATTATTATTATTATTAACAGCATGGCTACGTTCTACAGTAACTAATTTGACCATTATTACGCATGATATAGCCAAATCATTAGATTCAGCGGTGCAAATTGATTAAATTTATACTGATATGTCAAAAGCGTTTGACAGGGTGGACCATCAATTGTTAATAGGCAAACTTAACTTCTTTGGTTTTTGTGACAATTCAACCTCGCTTATAGCATCTTATCTTACAGATCGTGAATCGTATGTCGCAATAAATAATTTTAAATCGAACTCATAATTTCCAAGTTCGGGTGTACCCCAAGGCTCGATTATGGGTCCCTTACTTTTCATCCTTTATATAAATGATCTTTCTTATTTACTAAAGTGTAAACACTTGTTATACGCGGACGACTTAAAGATTTACTCAACAATTGCTAACCCTGCTGACTGCCAACGCTTACAAAATCAACTTGATGTTATCTCAAATTGGTGTAGTATTAATAATCTTAATTTGAATAGCAATAAGAGCAAATTTATATCCTTTACCAAAAAATCTAAACCAATCTCATTGAATTATATAGTTAGCAATAATTCTATTGAGCAAGTCACAGTCTTCAAAGATTTAGGTATTTGGTTTGATGACAATTTTACATTTAATCCTCACGTTCAAACACTTGTTAAGAGTTCCTCCAAAGCATTAGGATTTATACATCGTAGTTCTGCAAAATTGCGAAATCCGAATGCTTTGAAATCTCTATTTAATATAATATATAAAATTACGAAAAAACTATTCGTGAAAATGCAAACAATGTCTTAATTAATAAGACAACTTAAGACGATAAATATTCATTGAAAAAATTACTTCCCGTGCAAATACACCTCCGGATATTGAATTATACAAATTAATTTATTAAGACATTGTTTGCATTTTCACGAATAGTTTTTTCGTAATTTTATATATTATATTTAAAGTGTGCAAACTATAAGAAGCGTAAGCTTATTTTCTCGAATTCAAATAATTTTGAATTTATCTTGTTTTCTCTATTTAATGTTTATGTCCGTTCAAAGTTGGAATATGCATCTTTAATTTGGTATCTACAAACTCAACTTCAGATTAACCTAGTAGAAAGTGTTCAACGTAAGTTCCTGAAGTTTCTGTATTTCAAAGTTGAGGGACTTTACCCAGACAGAGGCTGTGATCATTCACTATTGCTAGACAAATTTAATGTCGAATCTCTTGAATGCCGACATCACAGACTAGGCATCACGTTCTTACACAAGCTTCTGCATGATCGAATTGATAGCCCTGATATTTTACAGCTAGTTGGCTTGCATATTCCAACTTTTAATAGTAGATATAAAACCACATTCAATATGAAGTATAATGGAACTAATTTTAGATTAAAATCGCCTATTGTTTTGATCTGCAATTTATTTAATCAACTTCCACCAACTTGTGACGTATTTTTTCAACCATTGACTTCCCTATTAGAATTATTTTACTTACTAAGTAAAATGTTGTTATTTTTAGTCTATAGTTTTAAAACTTTTTTTGTTAATACTAAATTTGTTTCCTGTGGGGCAATAAATATTATTATTATTATTATTATCATTATTATTATATAGACCAGGGGTCTCCAAACTAGCTAGCATACTTGAAAACTCCTTTTAGAGAACATATTTTTTTATAGCAAATTAAATTTAGTTTACTGAAGTATTCTAATTTTATGTTGAATAATTATTAATATGACATCTACATTGATATGGTCATGGGCTAACTACTCATAACATTGTTGTAGGCTTATTGTTATTGTTTTTGTGATAAGTTGGATAAAGAAACACAGAATTGTAATGAGTAAAGACATGTATAATATGCAGAAAATTTAACTTCAGTATATAATAACTAACAAATTATTGAAATTAATCCAACTAACATATTATACATTTTAAATAAAAACATAACTTATAACAAGCATAATGACATATGAAATACTAATGAGATTTATGTAATTGAGATTTTCCACTGACAATAATTTGTAGTTGTGGACTAATTTTACTTGTACCAATTATTAAAAGAGGTTTAAGATGCTCATCAGTTAATTTAGATCTGTAAACATTTTTTGTGTACTTCATTTTGGAGAAGGTCTTCTCACACAAATAAGTAGTACCAAAAACAGAAAACAGCTCACGAGCAAATTTATGCAAATTATCAAATTGTGTCAGTGGAAGACCCTTATAAAATTCCAACAAAGATGAGTTTTGATATTTGTTCTTAATTATATCACTGCACTGTAGATCAATCATTTCCATTTGAAGTTCCAGGGCTAGGGTTTCCATGTCAGTATCAAAAGGATTCTGAAAAATCTTAATTTGATTCGCAATGGCATCAAAGTAAAGTAAATTACCCTACTCACAAACTGACTCTATCGGAAAAGTGCGCGTTTTATGCTTGTGTGAAATTTTATAACAAACTACCGATGAATTTAAAGCAATAATTAATTTTAAGGAATTCAAATAAAACGTATTTGATTTAATTTTAACTATTGAACCATATTAAACTGTAGAATTTTTAAACTATTTTAATGTGTATAATTAGTATAAGCATTTGTATTTTACTATATTTGTATATTAACCTTTTTTTTCTTATTGACTCCATCAAATATGTTATCTGTTATGTTCATTTCTGTATTGATGTATTTCATGTTTCATATATTGAATAAAGACTATTTAAAAAAAAAAAGTCCGAGAAACAAGTATCAATTTTTTTTTTCAAAGCACTCAAAGTTTCGATTGCAAAATCGATAGGAAACTCAGTCTCAGTGGTGTGGCTGAATATTTCACATGTTTTAAAATGTGAAAAACATTTACTTCGTAGTTGTGATTGGAACAGTATCAATTTCTTCCGGAATGATTTGATATTAGTGTATAAATCAGGAAGATGCTGGTTTTCTCCTTGCAATCTCAAATTCAGTTCGTCCACATGTTTTGTCAAATCAACATAGAATGCTAACTTCCACAGCCATGCGTTGTTTTGTAATTCAGTAAGAGGGCGATGCTTTTCATTCAAAAAAATTTCGATCACTGCTCGAAGTTCAAAAAAGCGCTGAAGGACTTTCCCACAACTAAGCCAACGTACGGCAGTATGATAAGGTAAGTCATTTTCTCCAATCTCTTCAATAAATTGTCGGAATTGTCGGTGATTCAGCCCAAAAGATCTGATAAAATTAAGAGTTGATATGACTGATTTCAGAACTTCAGATATATCCAAACATTTTCTGCACAAAGACTGTTGATGAATGATACAATGTAAGACTAATGGTTTTGAACCACCGTCATTTTCTACACCCTTTGACACAAGAGCGACCACTCCTTTATCTTTCCCACTCATGTTTTTGCCTCCATCAGTTGTAATACATTTCAAGTTTTTCCATCGAAGGTTCTTTTGATTAATGGCCATTTCAACTCTTTTAAAAATATCTGTACCAGTGGTTGTGCCATGAATACTATACATATCAAGAAGTTCTTCATGCACTTCATAGCTTTTATCTACTCCTCGAATATAAATCAACACCTGAGCAGTATCTGACACATCCGTTGACTCATCCAAGGCCAAAGAAAACCACTCAACATGTCCATTTGTGTCGAACAGTTGAGAGGATATATTTTCAGCGATGTTATCTACCCTTCGAGCCACAGTGTTTGCTGACATACTGACAGTTTTTAATAAATTTACCTTTTCAGGGCACATTTCTTCGGCTACTGCAATTATGCATTCTTTGATCATTTCTCCATCGGTGAATGGTTTTCCACGTTTTGCAATTTCAAGAGCCACACGAAAGCTGGCACGAGTTGCAGCCTCTTGTTCAGTTTTGAGTTTTGTAAATGAAGATTGCTGCGATTTCAATCCGCGCTTCATAGCTTCGAATTTTTCTGTGCGCAAACTTCCTGTATATTTTGAGTAATTTTGAAAATGTTTTGTTTCATAATGACGTTTAATGTTATATTCCTTGAGAACGGCTATGCTTTCATTGCAAATCAAACATAGCGCCTTGTTACTGGACTCAATTACGAAATACTGAATGTTCCACTGATCTTTGAATTTTCTGCATTCACTATCAATTTTTCGCTTCTTTTCCATACTACTAAATCACACACAAAAGCAACAATTCAAATCAAAATACTGTTACAAAGATGTTTTAAACTTAAACACGCACAAACACGTTTTAAGGAGGTACGCACTATTTTATTTCACAACAGTGTCATAGGAACTGACTTGTGGTTGCGCCACTAGCCTTCTTATATATTCCAATTACTGCCATCTAGAAGTGAGTGGAAGACACCAGAACTTTCTCGAACCAACGAGATTATTCTGTAGGTGCTATTGGCGCCATCTGTTAGCAATAGAAAGTACTACTTATTTCCGCTTGTGTCCACCAGATGTCGTGTCACGTTACTCCTCATGGCTCGTACTCTACGACTAATCTAGAAATTACAGATAATGACAGGAAAATTAATAATATGCAGTGTTGCCGTTTTGCGGACTTTAGTCCAATTTGCAGCCTTTTTTAAACGTTGCGTACTTTTTCGGACATTTTTTTTCATCAGTGGACTATTTCACTTTTTACCACCGGCAACAATGATAATATGGTTTTGGCCCTCGGAACTTACTGGAGTAATCAGTATGGCCCTAAGGCTGGAAAGTTTGGAGACCCAGGATATAGACCATTGAATATAGTTTCTTTTTATAGAATTTGTCATATTTGTCTTGTTTGAAAATCAAAATTCTTTTTACAAATACTCTATTGAATTATTTTGTTCAGACTAACAGATACATTCTAGCATTACTAATAATGGAATTATGTTTAACATTCACAACACTAACAAAAAATAAGACACGTGATAAAATAATCATGATAGCTGTTAGGTTTTCTTTCTCTAAATAATAAAAACTAAGAACTTGCTGAATAGATGAAAATTGGCGTATCATCAATAATAGATCGATAAACATTTCAAAGTTAAAATAGAAAAATTGGCGAGAATATTATAAAAATTGATAAAAAAAAAAAACGTATAAATCTCAAAGCATAGAAAATGGACGTAAACGAACATAATTAGCGAAACTCATAAAGATTATGAAAATAATTACAGTTTGTGCTTGCCTCCCATTTTTTTTTACAATTACCTATTGCTATTGGATTGGTCGCGAAGTGAAGCAGTTGCATAACGCAATATTATCAAAAACGAATGTTTTTATAACAATAAATATAAATTGCGCATTTTTACGAAAAGACAAGAAAGCATATTTTTAGGATACTTTATGTTTTTAACTATTATAATGGACATGATTGGTGGAGGTTTGTTACGTGATAAATTATAAGCACATGTCGTATAAATTTAAACCTGATCATTTGCGGCTGCACGCGTTCAAATATTGACACCGGGTAAATAAATAAGAGCCCGGCTTTGACACAAACTTTCATAGCTCCAGTTTATTTAATCTTGTTAGAAATATTTCAAACGGCCAAATGGCAAATTTGAATCAAACAAGTAGATTATAATTAGAAAAAATCATCTGTGTTATCAATATACTCGCGCGTCTTTAAATGTAACAACGAACTTCCACTAAACGAGTCACACTGTCGCAAAACGCTGCTCGAGCGGTCCTGTATTCAATGGGAAGGTCAAAATACAACTCAAAAGTCGAAGATTCCATTTATGTCATCGTATTATAAATACTTTAAAACCTAGGAATAAAGGCTAACTATTATTAGTTACACTAAACCAGAGCTGGGCAGTATCCGAATCATTCAGGATTCAAATCCTAGATTCGAATCCTTTTAGAGGATTCAAAAGAGGCATTCGAATACTTTAGTTCAACTGGATTCGTTACATTTTTTTAAGAAGATTCGTATTCTAATCCAATTGTGGGTGATTCAAATCCTTATAAAAGGATTCGAATATTTATAAAAGGATTCGAATATTTATACAAGGATTCGAATATTTATAAAAGGATTCGAATACTTACAAATGGATTTGAATCGTCAAAAATAATTCGAATTGTGAGGATTAACATGAAAAATGTGTTTTGTGTGTTATTAAATTTCTCGTTAAATCACTGTCTTGTACGCGTGGCGCATGAAGTAAAATTTCGAGTTTAGAAAAGCCCAGAAAATTTGTCTCGGGTCGCTGCGCGACCCTCGACAAATTTTCACGGGGCTTTTCTAAACTCGAAATTTTACTTCATGCTTAGTCTGGGAGTGGAAACGCTTGTTCGATACTTCAAACTGAATGCTTTGATAAGAACATTAAATGACTGAAAATGTTTTTTAAAGATAATAATCTAGTTTTCAAAATTTTCTTTAATATTATTTGAAGTAAAACTGACATGGTAGCCACAGTCTGAAATGTGAAATTTTTCCGACATTTCCCTGATTCAAGATTTTTTTTCCCTGACCTTTTAATATAACTTTCTTCTGTGGGAAACCCCCATTTTGTTAAATTGTTTTCATTGTTTTTGTCAATATTTAAGTTAATTTTATAAATTTTTACGTATTTTGTAATTTCCCTGCTGATTTTGACAAATTTAATAATATCATATGGCTTTTTTGTTAGTGTATTGGTCGATTTAAATATAATTCCATGACTTTTCTCTGACTTTCCCGGTTTTAATGATATTTAGTGAATTATTTATTTACGTAATTTTCAGGCATTCGTCGATTTTATAATAGAGTTCAATTTGAAGTATTGAACGGGTGTTTCCACTCCCAGGCTAAGCATGAAGTAAAATTTCGAGTTTAGAAAAGCCCCGTGAAAATTTGTCGAGGGTCGCGCAGCGACCCGAGACAAATTTTCGGGCTTTTCTAAACTCGAAATTTTACTTCATGCGCCACACGTACAAAACACTGATTTGAAGTGAAGTTCAGAAACACACAAATACATCTATAATCAGAGTAACAGGGAATTAGATATATAATCTGTTGTTTACGATGCTCAGTGTTAACAATTAATAATTAGGTTTTGAATATTTTTGTTAAAACAACTGGTAACGATATTTATACATTAATGGTTGTAAAAAAATAATAAAATCAAATTATTTATTAAAGGATTTGTATTCGTGATTCGAAAAAACAGGATCCGAATCTTTGATTCGAATCATATCTATCTCTTACGAATCCTCTATTCGAGTATTCGTGATTCGAATCATATAAGGTGATTCTGATTCGGGATTCGAATCTTTTTTACGAGGATTCGTCCCAGCTTTGCAGTAAACTTTTATTATTTTAAATTCATCCGCTCTTAATGCACACTACTGTGCAATAAAATTAACCACAAGTTATAAACAATTTTTTTACATTATTCTAGTTGTATAATTCGGGTCTGTTTTAATTGCCTAGCAGCAGTTTCAATAAATGATAAACCACCATAACTTGAATATAACACCTTTAATAAAAAAAACAAAACTAAGATTAAAATTCTTTACTGATGTTCATCAATCGAGCAATTTGTCTAATAGAAAATCTATCTTATATTTTATTTAGAATTCGAAGTTTTGAATTGTTGTCTAAATGAGTCGTACCGTTTCGGTAATATTTAACTTTTTTTAAATAACAAAATACGCTTTTTGAAACACCCTGTATTGTGAATTGAATTGCGTTTCTTTAAAACAATTAATTTTGCCTGCAAACACAATCGAATGCAGGGAGCGTGTGCAGCTATTGAGCTTGTTAATATCAGTTAGTTAAATTAAAATCAGTACCGGGTTAATTATTACCAATGATTGACATTCATTGCGTAGCATTGACTCCAATGACGTTTATTTTGTTATTGTAATACAGCGTGTGCATGATTCGAGTGTCAAACATTTTCGCTTGAGGATTTTACATTGATCGAAATCAACAGCGTTACACAAGTGTTGGATTTTATTTTCCAGTAGAAAAATCTATATTAAAATGCACAAATCAAATTCAATAGAGGATAATTAAATTATTTCAGTATTAATACAGATTATTGCGTTTATTTTTAATTATGTGCCTAATTGACAGAGCTGGGATGAATCCTCAAAAACAGGATTCGAATCACGAATCCGAATCACCCAATATGATTCGAATCACGAATACTCTAATAAAGGATTCGTAAGTGAAAAATATGATTCGAATCAAAGATTCGAATCCTCAGTTTTGAATCACTGATACAAATCCATTAAAAATAAATTTGAAACTATTATTTGCAACCAGTAATATTATATTCCATCAATTTCTATTAACAAAAATGTTCATTTACCGATTAAATATCTGATAAAATAATGATTTTAATTAATGATGATATATGTGTATTGAACTGAATTTTAAATCTGTGTTTTATACGCGTGGCGCATGAAGTAAAATTTCGAGTTTAGAAAAGCCCCGTGAAAATTTGTCTCGGGTCGCTGCGCGACCCTCGACAAATTTTCTACGCGGGGCTTTTCTAAACTCGAAATTTTACTTCATGCTTAGTCTGGGAGTGGACAACACTCGTTTGAACTTTAAATTTAACTCTTTTAAAAAATCGACGTGTATAATATAATATATCATTCATTGATTTAAAGTGAAGTTAAAAATGCACTGAAAACCAACCCAACTTCGATATTTTTTTCAAAATTAGATGTTTTCTTTCCTAGCCATGCTGTAAACCTTAAGATATTCGTTGATTTCTTGTAAAAAAACCTCGATTCCCTGTAGTCCTTCGGTCTCCGAAGACCATGATTGGTCCTTCGAGCTGTAGCATTTGTAAAATGGTAATAAACTTAGTAATCTAGAGTGATTCTTCAATTTGACACTTCTAAGAACGAGTGTTGTTCACTCCCAGACTAAGCATGAAGTAAAATTTCGAGTTTAGAAAAGCCCCGCGTAGAAAATTTGTCGAGGGTCGCGCAGCGACCCGAGACAAATTTTCACGGGGCTTTTTTAAACTCGAAATTTTACTTCATGCGCCACGCGTATAAAACACTGATTTCAAGTGAAGTTAAAAATATACTATAAAGATTGGAAATGTTTCATGGTTAAGTTACCAAATATGCATTCACAAATATTTGAATTATTCGAAAATTTAAATATTTATATTCAAATATGAATAATTTAGTGATTTAAATATTTATATTAGAATATTTAACTATTTGAATTAATCGAATTTGAATCCCAGCCTTAATAGCGATGATTCGAATTATTTGGGAGGATTTGAATCCGTGTATGAGGATTCGAATCCTTTTATAAGGATTCGATTCCTTTTATAATGATTCGAATCCTTTTATAAGAATTCGAATCCTTTTATAATGATTCAAATCCTTTTATAAGAATTCGAATCCTTTTATAAGGATTCGAATCATCTACGTCTGGATTCGAATACGAATCCTTTTAAAAAAATGTAACGAATCCGGATCACCAATCCGTTTTCACTAAAGTATTCGAATACCTCTTTTGAATCCTCTAAAAGGATTCGAATCTGGGAATCGAATCCTGAATGATTCGAATCCTGCCCAGCTCTGCTAATTGATAACGTGATTTAATTTCTGTGTGGGCAATGTTGAGATAGTTTTTAATATCACTTTTCCTCATAATATTTAAATAATTAACACTGATTACTTTTTTGTATTTACTTTTTTATTTTAAATTGGGACCAGTTTCGACTCGCAAGCGAGTCATTCTTAAACTAAAGTACCCTAACTAACATTAGGATCTTATATATATATATATATATATATATATATATATATATATATATACTTAAAATTATATATGAGGTAAAAATGCGTCAAAAAGGCACAAGCTCGGTCTGGTCGTTTATTAGCGGGATTCCTGGATTCAGTTTTGCTTTGTGAATCTCTAATGACTCCAAAAGGTTCATATTACGGCCCTTTTTCACACAATGCAAGACAGAAAGTACATCCATATTTTTAATTTTTAGACTTAATATGCCGAAAAAGGTCAGGTTCAATTAAATATATATATATATAATCAAGAAGTCCAATAACCCTTTATTCGGGTGTAGAACAATAAAAAAATAAAAATAAAATTAATTAAATTTAAACAAATAAATAAATGTAAATTGTCTGTTCCATACAAAAGATTCCTCCACTCTTTCTTGTTCCTCGCTAGCTTTTTTGCCTCGTTCCAAGTGAGTCCTTTTTCATTAAGGTGTGCTGCCACTGTACTATCCCAGGTTTTTTTCGGTCTACCTCTCATCCTCTTGTATTGCACTCTTGCTTCCCAAATTTCTTTTACTGGAACATTTTTCATCCTCTGTAGGTGCCCCCACCAGCTTGCTTGTCTTTTTCCTATAAACTCTCCAATTGGTTCAATATCCAGGTCTCTTCTAATTATTTCGTTCCTTATTCTATCTCTTCTAGTTATTCCTTTTACTTTTCTTAGGTATTTCATTTCACTTGCTTGTATTTTACTTTGTTGTTGTTTCGACAATACCCAGCTTTTGATCCATAGGTCAATATTGGTCTGTAAATCGCTTTATACACGTTTAATTTTGTCTTGTTCGATACTTTCTTCCTGCTTAGGAAACCTTTGTTCATTGCATAATAGATATTGTTGGCTTTTTCAATTCTTTTATTTATTTCGGCATCATTTTTGCCTCTCTCTCCTATTAATATTCCTAGATATTTATACGAGTCTACTTGTTCTAGTTGTGTTCCTTCTATGCAGATATTAGCGCTAATTTTTTCATCTGATACAACCATCACCTTAGTTTTACTTATATTGAGTTTCATTTTATTTTTCAATAGTACTTCATTCCATATGTTTACATTTTTTTGTAGGTCTTGCTCATTATTCGCAAAGAGAACTACGTCATCTGCAAATGCACATTCTGTTATAAATACATTTTGTAAGTGTCTGTATCCGATTGCCATTGGTTTAGTATGTTTATTGAACTCTCTTATAATATCATCCATGAATGTTATACATAATAATGGACTGAGTCCTCCACCTTGCCTCACTCCTTCTTTTGTTTCGAACATCTCTGACATCAAATTACCTTTTATAACATAGTTGTTGCATCTCTTATATAATCCTTTGATTACTGCCAATAGCTTGCTGTTAACATTTCTATTTTCTAGAATTTTCCAAATTTTGTCTCTCGGAACTCTGTCAAATGCCTTTTCCATATCTAAGAAGGCCACATATATTTTCTTACGAGCTGTTAAGTTCTTGGTTGCTAGATCTGTTATTGTAAATATATGGTCTTGGACACTTCTACCTTTTCGGAAGCCGCTTTGTGATGGTGTTAAGGAACTATCCACTATATTTCTTAGTTTCGTTTCTATCATTCGTTCATATATTTTTAAGGCAGTGCTTAGTATCGTAATGCCTCTATAGTTGTTACACACTTGTTTATCGCCATGTTTGTATATAGGTAAAATCAGGCCTATTGTCCAGTCTTTTGGGATTGTTTCCTCCTTCCATGCCGTTTTATAAATCTCTAGTAGCACCTGAATCCCTAAGTCCCCCACATTTTTTATCATCTCTGTTGTTATTTTGTTTACGCCAGGAGCTTTGCCATTTTTCGTCAGTTTTATTGCTTCCATTAGTTCTTCTTTTGTAAGACCTATTTCTTCTCGTTCATTCTCTTTTGCTTTGTCCTTATCTCTTATCGTTTCATGCTTGTTCATTTCGTTCAATAGCTTTTCGAAATATTCCTTCCATCTCTTCATTATATCCCCTTCATTTCTTAGTATAATACCTCCTTCCGTTTTTATTTCCATTTGGTCATTTGTTTCCTTCTTCCTTGGGTTTTTTTAGTGTTTTATAAAAAAGTTTCTGGTTCCCTTTGCTGTCACATTCTAGTTTTTCTCCAAAATCATTCCAAGTACTCCGCTTTTCCTCAATTACCATTCTCTTGACTTTTTGTCTTAGTTCTTTGTATTTGGTATAATTTTCTTCTGTCTTATGGACCAGGTATTTGTGCCAAGTTTGTTTCTTTATTCTTACTTGTTCTCTAATTGTTTCTGTCCACCAAGCTGTTTCTTTATATTGTTTTTCATTTTTTTACTTACACCGCATGCTTCTTTAGCTGCATTGATTACCGTTTCCTTAAATGTGTTCCACATCTCTTCCAATTTCATGTTTTTTATGTTTTTTAATATGTCCTCCATCTTCCAGGATAATATATCTTCATATTTTTTGGCTATATCTTTGTTTCTTAACTGATAATTTCGTATATATTCGCATGGGATTTGTACCTCTCTCCTAGTTTTGCTTTCAGTTGACACTCCTGTATCTCTTATTTTAGCTACAACCAGATAGTGATCACTATTTATTTCGTAACCTCTATATACTCGTGTGTCAATCACCATTTTTTATTATCTTTTTCGACTATGATGTAATCAATTATTGATTTTTCTTTCCTGCTTGGTTCCTCCCTTGTATATTTATGTATATCTTTATGCAAAAATAAAGTATTGCTTATTATCAGATTGTGTACTTGGCAAAAATCTAAAAGTCTTCGTCCATTGTTATTTCTTTTTTCTTCTCCATACATACCTATAGTTTCTGCATATAATGCATCTTTTCTGCCCACTCTTCCGTTTAGGTCCCCCAACAAATATATTTCACCCTTAGCTTCGTCTACTATTAGTCCTAGATCTACCCAAAATGCGTCTTTCTTTTTAGCATTTACTTCTTCGTCGGGTCCGTAAACAGCAATTATTGTTTTTGTGTGGTCCATCTTCTTCCATTCTATTACTAGAATTCGCTCTGACACTGGTTCCCACTTTTGTATTGCGCTTGTAAGTGCCGAATTTATAATACACCCAATTACAGCAGATGCTCTTTCATTCACTCCCACTCCACTATAAATTAGTGTATGATTATTTGTTAGTGCGACCAGTCCAGTTCCCTTCTTTTTCGTTTCAGTTATTACTAACAAATCTAATTTCGCTTTATCAAATTCACTACATAGTTCCATTTCTTTCCCATTTGTAGCTCCTAATCTTATGAACGTATTGTTTTTGGTTTCCTTATATATTAAAAAAACAAAATATAACCGTCGCATTTAAACCACAATTAAAACTTAAATATGAAATTTTCAAGCCGAAAACAAAATCCAATATTCACAATAAATCCGGGAAATATAAGTTAACATGTCAGTCGTGTAAAGGTGTGTACATAGGACAGTCTGGTAGAAATTGTAAATTTTTGTAAAACAAAAATAACATATTAGATATACGCTCTGTATGTTTTTGAGTTTACGTGAAGTGATTATTACACTAAAAATGACTGTTATTCAGTTTGTTATTGATAATGAGCACTTTGTGTCTCGAAAGGTACATCTAACGATAAAAATAAAAAAGTGTAGTAAGGAATAACAGTCTTTTTTAGTGTTAGAGCGTATAAATTAAAACAAGATAAATCCACATTTTCTAATCACCTCATAGAAGAAGAACATACTTTTAGTGAAGATGTACTTTCAGTCTTACATTGTGTATAAAAGGGCCGTAAAAGTCTACAGGAGTCATTAGAGATTCACAAAGTAAAACTAAATCCCGCTAATAAACGACCAGACCTAAAAATGCGCCTCTTTTTGGCGCATATTTACCTGATGCGCCAGGCTTGTAAACGAATTTAATGTGAAGTCCAAAAAAACTCTTAATTTTCAGAATAATACAATAACCACCAAACAAATATTATTAGATGCATTTTTTCCCCTTGATAAATCGGCTATTTCTATTCACTTATGACTAAATTTAACAATACAAATAATTAGTGAAATTTAACCAAGTGTTTTCTTTATTAAATCATAGTTAAATATATTTCACCACGTGAAAGATGAGAAACTTGTTCAAGATAATACAAATAATATTTACGTATGCGCGATAAATTTTGCGAATACGAAAATAGAAAAGTAAGTGAAATATTTTTCTGTTGGAAACTTAAGATTGCTTGAGTATTTAAAAAATAAATTGCTTAAGTGTTTAAAAATGATTGCATAATCTAACATCCGTCGGGATATTAGTTTGGGAAGTAGTTGTTTCAATGAGTGTTTGCATTAGACTCTGTAAGACAAATTAGTTATAGATTGCAAAAATAACCACACTTTCAACACTTTTGAAATATTGGCAATTTCATTCATACTTTGTGTTTTAACGTTAATAAGCACTATATATTTACCCAAGGAATGAAAACAATAATTAAACTTAATTATGCGCTCCTATTATTCATTACATTATCGTCGATTCAACAGAACACTTTTAAAAATCAATGGGCGCGCGAGTAGGTCATTGATGTTCTCCTGACTAGCGTACGTTTTCCAGAATACCAAAAACTAGGGCAGGAGTAACGTACACAATCACATAGATGGGAAAAGGTCACCTGTTGCTCGGGCTCAATAAATTATACGGATTGTTACAAATTGCCTTCACCACTTTTTTCTTGCTAACGCACGTGCGAATTATTAAATAAATAAACTGTTTTAGTTTTTGAATTAATTAGTGTTAGAAAATATTTTTTAACACCAACACAAATTCTAAATACACGATTGAATGTATAGTGATTTAAAATGTATATACAGGGTGATTCAGAATCTGAGTATAAATATTTCAAATCTTGTTCGGGGGCTTATTTAAAGGTAATACATTTTCATTCGATTTAAAGTTTGTAAAATATTAGTATATTGTATAATGAGCATGTAATTACGACCATTTCTTAAGAGTATGAAATAGTCATTCCATGCGAAGTGTACACTACTTTTTCGACGATTATATACGTACAGAGAGTTCTATGTAAATCTGCACATGCCAGAAAAATGTCAATGTAAATGTTCCAATATTCGATTTGTTTTAGGACACATCATTGAGTTAGTCGATTATTGAAATATATCGATATAATCGATTAATTTGCGGAAATTAGTATATACTAATTTAAGTAATTATTTGATCGGGTAAATTAGTAATTACTAATTAGTAATTACTAATTTAAGCGATTATTTGATCGGGTAAAATAGTAAATACTAATTTAAACGATCATTTTATCGGGTAAATATACTAATTTAAGCTATTATTTGACCGGGTAAAATAGTAAATACTAACATAAATAAGACACTTAAACTTTGTTTGTATAACTGAGGTTTTTTTTATTGTGACTATAGTTTCGACAACTTTAACTTGTCATTATCAGACTACAAGACTCAGACTCACTTGTAGTCTGATAATGACAAGTTAAAGTTGTCGAAACTATAGTCACAATATACCTCAGTTATAATATATTCCATTTGTTTCTGGATCTCGCCTAGCTATGGAAAAGTGACAGTTTAAGTATTGTAAATGGGGCTGGTTGTGTTTTAAATCAGGGTTTTTAAATGTCACTGTCAGATGTTCGATTTTAAGGTTATAATTTCTGACTATTGTGATCTTACACTGTTGCCTGTTTTACAAATTTTCAGATATAAAAGGATAATAACATGCAGTTTTAAGATTAACAAAATTTACTACTTGGTTTTTGTACATACAAACACAGCAATAATATTGTATATAACAAATATATAGATATATATCTCCCTACCTGAAACGTAATTATCTTTAATTAAATATATATGATAATTAAAATACTAGACATACCCCAAAAATATCTATTAAAATCGTAATAATATTGTGATGCTGTAGATTTGGATTACTTTGCCTAAAATGTTTGTAGGATTTCAGAATTTGTAACCTTTTTGATTCAGAGATAATCTTTGGCATGTTAATATTTAATATGTGCCTGAAATTATTTTTCACTTTGACATTGACACAGCATTGCAACACTAGATTAATTTGATTTAATAATAAAATGCTCGAAGAAGCGACCGCGTGGCGAAATAATTGTTGCACGATTAACAATAAACCTCTTGAAAATTAAAAAGAGGATTACTTATGATATCATAAATTATTGCAACACTGTTAAAATAAGGAATCAGGAGTGGCAATTTATAAAAAATGTAAATGTTGATACTGCAACATAACAACACGAAAGCATGGCTAGGCGAGATCCAGAAACAAATGGAACGGTGTATATACAAACAAAGTTTAAGTGTCTTATTTATGTTAATAATGATGTATAACGAAGTAGAAGCCTTAACAGTTAACAGTTTAGTAAATACTAGTCTAAGCGATTTTTTCGAGGGGCAAATTACTAATTAGTATAATAAAATTATTGACTATTATCTCGGTATACTGGACTATTAATTATTATAAACAAATGTATCTCTTATTATCTCTCTAGAGAGGACTGCTAATTATAATATAGTAATATTATTAATTACCTATTTGACGGTTGTTTTGAATTTCATTAAATAAATTATCAAATAATTATAATTATATAAAAATTCTAATCTTCAATACTAACAAACATCCCCTCAGGGAAAAAACGCTCATAAAATCACGGGCCTAAAAACAAACACTAAAAATCATTCCCTCAAAAAACTACACCTTAAAAGACCACCCCTTGTAAAAACATTTATTAAAAATTACACCTACGGAAACAATATACGCCATAAAAAACTACCCCATGTAAAACGATATATGGAAAATCAGCCCCACTCTCGAAAAAACATCTCCCGAAAAGAACAATCCCCCTAAAAATCATCCTTGCGGAAAGCCGTTCCTGAAATTCATCCCCCGAAATAACTACCCATAAAAAAACATTGCTTGTAATATTACTGACTCCCAAGAATCCCCCCCTTGAAACACATTCTTGGAAAACCAGTTCCAGAAAAAAAAACACCCCGTTTTGTTTTACAAGATCATTTTATATCGCTTGTTGTTTTTTTAAATTTTAACCGCCCCCCGTTCATCATATGGTAGGATAACTACTAATTTTCAACTATTAAGTTAATCGATTATCAAAATATCTCGTTTCAAAATAATCGATTATTAAAATATATCGATTATTCCCATCACTAGTTCTAATGCAAATTAGGACTAATGTAAATTGGACACATGTAACGTCAAAATAATATATGTCAGTTCTTAAATCTTTTGCGTTTCTGGTAAATGCAGTATATGAAAAAAAATGGAACACATTTTTTCACCCAAAGCAAGTCATTATAAGTTACACAGTCAATAAAGTAATTAATACACCAACATTATCTTTAATGATTATTTAGTTTTCTATAAAAGAAAACTGAAAAGTTTGCCAAACGAAGCAGCACACCTACTACCCCCAGTGTCGTGCTGGCGGCAGATCTAGGGCAGCACTCATAAACATTTTAACCCGCCTGGGGAGGCGGGGGACGCTCATCACATTTAGAATATTTATATTTAAATTGACTACCTTCCGTACGACATTTTTGCTGGTACATCCGAAGCAACGTTGAATTGAAATTCTTGATAATCTCAATTGAAATTGAAGCAATGTATAAACTTATCTTTAAATATTATTAGCAGGAACTTGGAAATGATAGTAAATATGTCAAAACTCGGGTCGTAGAATTATTAAAATAAAATGATGAAAAACATTGAAACACATCTCAATATTGAATAATTAGCAGGAATCTGTTTTTCTATTATTTTTGCATTTAAGTAAATTGTGTTCTCCTCTTATTTATTTTTCTTACATTCCATTAGTGATGTTGGCGATTGATGAATGACAATGAAGAACGACATTTCATTTTGACTTTACATGTAAATTGCGTTAAAACTACTAAAATAGTAGCCAATTAATAGTAAATTGTTTGACAAGTTTTCAAAGCTTCGGTTTGCATGCGAATACCAATTTGCATTTACAAGCCCGCAGGGCGACTAAATGCAAGGTATGAGCATGCAATGTAGCTTTCAGAACGTGTTTAAGAGGGCTAATTTTTGCTGGTCATGTGTTTCTGGGTTACGAGATGGCGCAGAAATAGCAAAATTGCAGAAAGTAGTTTTGACTATGTATTGCTTTATAGTGCCTTCCGAATTTTATCACAACGAGTAATTAAAATAATGAGTGCAGAGTGCGTTGTTTGTTTGTTTACATAATGCCGTGCGAATGAATGAATGGGTAGTGAATTACAGAAGACACAAGTAAACTGGATAAATATTCACGATTTTAATTTCTATCGACATACATACAACTGTATAACAAAACAGTTCCCTTTTCAGTTTGATTTTCCATATGAGTATATACAGGGAGTTTTTCTTTAAAGTATACGTATTCTAAATTCAGATTATTTTCTTTAAATATTTAGATGTTCGTTGTTTTTTAAAAGAGTTCAAATTAAATTTTTAACGAGTGTTTTCCACTCCTAGACTAAGCATGAAGTAAAATTTCGAGTTTATAAAAGCCCCGTGAAAATTTGTCGAGGGTCGCGCAGCGACCCGAGACAATTTTTTTGGGCTTTTCTAAACTCGAAATTTTACTTCATGCGCCACGCGTATAAAACACTAAAATACTGTGAAATTTATGTATATTTGAACCTCACTTGAAGTCAGTGTTTTATACGCGTGGCGCATGAAGTAAAATTTCGAATTTAGAAAAGCCCAGAAAATTAGTCTCGGGTCGCTGCGCGACCCTCGACAAATTTTCACGGGGCTTTTCTAAACTTGAAATTTCCCTTCATGCTTAGTCTGGGAGTGGAAAACACTCGCTTAAAGCATCAAATTGAACTCTTTTAAAAAACAACGGATATCGAAAAATGTACAGCTTATGCAAATGAAGCACACAAAAGAAATAGATGCGAACACGAGAGGAAGTCTACCCTCTAAGCTGGGTAGGCGGCACTTCAAGCTGAGTAGGCTAAGCCGCCGCGCGAGAAATTACAATAGCCCAATTCGATCTTAAGCGGCTAAGCTGACTAAGTGCCTTGGTAATCAAGTCACCGAGTGTCGCACATTCAATTTGATAAATAAATGAAAAAGAAATTTTTCCGACTCATCACTTGAATCAACATATACCGGCATTCCACATTCCTATTCAAAACATGAATCCAGAAATGCACTAATATTTAAAGAATGTATTGGGAAATATTTTAATAATGTCTTTCTTTGTTGTGTATCAACAACATAATCAATGAACAGTCTGCGTCAGAAAAATTACATTCGCAATTCAAGGCCGCGCACAGGGAACCCGTGTCGCGACAAATGCCGTACCCGAATTCTACATATCAAACCCAATTTTTTTTACATGTTTTTGTAAATTACAGTACAATTTTAAGATATTACTGAAATAGCACGATGCTGCCCCCTTTTTATTAAAAGCAAAATCAAAATTTACATTGCTCTTATGGAGATTTCTAAGCAACGATTTATTTTGTTTATCATTTATTTTAGATTAATCTATTTAATACAACATGTTTATATTAATTACTTCAATAAATTAAAGCAATATGAAGAAGAAATAATGTTTACTACGGAAATATTGCATGTGTTAATGTGATTATTTAAGAGTGTTCCATTATTTGATGTATATATAATTTAAGAAACATTTAAAAAAGAAAGAATAGTGTCAATTTATTTGCAAAGCTTCAATGTGCAATATGTATAAGTTTCAAAGATCTATTTTCATTATTGTGGAAGAATAGTCGTTGTTCTTTGTTATGGCTAAATAACATGTAAATGTCCGACCTTAACACTCTGCTTTTCCTACGACCAAACAGCGGCAGCGTTAATTGTTCTTCGTCACTACTCATTTTATTTTCATAATTTTGACACACGTTTGAGGATTCAATTTTCAAGCGTGACATTACTTGTCAAAATACAAATATACAATTGACAACTTTCAATGCAAAGGTATTGCAACGGTATGTCTGTTATCTGGAGCGGTCGTAGGAAAATTGAATTTAATGCTTTGATGTGTTTCAGAACAAATCGAACATACTAAAATGTACATTAAACAGTTTTTGGCATGTTTGGTGTTACCCCTGTATATTTAAAATAATAAGTTCTATTTATTATCAAACTATCACTACTTTTCGTCATTTTATCATTTAAACGGACAATTCTGCACGCATTTCTTCTGTTTTTTTTTTAATATGTAGTCTGATGTGTCCCTCTCGAACTAATGCTAGGCCTACGCTCCAATGTCTCGTTCTTACACTGAACCGCACAACGGCACTCGATCGGCACTCGACTTGAGAGGGAAAAACTTTCAATTTCGATTTATACCTAACTTTTTCGGTACTTTTAAACGTCGCGAGTGGTCTTAACATGTCAGGAGTGCTGATTTGCCTCGATATTGACATATCCGTGGGGCCATAGGTCTGTGTAGTCAAGCCTAGCGTATGCAATTTGGAATTTCAGACGTTTTCATTTCATAATAGGTGTAGAAAATAGTTATTTAGTTAAATAATGTGTGAAGTAGGGCTTTTGGGGACGATTTCGAGTTTAGGCCACACGCCATTAGGCGAGTGCCCTAATCGCAAAGAGTATAACATTTTATCTACGACATACGACCAGTATTTTCAATATTATATACCGGGTGTTGACTTGGCGGACACAACATAGGAAATCGCACGTTAATTTTAAATTGTTGAAATATTGGCTTCCCTATCTATTTTAGACACAAAATGTATTTACTTTTTTGTAGAGGGAAAAATTCTAAATTTATAAATGTTCACACTAAACACTTTACGTTTCTCTAAGTTAAAATAATTAAGAAAAAGTAATGTGATTTTATCAAAATAAAGACATACCATGGACTTGATACAACAATTGCGGATATTCCCTGTTTTTTTTTAAGTTTAATTTAGAACTTTAAACAAGTGTTTTCCACTCCCAGACTAAGCATGAAGTAAAATTTCGAGTTTAGAAAAGCCCCGTGAAAATTTGTCGAGGGTCGCGCAGCGACCCGAGACAAATTTTCTGGGCTTTTCTAAACTCGAAATTTTACTTCATGCGCCACGCGTATAAATCACTATAATATTATCAAATTTATATATATTCGAACTTCACTTAAAATCTGAGTTTTATAAGCGTGGCGCATGAAGTAAAATTTCGAGTTTAGAAAAGCCCAGAAAATTTGTCTCGGGTCGCTGCGCGACCCTCGACAAATTTTCACGGGGCTTTTCTAAACTCGAAATTTTACTTCATGCTTAGCCTGGGAGTGGAAAACACTCGTTTAAAGCTTCAAATTGAACTCTTTTAAAAATCAACAAATGTCAGAAAATTAACAGCTAAAATAATTAAGAAAAAGTAATGTAATTTTATAAAAATATTGACATACCATGGAATTGAAACAATTGCGGATATTCCTTGTTTTTTTTTAAAGTTCAATTAAAAACTTTAAAAAGTGTTTTCTACTCCCAGACTAAGCATGAAGTAAAATTTCGTGTTTAGAAATGCCCCGTGAAAATTTGTCTCGGGTCGCGCAGCGACCCGATACAAATTTTCTGGGCTTTTCTACACTCGAAATTTTACTTCATGCGCCACGCGTATAAATCACTATAATATTGTCAAATTTATGTTTATTCGAAGTTCACTTAAAATCTGTTTTATAAGCGTGGCGCATGAAGTAAAATTTCGAGTTTAGAAAAGCCCAGAAAATTTGTCTCGGGTCGCTACGCGACCCTCGACAAATTTTCACGGGGCTTTTCTAAACTCGAAATTTTACTTCATGCTTAGTCTGGGAGTAGAAAACACTCATTTAAAGCTTCAAATTGAACTCTTTTAAAAATTATTAAATGTCAGAAAATTAACAGCTAAAATAATTAAGAAAAAGTAATGTGATTTTATAAAAATAATGACATACCATGGAATTAATACAACAATTGCGGATATTCCCTGTTTTTATTTTAAGTTTAATTTAAATCTCTAAACAAGTGTTTTCCACTCCCAGACTAAACATGAAGTTAAATGGAGAGTTTAGAAAAGCCCCGTGAAAATTTGTCGAGGGTTGCGCAGTGACCTGAGACAAATTTTCTGGGCTTTTCTAAACTCGAAATTTTACTTCATGCGCCACGCGTATAAAACACTGATTTCAAGTGAGGTTCAAATATACATAGATTTCATAATATTTTAGTGTTTTATACGCGTGGCGCATGAAGTAAAATTTCGAGTTTAGAAAAGCCCCGTGAAAATTTGTCGAGGGTCGCGCAGCGACCCGTGACAAATTTTCTGGGCTTTTCTAAACTCGAAATTTTACTTCATGCTTAGTCTGGGAGTGGAAAACACTAGTTTAGAGCTTCAAATTGAACTCTTTTAAAAATTAACAAATGTCAGTAAATTAACAGCTAAAATAATTAAGAAAACGTAATGTTATTTTATAAAAATAATTATATTTTTCTTGTATAGTGTTAATCATTTCGAAAACATTTACTTTAATCAAGTGACTACGATATCTTTTGCCATTTCGACATCCGCAGTTGTTTCAACTCCATGGCATGTCATTATTTTTATGAAATCACATTATTTTTTCCTAATTATTTTAACTTAGAGAAACGTAAAGTGATAAACGTTAACACGAATGAATTCAGAATTTTTTCCTCTACAAAATGTTCCCTTTCTAAAATAAATAAGAGAGCCAAAATTTGCACATTTCAAAATTTACATGGGATTTCCTATGTTGCGTCTGCCAAGTCAACGCCCGGTATACAGTTAATCCATTGACATAATTTTTTTATTATCAAACACATGTAAATAAATATAATGTGTGCATGTATAAACAGTAGGTATCGTGGTATCGCGTATAGAATATAAAAGGAGCCCTATAAAATAATTAATAATTTACAAATTAAGCGCAAAATCAATATTTAATGCTCGCGTTATAGCAGACCAAACCGAACGCAACAATAGGCCTAACAATGTTATCTTAATGATGTCGGTTCGTCGGTTTGTGGCACGATTTCAGCGACATGGGACATTCAACAAATTTTGTTATTCTATAATATCTCGCGACCAGTTAATAATGGGTGAACACCGGAAACCGGAAGTGAATGTTTACTCTTAGGGTTGTTTTCGTATCTCGTAAATGACTAGTCAAAAGATCTTTGAAATAAAAGTTGTAGAGAACCAAAAAAAAATAAATATTTAATGAGTACATGTTTCTGCCGTAGCTCTTTTAGTTTTCTTGAATATGGCAAATATGATTTTTTTTAAACATCGTTTAACCTCTTATCTGAGAAAAAAAAGGTGGTCTTGGTACCAATTAAAAATTCTTCACTCCTCTCCTAATTAGAGCGAAACAACAACAAAAATGTCATTGAGCTAGCTTAATTTTGACGGCAGATATAAATATTTTTTAGTTTTAGTTCTCATTGATCACTTGATGAAATATTTTAACTAATATTTGAATTTGAATTAAAGGCACTTGGTTTGTTTCACGAATTTCTATATTATTCAACTAGTTTCGACTTATTCTCATTTTCAAGGAAACAATCCAAGTGCCTTTAATTCAAATTCAAATATTTTTTAGTTGTTTTTACTTTCAGAAATTTGCGATTTTCAAGGATGGGAAATACGAGAATAGACGTTCTTTTGATTTTTGGTGAAAACAAAAATTATCAATGTTTTAATACTGATGTTATGTTATTGTTGAACAACGTGTTCGTTTGAAACTTTACAATAAATTAATGTTTCATACGCCTGACATAATGAATCAATGTTTTATACGCCTGGCGCATAAAGTAAATATTTCGATTTTAGATAAACTTAAAAATTTGAGTTTGTCGGCACTTACTTCTTCGCGGCACTGGAAATCCAAGATTTAAGGCTTTTTAAACTCGAAATATGTATCTTGAACAAGTTTCTCATCTTTTACGTGGTGAAATATATTTAACTGTGATTTAAAAAGGAACACACTTGGTTAAATTTCACTAATATTAGTGAAATTTAACCGTGTTTTCATTTTTAAATCAATCGAAATATGTACTTTATTCTTAATTATGGGGTGGAATTATAATATTTGAAATAGAACAACGCAGTTGGAAGGGTTTCACTTTTATTGTTGAACACTGCAACATGTTTCACCACACAGTGGCTTCATCAGGCAGATGAAATAATCATTATTTCATCTGCCTGATGAAGCCACTGTGTGGTGAAACATTTTGCAGTGTTCAACAATAAAAGTGAAACCCTCCCAACTGCGTTGTTTTATTTCAAATAGTATTATGGAGTTTCATCATGTATCCGCCTCACCAATTAAATAGGAATTATAATTTTCAAGTATTTAATTATGTATAACGAAATAGATGCCTTCGCCATTAATGCTTTTAGTTTGATATTCCATATTAGTATTTATAATATTGTAGACAACCGGTTAAATTCTAGCAACATACAATCCATCTTCATGTTGCAAATAACTACATAAATGATATAAATGGTGACTATTAAATATCAATTATAATCATACATGACTTAAAATCCTAGACTCTAAGTTTAGCGGCTAACACAGTAAACTGTCGCTTGCTGCATTCCTTAATTTGGTAAATTGCAATGAAACACAAAAAGAATAGATGCGAACACGAGACGAAGATATCTCCACACTCTAAGCTGAGTAGGCGACACTCCAAGCTGAGTAGGCTAAGCCGCCGCGCGTCGTATAAAAAATGGAAAATTACAATAAACCAATTCGAACTCTGCACGCTAAGCTGACTAGGTGCCTCGGTAATCAAATCGCCGAGTTCCACACATTTTGTTTGGTAAATAAATGAAAAAGGCATTTTTCATCACTTAAATCTACACATACTCATCACTCATCACTTAAATCTACACATACTCATCACTTAAATCTACACATACCGGCGTTCCACATTCCTATTTAAAACATGAATCCAGAAATGCACTTATATTTACAAAATGTATTGGGAAATATTTTAATAATGTCTTTCATTGTTGTGTATCAATAACATAATCAATGGACGGTCCGCGGCAGAAATAATAACATTCGCAATTCAAGGTCAGGTGCCGGGAGCCCGTGTCTCGACAAATGCCGTACACGAATTTTACATATCAAACCCAATATATTTTCACATGTTTTTGGAAATCACAGTATATTTATATGATATTACTAAAATGGCACGATGCTGCTCCCTATTTATTAAAAGCATAATTAAAATTGACATTGCTCTAATGGAGATTTCTAAGCAACGATTAATTTTATTTATCATTTATTTTAGATCAATTTATTTAATACAACATGCTTATATTAATTACTTCAATAAATTAAAAGAATATTAAAAAGAAATAAGGTTTCGTATGAAAGTATTTCACAGATTTATGTGATTATTTAACAGTGTTCCGTTATTTAATTTATACTTAATTTAAGAAACATTGTTTTAAAAAAAATGTGTCAATTTATTCGCAAAGCTTCAATGTAAAATATGTATAAGTTTCAAAGCTTTATTTTCAGTATTATGAAAGTTTAATCGTTGTTCATTCTTATGGCTAAATAACATGTGAATTTCCGACCTCAAGTGAAAACGCTTATCAATAGGGTTCTTGCAAGTTTGTTTTTTTTGTCTTAATTAATTCTTTAGAAGAAAAAAAAAATTATGTCCTATGTGTTTTGTTTATTTTTTACTTAATTTTTAAATTATTATGTATTATGTAATAAAACCGTCAATTCCCTGAAGATCCTTACTTGGGTGACAAAAATCTTAAAACGTTTATGAAAGAGGAATAATGAAGCTCGTGGAGAAATGGATGAAAGTCATTAAACAAAATGTAACGTATTTCGACGATTCAAATCATTTTTCTGATAAAAAAATGCGTTTGAAATGAACTGGCCCATTATTAATAAGGGATTTGTATAATACAAATTATTAACCAATCAATAATCATAAAATATTAGTTTTCCCAATAGAATACACATTAACTTCAGTATTAATCATACATTTGTTTTATATATCAGATTTGCGAAATAATTTATGTTCCTCCACATATTAAGGCTAGATTTAATCAAACTTACTTTGCATATAGCTGCAACGCATATGAGCAAAAAGTGGAGCTGAAAGCTAAATTAAAAATGATGTAATCATATTTAATTTAAATAAGGTCACCACCTAGGAGAAACATTGCTCCGATCCACCCTCTTGCTTGGCATACCCAATCCAATATGTGTAATTAAAATTAACCAGCGGCGTTAATTAGTGAATCTCGTAAATACTGTAGCATAATAGGGGTTTTGCGTTGTTAAAAAAAGAATACTTTCGCTAACTGGCAAACTACCGGTAAACATCGTACTTCATTATTCGTCATTTACCAGAGAGAAGTTATTTTGTTATTACTAGGCGGAAAACTTGATCAGGCTGTGCTAAATTTTACACTATGCGCATAACTAGTTTCGTTAACGTAAACTTTATACCAGAGCTGGGACGAACCCTCGTAATAAGGATTTGAATTACGAATCCGAATCACCTAATATGATTCGAATCACGAATACTCGAATACTGAATTCGTAAGAGATAAATATGATTCGAATCAAAGATTCGAATCCTGTTTTTTCGAATCACGAATACAAATCCTTTAAGAATAAATTTGATTTTATTATTTTTTAGCAATCATTAATATATAAATATCGTTACCAGTTGTTTTAACAAAAATAGTCAAAACCTAATTATTTATTATTAACACTGAACATCGTTGATAACAGACTAAATATCTGATTCCCTGTCACTCTGATTAAAGATGTATTTGTGTGTTTTTAAACTTCACTTCAAATCAGTGTTTTGTACGCGTGGTTCATGAAGTAAAATTTCGAGTTTAGAAAAGCCCGAAAATTTGTCTCGGGTCGCTGTGCGACCCTCGACAAATTTTCACGGGGCTTTTCTAAACTCGAAATTTTACTTCATGCATAGCCTGGGAGTGGAAACACCCGTTCAAAACTTCAAGTTGAACTCTATTAAAAAATCTACTGAATATCATTTAAACCGGGAAAGTCAGAGAAAAGTCATGGAATTATATTCAAATTGACGAAAACGCTAACAAAAAAGCCATTTGATATTATTAAATTTGTAAAAATCAGCAGGCAAATTACAAAACACGTAAAAATTTAGAAAATTAACTTAAATATTGACAAAAACAATGAAAACAATTTAACAAAATGGTGGTTTCCCACAGAAGAAAGTTATATTAAAATGTCAGGGAAAAAATCTTAAATCAGGGAAATGCCGGAAAAATGTAACATGTCAGATTGTGGCTACCATGTCAGTTTTACTTTAAATAATCTTAAACAAAATTTTGAAAACTACATTATTATCTTTAAAAACATTTTTAGTCATTTAATGTTCCTATCAAAGCATTCAGTTTGAAGTTTCGAACAAGCGTTTCCACTCCCAGACTAAGCATGAAGTAAAATTTCGAGTTTAGAAAAGCCCCGCGTAGAAAATTTGTCGAGGGTCGCGCAGCGACCCGAGACAAATTTTCACGGGGCTTTTCTAAACTCGAAATTTTACTTCATGCGCCACGCGTATAAAACAGTGATTTAACGAGAAATTTAAAAACACACATAAGACATTTTTCAAGTTAATCCTCACAATTAATTCGAATTATTTTTGACGATTCAAAACATTTTGTAAATATTCGAATCCTTTTATAAATATTCGAATCCTTTTATAAGGATTCGAATCACTCACATTTGGATTCGAATACAAATCCTCTTAAAAAAAATGTAACTAATCCGGATCACGAATTCAGTTGAACTAAAGTATTCGAATGCCTCTTTTGAATCCTCTAAAGGGATTTGAATCCAAGATTCGATTCCTGAATGATTCGAATCCTGCCCAGCTCTGCTTTATACATTGTATATTTAAAGTTTCTTTATCAATAAATTGAGCAAAGGCTATCCAATTTTAATTAAAATATTAATTAATATTTTTACCTGGATCTTTTTGTGAATGCGTTCGCGATATTATCCGCACTAGCAAACAATAGACCCTACGTAAAACCACAAATCTCCATTTAACGTCCCTGATTTAATTATTATTTACCTTAGTCCATTCAGATTTAAATATTAAGCATTAGCGATACTAAATTAATTTAAAATCTGAGATTCACGAATCCAATTTCTTTGTTCTCTGATGTTTATTTTCCAAACGTTGTCAGTATGGATCTAGTGACGTGAAGTATTGTGTTTTGTCTTTCCTAATTAATTGTGGATCCCCTGTGTAAAACAATTTTTATTTTCAAAGGAAAAGGATTGTACGCAACGACTAATATAGGGTGGGCGATGTCTTGGAAGCTGTTTGAACTACGACTTTATTTTTACTTTCATTATATTTGACATCTGATGTATGACAGTTCTTCAGTATACAACACCCGGTTAACGAAATGACATGCTATATGCTCGATGAACGTTGGGAAATGTTAAAAATTGACTTTGAATGTAATTCGTGTATTGCAGAATCAGTGCGAAAATTGCGTACAAATTTCGGTTGCGAATATGCACCAAATGCAAGTGTTCTGAAGAAATTTGTGCACAAAGTTCGTGAAACTGGTAAGCTGGTGAACCGTACTAAAGTTCCACATGCTCGTCCGGTTCGTACACCCGAGAATATTGCTGCTGTAGCCCGTAGTGTGCAAGCCAACCCGAGAACATCGACTCGTCATCGCTCTCAGCAATTGAACATTAGTCGCACTACCTTGAGGCGTATTTTGCATAAAGACATCTGTTTATTCGCCTATAAGGTCCAAATTACACAGCAGTTAAAGAGAGTTGACCATCCACTACGATACAACTTTGCTAATTGGGCCTTAGAGCAGCTGGAAGCCGATGGTGAATTTTGGCGAAAAATTATCTTTTGCGATGAAGCGCATTTTCACCTCGGGGGCTATGTAAACAAGCAAAACTTCAGGATTTGGGCATCGGAAAACCCACACGTGGTCGTTGAGGAGCCAACGCATCCCGAACGAGTGACTGGGCCGATGATGCTGCCAGCCCATAATCCGCACCAATTATGGGCTGGCAGCATCATCGGCCCATTTTTCTTTGAATCTGTAAAAACGGTCAACGGAAACCGCTATAGGACCATGATAGCAAACTTTTTTTGGGAACAAATTGCTGGTTTGGATGTGGGCAGCATCTGGTTCCAACAAGATGGGGCGACATGCCACACTAGCAACGAAACTATCGACTTATTGCGGTCAAAGTTCGAAAATCATGTAATCAGCCGTCGGGTAGATCTGAATTGGCCAGCAAGGAGCTGCGATTTGACGCCCATGGACTATTATCTCTGGGGTGCTGTTAAAGAACGTTGTTATGCCAACGATCCAGCAACGATTGACGATCTTAAAGTCAATATCCAAGATGCCATTGCTAAGATAGAACCGCAGACGTTGGAAAAAGTTCTGAAAAATTGGGTCGAGAGAATGGACTATTGTAAGGCCAGCCGTGGCAGCCATTTGGCTGATGTCATATTCCATGTATAACCGGATACTCTTGGCTACAAAATAAATTCAAGATCATGAAATTCCATCTAGCCGTTTGTGTTTAATTGACATTTTAAAAAGATTCCTTGCGTTGGCCCACCCTTTACAATACAATAATAAGAGTGCTTTTTATGTGGATTCAATTCAAGTATATTTATTAAAAAAATATTGAAACACTTACAAAGGAAATGTAATAAAAATTATTCATTCAACGATCTAAATGTTATATTAATAACAAATAAACGTTAATTATGGTAAACTTAAGTAGATAAAAAATGGTTATGTCATAGAGCCCATGAATCGGAGATTGCTCTGAGGCAGGGGTCGGCAAAGCCGCATGAGTTAATATCATTTCTTTTTAATGTTTTTTAAATTGGATAAACATACTAGTTTCATATAAACGAAATCCGAAATCCAATCAATAGAAAATAAACTAACTTAATTTGAATGTTTTCAAAGTTTGGTTATTTAGCATGACATACTGAATTAGATATCATCAAGTCTTTACTCCGTAACAATTCGCTTTCAATAATAGTTTTAAATTTAGGTTAAATTTTACTTTAGAATTTACATGTTTGCTGATTTGGTAAATATATGGTATATTTTTGTCAATTTGTCCTAATTTGTGATTTTTGTTAAATGTCGAGATACGGGGATTTTTTCTAAGTATACTCGTAGGTACCTAAACATATTCCATACACAAATTTGTAAAATTAAGGAACATGTAATCAAATCTGAGTATATTTTTACCTTCACTTTAAATCAATGTTTTATATGCGTGGCGCATGAAGTAAAATTTCGAGTTTAGAAAAGCCCCGTGAAAATTTGTCTCGGGTCGCTGCGCGACCCTCGACAAATTTTCTACGCGGGGCTTTTCTAAACTCGAAATTTTACTTCATGCTTCGTCTGGGAGTGGAAACGCTCGTTCGAAACTTCAAACTGAATGCTTTGATAAGAACATTAAATGAATAAAAATGTTTTTAAAGATAATAATCTAGTTTTCAAAATTTTGTTTAATATTATTTTTGAGTTTAGAAAGCCTAAAATTTTACTTTATGCTTAATCTAGAATTAGAAACACTCGCTAGAGACTTTAAAATAAAAGTTTTTAATAAAACAACGAATGTCTGAAAATTGACATCAAAAAATCCTGATATGTATACGTAAAAGACAAGTTCTCAGTATTTATCTTTTCACTTTCTTAACTTCAACATATCTATATTATTTTTATTATTCATTTTTTAATTCTAATACCCATTTTCAATAATATTGTGGTATTTTTTTTTATATATTGTAAATGGATCTCATAAATTAAAAAATAAATTTAATTGATTTTTACGAATAATTACAGACATCGAAAACATTATAATTATATTATTAAAGGAAAAATTAAAAAAACACTTGGTTTGTTTCACTATTTGTTTCTATTTACTTGACTAGTTTCGATTTTTACGGCATTATCAAGAGTGAATTACAGTTTAAGTCGAGTAAATAGAAACAAATAGTGAAACAAACCAAGTGTTTTTTAATTTATCCTTTAATATTATTTCAAAATGTTTCACCAAGTGACAAATGAGAAAGTGATTCAAGAAATATTGTAATTATATTTTCATTTTAGTTCAAATTGTCAATATTTACGAATTTTATTGATTTTCTCCTTATCGGTAATAATCTCAGAATTTTCGACGATGTGTGAGATTTCGTGTTTTGATTTCCTGTTACCATCTTCCTTTATTTATATTATCCGAGTTTAATAATCTGTTATTATAGTGAATTTTCTTGTAATTAATTACTATTTGTTCGTACAAATATTTCAAATGTTTGTATTGTCGGTGGTAGAACTCTCTGTTGTATGTTTTTCTTAAGTTGTTCATTTCGTGTACCATATGTGATATATTTACTATTTCCTGCGTCATCCATTTGTTTTTTGAGTTTCGGCATTTATTTATTTGCTGAATGGGAAAATAGTTTAGAAAAACTGTGTTGAACAAAGCGAAAAATGTATCGTATTTAGTGTTGATATTATCTGTTAGATGTATTTCACTACACTACCCAAGAAAAATGTTAAACGTAATTTTAACGATAGTAATTTCCAAACATTTATAGAAACGATTTCAAACATCGACTGGAAATGTTTGAAATCGTTTCTATAAATGTTTGGAAATTACTGTCGTTAAAATTACGTTCAACATTTTTCTTGGCTAGAGTTTGCTATTTGTTGAGATTTGAACTGTTTGGAATGTATGTTTTGATAATGGGGTATCTCTAACTTTGACATTAAATGTGGTCGTGTCGGGAATATATTGTCTATACATGTATTTGTTGTGGTTGTTAGACGCATAGAACAATTAATACACAAATTAATACTATTAAATGAATTCGATAGCTAACGCCATCTACTGCCCCATAGTGGCATCGTCAATGACACAGTGCACAAAGTGCATATACAGGTCACTGTTTCGTCCACGGAGCTATACTCTGTTTGTGAAACCAGAAAACAAATATCAAAATTGAATTTGAGTTCAGTATTCCGCACTAGATACCCACAGACGCGTTTCGGACTTCATTTTTTAATTTTCAAACATTTGAAACCTTGAAGTCCGAAACGCGTCTGTGGGTATCTAGTGCGGAATACTGAACTCAAATTCAATTTTGATATTTATTTTCTGGTTTCACAAACAGAGTATAGCTCCGTGGACGAAACAGTGACCTGTATATGCACTTTGTGCACTGTGTCATTGACGATGCCACCATTGGGCAGTAGATGGCGTTAGCTATCGAATTCATTTAATAGTGTTCACATATTGGCTTGATATAGTCAGAAATGTTCAGTATTCCTCAGCACTGGATCGGGACCACACTGAAGAGGACCTTGAAGTCCGAAACGCGTCTGTGGGTATCTAGTGCGGAATACTGAACTCAAATTCAACACAAATTAATGTTGAATTCTTTGAAGAGATTTATTATAGTTTTCGAATAATTACTATTTGTTAAGAAGTCGATGTTAAAATCGTCACAGATTATATGCCTGAACTTTGGATTGTATATGTTGCTGAGCATTTTGTTCAGTTTATGTAAATATTCTTGAAAGTTTGCTCCGGGAGACCTATAGACTGCTGCGAGTATTAGTATGGAATTTTCTCAAAAAGTACATTTTACTGCCGACATTTAAAACGTTTTTTCTTCCCTGTTATTAAAGTTTATACATTCCGTCGTTATATTATTATTAGAAAAGATTGCAACTCTACCACCTTTATATTCGTTTCGGCTATAGAATAACCTACATGTATATTTGCCTAATTTTAGTAAGTTGATAATTTCGTTTTAAATGTGTTCTGTAATACACGTTATATTTACGTTATGTTTAATTAATTTTTCACTTAACCCTTGGTGAAACAGTTTTGAATCTAATTCTGGATATTTAATTAAAACCTTTGGTTGGTTATTATCTATAGCGGATTTTACTGCTTAGCATAGCTACATCAAAAACCTACAGTTTGCATGTATGTATAGTACAGTGACTTTTTTTTATATCACGTGTTTACTTGAATTCTTGGAAGTTTGAAACTGTTATTATAATTGCTTGCGTTGCTGTAGTTCACAAAGGGAACACATCATACGTAGTTCTGATGTTACATTTACACCCGTTGCATCGTTACAGATTCCTGTTAATAATGAACGTAGTTAACTACTCAGTAAAAGCTTTTACGTAATTTCTGCGAAAGTGTAATTGTATTGAGTATCCTTCCCCTAGGTAAATCTAATATTGCCAGCTAACTGAGAAATTTCCAACATTAGACTTTCATGTTTAAGGCCATTATATTACTTTTCAGAATGATCAAGGAATAAATATTGAAAAATAAATAAATGGGCAGAGAATAACAATACGATTCGCTTCGCGAGTAAATCTAAATTTTCTGGCTTTTCTAAACTTGAAATGTGACTTCATGTTATTTAGCCTGCTGTCTCTAAATGAGTCCCCGAACAAGGTGTAAAATTTGTTTACCCCTATTCTGAATCACCCTGTATACACATTGATAATATACAGGCTGTCCCATTGGTGCGTTCTCGAAAGATATCTCAGTTATTGTTAAAGATAGAATAAACGTTTCTGCATAAAAGTTGCTCCACTGTAAGCAATGTATAGCCTACAAATATTTTCATGTATAGAGTTCGCTATAGACAGTAGCGGATGCAACTTACTTATTCGATCACCCTGAATATTATTTATTTTTTAAATTCCTCATGAAAATTATATGCACTGTTTTAAATGTCATTTAGTCTAAGTTGTACCGTTTCGGAGTCATTTGACATGTATGGATAAAAGTGACGTTTACAGTAGTTTCGTAAACCTAAAATATTTCAGAAAGGTAATAATATGGTATAGAATAGAATTTTGCCATTCTTTCGAGAATAAAAGATCAAGCTATACCTGAATATTTTAAAATCGACCATTTTTATAGCCAAATATCTCAATAACAATTTAATAGTACAGGCGATAGGTACTATTAAATTGTTATTAAGATATTTGGCTATAAAAATGGTCGAATTTATAAATTTCAGGAATAGCTTGATTTTTTTAAATAAAACCATGCAATTATTTTAACACCAATCGACTTAAAATTCAATTCTCTTTCGTTTAGGTTTTTATCCGTAACTTTTTAAAAAATAATTATGTTATATCTACAGATGAAATATTATTAATAATATCAAAAGAAAATGTAATTTTGAGACGGTTGATGTCAAATATACAGAGAGTTTTATGTAACACCGAACATGATCATCCACTACAATTTGACACCTTTATTTTTTTAGTTATGTGTAAATTAGGTTGCATATATGACCATTAAAAATTGTAGCCAATCAATCGCAATTAATGCCTCAACTTGTACACATGGGAAGATTTTCTTTCAAGTATACATGTCCCAATTACACTGTATATGTCGTAAATCTTTAGATACTCGTTGTTAAAAAAAAATCAATTTGAAACTTAAAATGAGTGAGTTCCACTCCCAGGCTAAGCATGAAGTAAAATTTCGAGTTTAGAAAAGCCTGAAAATTTGGTTTGGTCGCGTAGCGCGAAGCGCGGAGCGGCCAAACCAAATTTTCAGGCTTTTCTAAACTTGAAATTTTACTTCATGCGCCACCGATACAAAACACTGACATATTACGAAGTTTAAAACACACCACTAAACTTTACATTGCATCAGTGTTTCGTACTGGTGGCGCATGAAGTAAAATTTCGAGTTTAGAAAAGCCTGAAAATTTGGTTTGGCCGCTCCGCGCTTCGCGCTACGCGATCAAACCAAATTTTCAGGCTTTTCTAAACTCGAAATTTTACTTCATGCTTAGTCTGGGAGTGGAAAACACTCGTTTAAAGCTTTAAATTAAATTATTTTAACAAACCGAGCGTCGGCAAATGTGCAACGTATGCTTATGTATACTTAAATGAAAAATTCTAGTTATGAAAATGTTTGGTGTTACATAAAACTCTCTATATATATGGTTCTCTTTAAAAAAATCAAATTACTCTTGATGTAAGTAAAATTAAGCGTTTAGAAAAGCCACGTGAAAATTACTATTTTTTAAATAAAACTGATTATACTAGCAATCCATAAAGATTAAATAAATAAACAATATGTGGGAATAGAATTATCCTCATGTAGGAAATTATTGTATATAATATATATACAGGGAATTTTTCTTTTAGGTAAACATACATAAGCTGTAAATTTTTTGGCATTTGTTGTTTTTTTATAGAGTTTAAGTTGAAGCTTTCAACGAGTGTTTTCCACTCCCAGACTAAGCATGAAGTAAATTTTCTGGGCTTTTCTGAATTCGAAATTTTACTTCATGCGCCACGCGTATAAAACACTAAAATATTGTGAAATTTATTTATATTCGAACTTCACTTGAAATCTGTGTTTTATACGCGTGGCGCATGAAGTAAAATTTCGAGTTTAGAAAAGCCCAGAAAATTTAAACAAATGTTTTCCACTCCTAGACTAAGCATGAAGTAAAATTTCGAGTTTAGAAAAGCCCCGTGAAAATTTGTCTCGGGTCGCGCAGCGACCCGAGACAAATTTTCTGGGCTTTTCTAAACTCGAAATTTTTCTTCATGCGCCACGCGTATAAAACACAGATTTCAAGTGAAGTTCGAATATAAATAAATTTCACAATATTTTAGTGTTTTAAACGCGTGGCGCATAAAGTAAAATTTCGAGTTTAGAAAAGCCCAGAAAATTCGAAATGAAGCATGAAGTAAAATTTCGAGTTTAGAAAAGCCCCTCGACAAATTTTCACGGGGCTTTTCTAAACTCGAAATTTTACTTCATGCTTAGTCTGGGAGTGGAAAACACTTGTTTAAAGCTTTAAATTGAACTTCAAGAAAAACAGGGAATATCCGCAATTGTCGTATCAATTCCATGGTATGTCATTACTTTTATAAAATCACATTACTTTTTTAAATTATTTTAGCTGTAATCTTTCTGACATTCGTTGATTTTTAAAAGAGTTCAATTTGAAGCTTTAAACAAGTGTTTTCCACTCCTGGACTAAGCATGAAGTAAAATTTCGAGTTTAGAAAAGCCCAGAAAATTTGTCTCGGGTCGCTGCGCGACCCTCGACAAATTTTCACGGGGCTTTTCAAAATTCGAAATTTTACTTCATGCTTAGTCTAGGAGTGGAAAACACTTGTTTAAAGGTTCAAATTGAACTCTTTTAAAAATCAACGAATGTCAGAAAGATTACAGCTAAAATAATTTAAAAAAGTAATGTGATTTTATAAAAGTAATGACATACCATGGAATTGATACGACAATTGCGGATATTCCCTGTTTTTCTTGAAGTTCAATTTAAAGCTTTAAACAAGTGTTTTCCACTCCCAGACTAAGCATGAAGTAAAATTTCGAGTTTAGAAAAGCCCCGTGAAAATTTGTCGAGGGGCTTTTCTAAACTCGAAATTTTACTTCATGCTTAGTCTAGGAGTGGAAAACATTTGTTTAAAGCTTCAAATTGAACTCTTTTAAAAATCAACGAATGTCAGAAAAATTACAGCTAAAACAATTAAAAAAGTAATGTGATTTTATATAAGTAATGACATACCATGGAATTGATACAACAATTGCGGATATTCCGTTTTTTTTTAAGTTCAATTTAAAGCTTTAAACAAGAGTTTTCCACTCCCAGACTAAGCATGAAGTAAAATTTTGAGTTTAGAAAAGCCCCGTGAAAATTTTTCGAGGGTCGCGCAGCGACCCGAGACAAATTTTCTGGACTTTTCTAAACTCGAAATTTTACTTCATGCGCCACGCGTATAAAACACTAAAATATTGTGTATATTCGAACTTTGCTTAAAAAAGTCTAAAATTTCGAGTTTAGAAAAGCCTAGAAAATTTGTCGAGGGTCGCCGCGCGACCCTCGACAAATTTTCGCGGGGCTTTTTTAAACTCCAAATTTTACTTCATGCTTAGTCTGGGAGTTGAAAACACTCATTTATAGCTTCAAATTGAACCCTTTTAATAAACAACGAATATTCGAACATTTACAGCTTATGTATGTTTACCTAAAAGAAAAATTCCCTGTATATAAATTATATACAATAATTTCCTACATGAAGATAATTCTATACCTATACCCTCATAATGTGTATTTAATCTTTATGGATTATTAGTATAATCAATTCTATTTAAAAAAACAGTGAGTCTCAAGTCAAATAACCCGAAAGAGTTATGGAAAGAGCTGAGGCAATTAAACATACAGAGTAGTCACCAAAATGATAAGAAAGTCAGTAATGTATTAGATGTAAATGTAGTCAATAATTATTTCATAAACTCTATCCCATCTACTAGAGTAAACAATGATCTGGATCACTACTATAAATCAAATTCATTAAACCCGTTATTGGAAAAATTCTCATTTGCAGAGTTTAGCGAGTCAGAAATAACTAGAATTATAGATAACCTATCTGAATCCTCGCCAGGTTCCGATGGCATAAGTGCAAAAATGCTAAAGTTGTGTTGTGCATTTATTACTCCGTACATTACACATATTTTCAATACTTGCCTGGCCCAGGGATTTTTCCCCCCGGCCTGGAAAAAATCATACATAGTGCCACTACCCAAAAAAAGTACTATCTCTGATCCGAGTGATCTGCGACCCATTAGCCTAATTTGTACCCTTTCTAAAGTTATGGAGAAAGCTATTGAACCGCAAATAAAACGTTACTTGTCTGATAACTCCATCCTACCAATGACACAGTCAGGGTTTCGTGAAAACTATAGCTGTGTCACTAGCCTCACAGATATTACTGATAAAATTATCCTTTCTCAGGACAATGGTCTTTTATCACTGCTGATACTATTAGATTTTTCCAAGGCTTTCGATACGCTGAACCTTAACACATTATTATCTACTTTATCCTTTATCGGATTTGATCTGATTTCTTGCAATCTGTTTAAAAACTACCTACAAAATCGATCGCAAATGGTAAAATGTAATAATTTTATAAGTATAAATGAATTTGCCAATTCTTGGTTGCAGAATACTTCAAACATTAAAAGTGCGATTCTTTTCGCAATCTACAACAAGTTAGTCTTACAAAGACTATATCAAACACTCATTGAAACTACTACTTCCCGGGCTAATACCCCGACGGACATTGAATTATACAACAAGTGTTTGCTGTTACATACAGTAACCTACTCCAAATGTAACAATTTGGGTCAAATTATTCAGGCCATCTATAGACGCGTTTCGAGATTTATCTCTCATCAGTATAGCTTTGCCATTCCCTCTAAACAAAAAAGAATCGCACTTTTAATGTTTGAAGTATTCTGCAACCAAGAATTGGCAATTTCATTTATACTTATGTTTGAACGGTAACGTGACCGCCAGTCTAAGGTGTCAAATTGTTTAGAGGGAATGGCAAAGCTATACTGATGAGAGATAAATCTCGAAACGCGTCTATAGATTGCCTGAATAATTTTACCCAAATTGTTACATTTGCAGTAGGTTACTGTATGTAACAGCAAACACTTGTTGTATAATTCAATGTCCGTCGGGGTATTAGCCCGGGAAGTAGTTGTTTCAATGAGTGTTTGATATAGTCTTTGTAAGACTAACTTGTTGCAGATTGCGACAAGAATCGCACTTTTAATGTTTAATAATTTTATGTCTGAGGAAGTAGAAGTAAATAGAGGTGTCCCTCAAGGATCAGTTCTGGGCCCTTTTTTGTTTTCTATTTATACCTCACAAATATTTTCTAGCCTCAATATAAATAACGTCCATCTCTTTGCTGATGATACCCAACTGCTATACACACTTGCGGAAAAGGATGTAAATTCTGTATGTAACAAAATTAATCTGGATCTTTCCAATATATCAGCTAAATGCAGAGATCATGCACTAATAATTAATAATTCCGAAATGGAAGCAATACTCTTTGGTCCCAAAAAAATACGTGAGAGAGTTCTACCTCAAATATCAATAACGATGAACAACGATAATGTTGTGATAAAAGCATGTGTAAAAAGCCTAGGGCGTCAATATAGCATATGCTAATCTTAGACTCATATTTTTAAATCGTCACTGTTTATCTCAGAGGCTGAAGACTATATTGTGTGATTCACTAGTGTTATCGCACTTCAATTACTGCGATGTTGTCAGTTTCTGTTTAGACAAAAAGACAATCCATAAAATTCAACTAGTACAAAACTCTTGTTTAAGATTGATCTTCGGCATTCGAAAGTACCAACATATAAGTCACAAACTAAAAGAAATTGAATGGCTTAATATGAGTGATCGGCGTCTGTTGCACTTCGCGGTGTTTTGTCATAAATGAATTCTCTGTAAAACACCTCCTTACCTGTACGAAAAAATCAAGTTTCGTTCTGATGTGCATACTCTAAATTTACGCTTTAGAGGCTTGCTAACACCGCCTCAATACAAATCAACCTTTGCAGAAAGAGCATTTTCGGTCCAGGTCTCTAAAGTGTATAATAAACTACCTCCTGTGTATAAGGAAAGTAGTGTTATGATTTTCCGCAAATTGTTTGCTAAGCATCTTCGTGAATCTATCACCAATTACTGACACCCCAGGTTAATATATACTTGCCAATTTTTGATTACTATTTTTCTTGCCCAACCACCACAGTATTCATTGTAACGGTTGTATGTGTGTATATGTGTCATGTTGTACCTAAATTTAGTCTTGCAATTTCCTAAAGGCAGAACAGTGCTATTAATCACCAAGAAATTGGAATTAATGGCACTGATTTAGGTCCATTAGACGATATTAGAATGTATTATTGTGTACCTATATACCTTGTAATATGTATATTATCGGTCAATAAATGATTTATTATTATTATTATTAAATCGTTGAGAAACAATTCAACTTTGTAATGATTTTGGAAAAATTAAAATTCATCAATTGAAAACGACATTACAGACATTCAAACTTGAAGAAATATCATCCACTTTAATAAAAAAATTCTATAATGTCCATTTTATTGCAAAACTGTGTGTAATGTATAAATTAAACTATTTTTAATTCGTAGCCAAATTACTTAAGGGCAACAACGTTATAGTGCACCCGATATCGCCCTCTATTCTCAAGAGAATTGGGAAAACCGCAACTCTTTATCTTATTTATGCTGGATTTCAAATGACGCAATTTTCATGGGTTAAAATTGAATTTGAGTTTAGTATTCCACACTAGATACCCACAGACGGGTTCGGACTTCAAGGTCCTCTTCAGTGTGGTCCCTATTTAGTGCTGAGGAATACTTTTTTTCTATTTCTTTCCTGTTGTTAAAATGTTTCAACCTTTCGGTTATTCCAAGTTAGCTTTTGCCGATTCAGGGGGAATCAGCGAATTTAAATCCAATTTTAAAATTGGTATCTTCTTGGGAGTATGCTTTCACATATCCCTGCCGCAAAATTCAAAATCGAGGTCCTTTCCAGAACCTCCACTTCGAGAGTGTGTATCATTGGGGTTGGTTGGTGGTAGTTCTGCCGGGTGCCATCGGATCTTCCGTAGAAGATCAAAGTCGACACCCACAACGGCTGCACACCGATGATGATGATGGTGATGAAGGTGTGGTGTGGTGCACTAACCGTTGTGAACTGAGGAATACTGAACATTTCTGACTATATCAAGCCAATATGTGGTCACTATTAAATGAATTCGATAGCTAACGCCATCTACTGCCCCATAGGGGCAATAGATGGCGTTAACTATCGAATTCATTTAATAGTGTTTCATGGGCTAGTTACTTTACACTTTCGGACCGAATGGTAACTTTAAAAAAAAGCGTAATTAATTCATCATACGATAAGATGTATTTATAACAGTGGAGTTCTTCTCTAAGCACAATTCCAGTGTGGGTGGTGCGATAAGTAAAGCCGACACTTGTATAAACGGTTGAATTTCAGTGATACTGGCTTTGGTGAAAATACTTTTTTCTATCTTAACCGTGAGCCAAAATATCCTCCGGGAATGCACTAACGGGACACCCTGTATACGACAACATTTTCATTGAAAAAATAAATCAGCTAATACAAATAAATTAATCATTTTTAGGGATCAGAATATTATAGAAATTGATTGTGTGTACTCGTGGAAAAAAATTGCAGGATGTGCTCCCTATTTTTTTAATTAACACGTATAAAGGTCAAGGCACGTATTTATATACTGTACAACACCCTTTAGAAATTAAACACATGAGAACGTGCCTGTCAAATAAAGCCATCCTGTTCGGTGTGCAAACACCGAACTATATTTAGTTTGTGTATGTGCGTTTGTGTGTGTGTGTGTGTGAGCAAACTCCTCCCACATTCAACGATAAATTCATTTTGTATGAAAATTTGCATGTTTATTGAAACTGTTACATTTCCCAACAACTTTATATTGAGTGATAATAAGCCCTTGAAATCATAGCCGGCTCAAGGAAAAATGTACGTTGACCGGCAAAAGAGTAAATCTCTCGGTAAATATACACATAATACAGTTTTTACCGTATATCAATATCTCAAATAAAGAAGTTATTTCGTTCATAAAAATGGTACTTTACGATAAAATACCATCAAAAATGCTGCACCCTGTACTATCATTATGAACGCCTGAATAATACACTTAGTTTTTAAAATTGACGAAAAAATGTCATACAATTTAATATTTGCCAAACACGGTGTTTGGCAAATATTAAATTATATGACATTTGTTCGTCAATTTTAAAAACTACGTTTATTATTCAGGCGTTCATAATGAAAGTACAGGGTGCAGCATTTTTGATGGTATTTTATCGTAAAGTACCATTTTTATGAACGAAATAACTTCTTTATTTAAGATATTGATATGCGGTAAAAACTGTATTATGCAATTTTTAAGTAGAATACGCTGACCATATTTTTGGTAAGATTACAAAAAATGCAATTAACCGAAGTCATAGCACACAATGATTTGTATTTAAAATGATACAGCTTTATATCTTCTCATGAAAGTAAAACTTTAAAATTGATATTCTAGTGTTTACCGCATCTCAATAGCTTTTTAAGTAAAGAAGATATTTCAATATTTCAAAATTACAAAGTTTTGAGTTTTCAGGTATAACTCGAAAACAATTGAATATAGACACATTTTTGTTAGGCACAAGGAATAAACTGCAAAAGAAGAAGTATATATTAGTTTTTTTCTATCATTCATGTAAATGGTACTTAAAAAAACTATCGAAAATCATTCAGGATTCGAATTATGGATTTGAATCCTTTTAGAGGATTCAAAAGAGGCATACGAATACTTTAATTCAACTGGAAACCCACATGTGGGTGATTCGAATCCTTATAAAAGGATTCGAATATTTATCAAAGGATTAGAATATTTATAAAAGGATTCGAATATTTATAAAAGGATTCGAATGTTTATAAAAGGATTCGAATATTTATAAAAGGATTCGAATACTTACAAAAAGATTTGAATCATCAAAAATAATTCGAAATAATTGTGAGGATTAACATGAAAAATGTCTTTTGTGTGTTTTTAAATTTCTCGGAAAATCACTGTTTTATACGCGTGGCGCATGAAGTAAAATTTCGAGTTTAGAAAAGCCCAGAAAATTTGTCTCGGGTCGCTGCGCGACCCTCGACAAATTTTCACAGGGCTTTTCTAAACTCGAAATTTTACTTCATGCTTAGTCTGGGAGTGGAAAACACTCGTTTAAAGCTTTGAATTGAACTTAAAAAAAAAAACAAGGAATATCTAAAGATTTACAGAAAATAGGCTGTTTTGCGGAAAACACTATTTCTACTAGAAGAAACAACTAGCACTATTACTAGCCAGAACTTCTAGCTCAGATGGTTGTAGCTTCAGATATCTTGCTACCAGCAGACAAGGCCTGTACTGTACTACTATTAGCCGAAAGAACCACTACTACAAACTGTAACGTTTAGTATTTTCCAGTTAAAAGCGATTTGTCTACTAGCAGAAAGAACTGCCTCTATTAGCAGACAGAGCTTCTAGTTCCGTAGACGGAGCCTGCACTACTACTACTACTACTAGTAGCAGAAAAAACTAGTGGTAGTAGAATAAAAAACTACTATTAAGCTGAAAGAACGACCAAGGCCGCAGTCAGAAAATAATTTCGGAGGGGGTTATAAAACATTCGTGGGGGGGCTTAGGAAAAAAATATTGTTTTTGCTCTTACAGTCCCGCTTTTACATAAAAAAAATTATCATTTTAAAAATTTCAGGGGGGGGGGGTGAATTCCCCCCTCCCCCGGCTACGGTCTTGAGAACAACTGCTACTAGCTAAAAGAATTACCACAGCAGGAAGAACTACCGCTATTAACGGAGCCTCTAATTCAGATGGTTCTAGCTTCAGATGTCTTGCCATTAGCAGACGGAACAGGTTCCGTTCGTACTAGTAGTAGAAAGACCTACTCGTAGTAGAAGGAACAAAATAGTAGTTGTTCTTTCTACTACTGAAAGGACGAACGCTACTAGCACGAAGTACAATTTCTTTGTGCTAGTAGTTGAAATAACTACTACTACAGACAGAAACGTTTCCTTTTTAGCAGAACACTCTATTTCTACTAGCAGAAACAACCGCTTTTGGCAGATAGGGCTTCTGGTTCAGATGGTTCTAGCTTTAAGTCTTTCCACCGGCAGATGGAGCCTGTACTACTACTAGTAGCAGAAAGATCTAGCAGTCGTTTTTGTATAGCAAAAAACACTATTTCTACTAGCAGAAAGAACTATTGCTATTAACGATCTAGCAGTCGTTTTTGTATAGCAAAAAACACTATTTCTACTAGCAGAAAGAACTACTGCTATTAACAGAGCTTCTAGTTCAAATGGTTCTGGCTTATCGTGTCTTGCCACCAGCAGACGGAGCCTGTACTCCAACTAGTTGCAGAAAGTCCTAGTAATAGTAGAAGGAACAAAATAGTAGTTGTTTCATTTACTACTAAAAGGAAAATTGCTGCTAGTAGAAAGAACTTGTACTACTAGCTGAAAGATGGATAGTTTACTTCTTTTAACATAAAACGCATTTCTACTAGAAGATTAAAAATACATGTTTTTTCTTTGTCGCCGCCATTGTTTAACATACGTCAATTGTGTATAATATTAATTAACGAGTGTTTTTTGAGAATTAATTGTTATCTTCATTATTTATAATTATTCATATTTCTTCGGAGCAAACAGATACAGGGAGTTTTTTTTAAGTATACGTATTCCAAATTCAGCCTATTTTCTGTAAATCTTTGGATATTCCTTGTTTTTTTTTAAGTTCAATTTAAAGCTTTAAATGAGTGTTTTCCACTCCCAAGCTAAGCATGAAGTAAAATTTCGAGTTTAGAAAAGCCCTGTGAAAATTTGGCGAGGGTCGCGCAGCGACCCGAGACAAATTTTCGGGCTTTTATAAACTCGAAATTTTACTTCATGCGCCACGAGTACAAAACACTGATTTGAAGTGAAGTTCAGAAACACACAAATACATCTTTAATCAGAGTAACAGGGAATCAGATATTAAATCTGTTGTCAACGATGTTCAGTGTTAATAATAATTAATTAGGTTTTAAATATTTTTGTTAAAACAACTGGTAACGATATTTATATATTAATGGTTGCAAAAAAATAATAAAATCAAATTTATTCTTGAAGGATTTGCATTCGTGATTCGAATCCTGATAGTTTTATATTATGTTAATGCTTTTAAATAGAATATGTTTAAAATAATTTTGTATATAGGTTCATATATCAATACATAATTAAATATCGATGAAACCCTTCTTATAATTTAATCCAACATCAATTACCTCATTCGATTTGCTTTCGTGATTCAATCAAACTCATAAATAGGAAACCCAACTAAATCCGCTTTTATCATTTATGTAAATCGCGTCTGGAGCAAAAGCACCAAAACGAATATTTCCAACGCGTTTTGGTCTAATTTCCAGGTGTATTTGGAAACGATCCTCATGTTACATCCGATATTGATCGATCCGACATCCGCCGAGTATAAACACATTCGACGTCTTTCAAATCAGAAATCAAGCTTTGATATTTCTTTAGCACCCCGTTTAAAGTAAGGAAATCTCCAACTGGCTGGAGGCGGGCAATAAATAAACTTTTATTTGCTCTCGCTCCCATTTTTCCTGTGCCAGGAGTTTGAAATACATATTGCACTAACTTGTTACCAAAAGGGCGTTACATTTTAATTTTTTATAATGAGTATTTTATTTAATATTAATTTTATTTTCATTCATTTAAATTTTCAAATTAGATTTGTACAGGGTGCATGATTTTTCTTTTTATTTTCTTCAAGTAAAGTACCATCAATATGAAGTACCTGTAGAACATACAATTCTTATCTTGATATATAAATGACTGAGATATTTATAAAAATCGAATATGGCAAATATTGATTTTTTGGCTATAACTTCAAAACAAAAGACGATAGCTAATTTCTGTTTTCTACATTGAGTTTTCCTCGAAAAAAGAGCTCGAGAATGCGCCATCGATTTTTTTCTGCGCATTCGATTCTCCTCGAAAAAATAAAACATACAATTCTTATCTTGATAAAATAATAAATGACTAAGATATTAATAAAAATCGAAAATTGAAAATATTAAATTTTTGGCTATAACTTGAAAACAAAAGACGATAGCTAATTTCTGTTTTCGGCATTGCGTTTGTCTCGAAATAAGAGCTCGAGAATGCGCCATCGATTTTTTTCTATCTCTTCTAATAACCGAGATTCCCTATAGTAATATAGAATTTGGGCCACCCTGTACTAAATATTAAATGTGCTCGATGAGAGCCTAAAGAAAAATACTTTAATAGATGTATGTCTCTAATTGTGATTAGTGATTGTAGAACGGGTAAACCAGTAAATTGTAAAAAAAATCTTTTTAAAATTTATCAACGTAAAAACGTTATTAAATGCTTTTTTGGTTGGATAGCGGTTTCTAACTATTAATCAATTTGAGATCTAAACCTGCTATGATACGTTTTGTACATCATGTTAGTAACTAACCAATTAATTAATAATAAGAGTATTTAATTTTATTATTTTTATATAAGATTTAAGTAAGTTGGTTTTCTTTTCTTTCTAGGTAAAAACTTACCATGGTGACAGGCCGAAGTCCCCCGCATTTCTGATCATTTCTAGAAAGCAGTTTTGACCAAGTTCTCTCAAACCGGTGTTTTAGATTGCCCCTCTTGTAAAAACCGTGTGTATTATTGTCTTAGATTATTTACGGAAAAAAAGAAACAAGTGTTGTTGAAATGTTCGCCTTTGTACATTGTTCATGTTTTGTCAAATATATTTTACCAGGTTTTAAGATACTCTTGCATGCTTATTTACCTCCAATAATTTAACACTTATTTGATAATTAGTCGTTTTTGCTCTGTCAGTTGCGTGTTTTAATTGACGGTTTCATGTGAGTGTTGTATCTACTAGATACCTAGATATTTGACCTCATTGGTAAATTGTAGAGTTTCGTTAAAGAAGGTTGGGGGTTTGAGGCCCACGCATTTCCTTCTTTTAGTGAACGCGATGACCGTAGTCTTTGTGGGGTTAACGCTCGCCCCACCTCCCCACACCATCGTTCTACTGTTTTCAGAGCATTGTTCATTATGCCTGTTATGTCAGTTGAATATTTTCCCGTGATGAGAATGACAATATCATCCACATACCACTGGGCGTAATATCCTGATTCGTTTAATAACGTTAGTAGCTCATCCACCACCATATCCCATAAAAGATGGGATATAACGCCCCCCTGGAAACATCCCCCTTTGGCTTTTAAGCTTATTTTTTCATCATATTGTTCCGTAAGTACTAGTCTATCCTTCAGCATGGATTGCAGCCACAGACTTATTGTAGTTTCCACAGAGTGACTTTCGACTGCTTTTACGATCGTTCTAATAGAGGTGTTGTCAAATGCTCCCTCAATATCTAGAAATGTGGCCAGTGCCACTGTTTTGTTTTTCAGCGTGTCCTCTATCTTCACTGCCAGTTGGTGTAAGGCAGACTCACATGATTTTCCAGCTTGAAAGGCGTGTTGGAACGGATGAAGCGGCCTCTCTAATAGTGAGGTTTCCCTTATGTGTCTTTCAACTAGTTTTTCCATCGTTTTAAGGAGGAACGATGTGAGGCAAATTGGTCTGTATCTCTTTGGCTGGGTTAAGTCCTTCCCAGGCTTAGGGATAAAGACCACTTTGAGTTTTTTCCAGGTAGTAGACACCTGTTTCAGTGCCAAGCTCCCCCCTGAAAAGATTGCATAGCACCGGTAGAAGATGGCCAAGCCCTTGCTACAAAGGCACTGGGTAAATCCCATCTTGTCCTGGTGATTTATACCGATGGAATATCCCAATCGCCCACCTGATTCGTTCAAAGGTTATAACTTTCTTTGAAATTTCCCAGTCTTGTTTTGTTGCCGCCTTACTAGGGGTTACAAGCGCTGTGTGGATGTCTGCATTGTTTTGCAAGATTTCAGATCCGGGGAAATGGGTTCTCATAAGGATCTCCGCTGTTTTCTTGCCAGTTTCTGTGAATTTTCCATCTGGTTTCTTCGGAGTTCCGCAAGAGGGGTCGGAGATTTTCGCTAAGATTTTGTGGAGTTTTGCTCCCTCGGGGATTTGGTCAATCTCCGAGCAGAATATCCTCCAAGCCTCCTAGCTCGCCCTCCTAATCTCCTTGCTGTATTCAGTCAGTGTTTGGAGTATTCCTCCCTCTCACCAGATTTCTTCGCTCTGTGTGTCCCTCCTAAGTTTTTCTAGGTTTTCATTCCACCAGCTCTACTTTGCCGGTGGATCTCTTCGTTGTAGGACAGTTTTTCTGAAAGGAGGTTAGAATGGCCTCTTGGACTTGTTCTGCAACAAGCTCTACATCCAGTTTGGTTTGGTACCTAAAAGAAAAATACCTTGTATTGTATACTTGTTACAATTCTTTCGCTACACTGTTTCTTCAGTCGAAGAAAATATTCTTTGTTTGAAGAAACCACAACATATCGCGTGTCCCGCGGTATATATTTTTCATAAAAATAATTAAAAAAATTGTATTATAAAATCTTGACGTCATCCGCAATTTTTTTAAATAGCACAAAAAAATGCATAATCCTGCATTACATTTTATTTGAAGAAAATGTAAAAAATACAAAGAAAAGTTTGCGATGGATTTTTTTTAAATTATTAATACGAGATATGCTAATTAGGGCACTAAATGATGTTTCAAAACGTTTGTAAACTTTGCTTTGAACATCATTGTGTTCACAGTTTAAAAAATTTTTTTTTAGAAATTTAATATAGTAATTAGTAAATATTTATTGGTTTCAATTATTTTTACAGTTTAAATTTTATGGCAAATCATTTTCGGTCATTTACTTTATTATTAATTAAAAAATTTCATGGCCAACTTTTGTTTGCATTTTTCTCAAAGAAAATGTGATGCAATCCTGTGAAATGATTACATCCTTAAGAAGTTCAGAAAAATCTCTATAAAAAAGTGTTAATACATTTAAAACCCTTTAAAAAATAGCAGATGACGTCATTACTACAAGATGGCAGTTCTTAGAAAAATCTGTTACAAGCAGATTGTTGAAATCAACACCCGATTTTATAATATTTTTTTACATTTTTATTCAAAAATAAAGCCGGTACAGCTTGGGCCCTTTTGCTTGGGACACACGGTATGTTTGAACGTATTTTAAATAATTGCTTTATTTATACAAAAGTAAAGATGACTTTGAACATTTATCAGCCTCATCGATCAATTTTAAAATAAAATTATATTTAATTATGTAATATTTTTGAGTTGAATCAATAAACATAGCTTTTCTAAAAGTAAGTAATATACAAGAGAAATTTGCTATTGTATTGGAAAATACTTGTATTGGTGTTTGTGATCATAAATTTGATGTCTTTAGCATTGAGAAAGTAAGTTAATTACTTACTCAATGTTTTTAGTTTCTTTCTGAAATGTATACAAATAATGGTAACTTTTTTGTTTTTGTTTCTTTGGCCTCGGCTTTCGCCATACAGCCATCTACTATTGTATTGTTTTCTATTTTAATTTAACTAATTCCATACACACTTATTTAAATCATTTGGACGCCACAATACATTCACACTACATCCATGGACCCGGATGGAATAATTTATTATTCATAAATTATTCCACCGGACGGGATTCGAACCCGCGACCTCTTGGTCCGTGGGCAGGGTCTCTACCCACTCGGCCACCGGGGCCCCTTAATGGTAACTTAAAAATGCATCAAATAAATAAGTCTACGATTTAAATGGAAAAAAAAAACTTTACCTGCAATTAGTTCTTGTAAGCATAACGACTTTTACTTTTCAACTGATTACATTCTCTGATTTAATCCAACGTACAACATTTTGGTCACGATTCATTGTTGTTATTTTTTAGTTCTATTGAACTATGCTAATATTTCGAAATTCAATTTTGCATTGGATTAGTTGCAACTTTGCGATTGTAATAAAAATACAAATGCTGAGTAGAGAATCTCCCTTGACACGCTTTTGTTGTCACTCTTAAAGAATAAACACACTTTTCATATCCTTTTATTGTATCGGATTGTCCGTTCTTTAATTGAATCGCTCGATACTTTCACTACCTTGAAGTGCAAAAGTGCAATAAATCTACATCTATTTGTAAATTGTTTTAATTTTGAGGTTTATGCGTAAATAATTAATATTGACTGCAAGTGCTATGCGTATTACACACTTGGCGCTTCGCTCATTTTCAGACATTTCTAAGCGCGAAATATTTACTGAAGTGCAGTGGAAAACAGGTGTTAAACAAAATCATTTTGACGATTTATGTAAAAAATTAACATTTTTTAAGTAAAATTATATTCAGCCTTATTGATATACCTTAGATACAGTTTTAACACGGTTCTAAGGATGATATTAGCACATGTGCGTAGCCAAGGGGGACAGGGAGGTGCCCCCCCTCTTTAGGCCTTAAGCAAGCATACGATTTAAAATTGTTTCTGGCAAAAAACGATCAAGTTTTTACCAAAATTATAATCAATAGTTAATTAACACTGAGTTTTTATTAGGGCTAAGAATTCGAAGAGTCGTGAATATTCAAATATAAAACATTTAAATTACGTCCGGTATTATAAACGATTAATAAATCATTAGATAACTATTTGTGGAGTACATTTATTTACCTACTAAACTAATGGGCAAATAAAATTGCATATTATAAAGCAAACCTACCAAATAAATAGCAATACTAGAAATAAATAATTTAATTAGTAGATTACAGACCGAAATTAAACATTTTCATTGTGGCCATAGCTGGAACCACCAATTTTTTAAATTGAATTGTCAATATTTCAAATTAAGTTGACAATCAAATTGGAAATTTAGTATAATTCCTTATAACTATAGAGAATAACCGTGAAATAAGACAGAATTACACAAAACAACAAGAAGAAATCTTATTAGAAATGATAAAAGATGAAGCATGAAGTAAAATTTCGAGTTTAGAAAAGCCTGAAAATTTGGTTTGGTCGCGTAGCGCGAAGCGGCCAAACCAAATTTTCAGGTTTTTCTAAACTCGAAATTTTACTTCATGCGCCACCGGTACAAAAACACTGATTCGATGTAAAGTTTAGTGGTGTGTTTTAAACTTCGTAATATGTCAGTGTGTTGTACCGGTGGCGTATGAAGTAAAATTTCGAGTTTAGAAAAGCCTGAAAATTTGGTTTGGCCGCTTCGCGCTTCGCGCTACGCGACCAAACCAAATTTTCAGGCTTTTCTAAACTCTAAATTTTACTTCATGCTTAACCTGGGAGTGGAAAACACTCACTTAAAGCTTTAAATTAAATTAATAAATAAACCGAGCAGTGCTTTTCAAGACCACTAGACCAGCTCATCGATATAGGCCCGATAGGAAAGAGTCTACAGAAATAGACAAGAGGTTTTCGTTTCGGAGCAGCGAAAACCTCTTGAATCAGCATTTTGTTGATGACGAATTGAAGTTAAAGATTTATGGCGGGGATGGCATCTTCCGCTCTATATGTATATATATATATATATATATATATATATATATATATATATATATATATATATATATATATATATATACATATATATATACATATATATATATATATATATACATATTCTTGGCTCTGGTCCATTTTATTTTTAATTCGACGTTTCGATGACGTCGCAGTCATCATCGTCAGGAATAACTATTAACATATATATATATATATATATATATATATATATATATATATATATATATATATATATATATATATATATATATATACGTATAAACATTTCTGTATAGGGTATTCCACAGCCGAAACGATGTCGTTAACAGCGATAGAGAAAAGAGTAACACTTATAGTTAAGCCTTAGGGAATCAACTCTGATTTTGAACTACCGATTTTCTCTAAAGGATTATACAAAGAGGGACAGACGACTCCTTAGTCCACATTCGTGAAACTGCAGCGAGGTGTTTTCTATTTAGGAAGGCATCTTGGATGGAGTTCTCCAGGTGGACTAACTGGTCAACTGTAGAGTAAAATTTACAGAAACCCGCCTGGTACTTTGCTAATAGACCTTTGGTCTCCAGCATCCATACCAGGCGATTGTTGACCATCCTCTCTAAGACTTTTCCCAAGCAGCTTGTCAATGAAATTGGTGGGTAACTTTCGACGCTTGTAGGATCCTTACCTGGTTTAAGAAGAGGCAGGATAATGGCCGTTTTCCAGAGGCTGGGGTAGATGCTCCTGTCCTATATCAGATTATAAATGTCCAAAAAATGCTCCCTCATACAGGAGGGGAGTTGTCGGACCATCTGATACAAGATGCCGTCTTGACCTGGGGCTTTGAACTCGCCCATTGAACGGACTGACTCTCCAAGTTCCTCTATTAAGAATGGTGTATTGTAGAATAAGGGAATTTCTTCCCTGCTATTGCACCCACCTTCCTCCACACCTCACCAACCGGTGTGGTCCAAGTGATAGCCGACACGTAGCTCTCCCATGATGACTTTTTACTTTCAAGAACTACGCGGCGTCTAGCTATTGCACGCCGCGTAGTTCTTGAAAGTTAAAAGTCTTCTTGAAAGCAATCAAATTTTCCTGAGTAGGTATAGGTCTGAATTTATAAAATGCTCTCTTTTTCTCCTCAATTGCCACCTTTACATTCTGGTTCCAGCAGGGAACAGGTGGACCGACCATTTTCCCACTTGACTTCGGGATAAAACGACAAGCTGCTTCGATTACCTGTTGCGTAAAATCCTGCACAGCGGTTTTGGCGTCGTCACAAGCGGGATGAAACTGGCTTGAAAACCAAGCCAGTCTGCCTTGCCATCTCCGAGGGACTAACTGTCTTACTCGTCGAATGATGGTTTTTACAGCGATCGGGAAGTGATCGCTGCCGTCGAGTCTAAAATTTTCAATTTAGATGAAGCATAATATTTTATTATTGTTTGAATTTATTTTACTTTCATTTTCTGATATTTATCTTTTCTGACGATTGAGCCCTCACCCTAAATTCGAAATTTTACTTAAGGAGTGGAAGCACTTAAGGAGAAGTCACATTTCGATTAAATAATTCAGCTGAAGAACATAACGTCTAAATTGTTCCAAATTCAACTAGAGTTAAGTTCAGACAAATAAAAATGCACTGTTGTGCCACGTTAATTTTATCAATAGTTTAAAACTAACTAATAGCATGCATATTTTGTTCTACTAATTTGAAATATTAGTCTTGTGGTATACCTCAATACCACGAGACTAATTTTGACTATATTTATTTATATATTTTAATGATTTGATAGCTTTTAATAAATTTATAAACGTCACGCAATATACATACAGAGAGTTTTATGTAACACCGAACATTTTCATAACCAGAATTATTGTTTGAAGTATCCAAATACATATGTTGCACATTTTCCGATGCTCAGTTTATTAAAAGAATTCCATTTAAAGCTTTAAGCGAGTGTTTTCTACTCCCAGGCTAAGTAGGAAAAGCCTGAAAATTTGGTCGCGTAGCGCGAAGCGCGGAGCGGCCAAACCAAATTTTCAGGCTTCTCTAAACTCGAAATTTTACTTCATGCGCCACCGGCACAAAACACTGACATATTACGAAGGTTAAAACACACCGCTAAACTTTACATTGAATCAGTGTTTTGTACCGGTGGCGCATGAAGTAAAATTTCGAGTTTAGAAAAGCCTGAAAATTTGGTTTGGCCGCTCCGCGCTTCGCGCTACGCGACCAAACCAAATTATCAGGCTTTTCTAAACTCGAAATTTTACTTCATGCTTAGCCTGGGAGTGGAAAACACTCGCTTAAAGCTTCAAATTAAATTCTTTTAATAAACCGAGCATCAAAAGATGTGCAAGAAATGCATATGGATACTTAAAAGAAAAATTCTTGTTATGAAAAGGTTTGGTGTTACATAAAACTCTCTGTAGGTATGATAAACATATTGTAGTCCATGAAAAACAATAGCAGTTGATAAATTGCACGTTTAAACCAACAATATGTGTCGATAATTAATAAATTATTATTCTGTTGCTGTTAGAATACCGCCGATAAATATTTAGATTGTTCTTGTTATTATTTGCTTATAGATAAGCAATTAAACGACCTTCCATAAACATTTTCCGTTTATTTGATAATATTTTTTATCAATTTTTGTCGTTATTCTAGTTTAAAATTTTTTGCGCTAAACTAAGTAGTACAATGGAAATTCATTAAAACGGCATTAGAGTTATAATTAATATCGAACTGAAACGCGGTGTATTATTTCTGGCACGTGCGTGCCGAATTATTTTTATGCGCGGTGCATTGAAAAAATAATGGCTTTATTTCGGTCGAAATTAAAAACACCATCAATAAATCTGAGGAATACAGGGTGTCCAGAAAGTATGGAAACTGTGAAATATCTTGAGAACGACACGTTGGACACATACAAAAATTTAACATTTTAATAATTTCGGGGTGGGGTTTCAACCCCCATATCCCCCGCCCTGGCTACGGCCTTTCTGTCGTGTGTACTTGTAAAGTCGGGTTTATATTGTGTTTATACAGGGTGTCCAGAAAGTATAAAAACGGTGACATATCTTAAGATCGACACGTTGGATTACGATAAAAAAAAAATTTTTATTTATTTTTAAGTCCCATTCAGACATGATATGCAAAACCCACCCCCTACTTGCCTGGGGGTGGGGGTAAGTTTTGTATACTTAAATGGAAATGCCCATTTTTTTTGTAATATTTTATTAAAAATGTAATGGTTTTGTATATTGACCCCTTCGCACCCCACCCCCTTTGGGGATTAAACAAATTAAAAGTATGGAAACGGTGTAATATCTTGAGAACGACACGTTAAATTACAACGATAAAAAACACGTGTCCCTTTATTTTTAAAGTTCTATTCATATGGAAAAAACAAAAATCCTCTCCTTTCCAACTAACTCGTGTTTTTTATCGTCGTAATCGTTCGTGGTTCTCAAAATATTACACTGTTCGCATACTTTTTATTTTTTCAACCCCCAAGGAGGATGGGGTGGAAAGGGGTCAATATTCAAAACCATTACAGTTTTTTTTTTTGGAGATTACTAAAAAGTAAAAAGTGCGCGTTTCCATTTAAGGATGATCTCCTTTCTAGATTCTAACAAACTTCTTTCTAATTCGCAGTATGGCTTCAGAGAGGGAAAATCAACTACTGATGCCATAATCGACTTTGTAGATAAAGTTAATTCTTGTTTTGAGAAGGGTGAATATGCAATGGCCTCGTTCATTGACTTGAGTAAGGCCTTTGATTGTGTTTCTCACTGTATACTGTTAAGAAAATTGTACTTGTATAATTTTAAACCATGTGCGTCTAGACTTATTTTATCGTTTCTTTCAAATATGCAACAAATAGTACACCTCAATAAATCACTATCTGAAAATCTACCAATTAAACATGGGGTCCCGCAAGGGTCTACGCGGTGACCATTATTATATCTAATATTCAGTAATGATTTCGACAATTACATGAATAATATTGACGTAGTACTTTTTGCTGATGATACGAATTTAATTTCCTCGGCAAAAGATATCAATGTGTCATTGGCAATGAGCGAAGCAGCAGAATCAAAAGCATCATTGTGGTTCACTGCCAACAACCTCTGTCTTAACGATGATAAAACAGTAAGGCTTTTATTTACATTAAAAAAACACGAAATTACCGCTATGCAAAAATCTGTCAAATTTTTAGGACTACACTTTGATGATAAAATAGGTTGGGGCCACAATGGAAATGAAATAAGTAAGAAACTTAACAAGTCAATTTTTCTTTTAAGAAATTTAAGAGATAATGTTTCAATATCAGTTACTAGAACAGCTTATTTTTCATTATTTCACTCACACCTCTCGTATGGGATTTTGGCTTGGGGTCATTCATCTTCAGCTCAGCGTTTGTTTGGCTTACAACGGAAAGCTATACGAATTATATCACGATCAGGTTATAGGGATGATTGTCGAGATATATTCGTAAGCTTGAAAATATTAACGCTTCCTTGCTTATATGCTTATATATTTATAAATGTCTATTGTATGTAAAAAAGCATATTGCAAAATATCCCTGCCACAGGTTACATCATGGACATAACACGAGAATTAGGGACAAGTTATGCCCCAATCCCTTAAGACTTCATCGTTCTAGATTTGGGCCAAATTATTATTCCATCAAGTTTTTTAATGTGTTGCCAGATCATATTTCCAAACTAACCGCTTGATAAGTAAAATTTAAATTAATAACTAGTAAAATAAATCAATATGTATATCATGCATTAGATAAATATAAGACATATAATACCTAACATGAACTAACAGAAAATATATACGCAGTACACTTTGAGGAACACATTAAAATTCAGTTAATATTAAAAACATTAAAACACTATAAATCGTAAGATTGTAATGACCATGAATAACTGTTTTACCGATTAAAATCATGATTACAATATTCTTGCCAGTTATAGAAGGCGCCGTTTAATAATACATTTTTAACACATATTTTAAATTTATTTAGAGGGTATTATTATGTATTATTAAACGGCGCCTTCTATAACTGGCAAGAATATTGTAATCATGATTTTAATCTGTAAAACAGTTATTCATGGTCATTACAATCTTACGATTTATAGTGTTTTAATGTTTTTAATATTAACTGAATTTTAATGTGTTCCTCAAAGTGTACTGCGTATATATTTTCTGTTAGTTCATGTCAGATATTATATGTCTTATATTTATCTAATGCATGATATACATATTGATTTATTTTACTAGTTATTAATTTAAATTTTACTTATCAAGCGGTTAGTTTAAAATAGCCGCATTTATGTTCCATTCACTGACGTATGTAAACCTTATGTATCAACATGAAAATAAATTATTATTATTATTATTATTATTATTAAGTTAACAACACTAACCCCCACCCGCACGCCCAAGGGGATGGGGGTAGGTTTGTTTTGCATATCTTGTCACACGTGTTTTTTATCGTTGTAATCCAACGTGTCGTTCTTAAGATGTGTCACCGTTTTTATACTTTCTGGACACCCTGTATAAACACAGTATAAATCCGACTTTTCAGATACACAAGACAGCAAGGCCATAGCCAGGGGGGGATATGGGGGTTCAAACCCTACCCCGAAATTACTAAAATATTATATTTTTGTATGTGTAAGAGCAATAACAATATTTTTAACATTAGGACTACCGCACGACAGTTTCGTTTTACCGACCGCACTACTGTGTAAGGGAGGTATTATGATCAGTCAAAAATGAACCCTAACTTTTTTATACTAAAATATCCATTTTGGGGTTTCAGGAATTCGAATCAAGTGTTATCTGAATGATGTCGGTCGTTCGGTCTGTGGCACGATTTCAACGAAAACAGCTCAAGATATCTTTGTTGTTTTTACAGATATTTGCATTCTAATCATAGAACTTAAATGTTTGAGATTTTAGTATATTATTGAAGACTAGGATTATTTTAAGTCAGCTTCAATTTTGTTTATCAAAAATGCTTGATATATCGTATGTTCAATTGGCAACTCTGAAAATATCTATTATAATTATTGTGTCTGAAGGTTTATATGTCAATTCCTGAAGTGTGTATCCCACTTAAATTTGAAAAAAGTTTAAATCATGGCACTCTAAAGGTTGTTTTTAATTGAACATATGATATTATAAGTGGGTACATTATTTTCATTATTGAAAATCTGCAATATTTTTATTTGGATACAATTTCTCTTATCGAAATAAATTATAATGTATTGAATTATAAGCATACATAATAAAGGGGATCTGAAAGGGAATATCTCTTGTACAGCTCTTTGCATCTGTTATAAAAAATTGAGCGCAAATTATTGCTTTCATCAGTTCCCCAAAGTTGGACGTCAAGAATCAATTGCCCTCAATAAATGGTAATAACGAAACGATATTTTTCAATTCGGTCCCATTGACGCCGTGAGCTTGTTGTGAATTTATTAATGACCTATATTTTTGTAATTTTAACCCAATTACACATGCAAATTAAAAAACATCCAGTTTTTTTCTTTAATTTTTTTGCGCATTGTATATTCGTATTTTTACGAATCCACCAGTTACCTTTTTAAATTTGTATTATCATAAATTTTAGACGTCACAACACATTTATATAGAATATGGTTTGTTGAGTTACGTGAAGATATAAACTAAACTTGAATGTAAACACTAGCACTTTCTTCACAATAAGTTTTTATTTTGCTAGATGTACATTTCCAATACTAAGTACTCATTATCAATAGCAATAGCTTAGCTCAGTAAGCTATTGATAATGAGTACTTAGTATTCGAAATGTACATCTAGCAAACTAAAAACATTTATATACATCCATGGGTTCAGGTGGAATTTTGTTACTTATAAACAACAAGACCCGCAAGATTCAAATTGGAAATGACTTCAAACGATGTGGCCTTGCATTTCATCTTCTTGGGATTTTGCAATATTTGATACTCCGCTCTTTTTATGTCAGATTATTTTATTTGGTAAGCTGACTTTTAGTATTTTCTATATAGAGTAATTAAAACAATGTTTGTCAAAAGGTCCTATTTACCATGCCATCAAACAGGAAGAAAAAGTAGAATAAAAACAAATTTAAATTATCTTGTACCAATTATTTGAACAAATAAATATTTAAGATTTTACTGTTTTTATAATAGAGTTTATTTTGAAACTCTAATATAGACTGTTATTCCATACTTCACGCTTTATTTTTATCGTTAGATGTACATTTCGAGACACAAAGTGCTCATTATCAATAACAAACTGAATTCTTAGAACTATTTGCACGGTATATATATCTAAAGGGATTTGGGATATAACGCGCAAATAGTTGTAAGAATTCAGTTTGTTATTGATAATGGGCACTCTGTGTCTCGAAATGTACATCTAACGATAAAAATTAAAATGGTGATGTGTCCATCATAGTACTTTCCCCCGTAAATTGCGTATTAAATCACTTTTAAAATATTTGTAGCATTATTATTTTCAAAATGTCTTCAACTTTTTGATAACTACAACTTTTATTTGAAACATTTTTCAATTGTATCAACACAAACACTGAGACAAACCAATGACTAGATAAAAGAACATTATTTATTAATTATCTCAAAAACTAAGAGTACTATGACAAAAAGTAAAGATACAAAAAATCTTTAGTATTTTATTACCTACAACTTTCATTTGAAACATTTTTCAATTGTATCAACACATACACTGAGACAAATCAATGACTAGATAGAAAACACTATTTATTAAATATATCAAAAACTAAGAGTGCTATGACAAAAAGTGAATCTACAAAAAATCTTTAGTTTTTTATTTCCTTCAACTTTTATTTGAAACATTTTTCAATTGTATCGACACATACATTGTCACACACCAATAACTAGATAAAACACACAACTTTTGAAATATCTCAAAAACTAAGAGTGCTATGACAAAAAGTAAGTGAACAATACATCTTCATTTTGTTATTATCTACAACTTTTATTTGAAAGAATTTTTTGTTTGAGGAACATTTATTGATAAAATCTGAAAAAACTGAAAAGCGCTAAGAGTAAAGTACCACTTCCGGTTTTCCGATTTTCACCAAAAGCTTTTCAGTTCTTCCGATTGTAACAAAAAGCTTAAGTTTCAAGTTTCATCTCGATATCTTTAGCGGTTTTTGCGGTACAGCGCACACAGACTCACACACAGACACACAGGCACACACACACAGCACACAGACAGACAGACATTTTTCAAAAATGGTCTTATTCGACTCAGGGGACCTCAAAACGGATATTTCCGCTAAAATTTTTGATTCGAAAATTTTCACGAAAACAATACTTTCCCTTTGTATTACATACGGGGGAAAGTAAAAAGTGAAGTAAGGAATAACAGTCTTTATTAGTGTAATAATCACTTCACGTAAACACAAAAACATACAGTTATTTTTAAACTTCTACCAAGTTTTTCGACTTCCTGATTATTCATGAAGTATAATTTCGAGTTTAGGAAAGCCTGAAAAACAGGGGCCACTCCAGTTTTTTTTTTTTTTTTTTTTAGTAGAAAAGTATGTCTTTATTAAAATATTGTAACACATGTTTCGCAAAGAATTCGTACTATTCCTGTACCCTACTATTCGTGCAAACAGCCGTCATATAAACAAACCGTAAAAGCCGGTGTTTATCCAAACCGCGAAACGGTTCCAACTTAAATAAACTTAACCTTTAGATTGGGATTTATGAAAGTTGAGCAAATAATCAGCGATCATCAGTCAATCTCTAGTGCAATAATGCCCATTTTTAAGTCGCTCACAGGCGAGTTGTGGACGTCTCCTTCTCCATAAATCACCAACTAATGCTGTTTTCGTGTCTTCGAGAGAATTAAAAAAAAAGATTTTCTATTTATCCAGATGTGCAAAAGTAAAGTTGATCGAATTATTATCCCCACAAATATAAGAGTAATTTCGTATATATTCAAAAAATCACCAACTATGCTGTTTTCGTGTCTCCGAGAGAATTAAAAAAATATTTTTTATTTATCCAGATATGCAAAAATAAAGTTGATTGAATTAATATCCCTACAAATATAAGAGCTATTTCGTATATATTGAAGATGATGTAAGGCATTTTTACAAAATTGATTTAAAAATTGGTAAGGAATGCACATTAATTCAAAAAATCCTATCGATAAACAGGGTGTTTCGGCATTATTTTAGGTATGTGTTTTCTAATACAAAAAAACAAAAAAGTTCATATACACTAGAGCTGGGCAGGATTCGAATCATTCAGGAATCGAATCCTGGATTTGAATCCTTTTAGAGGATTCAAAAGAGGCATTCGAATACTTTAGTTCAACTGGATTCGTGATCCGGATTCGTTACATTTTTTTAGGAGGATTCGTACTCGAATCCAAATGTAGGTGATTCGAATCCTTAAAAGAAGATTCGAATATTTATAAAAGGATTCGAATATTTATAACAGGGTTCGAATACTTACAAACGGATTTGAATCGTCAAAAATAGTTCAAATTAATTGTGATGATTAACGTGAAAAATGTCTTTTGTGTGTTTTTAAATTTCTCATTAAATCACTGTTTCAGACGCGTGGCGCATAAAGTAAAATTTCGAGTTTAGAAAAGCCCAGAAAATTTGTCTCGGGTCGCTGCGCGACCCGAGACAAATTTTCACGGGGCTTTTCTAAACTCTAAATTTTACTTCATGCTTAGTCTGGGAGTGGAAACCCTCTTTCGAAACTTCAAACTGAATGCTTTGATAAGAACATTAAACTCGAAATTTTACTTCATGCTTAGTCTAGGAGTGGATAATACTTGTTTAACGCTTTAAATTTAAGTTAAAAAAAACAGGTAATATCCGCAATTGTTGTATCAATTCTATAGTATGTCATTATTTTTATAAAATCACATTACTTTTTCTTAATTATTTTAGCTGTAAATTTCTGACATTCGTTGATTTTTAAAAGAGTTCAATTTGAAGCTTTTAACGAGTGTTTTCCACTCCCAGACTAAGCATCAAGTAAAATTTCGAGTTTAGAAAAGCCCCGTGAAAATTTGTCGAGGGTCGCGCAGCGACCCGAGACAAATTTTCTGGGTTTTTCTAAACTCGAAATTTTACTTCATGCGCCACGCGTATAAAACACTGATTTTAAGTGAGGTTCAAATATAGCTAGAGTTCACAATATTTTAGTGACAAGAAGACAAGAGACAAATTTTCTGGGCTTTTCTAAACTCGAAATTTTACTTCATGCGCCACGCGTATAAAACACTGATTTTAAGTGAGGTTCAAATATAGCTACAGTTCACAATATTTTAGTGTTTTATACGCGTGGCGCATGAAGTAAAATTTCGAGTTTAGAAAAGCCCCGTGAAAATTTGTCGAGGGTCGCGCAGCGACCCGAGACAAATTTTCTGGGCTTTTCTAAACTCGAAATTTTACTTCATGCGCCACGCGTATAAAACACTGATTTTAAGTGAGGTTCAAATATAGCTACAGTTCACAATATTTTAGTGTTTTATACGCGTGGCGCATGAAGTAAAATTTCGAGTTTAGAAAAGCCCAGAAAATTTGTCTCGGGTCGCTGCGCGACCCTCGACAAATTTTCACGGGGCTTTTCTAAACTCGAAATTTTACTTCATGCTTAGTCTGGGAGTGGAAAACACTCGTTTAAAGCTTCAAATTGATTTTACTTCATGCGCCACGCGTATAAAACACTGATTTTAAGTGAGGTTCAAATATAGCTAGAGTTCACAATATTTTAGTATTTTATACGCGTGGCGCATGAAGTAAAATTTCGAGTTTAGAAAAGCCCAGAAAATTTGTCTCGGGTCGCTGCGCGACCCTCGACAAATTTTCACGGGGCTTTTCTAAACTCGAAATTTTACTTCATGCTTAGTCTGGGAGTGGAAAACACTCGTTTAAAGCTTCAAATTGAACTCTTAAAAAAAACAACGAATAACTAAAGATTTAAAGAAAATAAGCTGAATTTGGAATACGTATACTTTAAAGAAAAACTTCCTGTACATCAAAGAATTATCATTTGGTTGTACTGTAAACAATCAGCTGTTCAGCTGTCAGCACGTGATGTACTTGTTAAAGCTATTACGTGCATGTGTAGGTAATGTCAATCATTCTTGTCGAGATGACAGTGTGGTATGATGCGTAGGTAAACATGCATTACCTTACTTAATAGTATATTATTCAACAAGCGCATAATGAAAGCTATTAATCATGAGGATGAGGTTTACGGAACGAGCCGCAGGCGAGTAGAGTAAATCATTCGACTGATTAATAGCCATTATGCGCGAGTAGAATACTATACTTTATCCACAACCACAAAATGTATATTCATTCTTGCTTACTGCAACTTTTCAAGAATAAGAACATAATTCATTAAATCATTTACTTTTAATTATAACTAAGAAATACATATAATAATACTATTTATTAGGATTAATGTTAATAGTAACGTTATAAAAATTATTAAACACAATAGGGGGCATTGAAGTGGGTACACCAAGATTTACGGTTTGATCCAAAACATCGAAATTAACGGAATTTGTGCTGGAAGATGCAGCTGTTACATTATTTGCTGTCGATTCTATTGACGATGCAATTTTTCTGGCCGTTTCCTTTTTGTTTTCCAAAGAATCGTTAATATAGCCTTCTGCAACCGCAGTTGACTTCCATCCTCCATGACGTTTTAACGCAGTGATGTCTCCACCAGCATCAACCAAAATGGTGGCTGAGGTTCTTCTAAAGCTATGGCCTGTATATTGCTCAGGATCGGGTAATTTCAAAAAACTGGCGATATCTCTTCCCATTATTTTAAATTTATTAATACCAATTCGCTGTTTAGTACACTTTCCATTTTGAAAATTTTGAAAGAAATAATCACAGTTTATCTGCTTTCGGAGGCACAAATATTTTTTTACAATGTGGTAAAAATTACCAGATACTGTAAATTTCCTACAAATTTTAGTTTTTGTGGTTGGCACCTTAATCATATAGGAGGAATTAAGGTCTTCTTTATCTTTAATTTTCATGTTATACAGCTCATTTGAACGACAAGCGCCCATTAAACCCATAATTAATGCAACCTGAAGAAAAAATTACTGCAATTTTTAAAAAATATTAAAATAATTTAAAACTTACTTTTGTTGCAAGTAATTTGTCATCCGGTGCATTTGCAATGAAACTGTTAACATTTTCTGGGGAGAAAGTGTTGGCTTTTTTCGGAGTAAACCCTTCATTTTTTCTTTTCAAAAAAGCTAGAAGTTTGCCATAGTTTCCAATATTGATGTTTTCAAAGATTTTCAATGTACTTTTTAGCATCGAATACTTCTGCCACAACGATGAGGTGTTGTATTTTTTTGATAATTCAGTAAAATACACCAAAACTACCGACTCAGTTGAAGAATGTGCTTTTTTCTCCTTTTTCCATTCACAAAACGTGTTGTATGTACTTTGGTATATGTTGCGAGACTTTTTAGGCAACAAATTGATGGAAGCGTTTTCTGCCGCGTCCCTTATTTCCGCGGGTGTCAACAAGTCAGGATCGGATTCCATGTTGCTTCTTTCACCTTCGATAAACTATTAACCACACTATCATAACACAATTAACACAATTTGCTTTCAATTTATAAATTGTTTTTGTTTATGTCAAAATTGATTAACATGAGGTATCCTGATTTTGTAGTGATTTCTTATTATTCACAGTTAAGCAGTGATAAGTCAAAATATTACTCACAGGTTTCATAACCTATTTATAATAAACGTCATTATTATTGACTCTTAGCACGTATAATTATAATATTATAGAGTGGTTGTGGATAAACATTATTATTATTTGACCCAAATTTTATTCATTTATATTACACAAATTGAGATAGTTTTAAGTCTGCCTAGACTACTTGGAATTAAGGTTAAATACACACGTGTACATTTACCAGAGACGGCAAACATGTTGCATATTATTATTAATTATTTTTTATAATTAAAAATAGTAATATCGACAATTGAAATGTTAGTAGCTTTATAAGATAGATATTATAAAGCTACTAACATTTCAATTGTCGATATCACTATTTTTAAACACTGCCCCTTACGTGGCCTGTTCATTAAATCACATTCACCAAGTATCTTTTAATCATGTTTTAACAAGTGATTAACGGGAACATTGTGAACGATTTATTAATATAATTAGAATCATAAAATAAAAAAAATTAAAGTCTTCCTTCAAAATGTTAAATTTTCTGAAATTTGAATTTTAATAAAAAAATATATACATAATTAAGTTAACGTTTTCGTTGGAAATATAAAAATATTAATTTCTGGAATATGAGATTAACAAATAAAATTCAAAAAATAGTCGTCTATATAAATTGTATTTTGTTATTGTAAGTAGTTTTATTATTCACTGTATAGTCAATCTGACCTATATTTGCAAATTTGTATCGATTCGAATTGAACTGTTCTAGAATAATGTTAATTTTAATCACATTTCACTCAAAAGGTGGCAAAAGAACCAATGCAGTTTCGATATTAAATAATAATTAAATTAAATAATTAACAAGAACATGTAATATACACTGTGTAAACGAACTACTGTACAGGCTCTCTACCACATAAGGGGCAGCGTTTAAATAAACAATACCTGCATTTGAAATTACCATACCTTTAGTAGATAGCTTAACAAATAATTATTAAAAATAATTAATAATAATAGGCCACATGTTTGTGGTATCTGGTATACGCGCACATTGCGTATTTTAAGAGAGATTCCACATAGACTGGTAGTTTTTAAACGATTTGGATATCGAATTACACCATCCAGAGAAAAGTGGGTCAGATTGTGAAGAATTATGTCTATGTTATCGTTTTCATAAGTACCCATTGCTGACTAAATTCCGAATATTTTCTAAACGTGTTAATGAAATTCAATATTTTTCCTTATTAGGTTCACACTTCACTTTATCTCCACTCTTATTGAAATGTTTAGATAAGAGCGGCGAGGGTTTATGATTTTTAAACATAAAAATAGTTTGCTGTGTAGTCTATGGTGAAACTTATTCCATGAAACATTTACATTTTGTAACATGGCGCGATACGTTTATTCAAACATTGAATTGGCAGACATGTTTCTTATTTACGGTGAAACTCGGTGTAATTCCGCGGAAGCTGTAAGAATTTATCAAGAGCGATTTCCTGAACGACACTTACCACCGCCAAACCGATTTAGAAATTTATTACAAAGAGCACGCGATACTGGAAGTTTGCAGCCCGTCGCCGTCGCCGGAGCCGCCGGAGGTGGTGACCGTCTAATGCGATATTTGCGAGCGGAAGATGAAATTTTGAATCTGTTGGAAGCGGATCCTGGTTTAAGTACCCGTATTATCGCCGCTCAGCTAAATGTATCGCACACATTTGTTAGCAGTGTTATACGAGACAATAATTTTTATCCGTATCACTACCAGCGTGTACAACATCTTCAACCCCATGATTTTCCCAAAAGAATTGCATTTTGTCAATGGATTTTGGCACAAAATGTTCAAAATCCTAACTTTACCAAAGACATTTTAGTGAAAGACGAATCGTGCTTTACGCGTAATGGAAGTTTTAATTTCCATAATATGCATGTTTATGCAATAGAAAATCCTCGCGTAGAACTCATTTCCAGCATCGCTTCTCCCTTAATATCTGGGCAGGTATTTTAAATGATCAATTAATTCGGCCATTTATGTTCCCATTTAATTTGAATGGAGAACGATATTTACGATTTTTGCAAGATGGCCTTTTAGATCTTCTAGAAAATGTACCCTTAGCGGTTCTTAGAAGAATGTGGCGCGTTAGAAGATATTTGGATGATGAGTTTCCAGGACGTTGGGTTGGTCGTGGAGGCCCTGTACCATGGCCTCCAAGAAGTCCGGATTTAAACCCCTTAGATTTTTTTCTTTGGGGATACTTTAAAAGTGAAGTCTACACTACGGAAATTGACAATGCTGAAATACTGATACAACGAGTAAACGCCACGGCTAATACCATTCGTGAAAAGCCTCGTGAAATGTTTGCTACTGTTCGTGCAAATTGGATACGTAGAGCCCAACTGTGCATTGAGTGCGGCGGACGTCAATTTGAACACGTATTGTGATTTTTTTTATACGTGACCCAGTTTCATCTAGTAATTCTAGACTGTGTGTGTGTGTGTGTGTGTGTGTAGTGCGTGCTAAGTGATTTATACGTCTCGCAGTAGTAACAGTAAATAAACAATACCACAAATGAGTGACCTAGTTTCATCTAGTCATTCGAGACAGCGTGCGTGTTTAGTGCGTGCGAAGTGATTTATGCGCCTCGCAGTAGTAAAAGTAAATAAAAAATACAACAACTTACGCATCCACGAAAAATATCATGAACACAGGTAACCAGAAGTTCTCAAAAAGTAAAAAATGCATGAAAAATTATGAAAAATCCAATATTTTTTTCCGATTTTATTTTTGCTGCAATTGGTGTCAAAATATTTTGTGTATACGCCCTTAAGAGGATGTACATTAGTTCGATTACACGCTGTACAATTGAATTCTGTTTTAATTGAATCGAAAAGTCACTTGTTACAGATTTAATTTAAAAAATGAAACATTCTTTTATAGCGGTCTTTCTATCTTCTCAATAGTAAGGAGTCAGTATGTTTAAAACAATTATATCCAAAGTTTTAACCATATTACATTTAACCTTATAGTATTAAAAATAAATATTTGGCTTAGTCACACATTAGTTGCAATTAGCGGACTATATATACGGCCGTTAACTTTTTATACAACTTTTCAATTATATCTGTGACTATTTTGAATTACACGGCATTATCAAACAAAGTTTGAAGTTAAAATACATTACAAAGTAAACAAAATATTTAAGAATTCCATGATTTTCCCATTCGTTCTCGTTATAATATACATTGCATTGAATGAGAAGTCGCAATATTACAAGATCGAATTGGAAAATCTAGGAATTTATGTTATTAGCCGTTAAAGAAACTACAGATACATACAAATAAGTTGTTATTCGGCGAACTCTATCTTTAAATATACTATTTTTAAGGGTCTTTTCCACCATTCAAAGACAATTTTGAAATGTAGGTTAGATTCTACTAATCAATGACTTGTCTGGAATTTTACAATTTTGTTGTTTTGGTAAATATTTGCATTTTTGTTAATTTGTATTAATTTTCACAGTTCTGAAGTTTTAGTAAAATTTTATAATGTGTTTCGGTCTTAACGATTGTATTTAAAATACTAATAATTATTTAAAATTTGCGATTTTTGTAAAATATTGACATAAAGAGAAGTTTTCTTTTAAGTGAGTTTTCACATATCTACACAAACGAATGTAAAATTAATGACCTAAGCAGTATATTTATATATTATTGAACCTAAGCAGTATATTATGAACTTCACTTTAAGTCAGTGTTTTATATGCGTGGCGCATGAAGTAAAATTTGGAGTTTAGAGAAGCCTGAAAATTTAGTTTAATCGGCATCTTTCTTTCTTTTATTATAAAATATTTCTTGACCGATTATTTTTTATTTATTTTTTTATTTATTTATTTATTATCCAACAGTTTACAAAAAAACTAATTACAGGATAAATTAAAATTAAAAAATATATATTCGCGCTACATAAAATAGTGTAATATAATAACCAAATTATTAATAACCTAACAGTGCGATTCAGAATAATACTCCAACTATAATAATGGTCAAGGAATAGGAGCAATTTAATGATTTATTTTAAATTGTAAATACATATTCATTATGCTACTGTTGAGTTTTGTTTCTTGACAATCCACTGGCAATTTTATCGTATGAATTAATACGATCAAATTATTATTAAATTATTACATAAATATCTTTTGTTATCACAGCTGATTTAATTTATGTTGAATTAAAATTAAGTGTCGTCTCTATTAAAATAGCGCTTCATACAAATTTATCGTAATACATGGTTTATAAAAGTAATTAAATATAAAAAAAATACATGAATACTTTTTATTAAACCATTTTTCTGATCGCTATCTATTACAATAAGTGTACTCTGCTAAATTGCTTTGTGGCAGTATCCAACCGCTAGATGACAGGGCGGTATGCCGAACATTGCAAAACTAGTGTACAGGGTGGCCCAAATTGGATGTTACTATAGGGAATCTCGGTTATTAAAAGAGATAGAAAAAAATCGATGGCGACTGTATGTAACAGCAAACCCTTCCTGTATAATTTAATGTCCGTCGGGGTATTAGCTCGGGAAGTAGTTGTTTCAATGAGTGTTTGATATAGTCTTTGTAAGACTAACTTATTGTAGATTGCGAAAAAAATCTCACTTTTAATGTTTGAAGTATTTTGCAACCAAGAGTTGGCAATTTCATTAATACTTACATATCAATACATTTCAAATAAAACATCAACATGGTATATATCAATGAAAAGGGACAAGAATAAAAAAAAATTAATAGCACTTCTATTTAAAAAATATAACTTTGGATTGTATCTCTTTTATTAATGAAGATAGAAATAAGCTGTAAATTGCATTCGATTCTCCTCGAAAAAGTACAACATACAATTCTTATCTTGATAAAATAATAAATGACTAAGACATTAATAAAAATCGAAAATTGAAAATATTTAATTTTTGGCTATAACTTGAAAACAAAAGACGATAGCTAATTTCTGTTTTCGGCATTGCGTTTGTCTCGAAAAAAGAGCTCGAGGATGCGCCATCGATTTTTTTCGATCTTTTCTAATAACCGAGATTCCCTATAGTAACATCCAATTTGGGCCACCATGTACAGTTGCGAGAGAAAAAAACTAGTACAGCAGGGAAGTGGCTTCAAAATAATCGTATTTTCTTCTTGTAAAACAAACTTGTCATGTACAGGATAACAACAATTTTTACTTTCCCCCGTATGTAATACAAAGGGAAAGTATTGTTTTCGTGAAAATTTTCGAATCAAATATTTTAGCGGAAATATCCGTTTTGAGGTCCCCTGAGTCGAATAAGACCATTTTTGAAAAATGTCTGTCTGTCTGTGTGTGTGTCTGTGTGCGCTGTACCGCAAAAACCGCTAAAGATATCGAGATGAAACTTGAAACTTAAGCTTTTTGTTACAATCGGAAGAACTGAAAAACTTTTGGTGAAAATCGGAAAACCGGAAGTGGTACTTTACTCTTAGCGTTTTTCAGTTTTTTCAGATTTTTTCAATAAATGTTCATCAAACAAAAAAATTTTTCAAATAAAAGTTGTAGATAATAACAAAATGAAGATATATTGTTTATTTACTTTTTGTCATAGCACTCTTAGTTTTTGAGATATTTTAAAAGTTGTTTGTTTTATCTAGTTATTGATGTGTGACAGTGTATGTGTCGATACAATTGAAAAATGTTTCAGATAAAAGTTGTAGGAAATAAAAAACTAAAGATTTTTTGTGGACTCACTTTTTGTCATAGCACTCTTAGTTTTTGAGATATTTAATAAATAGTGTTTCTTATCTAGTCATTGATTTGTATCAGTGTGTGTGTTGATACAATTGGAAAATGTTTCAAATAAAAGTTGTAGGTAATAAAATATTAAAGATTTTTTGTATCTTCACTTTTTGTCATAGCACTCTTAGTTTTTGAGATATTCAATAAATAGTGTTTTTTATCTAGTCATTGGTTTGTCAGTATGTGTTGATCCAATTGAAAAATGTTTCAAATAAAAGTTGTAGTTATCAAAAAGTTGAAGACATTTTGAAAATAATAATGCTACAATTATTTTAAAAGTGATTTAATACGCAATTTACAGGGGAAAGTACTATGATGGACACATCACCATTTTTTTCTTGGCCAACAAGACGGTACTTTTGTTGACATGCACATCATTAACAATGTCTCTAATCCTAATACCGTCTCTAAACTGATCGTTATTATCGCTTTTTAGTCAGTTAAGGCATGTCGACGTTAAATAAATTTCGTTTGACATTTCCGCAGATTTGTCATTTTATTGACAACTTGAAAAATCAAAGTGAATCCAGTTCACATAGCCAAATATTTCACTGTACTAGCTTTTTTTTCTCTCCCGACTGTATGTTGTAAATACTACCAATATTTTGACAGTGTTTTCGTAGTATGACTCACGTTTGAATTTTCCATTCATTTTCACCTTACGTCATCACTTTCCGATCCTATTGTTGTAATTTTTCTACGTCTACCTCTAGAGTGGGTGCGTTTATTGAGTTAGGGAAGTGCACGAGGCAATTTTCAGCGTTCATAACCCCGAAAGACGGGCATTGTAACCCAATTCCTTCCATCCGAAGCTACGTTTTCTCCCAGGAGCACTAAAATAACAGTGCGGTGCATCTGAGGTCGGGTGTATAAATGGATTTTCAGGAGATTCAGGCTCATTTAATATATGTAGGTCGATGACCTGACACCAGTTCCTGCGTAAGATGAAGCTAATTATGAGCAACAAGTTGGGTTTTAATAGTGCGGATCGCGGTTTTATGGGGTGATTAAATTCGCTTGGGAAAACGCCTGTTATTTGGGTATTGAGGTAACTATTATAGAATTGGGGCAGTTGAATTAAATTGATTAACCTTTAAAATACAAGGAATTTTTCTTTTAATTAAATTAAGTTATTATTACATTATTTAATATGAAAAAGATATCTAAAAATCCAAGATGTATTAAAGTATATTAAAATAGATATACAGGGATTTTTCTTTTACGTAGTCCCAAGGGAAATTGGAGCAATTTGCTGTAGGACTAGGTAAAACAAAAGAAATTATTACATTATTACACAATACAGTATTATTATGGTTGTATGTATAGTCTCAAAATAAAGATCTAATCGCATGTTAATTTAAAAGTGTTCAAATAGTGGCTTCCCTATTTATTTTAGAGACAAAATATATTTCACTTTTTTGTAGAAGGAAAAATTCTGAATTTATGAATGTTCACACTTACCACTTTACATTTCTCTAAGTTAAAATAATTAAGAAAAAGTACTGTGATTTTATAAAAATATTGACACACCATGGAATTGATACAACAATTGCGGATATTTCCTGTTTTTTTTTAAGTTCAATTAATACTTTAAATAAATGTTTTCCACTCTCAGACTAAGCATGAAGTAAAATTTCGAGTTTAGAAAAGCCCCGTGAAAATTTGTCGAGGGTCGCGCAGCGACCCGGGACAAATTTTCTGGGCTTTTCTAAACTCGAAATTTTACTTCATGCGCCACGCGTATAAAACACTATAATATTGTAAAATGTATGTATATTCGAACTTCACTTAAAATCTGTGTTTTATACGCGTGGCGCATGAAGTAAAATTTCGAGTTTAGAAAAGCCCAGAGGGCTGCGCGACCCTCGACAAATTTTCACGGGGCTTTTCTAAACTCGAAATTTTACTTCTCCGACGCCCTAAGGGACAACAAGGGATAGCAGAAGAAGAAGAAGAAGAAATTTTACTTCATGCTTAGTCTGGGAGTTGAAAACACTCGTTTAAAGCTTCAAATTGAACTCTTTTAAAAATCAACGAATGTCAGAAAATTTACAGCTAAAATAATTAAGAAAAAGTAATGTGATTTTATAAAAATAATGACGTACTATAGAATCGATACAACAATTGCGGATATTCCCTGTTTTTTTTTTAAGTTCAATTTATAGCTTTAAACAAGTGTTTTTAACTCCCAGACTAAGCATGAAGTAAAATTTCGAGTTTAGAAAAGCCCCGTGAAAATTTGTCGAGGGTCGCGCAGCGACCCGAGATAAATTTTCTGGGCTTTTCTAAACTCGAAATTTTACTTCATGCGCCACGCGTATAAAACACTAAAATATTATGAACTCTAGGTATATTTGAACCTCACTTAAAATCAGTGTTTTATACGCGTGGCACATGAAGTAAAATTTCGAGTTTAGAAAAGCCCAGAAAATTTGTCTCGGGTCGCTGCGCGACCCTCGACAAATTTTCACGGGGCTTTTCTAAACTCGAAATTTGACTTCATGCTTAGTCTGGGAGTGGAAAAAACTCGTTTAAAGCTTCAAATTGAACTATTTTAAAAAACAACGAATGTCGGAAAATGTACAGCTTTATTCCTTGTATATTGATCAAGTAATAATTTAATTTTCATCATTGTCATGGTACTATTAGAAATTATTGCAATAAATAAGTTGTTCTTTCATGCTCATTGTTCATTTTGTTAGGGCGTAGGTAAAGTATCGTACGTTACTCGAGTGGTATGGCAATTACATATTCGCGGAATACTGCACTCGCCGCTGCGCGGCTCGTGCGCAACATGTCTGCTCATATGTTATATGCTGCATACCACTCGTTGTGTAATATACTATTATGGACGACTAAGGGATTATCAATAGTGGATCGGCTTTGGAGAAATTGTGTCTGTGTTAAATCTGCCACGACATATACAGAGTGATACAGAATAGGTGTAAAAAATCACATCTTGTTCTGAGCCACTGAAGACAATAAGTTAAATAAAGATAGGTCCAATTTTTATTATTTATAATTTGTTACCAGTCTTGAAGCGCGAAAAGGCTGAATATAAAAGTTGTGATTAAATTAATTTTTAATTGCCGAAGCACATCATTTACGAGGAAAGTACTATGATGGACACATCACCATTTTTTGATGTATTCCTTAGTAACTGTCAATTCAATCATATGCCTATTTATTTATTTTATAAAACTGCTATACAAGAAAAATATGAATATTCCAAGGAAAAAAAAAATATATTTTCGTGTTACTCGTGCAGCATGATTCATTTTTAAAATCTTCCAAAAGCTACAAGCTTTGAGTGTTCAGGCTATCAAGTGCAACAACTAGCACAGTAAATGATGTATGTTTATTGAACATAATAAAATCCAGTGACGCATCCTCTGTTAAAAATACAGACTGCTTGCTGATCGGCCTGTATAAATAGAGTCCATGCCACTTCAATTTCATTCTTTAATTTTCTTAAAATACTTCTAAATAAAGTTCCTTATTGATATTTTTATTCATAGGGAAAAGTTAAACATCGACTCGATTTCCATTTAACTAGATTACAAATTAAATATGTTTTTAAAATATTAAATAGGTATATTAGTTACTCAATTTATTTTATGTTTCTTTAAAACTTTCATTATTTCATTTCACCCTAAAATTAAAAAAAAAATCATGCCATTAATTACTTATCGTATCCATAATGAATCTGAATTTTCATCATGCTTAATCGAGGAGTAAAAAACTTCAAATTAAAACCATTTTATAAAATCAATGAATAACTATGTATACTTATGCCCGGTATTATAAACAATTAATAAATTAATAGATAACTATTTGTGGAGTAAATTTATTTACGTAATAAAATAATGGGTAAATAAAATTGCGTATTATAAAGCAAACCTACCAAATAAATAGCAACTCTAGAAATAAATAATTTAGTTGCTAGATTACCGACCGAAATGATACATTTTTATTATGGCGATAAGTGGAACCACCAGTTTTTAAACTTAAATATTCAATCTTTCAAATTGAATTGTCAATCAAATTGAAAATTTAGTACAATCTCTTATACTTATGGAGAAAGAACGTGAAAGGGGAAAGAATTACACAGAACAAGAGATACCATCTGTTTGCTTGTTTTCTAATACATTGTTAAACTTTTTTTATGATTTCTAATAAGCTCCTTAGAAATCATAAAAAAGTTTTACAATGTATTAGAAAACAAATAAACAGATGGTACCAGCGTGAAGTTATAAAATGAAGCATGGGAAGCAGTTGCTGATCAATATGATGCCATAGCTCAAACAGGTATTAGATCGTCTTCTCAATTAAGGCTTTTATATGACTTTATTAAAAAGAAAGCCAAAAATATAATGCGAACGAGAAAGTTGAAATTTATATAACTGGAGGAGGGCCATCAAAAAATCAAGTGGATACTATTGATGACGAAGTTTTAGTTTTAAGTGGTATAAATTCCAGACAGGAAATACCTAACATATACGATAGTGATGCTCCATTTGATACTATTCTTCAAATGCAAGAAGGTTGTTCTAAAACGACTCAATATAATACACCTAACATTTTACAAGAATTTGAAGTGCCGGCTGCACCAAAACAGAAGGAAAAACATTTAAGACCTGGAGTTCAGTATCATAAGTCTAGAAAGTTGACAAAAATATTACCGATAAAGACAATCTGAAATTAGATATTCTTAAGATACGAAAAGAAAAGGAAGAGCTAAGTCGTGACATCTTAAAATTAGAAAAAAAAAGAAATTACAGTTCGGAATTCAGGAAAATGTTCTTAAACTGCAGAAGGAATATAGTAGTGATTTTAGCTTAGATTAATATCTTTTATGTTTATATTTAGTATTATTGTTTTATGTTTATTTTTAGTATTTATGTTGTGTTCGTAAGGAAATAATTAGTTCATAATAATTTATCATTTAATAATAAGCTACTAAAATACAAGAAATTATTCGAATATAGTATGAATGACAGCATTTCTTACAGCAAAATTATTTGGTGTTATCGGAACATTATATAAGTTATGATCACCTTCTTTAATATTTGCCTCATCTTCCATAATGATATTGTCATTCCTGTTTCTGCAAATATTGTGCAAGACACATGTCGCCATTATAATTGGAATAGCCTTACTTGCAGAAACTCTCAGTGCTGAAGATAAACATGGAAACCTCCTTTTGAGCACTCCAAATGTTCTTTCAATCGTTTTTCTTCTTCATATATGAGCCGTATTGTATCTTCCTCAGCTTCAGTTTCTGGATTATGTAGAGGTGTAAGAATATAATGTCGACAAGGATAGCCACTGTCGCCCAGTAAGTATGTTTCGCCAAATTCGTTATTTTCAAATTTAGCTCTTAGCAATGAATTATTAAAAATGTGGCTGTCATGAGCAGATCCTGGCCATCTTGCTTCTATATCCATTATATTTAATTTAGCATCACAAACGACCTAAATATTTAAAGAAAAATAACCCTATTTTGAATTGTGGAGGCTTCTACTTCGTTATACATGTTAATTTAACACAATAAAACACTTTTAACTTTGTTTGTATAACACAATTTATTTTTATGTGACTGCAGTTTCGGCAAATTCAGCTTGCCATTATCAAACATGAAGTGATATTGTCATTCTTGTTTCTGCAAATATTGTGCAAGACACATGTCGCTATTATAAAAGGAATAGATTTACTTGCAGAAACTCTCAGTGCTGAAGATAAACATGGAAACCTCCTTTTGAGCACTCCAAATTTTCTTTCAATCGTTTTTCTTCTTCATATATGAGCCGTTCATGTTTGATAATGGCAAGCTGAATTTGCCGACACTGCAGTCACATAAAAATAAATTGTGTTATACAAACCAAGTTAAAAGTGTTTAAACATTAAAAGTGCGATTCTTTTCGCAATCTACAACAAGTTAGTCTTACAAAGACCACATCAAACACTCATTGAAACAACTACCTCCCGGGCTAATACCCCGACGGACATTGAATTATACAACAAGTGTTTGCTGTTACATACAGTAACCTACTGCAAATGTAACAATTTGGGTCAAATTATTCAGGCCATCTATAGACGCGTTTCGAGAATTGGCAATTTCATTTATACTAATGTTTGAACGGTAACGTGACCGCCAGTCTAAGGTGTCAAATTGTTTGGAGGGAATGGCAAAGCTATACTGAGGAGAGATAAATCTCGAAACGCGTCTATAGATGGCCTGAATAATTTGACCCAAATTGTTACATTTGCAGTAGGTTACTGTATGTAACAGCAAACACTTGTTGTATAATTCAATGTCCGTCGGGGTATTAGCCCGGGAGGTAATTGTTTCAATGAGTGTTTGATGTGGTCTTTGTAAGACTAACTTGTTGTAGATTGCGAAAAGAATCGCACTTTTAATGTTTGAAGTATTCTGCAACCAAGAATTGGCAATTTCATTTATACTTATGTTTGAACGGTAACGTGACCGTCAGTCTAAGGTGTCAAATTGTTTAGAGGGAATGGCAAAGCTATACTGATGAGAGATAAATCTCGAAACGCGTCTGTAGATGGCCTGAATAATTTGACCCAAATTGTTACATTTGCAGTAGGTTACTGTATGTAACAGCAAACACTTGTTGTATAATTCAATGTCCGTCGGGGTATTAGCCCGGGAGGTAATTGTTTCAATGAGTGTTTGATGTGGTCTTTGTAAGACTAACTTGTTGTAGATTGCGAAAAGAATCGCACTTTTAATGTTTGAAGTATTCTGCAACCAAGAATTGGCAATTTCATTTATATTAAAAGTGTTTTATTGTGTTAAAAATAACCCTTTCTATTTCTAAAGGTTTCTGCAGCATGTCCTCCAAGCGATTGTATTCGGATGTGGCTTCCGTCTATTGCACCAATGCTTCCAGGAAATCTAGCAATATTGTAAAATTCTGAGCATACCTTACGTCTTTTTTATAGTGATCTTGGCATTCTAATAAATCTGTTCCGAAGCCCAGCAATAACATGACTAACTTTATGCACAATTCTTGATACTGTAGCTTTTGTAACATTGAACTGATCACCAATATTAATTTGAAATGTACCACATGCGAAGCGTGATTTGTAGTTGATTCGTTGCGGATATGGATTTATTTCTTGCTGTTATTGGTTTAATCTGATTTTCAATTAAATCTAATATGCAACGAACAGAATTTTTAGATAATCTAAACCTCCTCTTAAACTCTTCTTCATTATATATGACAAAAGGGTTGCTTCTGGCTCGAGAAACTCTAGGCCTTACGCCTTAGAACTTCTTGTGGTTCAGACTGATCACTATCAGCACTGGATACTGTAAGCGAACTTACATCCGACACAGATGATACGGTAGACATGATAACTGTAATGAAAATTACAAATACAAGTAGAAAAATCTAAAGTAATTATAATAATATGATACACTTTTGACATTTAACTGTCAAATTATTTAGAGAATAAAATTTACTTGGTAGGAAAACAAATAAATAATTTACTCAGGAGATTTATTAGCCTAATAAAGTTATTTTGTGTTTATAATACCGAAATCTTTGGAATAAATTAATTTATTCCTAAAGTAAATTTTATTTAAGGAATAAAACGTTTTATAATACCGGGCATTAAACGAGTGTTTTCCACTCCCAGGTTGAGCATGAAGTAAAATTTCGAGTTTAGAAAAGCCTGAAAATTTGGTTTGGTCGCGTAGCGCGAAGCGCGGAGCGGCCAAACCAAATTTTCAGGCTTTTCTAAACTCGAAATTTTACTTCATGCGCCACGCGTATAAAACACTGATTTCAAGTGAAGTTCATTTGTTCACAATATTTCAGAGTTTTTAGTGTCTAATACGCGTGGCGCATGAAGTAAAATTTCGAGTTTAGAAAAGCCTGAAAGTTTGGTTTGGCCGCTCCGCGCTTCGCGCTACGCGACCAAACCAAATTTTCAGGCATTTCTAAACTCTAAATTTTACTTCATGCTTAATCTGGGAGTGGAAAGCACTCGTTTTTAGCTTCAAATGGAACTAATTTAAAAAAAGCGTGTGCATATGTACAAAAATCCCTTGTTATGTCAGCTGGTTGCTTCGGACTTGAAAAACTCTAGGTCTTCGACGCCTTAGAATTTCTTGTGGTTCAAATTAATCACTGTCAGGGAAGACACTATAAGCGAACTTAAATCTGATACGGTTGATATGGTAGACATGATAACCGTAATGAAATTTATAAATACAAGTAATGGAATCTAAAGTAATTATAATAAAATAATACACTTTTGACTTTTAACTGTCAAATTATTTAGAGAATAAAATATACTTGGTAGCAAAACAAACAAGTAATTTACTGAGGAGATTTATTTGCCAAATAAAGTTATTTTGTGTTTATAATACCGAAATCTTTGGAATAAATTAATTTATTCCTAAAGTAAATATTATTTAGGGAATAAAACGTTTTATAATACCGGGCATACAATGCATGTTTTGGTCAAGTGTAGTTATTTCTTTGTATAGGTTCCACACGGTGTTGTTTGTTGTGTTTCGATTTGTTTGTGTTGTGTTTCGATTTGCAAGTTTGACGATTCAATTTTTAAAATTAGTGGTTCCACCTATCGCCACAATGAAAGTGTATAATGTCGGTCTGTAATCTACTAACTAAATTATTTATTTCTAGAATTGCTATTTATTGGGTAAGTTTGCTTTATAATACGCAATTTTATTTGCCCATTAGTTTACTACGTATATAAATTTACTCCAGAAATAGATATCTAATGATTTATTAATCGTTTATAATAGCGGGCATTAGTGTATTTGAAGGTATATTTAATAAATTTAAATTAGACGATTTGTTGACTTTGATTTGTTAATATTAGGAATATTATTTATTTTCAGTTTCCCATGAAAAAACAATACTCTCGCGGAAGATTTCTTTAAGTGCGAAAAGAATTACATACTCTGTATCTAATTCTCTTCGCACTTAAAAATTAATAAAAAAATAATGAAGCTTTGTTTTGAGTTTGAAAACAAAAACTAAATTACTGAACTTTAAGCGAAATTTGTATTTATTTCGTACTTTATTTTTTATTCAGATATTTTATACCATTTGGCCAGTTGGCAACACTGCGGCATTCTGGTGGAAATATCATTTGGCCAGCTGGCAACACTGCGGCATTCTGGTGAAAATAACATTTTTCTACTTGGCAACACTGCTCAAGAGTAGGTCTGGCGGACCGAATAAGTATGTTTCCAGTATAAGTATATTTCAGTGATTCCAATGGTGCATGACGTTTCCCTTTAAGCATGACTTAAAATAAAAGTCCGACTTTACAAACTTAGGTTTAACGAAAAAATAGAGCAAGCGGGCATACAAGAAATAAACTAGAACACGTCTAAAAAATCCTTGCAGCCCTTATGGACAATCCAGTGCTTCATCCTATGTACACCGGATAAATAATCTCTCTAAAATTAGATCAAGGAAGTTTACATTTGTAATCCAAGATTAATTACAACCAAGCATTGTAAATGGCAAGCGGTAAATGTTTTGAAAGGGGCAATCCAAATAAAATAAATCCGTGTGTAAATCTGTTTAGGATACCTTGAAATAAATCATAAAATTGTATAAATATTCTTCAAGGAACGTTATTTATGTAGAGGAAGTCACACCTTCCTGAAATATATAGTAAACAAAAATAACAGTTATTGTAAATTGTTAACGTTTAATGTAAAAAAAACACATATCAAGGAACTGTCTTAAAAACGTTAAACTCAGTCTTAAGCAATAAATAAATAACAATTAAAGCAACCTGTTTACATGTAACAGAAAGAGTAATTAATAATGCAGTTTAATAGAAACTTTTAAATCATTCTTAAATGAATTTATTTAATAAATAGAAAACAAATAACAATAAATAGAAATAGATTATGCCGGGTTTCACCAACGTCAGACAAATCGACCAATCGATTAAAATCTAGTAATAGTTACATTTTATCAATAAATCAATCAATTCGCATGACATTGATGTTTATGACACGGAAAATGTCTATTCTAATCGACAAATGATCTCCGAATAAAATTTAATTGAAGTTGCTGAAACCGGACGTTAAGTTTGTATGCAGGGTTTTTGCTTTAAAGCCTTTAAATCTCGGTAATTTATTAAAATTAATCAAAATCAACAGAAATTATATTTTTGATCAGGAAGCATAAAGTCAACAACACACCATTATTCATTTAATTTCGTGGCACCCCTTATTTTTGTGAAAATAATAATCTTTATTTTATTATCTCTTATGCAGAATATTTTACAAAAATAAAAGTGCATGCTCTAGAATAATTAGGAAAGGTAATATTCTAATATTATGAAATTAACATCGTTGCGGGTAAAAAAATAAATTTAGGGGAGGGGGGAGTTAACACAAAACTTAAACTTAATAGAGTGCTATTTTAAACAATCCTGCATTACTTTATCCAGTTTTACATTTTTTGTACGTATTTATACTAGAATATTTCTTGGAGAAAATATTTAAAATGGATCATCGCCTAGAATATAAGCGTTTTTAATGGGGGTATAAACGGAGCGAATGCATTAATACATAAAAATCGGAGTCTTGATAACAGAAATATTCGCTTATATTATTATTCATAAAGGCGCGGAAGAATAATCATTTAACCATTCACATTTTATTGTTTCTAAAATATCCATATAAATGATGAACAAAATAATAAATACATTAATAAATCATTTCCAAAAAGAAATCGAAATAAATTATTATTAGTGTTGTAAACATATGTAATATTGAAGTTTTAATAGTATATTGTACAACGAGCATATAATGATAGCTATTAATCACGAGAATGATGTTGAAACGAGCCGTAGGCGAGTAGTCCAAGTCGTTCGAGTGATTAATAGCCATTATATGCGAGTTATACACTATACTTTGTTCACGACAATAAAAAATATACAACACAACATTTATTGTATAATATATTTATCAAAATGAATTCTTGCACTTTCTCTAGAGACGTGACAAGAAAGGTACTTGTTTACGAATCTACCGTCCAAAAAAATAAAAATAAGCGTGCATAATAACGTGAGACAAGAAAAACGGCAACGAATAAACCAGAGCTGGGCAGGATTTGAATCATTCAGGGTTCGAATCCTGGATTCGAATCCTTTTAGAGGATTCAAAAGAGGCATTCGAATACTTCAGTTCAACTGGATTCGTGTACCGGATACGTTACATTTTTTTAAGAGGATTCGTATTCGAATCCAAATGTGGGTGATTCGAATCCTTATAAAAGGATTCCAACATTTATAAAATGATTCGAATACTTATAAAAGATTTTGAATCGTCAAAAATAATTCGAGTTAATTGTGAGGATTAACTTGAAACATTTCTTCTGTGTGTTTTAAAATTTCTCGTTAAATCACTGTTTTATACGCGTGGCGCGTGAAGTAAAATTTCGAGTTTAGAAAAGCCCAGAAAATTTGTCTCGGGTCGCTGCGACCCTCGACAAATTTTCACAGGGCTTTTCTAAACTCGAAATTTTACTTCAAATCCAGCTGTATCATCTCTTTTAAAACTGCGGTAATCCAACTGTTGAAATATGAAGATCAAAAAACGTTCTTGAATAATAACGAAAATGAAAAAATGAAATGGAGGCCGAAGAACCGAACTTCAATGACAATAACGAATTGTCTATAAAAATGTTAGATGATATTGAACTTGTCTATGTAAATGATTTTAATTATCCTTAAAGTTATTATATGATTTTAACAAATTAATCGGTAATGTATAATTTGAATAAAGTAAATTTTTGTTAAATTTTGAACTACTATGAAATGTGAGTGATTTCATATATTTAAGGTATATATCGTATTTATATATATTTAAATTGAATAGTTAAGAATAGTTTACTTATAACATGTAAATATAAATTATTAATATTCTACAGATTTTTTAGAGACACCTTATAAATATGAAGTCTGTTGTTAAATCAATTAGGGACAGTTATCTTTTACCTTTTAAAGGATTTTTTTTATATAAAAAATTATTTATTTTTTTCAAACAAATTGGTTCTCAGACCACTGTGCACTCTCCACTTGCTCCTCTAACCGTTGATTCGGGTTTTGAGACCCCAAAACGTAAAACAAATGTACATTAATTTTTGATCGAACACAATACCTCCCCTACATATTAGTGGTGCGGTCGGTAAAACCGATTTAATTAAATAAACTAACGTTAAATAAATAAATTAAAGTGAAGAGAGGATTAAACCGTTGAAACATATAATCTAGGTAAACGGGGTTAGTGGACCTGTGGGAAATCCAGGAACATCTGAAATTCGAATAGAACGAGATGTGCCCTTTACGTGGGGTGAATTATCTAACTCGACCTATCTGTCTATTAATTGAATATTTAAGTTCTAGTCCACAACTTAATTTTATTTGTTTATAGTAATTCAGAAAGGGTTAGAATATATGATTTATATTTATTTATAAAAATGTATAGGTCAGATTGATGAATAACGGAAAATATTGATTTATTCTGGGAAATCCTCCTCTCACTAACCAAAGGACAACAAATTAAACGAAAAAAGGTTTACTATTTCTTCGCTATTAAAGTGACAATTAAATATAAAAAAGATAATATCTCCAAATCCAGAGTTACAACAAAAGAAGACCCCATAAAATCATCCACACAGTATTTGCCACCCCGATAGCAGGTCGTGTACCCACTTCAAAACAATGCTTTACAGTCATGTCTGACAAAATTATTAAAAATATATTTATCAACTTTTTTTCAAAATTACGTTATATGTACGAGCGGTGATCAAAAAGTAAGGTTAGAAAATGAACCTTTTATGGCAGGTCTTAATTTTTGATCGTATCATTTCAATTAGTTTACTAAACATCGCTTACTCTTATTAAATTTCATGACTTAGCCGTTGTCATATGATTTTATACCGTGTTGACGAATTTCAATTATTTTATTAATTCAAGTTTTTAATAAAAACTAATTGTAAATCCAGTAAATTTCTAATTAATTTTTATTTATTTCGTCATTTTTGATGATTTTCAGAATCATAAATTTTAAAAAATTGCGTAATAAAATGAAAAAAATAAACAACATTTACGAAAACTTAATTTTACAAGTTTTCGTGAATGTTATCGATATTCTATACTTTATTTTATATAACTAGGAGAGAAAAGCGGACAACTATTTCTCTCCAAAGTTCTCTGTGGTGTTTATTAATGTGACGAATTAGGTAATAGTCGATGTTGTCGTGAAATGGTAGTCAAAATAGTAAAGGCAGTTAATATAATCAACATGTAATCTATAAAATTAAATGACATTTATTTGACTATCACGACATTTTTATCATCATATAATCACTGTGTCGCTACCCTAACTTAAACTTAAAATCGCTTATTCAACTGTAAATTGATTGTATTATAACTATAAGTCATTTAGTGAACTGTTTTTTAATCATGATAGTATTTAGTAATTACATTTTTTTTTCGACTGTTCATTGACTATTGTAACATTGACTATATGTCTCGAAGCAAGGCCCCCCTTCCGACATATTTTTAAGCCCCTGCGATTTTCTTTTTCTGGCTACGGCCTTTTCTCAAAGCATGATAGGATTTTGTTATTAAATTCCTCAATGGACTGTTTATTGACAATATGTATTATCGTTTGCTGTGATTTCCTTGTTGTTAATTTTGATCAGGATTGTGTGTGGACAAGAAATAAAAAATATATCTGACTCTACGTGTCAAAGCAAATTTCAGACCTGTCATATAACTTACAAGATAGAAAAACCCACCCATTTCAGACCTGATTCACTCTTTTAATATCTTTTTTTCCTAAATTTTTCATAAACGGTAAGAAACATGGTTCGCGATTTTACTTCGGCTTTTTCCTGCGTTTCTCATAAACGGTAAGAAACGTGGTTCGCGACTTTGCTTCGGCTTTTTCCTGCGTTTCTCATTAACGGTAAGAAACGTGGTTCGCGACTTTACTTCGGCTTTTTTCTACGTTTCTCATTAACGATAAGAAACATGGTTCTTGACTTTACTTCGGCTTTTTCCTGCGTTTCTCATAAATAGTAAGAAACGTGGTTAGCGACTTTACTTGGACTCTTTCTGAGTTTCACATAAACGGCAAGAAAAGTGGTTCGCAACTTTACTTCAGCTTTTTCCTGCGTTTTCATAAACACTCAAAAACGTGATTCGCGACTTTACTTTCGCTTTTTCCTGCGTTTCTCATTAACGGTAAGAAACGTGGTTCGCGACTTTACTTCGGCTTTTTTCTACGTTTCTCATTGACGATAAGAAACATGGTTCTTGACTTTACTTCGGCTTTTTCCTGCGTTTCTCATAAACAGTAAGAAACGTGGTTCGCGACTTTACTTGGACTCTTTCTGAGTTTCACATAAACGGCAAGAAAAGTGGTTCGCAACTTTACTTCAGCTTTTTCCTGCGTTTTCATAAACACTCAAAAACGTGATTCGCGACTTTACTTCCGCTTTTTCCTGCGTTTCTCATTAACGGTAAGAAACGTGGTTCGCGACTTTACTTCGGCTGTTTCCTGCGTCTCTCATTAATGGTAAGAAACGTGGTTCCCAACTTTACTTCGTCTTTTTCCTGCGTTTCTCATAAACGGTAAGAAACGTGGTTCGCGACTTTATTTCGTCTTTCTTCTTAAACGAACACTCTATTCTAATCACGTATGAAAGATTTCCAATTTACTTTTGTTCCGTGTACTCTTTACTTCTGTTTTAAGTCCCTCCCACTTGCAACGTCTCGGCTCTGATTTTCATTACCAAAGATCCCCTGTCTCTAACACTCTTGTTCCCTGAGTTTCTTACTTCGGCTCTCGACCCTCTCGTTCACAACATCTCAGCCAAGTGACTTACAGTCATAATGTCACAATAGTCAAAATGTGAATCTATGAGTTTAAATCACTAGCTTGACTGACATAAGTCTACCGTTTCAGATTCACATAAGTTTAGTCCATTGTGTGAACCTGACATAAGTCGGCGTTAGCCGATATTTGGACTAATGACAGTTGACATACAAGTCGGCTCCAGCCAGCATTTAAACTATAATGACAGTTGACATAAGTCGGCGCTAGTCGACATTTAGTCCATCGTGTCAACTTAATAGAAATTGGCGTGAGCCGACATTTGGACTATAATGACAGTTGACAAAAGTCGGCGGCAGCCGACATTTAAACTATAATGACAGTTGACATAAGTCGCCGCAAGCCGACATTTAACCAATCGTGCCAACTTGAACTATAACGAGATCGCCATGTTATTGTTTTTTTTTGTGACAGTTACGATACACAAAAAAGTAATTCTTGCATTTTTCGTTACATCTCGGTAAATATTGATCACCATCCCATCCGAGATGTAACGAAAAGTGTAAGAATTACTTGATTTGTAAATAGTCTTAGGCGAAAGTTCTATGATGGACACATCACCATTTTTTCATAAATTTCTTTTTTAATTGGCATAGTCCTGGACCCACTACTCAATTTGGCCACAAGATCACTGATTTGGCAACCGAAATGTTAATCTGAATCAGATAACTATACCGTGCGTTTTATTTAAGTATTGCCATAGGGATTTACATGGTAAAAATTGTACCCCATGTTAACTTTTGTTGTCCAAATTCGAAACATTTTTTTGTTTTTATTAATAAATCAAGAACTTTTCTACAAAATGTTTATTGTTAGGACATAAACATGTTAGAATTCTTTATTTTGGCTTTCAAGTTTAGCAAAACAAATACTTACATTGTGACATTTTCGCCAAGTTGATTTTGTAGCTTAGTTATTTGTATTATTAATACAGCGAATTTTTCTTTTAAGTGTACATATCCTAATAATTATAGCGTTTGATAAATTTGTATTTTTTTATAATTTAAACCGTCTAACGAGTGTTTCCACTCCCAGACTAAGCATGAAGTAAAATTTCGAGTTTAGAAAAGCCCCACGTAGAAAATTTGTCGAGGGTCGCGCAGCGACCCGAGACAAATTTTCACGGGGCTTTTCTAAACTCGAAATTTTACTTCATGCGCCACGCGTATAAAACACTGATTTCAAGTTCGAAAGTGAAAAAATACTTCTCAAGCGGTATATTTTGACATTTACTTAAAATCAGTGATTTATAGGCGTGGCGCATGAAGTAAAATTTCGAGTTTAGAAAACCTTAAATTCTTGAGGCTTTTCCTAACTCGAAATTTTACTTCATGCTTCATCTGGTAGTGGAAACACTCATTCGAAACTTAAAATTGAACACTTTTATAAAATCGACGAATGCCTGAACATTTCTAAATGTGTGTATGTGTACTCAAAATTATAATTCCTCTTTGGAATCAGAAGGACATCAAAATGTTAGAATTCTTTATTTTGGCTTTCAAGTTTAGCAAAACAAATACTTAAGTATACTTTTATAATTTGTAAATACTTACGTTATGACATTTTCGTCAAGTTGATTTTGTCTCTTAATTACTTGTATTATTAATTTCAACGTTGAAAGCATTGTAGCATTGTACATTTCGTAGAAAAAATGTTGATTTATCAATTAAACCAAAAAATTCAAATTTATACGACAGCAAAAGTTAACCTGGGGTACATTTTATACCATGTAAATCCCTATGGCTATACTTAAATAAAACGCACGGTATATTTTTTTAATTTGTGACGCCAACTTACTGAAACTACTAATTGATAATTGCGATTCAACCGCAAATTCGTATTAAGCTGAGTGAATCAGAATAGGTATATTGGAAATAACTTATTATTATTATCAATTTCAATAATTTAACACAGAATCCTATTTACAGCAATTTATGTCCAATATACCTATTTTGATTAATAGGTCAGTTTATTACGAATTTGCGGTTGAATCGTCTCGTCTGATCGAATATGATTTCCGGGAACAATGATCGTCGTCCTCCCGTCCGTCGGTCGATGGCTGCGACCTGTCCACGTCGACTGCATTTCACCAGGGTCAGGTCAGACTAATATAGTTAATGTTAAAGTTCCGAGTGGCCATTGATTATTCATGTCGTCACATAGCGCCTACGGCTAATATTTTCATTATTCCTCTAATTTCACAGCTAGACACGCTAATGGACTGGGCCGGCCACGGGAAATTTTCGCGAAAAACCCCAAAATGCACACCCTGTCCTATTAATAAAGTGAAATGATAAAAAAGTGCCAGAAACGATGACGTCAATTAAACCCAGCCTATAATTAGAACGACATATGAATGGATAATATCGGAGCCTTTCTGAGAAATTATGAGAATCTATATTTTTATTAAAAAAAATCGACTACATTTGGTTAATGGGCCCGCCGTGGCCGAGCGGTTGAGCCGCCGGTTTCGCCAATCGGACACGGAGGTGATCTGGGTTCGATTCCCAGCGGAGGCGAGTAATTTTTCTAACGAAAAATACTCGTCTCCGGTTCCATGGATGTGTGTGAATGTGTTGTGACGTCCAAATAGTCGAAATATATGTTAATATAGATATAAATCAACGTTAGTGGCTGAATGGTAATACCTATGCCAAACAAACCAAAAAAAAAACACATTTGGTTAAAGTATAGCTTTGCTTATGACTTTTTAAAATAGATATTTAGGAAAAAAATGAAATTAACTTACTTGGAACGTGTTGAGTGTGCTATGATCAGGTACACAGAAATTGATTGAGTAAAAAATACGTCATAAGCCAAGTCATAAGCAAAGCTATATTGAAAAGAGATAAATCTTGAAATGCGTCTGTAGATAGCCTAAGACATTAATTGTAATCCAAGTCCTTTTCATTTATAAGTTCTTGTAATTTCGCCTTTTATTTTTCATGTTTATTTGTTGGTTTAGTTTGAAGAGAATTTGAACTAAATGTTACATATACTTTGATAAAGCGTTGTAACAATTCAAATAACATTTTAAATATGTCATTGCTAATTCAATATCCGGCGGTGTATTTGCACGGGATGTAGTTGTTTCAATAGGTATTTATTGTATTAAGTTAGTCTTATTAATTACAACGTAATGTTTGCATTTAATACGAACATTGCCGTTACTATACCGGGTGTTGACTTGGCGATCGCAACATAGGAAATCGCATGTTAATTTTAAAGTGTTCAAATATTAGCTTCCCTATTTATTTTAGAGACAAAATTTATTTAACTTTTTTGTAAAGGGAAACATTCTCAATTTATGAATGTTCACACTTATAATAATAATAATAATAATAATATATTTATTTGTGCTAAGAACATCAGTTTTACACAGGCCAAGATAAGTATAATAAAATGTACAATATAAAATAATATTCTATGACAGCCAAGCAATAAGTTATAGATATAGAATATAGACGGTGGATTTCACAAAGGTGGCACTAAGCATAACACTGAACATAGAGTGAATACGCACTTTTAAAAGGTTATAAATAAATAAGATAATATTAAAATGAAATAAAATAAAATACATTAAGAAAAGTAATTAACTTAGACACACATATTAAAATCAAAAGTAAATAACTTACACACACATATTAAAATCAGATATATTACAGGATAGTACACGCGCTAAAATATTCCTCAAATGTGTAAAATGCATTTTTAATTAAAAAAGACTATTAGGTAGATCCTGAATATGACTAGGTAAAATGTTAAAAAAATTTACACAGTAGTATCTTGTGCCATTTTTGGCCTTTGATAATCGAAAAGAATTCATTCGTATATCTTCCTTCCTACATGTATTATAAGCATGGATTGATTTGTTGCAAGTAAATTATTCTCTGTTGTTCCTGATATACAGAAGACACTGCAATATGTATACACATGGAGTTGTCATTATGCCTAGTTGTATGAAGCAATTTCTGCAGTCTTCCCTATATTCCAATCCACCAACAATTCTTATGGGACACTTTACGTTTCTCTAAGTTAAAATAATTAAGAAAAAGTAATGTGATTTTATAAAAATAATAACATACCATGGAATTGATACAACAATTGCGAATATTCCCTGTTTTTTTTAAAGGTTAATTTAAAGCTTTAAACAAGTGTTTTCCACTCCCAGACTAAGCATGAAGTAAAATTTCGAGTTTAGAAAAGCCCCGTGAAAATTTGTCGAGGGTCGCGCAGCGACCCGAGACAAATTTTCTGGGCTTTTCTAAACTCGAAATTTTACTTCATGCGCCACGCGTACAAAACACTATAATATTGTCAAATTTATGTATTTTCGAACTTCACTTAAAATCTGTTTTATACGCGTGGCGCATAAAGTAAAATTTCGAGTTTAGAAAAGCCCAGAAAATTTGTCTCGGGTCGCTGCGCGACCCTCGACAAATTTTCACGGGGTTTTTCTAAACTTGAAATTTTACTTCATGCTTAGTCTGGGAGTGGAAAACACTTGATTAAAGCTATAAATTGAACTTTAAAAAACAGAGAAGATCCAAATTGTTGTATCAATTCCATGCTATGTCGTATTTTTATAAAATCACATTACTTTTTCTTAATTATTTTAGCTATAAATTTTCTGACATTCGTTGATTTTTGAAAGAGTTCAATTTGAAGCTTTAAACGAGTGTTTTCCACTCCAAGACTTAGCATGAAGTAAAATTTTGAGTTTAGAAAAGCCCCGTGAAAATTTGTCGAGGGTCGCGCAGCGACCCGAGACAAATTTTCTGGGCTTTTATAAACTCGAAATTTTACTTCATGCGCCACGCGTATAAAACACTCAAATATTGTGAAATTTATTTATATTCGAACTTCACTTGAAATCTGTGTTTTATACGCGTGGCGCATGAAGTAAAATTTCGAGTTTAGAAAAGCCCAGAAAATTTGTCTCGGGTCGCTGCGCGACCCTCGACAAATTTTCACGGGGCTTTTCTAAACTCGAAATTTTACTTCATGCTTAGTCTGGGAGTAGAAAACACTTGTTTAAAGCTTTAAATTGAACTTTAAAAAAAACAGGGAATATCCGCAATTGTTTTATCAATTTCATGGTATGTCACTCAAAAATTTGTCTCGGGTCGCTGCGCGACCCTCGACAAATTTTCAAGGGGCTTTTCTAAACTCGAAATTTTACTTCATGCTTAGTCTGGGAGTGGAAAACACTTGTTTAAAGCTTTAAATTGAACTTTAAAAAAAACAGGGAATATCCGCAATTGTTTTATCAATTTCATGGTATGTCATTATTTTTATAAAATCACATTACTTTGTCTTAATTATTTTAGCTGAAAATTTTCAGACATTCGTTGATTTTTAAAAGAGTTCAATTTGAAGCCTTATACGAGTGTTTTCCACTCCCAGACTAAGCATGAAGTAAAATTTCGAGTTTAGAAAAGCCCCGTGAAAATTTGTCGAGGGTCGCGCAGCGACCCGAGACAAATTTTCTGGGCTTTTCTAAACTCGAAATTTTACTTCATGTGCCACGCGTATAAAACACTATATTATTGTCAAATTTATGTATTTTCGAACTTCACTTAAAATCTGTTTTATACGCGTGGCGCATAAAGTAAAATTTCGAGTTTAGAAAAGCCCAGAAAATTTGTCTCGGGTCGCTGCGCGACCCTCGACAAATTTTCACGGGGTTTTTCTAAACTTGAAATTTTACTTCATGCTTAGTTTGGGAGTGGAAAACACTTGATTAAAGCTATAAATTGAACTTTAAAAAACAGAGAAGATCCAAATTGTTGTATCAATTCCATGGTATGTCAGTATTGTTATAAAGTCACATTACTTTTTCTTAATTATTTTAGCTATAAATTTTCTGACATTCGTTGATTTTTGAAAGAGTTCAATTTGAAGCTTTAAACGAGTGTTTTCCACTCCAAGACTAAGCATGAAGTAAAATTTCGAGTTTAGAAAAGCCCCGTGAAAATTTGCTGCGCGACCCGAGACAAATTTTCTGGGCGTTTCTAAACTCGGAATTTTACTTCATGCGCCACGCGTATAAAACACTCAAATATTGTGAAATTTATTTATATTCGAACTTCACTTGAAATCTGTGTTTTATACGCGTGGCGCATGAAGTAAAATTTCGAGTTTAGAAAAGCCCAGAAAATTTGTCTCGGGTCGCTGCGCGACCCTCGACAAATTTTCACGGGGCTTTTCTAAACTCGAAATTTTACTTCATGCTTAGTCTGGGAGTGGAAAACACTTGTTTAAAGCTTTAAATTGAACTTTAGAAAAACAGGGAATATCCGCAATTGTTTTATCAATTCCATGGTATGTCATTATTTTTATAAAATCACATTACTTTGTCTTAATTATTTTAGCTGTAAATTTTCTGACATTCGTTGATTTTTATGAGTTCGATTTGAAGCCTTAAACGAGTGTTTTCCACTCCCAGACTAAGCATGAAGTAAAATTTCGAGTTTAGAAAAGCCCCGTGAAAATTTGTCGAGGGTCGCGCAGCGACCCGAGACAAATTTTCTGGGCTTTTCTAAACTCGAAATTTTACTTCATGCGCCACGCGTATAAAACACCGAAATATTGTCAAATTTATGTATATTTGAACTTCACTTAAAATCTGTGTTTTATACGCATGGCGCATGAAGTAAAATTTCATAGTTTTGTTCAGTAGAGATACTAAATATGTGTGTAGAAACTTAAATTAAAAAAAATTCGTTGAGACAAGAAGACATTTGAAAAAATGTAGTACCGTATTTTGAAAAAGTTGACGTACGATAAAATCGTACGTCAAAAAAATGTAAACACAGTTTGTACTCCATTGAGCTTCCAAGTTATGGTCCTCTCATACTGTGACACCCGGGGCTAATAAATGGTGAATGCACCGGGAATTCCTGATTTAAACATCTCACATTTCAAATTCGGTTACACTTAATGTATCTATTAAGTGTAACCGAATTTAAAATGAGAGATGTTTAAATCAGGAATTCCCGGTGCATTCACCATTTATTAGCCCCGGGTGTCACAGTATGAGAGGACCATAACTTGGAAAAAAAGTTCTTTGTCATAAATAAATAGGCATTCCTCTTGGTTTATGTTTATAATATCAATGGTAGTACGATTTTATAACAATACATTATCCTTATCGCAAACATACTGAATTATATTTTGATGTGCGTTAGCATTTAGCAAATCCTGAAATCCTTTAATTCTCATAACATTATATCCATTTTCTATTTACAGACGGTGCTCAGTTATATAGTCTCGAATGGATCGGTGGATGTCTTAGATGAATTCCTCCGGCTTCCTGGATTAGACCCGAACCGGCCCGATAACGAGGGAAACACACCCCTGCACTTCGCCGCTCAAGCAGGTAAATAATACGCCAGCCAAAGCCTGAGTCTTTATGAAATTTCGTTGCAAACAATTGACAATACAGCGCGTTTAATCCGTGTATTCAATGATGCGCACACTAATATATCTATGCAGCTTTTGCTCTGGTGCTTCTAAAATTAGCCATAAAAGAAGTGGAAAATGATAAGGGGGCGCGTGACTGACAGTGTGTGATGGTGTGCTATAGAATAGTGACATAGAAATATGGGGGTGTTTTTGTGTAATAGTTTAGATAACGTGAGAACTTAAGTGAAATCTAATTCAATTGGCTACATTTTTAGAGTCCATATGCTCTTCATATATAAAGAACGAGTAGTTTTGACGTTTGAGTACTTTTACTCTGGTGCTTCTAAAATTAGCTATAAAAGAAGTGGAAAATGATAAGGGGGCGCATGACTGACAGTGTGTGATGGTGTGCTATAGAATAGTGACATAGAAATATGGGGGTGTTTTTGTGTAATAGTTTAGATAACGTGAGAACTAAAGTGAAATCTAATTCAATTGGCTACATTTTTAGAGTCCATATGCTCTTTATATATAAAAACGAGTAGTTTTGACGTTTGAGTACTTGACTTGATTTTCAAGCTACTTGCATCTATCTAATAGGAAATGTAAATTTACCGACGCACAGTGGATATTTTACAAATTTGGATTTACGAAACCTATCAAATTGACCATCAATATACAGAGAGTTTTATGTAACACCGAACATGCCAGAAAATAATCAATGTCAATTTTTCTATGTTCGATGTGTTCTGGGATGCATCAAAGCAATAAATGCGATTTCATTGGCTCTGATTTTAGTAGTTCTAACGCAACTTACATTAAGCGTCAAAATGAAATGTGTCATTCATTAATCGCCTATGTCACTAATCTAATGTTAATATTAAACAGAAAAGAAAAATGAGAAAGAGGAGAACATATTTAGCTTCAATGCTAAAATTATAGAAAAACAGATTCCTGTTACTTCCGTTTGCTAATATTTCAAGATAAGTTTATACATTGCTTCAATTTCACTGGAGATTATTAAGAACTTCGATTCAGCGTATTGTGTAAACCATTTGATTAGGACCACCCCAAGTACGTTGCTTAAGGTGTACCAGCAAAAATGCCGTCCCGAAACTGCCTTTTGGCAGCTTTAAATATAAATATTCCAAATTTGAAGAGCGTGGAGAGGCAGGTTTGCAAGTACCGCACCTAGGTCTGCTGCCAGCACAACAACACTGGGGTGTTAGGTGTACTGCTTCATTTGGCAAACATTTCAATTTTCATTTATTTGCTAACATAATGCTCAATAAAGATAATGTAGGTGTATTTATTACTTTATTGACTGCGTAGCTTACAATGAATTGAAGATACAGTGAATTTTTTAGGTAATCATGCATAAGCTGTAAATTTTCCGATATTCGTTGTTTTTTAAAAGAGTTCAATTTGAAACTTTAAATGAGTGTTTTCCACTCCCAGACTAAGCATGAAGTAAAATTTCGAGTTTAGAAAAGCCCCGTGAAAATTTGTCGAGGGTCGCGCAGCGACCCGAGACAAATTTTCTGGGCTTTTCTAAACTCGAAATTTTACTTCATGCGCCACGCATACAAAACACACATTTCAAGTGAAGTTCGAATATACACAAATTTCACAATATTTTAGTGTTTTACACGCGTGGCGCATGAAGTAAAATTTCGAGTTTAGAAAAGCCCAGAAAATTTGTCTCGGGTCGCTGCGCGACCCTCGTCAAATTTTCACAGGGCTTTTCTAAACTCGAAATTTTACTTCATGCTTAGTCTGGGAGTGGAAAACACTCGCTTAAAGCTTCAAATTGACCTTAAAAAAACAAGGAATAACTAAAGATTTACTAAAAGCTACACTGTAACACAAATTATAAAAAAGTTTGCAATGATTCACTTAATTCTAAACACCCTGTATATACTGTGTGTGTCAGATAAGAGGCGAACATTGGGATTTAATATGTAAAACCACATTTATGCAATTTAGAGAAAAAGTACAAGTGTAAACCACAATTTAAAAAAGAGATAGGCGTCACATAGTCTAATAAATCTACAATAACTCTACACAAAATCTACAATAAATCTACGACCAGATATTGTTTTGGGGCTCCGTAAAATATCTAATACTTTAGAATAGCCAAAAAAGTTTGAGAACCACTGAACTAAACAAATGAATTAATAGTTCCTGTTTTGATCGTACAGATAATCATTTTTCACGATCTAAATTAAACGAAATAAGTACCAAATAAGCATATAAATGCAAAATACGCATAAAACCGAAAAAAATCGAAAAAGAAAAAAACAAAAAAGCAAAAAAAAATTACTTTCAAACGATTTAAATTAGTGAAACAAACCAAGTATTTTAATTAAATATCCGGGGCAGGTGGTGGCCGAGCGGTAATGTCACCGGACGGTATATCGCTCGGCGAACCACAGACCGTGTTCGATTCCCGTGTACGGGGAGATGTTATTTAAAAATAATATCTCGTTGCGACCCTGGGTGTTGTGTGTATGTGTTGTGACGTCCAAATATACATGTGCATATAACTTGAAATAAGTTAAAAAAATATATTAATACAAAAATATAAATTGATGTTGGCTAATAGTCAGAATACTAAAGCCAGGCAAAAGCCAAACCCTAATTAAAACAACAACAAAATTAAATATCCAGAATTAGATTCAACTTTTCATAATTCGTCCACATTTTAATAATTCATGTTAATGCTTTTAATTTTCAGCATAAGCTGTTTGCTTAGAAATCTGATCTCTACTAATCAGTATATTTTAAACTTCACTTCAAATCAGTGATTTATACACGTGGCGCATGAAGTAAAATTTAGAGTTTAGAAAAGCATAAACATTTATTTGGATTGGTCTCTCAGCATTAGTTTATGAGTTAATTTTTAATATTGTTTATTTCTTTATGGTTTTATGTATTTCTGTTCTGCATGCATCTTTTGTTATATATTTATATAAGTTATATTGTATTTAATTTGTAATAATGATTTAGCCCTGTTATTGGACTTTACAGTCTGTTGGGTTATTACCAAATAAATAAATAAATAAATAAAAAGTAAGTTGCAGACAAAACTCGAACTGATTAATTCTGAACCCAATGACAAAATGAGTTTTCTATTTTACTAGTATCAGTTACAAAGTAAACACAAATTTTCTGGGCTTTTCTAAACTCGAAATTTTACTTCATGCGCCACGCGTACAAAACACACATTTCAAGTGAAGTTCGAATATACATAAATTTCACAATATTTTAGTGTTTTACACGCGTGGCGCATGAAGTAAAATTTCGAGTTTAGAAAAGCCCAGAAAATTTGTCTCGGGTCGCTGCGCGACCCTCGACAAATTTTCACAGGGCTTTTCTAAACTCGAAATTTTACTTCATGCTTAGTCTGGGAGTGGAAAACACTCGCTTAAAGCTTCAAATTGACCTTAAAAAAAACAAGGAATAACTAAAGATTTACAGAAAATAGGCTGAATTTGGAATACGTATACTTAAAAGAAAAACTCACTGTATGTTTCACGACAGTATTAATCTTGACTATCTTGAAATGCTGATGTCTTGCTTTGGACAAAAAATTATGTTCTATATTCCGACACACTGCACTTACCATAAATGCACAATATTTAATAACTGACATATTTTATTTTTACGTTACATGTACCCTAGTTACATTAGTCCTAATTTGCATTAGAACTACTAAAAATTGTAACCAATGAAATCGCACCCAGAAGAATGTAAATTGGGTTGACTATATTACCATTGGAAATCGTAGCCAGCCACATCGTACTCAATGCTTTGATGCGTCCCAGAACAAATCGAACATAGGAAAATTTACAGTGAACATTTTCTAGCATGTTCGGTGTTACTTAAAACTCTCTGTAAACAGATTTTATATAAAAAAACAAAGTTAATGAACTAACTAAGCCTTTCCAAAACATTGGACCAACAAAAAATCGCGTAAATATTGACAATTACTTAACCAAAAAGCATTGATTTGTTAATTTATAAAACTGTTTATGTTAGATAAATTCTTTGGCATGGATATTTTACCTAAACATACGTAATTCATATTCGAAATAATAATAATAATGTTTATTTGTGCTAAATATACAAAGTATATGCATAGGTCAGAATAGTCTCCAATAGTCAAAATAGTCAATGTTGCAATAGTCAAAACATTGTCGACAAAGAAATATGGTTACTGAAAACCGCTCAATTAAGTGAGTTGTAGTCATGATTAGAGCACTGCATAGACGGGCTTTCGCCTGGGCCAAGCCTCGAATCTTCTCAGGCGGGCAGGGCCAGGCTTCGAATTTAAAATATAAGAACGGGCCTGGACGGACCTGACTAATGTTTTTAAAGTTTGTTTTAATTTTGAATTGAAAACTATATCTATAAACAAGTAAATGTACAGGATGAGTTTTTTTTCATGTTCTCTATGGGGATTTTCGAAAAAGTCAAGTGTAACTAGATAAACTAAAAGTGTCGATTTTTTCAAATCGATTTTTTTCAGTTATTGCAAGAGATAGAAAAACACTGTAAATGGCAAAAATAGATATTTTTACATTGAATAAGAAAATTTTATCAGATTTTTTATTTTGACATTAGTTTTCGAGATATAACACAAACTTGCATTTTTTTAAATGGAATCCATAGTTGGCATTATTATCATTAAATCGGGATTTTTTTTTCTTTAATCTGATATATATTTCTGATTAAAGAGAAAAAATCCCTTTCTAATAATGACATAGCCAACTATGGTTTCCATTAAAAAAAAAATGCAAGTTTGTGTTATATCTCGAAAACTAATATTGTTAGAAAAAATCTAATACAATTTTATTATTTAGTGTAAAGTTATCTAAAACTTTGCCATTTATGGTTTTTTTATCTCTTTGATTAACATAGAAGAATCTATATAAAAAAGTGGACACTTTTCACATTTTTCAAAATATACCGGGTGTGGCACTTAAGACGCCTCGGACCATAGCTCCTTTACGATAAAAGCTATCGAAAAAAATGTAAGAGCAAAGTGGTGCATAATTACCGTCGCTATGTTTTAAAAATATTTCTAATCATCAGTGGCGTGCCGTACTCCAGTGGCGTACCAAACTTATGTTTTTTTTAAATGGAATGCCGTATTTTTTATTGCAGATTTGGAAAGTGCTCGAAGAGTACTTATTTTTTTATCTAACATATTATACCCTTCACTTTAGCGGTTTCGCTGTTATAACCCCTTCTTTCAAAATTGCGCCCCATTTTTGAGATTGTTTTGTAGAGAAACTGGAACTCCGTATAAATGTTGAATTATTCAGACTAAAATATTGACCGGGCCGGACTTGCAAAATTTGCAGCAAGCCGGGCCTGGCCCCGAAAAATCGGCCCAAGCAGGGCTCTAGTCATAATATGGTGGACAAAAAAATTCAATGACAGAATACTTTTTAAGTAAACATTTTATAGCGGTAAAAAAATGAACGACACAGTAGTTTATGGTAGAAATGTCATGATGGTTAATTTAAATGTCATTAGGCTATATAGATTACATGCTGGTTATATTGACTGTCTTTACAATCACTGATTTTGTTGTACAAGTAAGAATTTTATTTATTTAAACAATTAATTTAAATCATGCTTTCAACAAATTATTTTGTATAATGATTATTCAATTTTTATGTTAACTAATGGTTTCGTTATTTTTTTTCCTTTACAGGACAAGTAGAGTGCCTGAGTTGTATATTGTCCAGATTTCGAGGAGTAGAGATAGATGCCAGAAATAATTTAGGCTTTACTCCATTGATGAAAGCCGCAATCCAAGGGAGAAACAAATGTGCCAAACGTCTTTTATTAACAGGTAAGTGTGCCCGAGCCCGTAGCCAGATAACAAAAAATGGGGACTGGGTTATCGGAGAAACATTTCTTCGCACTGTAAACCCAAATGTTTAGGCTTATCTAAATTAGAAATGTTACTTTATACTTAATCAAGCAGCGGAAAATATTTATGAGAATAATAGTGATACACTCCAATACACGAATGCTCTGAATTTGTTGTATTTATAAAAGAAGGAAAAGTTAAAAATTATTTGCTAGGAAAAATAAATTGCTTAGATTGTTTATAATATTGTTAAGTACGTACGTGATTATTTTCGGACTTCTTTAGAGTGTTTGATTCTAAACACGCTACTTTAAATACCATATAAATGTATGTTGTTTTAAAACTTTGCAAATAAATCTATTTTATATAATATTTTTTTTACACACTGAAAAGTCCTTTTATTTAATTCCTTTGATAATTTGCTTAGACGAAATACATATTCGTTCAAATTATTAACCTTAGATTAAACCTAATCAGTAGAGCTCGGATTTCTGAGTACAAACAAATTGAAAAGAGCGCTTTAAAAAGCACCAATTTAAGCAAAAAAGCATTCTTTTATACAAAAAAGCATTATTATTTGCAAAAAAGCATTCTTTTAAGCAAAAAAGGATTATTTTAAGTATATATACAGGATGTCACACCGAAACCGTACATTAAAAGTATATGGACTTCTAATTATTGTATTGTAATGAGATTTTTAGCGGTTATGTAATCATGTGTGCTCTTTTCAAAGAAAATATTTTGACTTCCGGCTATACCGGAAGTCAACACCAACTTTATTATTTTTAATAAAATAGTATATTTTTAATTTCGAATGGATTTTACATGAAGTGCATAAAAAGAAGTGCAGAATTTTACCTAAAATCAACTTTTAGATTTAATAGTTTACTGACAATCGTTGTCAGTAGCTATTTTTAAAATTCAATTCAATTGAGTTTGTGCGGCATATTATGAACGCTTAAATTTATTGAGACAACTATTTTCCGGGATAATACCCCGATGGATATTGAGTTATACATTGAATTTTTATTTTTGTTGTTATACAACAGCTTTACTGTTTATATTCATAATTTTTATGCAAAATATAACATTTACTTAAAATTATTCTTATACCAAGACAAAGGAATACAAATATTTGTAGAAAGCGAGATTAATCGCAAATAATAATTGCCAAATTTACTTTTATTTTAATCCCAAAAGTTTCTTACAAATATATGTGTGTTCAGTAAATATTCAATCTTTGGATGCCTTGAAATGAAAATCGGTTTGAATTCACAGTATTTTAGTTCTGTTTGATAAGAAAGTACATTCTGAATAAATTCGTGAATTTCTGCCATATGTTTTATGTGATTATAATATTTTTATTAGGAGCGAATCCAACGTTAAGGGACAACGGTCGGGGTCTCCGTGCCGATCAGTGGGCCCGATTTTGCGGGCGATACGTATGTGCGGACGTGATTGAAAAGCATGCCAGACAAAAACTCCTGGAGAGGTCCACTTCGTACGGGAATTGGGGCAGTGAAAATGAGATAGAGACCAGGGTGATTATGGGGAAGGTCATCCCTGTTCCGCAGATTACACAGACGCAGCAGCAATCGAACGGTACGTTAAGCCCCAAGTAATAATAAAATACAAGATTCTTCCTATCATTTCATGTGACTGCAAATTTTACTTCATGCTTAATCAAGGAGTGGAAACACTCGTTAGCAGCTTTAAATTGGGTACTTTTATAAAAACAACACGTGATTGAAAATGTATTTAAAAAAATCTTCTTTTCATAATTGGAAGGATTCATTATTAAATAATCAATTTGTGCTTACCGGAAATGAATTATCTCAAGTTTCTCAATCTAAACATCAAATCTTTAGGAAACGGTATAAATGCTTTTGAATTATTCCTGCAAAACCATAAAATTGACATAATCTATTTGATTGAACATTGGTAGTCGGATACTCAAATTGACTTTCTTAATCATCAACTTATTTCGAGCTGTTATCGTTCCCCAAATGCTCATGGCGGCGTGGCTGTAATAAATCATTAAAGTATTATGTACGAGAAGATATTAATAATTTATCTCATATGTTGTGTTTTGAATGCACCGGTGCAGACATACAAGTTAACAAAAACAAATACGTTTGTAGCGATCTATCGTACGCCAAATTCAGACACTGATGTATTTTTTGAAAGACTTGATAAACTGCTACGCACACTACTGTCAAAAAATAACACATTCTATTTGTCGGGAGACTTTAATATAGATATATGAAAAAATGTAAACTCTCTACACACTTTAGTATAATCATCAAATCCTATAACTTAAAACTAGTTATCAATAAGTATACTAGAATTTCTTCTTCATCTAAAACCTGCATTGATAATGTAATCATAAATAATTCTGAAATTGTAAATGGCTCTATTTTTATTCCTACAGGTTTTTCAGATCATATGGCGCAAATAATAAATCTTAATATATTTCATGACACTGTACTAGACATAACTAAATATCGTGACTTTAGCACCACTCAAATACAACAATTTGCAGACTAAATAGAAACCGAAGACTGGGCAAATCTATATCTTCAAAGGGATGTAAATTTAAAATTCAATTACTTCATGATTTTATTACCATTTTAATATGAACTTTAAGCTAAAAGCAGTAACCAAATCCCATAAGAAAATTAATCTTGCTACCTCCGCAGAGACAAAACTGTGTACAAATCAACTAGATATAGATTGCGTAGTAATACATTATTTTCCTGAGCTTAACGCCACATACATACACAAAAATACAATCAACTATTGCTACAAGATCGTCAATCTTATTATAATAATAAAATAATAGTTTCCTATAATAAATCTAAAGCCTCATGGCAAGTTATAAATGAAATTACCGGAAAAAATAGTAAAAATAGTGATTGCAATTTAGACGAAAATGAATTAAACACTTTTTCTATAAACTCAGCATATTCAAAATCACAATTTTAAAAACGACAGAGTTATAAATACAATGCAATTTAAGATTGACCATACCATTTTTTCACCCAATTACTGAAAATGACGTAGTAATCGATATTTGTTTTTGAGTTTCGTGAAGAGTATAATCATAAATAATTAACACTGTTGTATCCTTTCTTCACAGTTTATTTTCTAATCGTTAGATATATATTTCAAGTGCTAAGCACTCATTTTCAATAACATCTAATTCTTACAACTGTTGCGCGGTTTCTTTATACCTACAGTGAATTAAAGGGAAAAACCCCAGATTAAGGGAAGACCTTTGGGTGGGTTAACAAATTTTATTGCGTGTTGTTTATGGAGGTAACAAATTTAGAAGCGGGTTATTTAAGGGACTAACATCGAAGTTCAATAAATTATTTTTATTTTTACGCATTTCTATGGCTTCCAACATGTTTAATTGATACTTATTGGACTCTTTTAGGAGTTTCATATTGTTGATGTTGAATTTATGACCTGCTGTTCAACATCAACAATATGAAACTCCTAAAAGAGTCCAATAAGTATCAATTAAACATGTTGGAAGCCATAGAAATGCGTAAAAATAAAAATAATTTATTGAACTTCGATGTTAGTCCCTTAAATAACCCGCTTCTAAATTTGTTACCTCCATAAACAACACGCAATAAAATTTGTTAACCCATCCAAAGGTCTTCCCTTAATCTGGGGTTTTTCCCTTTAATCCACTGTAGGTATAAAGAAACCGCGCAACAGTTGTAAGAATTAGTTGTTATTGAAAATGAGTGCTTAGCACTTGAAATATATATCTAACCATTAGAAAATAAAGTGTGAAGAAAGGATACAACAGTGTTAATTATTTATGACGTAGTAAGTCTAATCTCGAGCATGCCAAATAAAAAAAGTGCAGGTATTGACGAAATATCAATGTCACTACTGAAACACGTCAAGCACTCCATCAGTGCACCACTATGCTACATAATAAATGAATCTCTAAAGAAGGGTGTTTTTCCGGTAATGTTTAAAACCGCTATAATTAAGCCGATTCATAAAAAAGGAGACCATATGAACATGGAAAACTATAGGCCGGTAAGCATTTTATCAACCTTTTCAAAAATTCTAGAATATTTCGTAGCTAAACAAAGCAAAGATTTCCTAGTCAATCATAATATTTTATCAAAGCAGCAATATGGTTTTACCAAATTTAAAAATATAAATGAAAGGAGTCAAAATATAAATGATAGGAGTCAGATTCCTTGTGGCATTATGCTCGATCTATCTAAGGCATTTGACTGCATCGATCACAATTTACTTCTATCTAAATTATATAACTATGGATTCCGAGATATAGCCTATGAGTGGTATAAATCCTATTTGTCAACTAGAACGCAGATTGTCGAGTTAACAAAAAAATGTGTGACGGTGCGGTCAGATGTCTTGGACATCAGCATGGGTGTGCCCCAAGGAAGTCTTCTTGCTCCCTTTCTTTTTAACATTTTTATCAATGACTTAGATAATCACTCTGATCCAAACTGCAAAATCGTAGGATAAGCAGACGACACCAATATATGCATACTTGGAAAGACAATAGACAAAGTTGTGAAGCATGGCGAGAGAGTAATGCTGTACATTAGTGAGAAACAGAGCTGGGACGAATCCTCGTGAAAAGGATTCGAATCACGAATCCGAATCACCTAATATGATTCGAATCACGAATACTCGAATAAAGGATTCGTAAGAGATAAATATGATTCGAATCAAAGATTCGAATCCTGTTTTTTCGAATCACGAATACAAATCGTTCAAGAATAAATTTGATTTTATTTTTTTTTCAACCATTAACATATAAATATCGTTATCAGTTGTTTTAAGAAAAATAGTCACAACCTAATTATTTATTATTAACACTGAACATCGTTGATAACAGACTAAATTTCTGTGTTACTCTGATTAAAGATGTATTTGTGTGTTTTTGAACTACACTTCAAATCAATGGTTTATACACGTGGCGCATGAAGTAAAATTTCGAGTTTAGAAAAGCCCCGTGAAAATTTGTCTCGGGTCGCTGCGCGACCCTCGACAAATTTTCTACGCGGGGCTTTTCTAAACTCGAAATTTTACTTCATGCTTAGTCTGGGAGTGGAAGATACTCGTTACTTTAAAATATTTCACAACTGTTAAAGTATGTATCGTCGGATGCCCGTCTTCAGGGGTGATATGTAAGCTAATCTTACAGCGCATAATACTAATATCAGAGGGCTAGAAAGAGAAAGTTTCCTGGGTATAGTCATAACACCAACCTTATCCTGGCAAGAGCAAATCGAAAAAATAAGCTCAAAACTAAGATCCGCCAGCTATGCTGTGCAGTCAATGAGGTTTGCGGTCAATAAAAATGCTCTCTTGAAATTCTATCATGCATACGTCTGTAGCCACCTAACGTATGGCATAATCATATGGGGTGTCTCGCCTGACGCTATTAGACTGTTTAGACTCCAAAAACAAATTATCCCGAGAATTACATTTTCAAAAGGTAGAGCAAGCTGTAAACCTCTATTCAAAGCACTGAATCTACTTACATTTTATTCATTATACATATATAATTGCTGCTTATATGTCTTTCTACACAAGAATAAATTTGCAACCAATCAAACATATAACAGAAGCTCTGCTACTCGTTATCAAAGTGATAATGCGGTACCCACGCATCGCACCACAGTATACAATCAAAGTCCTTATTACATGTGCCTGACCCTTTACAACCACCTGCCTTGCAATATAAAAATGCTGACACATTTCAACAAATTTAAACATTTGCTCAAAGATATGCTAATAGAAAAGGCATACTACTCAGTCAGCGAGTATCTCCAAGACAGAAACTTAAACCAGTAGAAAATTAACCAGTAACATTCTTCCTCTAATTACAAGACATCTGCAGGCATTTCTCTGCCTGCACTGTTTAGTACTACCTTGTTTTACTGTTATCTGTAGCTTTGTTTATATATTTATTTATTTTAATTGATGATTTACCACTACTATTCGATGACCATTGTAATACATATTGTATATATGTCCTTTTACAAATAAATTTAAAAAAAAATTATGGGTCCTAGGAGTTGCCAAATAAGTGAGTTACTTAACTGTTTCTAAGGCACTCTTTGAAAAACCAAAAGATTAAAATTTTACATATAAAATGTACAATAAACTATAAGTGTGGTACATCATTGAATTCAGTAAAAAATATTCTTCCAAAAAATATCAAAATCCAAAATGGCGCCCATAACAAAAACAAAAGTTAGCTATGGTCCCTAAGTAAATGTTACAGTTATCTTAAAATAAAATATGTTACTACATTTATCGTTAAAAAGTGCCTATAATGTCAAAGTTGTAAATGTCTGGATTCAATAGTTTTTGAATAAAAAAATAATAACGAATTTTCAGAAAACGTTTTTTGACAATATCTCATTAAGGAAATAAGATATTTCAAACTTGTTTTTGGGTTATTATTGGGCCCTAAATTATGCAACTTTGCCCCATTTTAACCGACTCTATCTCTTTTATTTAACCGAGATCCCCATACATTCCGTTTAAAAACTGACACCCAGTATAATAATAATAATAATATAAAATTTATTGTATTGTTATTTTCTAAATATTTTAATTAAATAAATATTTTACATTGTTTACCGTATATTTACGAATCTATTAAAAATAAATACTTATTTCAGTAATTCAATATTAATTATACCATCAAATGTCTAAAAGTCTTGCGTTAAAAATCACTAGAAATCATTAGATGTTTTTTTATTAAACGAATTTCACTATGGCTTTCCACGTCTAAGTCAAAAAATGTTTGAAACAAAAGTTGTAGCCAACGAAAAAATATACCTCTTTTTCCTAAACACTTTTCACCTCAGCTCTTTTGTTTTTGAATTAGAAACTAAAAAATCTAGTGGACATCAACAACTCACCGATTATGGCTTTCGAGGTCTAAATGAAAAAATGTTTCAAACAAAAGTTGTAGCCAACGAAAAAATAAACCACTTTTACCTAAACACTTTTCACCTCAGCTCTTTTGTTTTTGTTCAATAAACCGAGAAAGATTTTTTTGAAAATAAATACACAACTTTATGATAATTCGAAAATTTACGAACGAGTGTCTCCACTCCCAGACTAAGCATGAAGTCAAATTTCGAGTTTAGAAAAGCCCCGCGTAGAAAATTTGTCGAGGGTCGCGCAGCGACCCGAGACAAATTTTCACGGGGCTTTTCTAAACTCGAAATTTTACTTCATGCACCACGCGTATTAAACACTGATTTCAAGTAAAGTTAAAAATATGAAAACATATTGAAACTGTTTTCAGTTTTAAAAGTTATCAAAATATGTCAAAATTATTTAAAATTGCCAAAAACATCAAAATGACCAAAATGTCTTCTCGTAAATATTTTAACAACTCCAGTTCGTTGTAGGCCCTTATTTCGTTTAAACTTCCATCGAACATTGTATGGTTCCCATAATCCTGTGGCACGTATAATGCGGTATTGTAATGTCCTTATGTTGTATCCCAACTTTTACATTTTTAGTAATTCTTACAGTGTATTCAAACGCCATTTACAGTTTATTAATCTGGATATTGTGAATTAGTTTATTTTTGTTTGTTGTATTATATTTCTCATTCTATTTATATGTTTTTCAAAGTAATATTATGTTTATCTTATATCACTATTTTTAATTGTGTATTGATGTATAAAGGAGATTTCCGTTGATAAATAAAATTTAAAAAAATAAAAATATAAAAAATATCAAAAACGTCAAAAATTCGGCGTGTTGATAAAATCGATTTACGTTAAAATTATCATTTTATGTCAGTACGTGACAGTTTGACAAAAACGTTCTTACAATAACGAAAATTTCTGTTAAAATCAGTAATAATGTCAAAAATATTGAAAATTTCATCAACATTCGATAAATTAAGGAAAATTGAGGAAATATTGCAAAATCTGATAAAAATTTGATTAATCGACGAAAATCTCGAAATGATGATAATTTTATGAAAATATCGATTTGTTGAAAATCTTATAAAAATGTTATAAATCGACATGTTAAGTGGAAAAACAATAAAAAATCTCAAATCTGGCTAAAATCATCAAAATTTATCAAAATGTCAAATTTGACACAAATCATTAATTTAATTGATTTTATTACTTACAAACGAGTGTCGTCCACTCCCAGACTAAGCATGAAGTAAAATTTCGAGTTTAGAAAAGCCCCGCGTAGAAAATTTGTCGAGGGTCGCGCAGCGACCCGAGACAAATTTTCACGGGGCTTTTCTAAACTCGAAATTTTACTTCATGCGTCACGCGTATAAAACAGTGATTTAACGAGAAATTTAAAAACATATAAAACAAATTTTTCATGATAATCCTTACGATTAATTCGTATTATTTTTGACGAATCGTCAAAAATGTTTTGTTTTTAAATTTCTCCTTTTGTAACTATTCGAATCCTTTTATAAATATTCGAATCCTTTTATGAGGATTCGAATCCTTTTATGAGGATTCGAATCGTTTTATGAGGATTCGAATCCTTTTATGAGGATTCGAATCCTTTTACGAGGATGCGAATCCTTTTATGAGGATTCGAATCACCAGCATTTGGATTCGAATACGAATCCTTTTAAAAAAGTGTAACGAATCCGGATCACGAATCCAGTTTAACTAAAGTATTCGAATACCTCTTTTGAATCCTCTAAAAGGATTCGAATCCAGAATTCGAATCCTGAATGATTCGAATCCTGCCCAGCTCTGGTGAGAAAACTAAAATATATCCTGTTTTATAAAAATAGCCCTTAAACTGATATTCACTTTGGCAATTTCAGCTTGAATTTAGTAGAAACTGCTATGTTCTTAGAGATTGCGATAGATAATAGATTAAAATGGAAACACCACATTAATTACCTGGTTGGGAAATTAAGTAAGATATGCTACATGCTAAGAACACTAAAACATAAAGTAGCACTGCCTATCCTTAAATTAGCTTACTTTGCAAATTTCGAATCGAAACTAAAATATGGCATTATTTATTGGGGGAAATCGCCTAACATAAACATAATATTTACTCTCCAAAAACGAGCACTAAGAATTATACCAGGTCTCATAAATCTGACATCCTGCAGGTCGTTATTCTCAGAAAATAATATACTGACAACAGCAGCGACTTATATTTTAGAATGTCTAATATTCGCATGGAAACAAATTGAACTATTTTCAAATTCTAAAATAAATCATAAATACATAACGTGCAATAAAAATTGTCTTGAATATCCCATACATCGTTATTCTCTACCGAATGCGGCGTAAACTACAGCTGTATTAAATTATTCAACAAATTTCCGTCAAATCTGAAGAATGAACAATGTTTTAAAATATAAAAACGTACAATTAAAAATGTACTACTAGAAATAGAGCCATTTACAATTGAGGAATTTTTGAAATCCGAACTTTTATAGCTGACACACACCGTAGAAAATTTGTCGAGGGTCGCACAGCGACCCGAGACAAATTTTCACGGGGCTTTTCTAAACTCGAAATTTTACTTCATGCGCCCGCGTATTAAACAGAGATTTAACGAGAAATTAAATAAAATACACAAAACATTTTTTTATGTTAATCCTCACAACTAATTCGAATTTATTTAACGATTCAAATCCTTTTGTGAGTATTCGAATCCTTTTGTAAATATTCGAATCCTTTTATAAATATTCAAATCCTTCTATGAGGATTCGAATCACCCGCATTTGGATTCAAATACGAATCCTCTTTAAAATATGTAACGAATCCGGATCACGAATCCAGTTTGACTAAAGTATTCGAATGCCTCTTTTGAATCCTTTAAAAAGATTCGAATCCTCAATGATTCGAATCCGGCCTAGCTCTGCTAACAAGCCATCAACAATTGAACAGCTGAAGGATAAGATGATAAGGCAAATGGGTGCAATTATGCAGAGAAGTCGTCAAAAAGGTTGACCCTTAATTGGAGGTGTGCAGCCAAAGCCTTAGCAAGCATTTGGCTAATAATATCTTGCACACATAATTGCCATAAACCAAATAACATGATTTATTAAAGACATTATTTTTTTTACAAATAACAAAGGCCGAAGAATCGATTTACTGGAAGCGCTGGAAATTCACAAATTAAAAGCTAATCCGGAAATTCCCTTCATTAATGACCAGACCGACATAATGTATACCCTTCTCTGTGATGCTGTAATATAAAAGCAATGAACACATAATTTTAGCAACTTAGTTTGATAATGACTAGCCTGTAGTCGAAACTATAAGCACTGAAAAGCAAATATAAAAGTGGTAAAACAAAGTTAAGTGTTTTAATTAAATAACATTGTCTTATTTACTATTAACATCGGTCCGTCTTATTGAAACACCAAATAATTTTGTCTTCATTTTTGCATTCTTAATTTCCAATTAATTTTCGACATGCCTACTAAAGCATGTCGAAAATTAATTGGAAATTAAGAATGCAAAAATGAAGACAAAATTATTTGAAAAGTTGCCTAATTTTATATCGTATTGTCAAACTTACAAACTAAAAATCCTATACCTTCTAAAAACCTATATCTCAAACCGTGAAAAAGGCTACCTTAATTTCAAAACCATTTAGGCCAATATTATTTGTACTATTTGTGAAGGCAGCCAAGTGCTTCCACTCCTTGATTAAGCATGAAGTAAGTTTTCGAGTTTAACAGAGCCCGAAATATTCTAATTTCAATTTAAAGTTTCGAGTTTGAATTTTACTTCATGCGCCAGCCGTATAAAACACTAATCTCTTTTGTCTATCTTAATTTCAATTTAAGTTCACAATAATATTGGTATAATTTTATATATTATGATATTCTGAATACGGATTCCATTGAAGATTCGTGTACACTTTTTTATAATAAGTTATTTGAAGTATTTCATGACCATGTTCCCTTAGTATCCGGAAGTAAATGCATATTCCCTTCGTGGTTCTCGGATAAACTTAAAAAGAAAATTCGAGAAAAAAATAAATTCCTCAAACTAAAAAAAAGAATCCCTTATCCCAATTTACTAAGCAAAGATTTAATAAGTTGCGGACTCAAGTAAGATTACTCTCTGCAGCTGATTTTAAGTTATTTATCATGAACACTGAAGATAAGGTTTCCAAAGAACCGGGCAAGTTCTGGAATTTTATTAATATTTTGCGTAATGAGTCCTCAATTCCTCCATATATGGAATATAACGACATAAAATTATCATCCCCACATGAAATAGTCAATGCCTTTTCTACGCACTTTTCCAAATCTTATGCAGGATCATCTTTACGAATAGTTGACGAAAAAAATGATGTATCATACGATAACTTTGATTACTTAAATATATGTAAAGTCAGTACTTGTGTAGTAATTGAAGCACTCGGGAAGTTAAATAACAAGTTAAGTGCGGGCCCGGATGGAATTCCAGCTCTAATAATAAAAGATTGTCGTGATATTATTGCTAGACCTTTAACGCATATCTTTAACTTATGCCTGGCCTATAGCAAAGTTCCATTATGTTGGAAAAGTGCACGTATTGTACCCGTCTTTAAATCGGGCAATAAAAGGGACGTTCCGAACTATCGCCCTATTGCTATTATCTCTAACGTTGCAAAGTGTTTTGAACTTATTCTTTGTAAATATATTAATCCTTACGTTAATAATAAATTGTCCTGATATCAACATGGCTTCAGGCCCATGAAATCAACTGTGTCAAATATATTATTGAAAACCCAATTTATTTCAAAATTTATGGATAATCGTACTCAGGTGGACGTCATTTACACTGACATATCGAAAGCTTTCGATAGAATTGATCATGGGATCCTGATAAATAAGTTAAAACGGCTTGGGTTTTCCACTGGTTTATGTGATTTATTTCAGAGTTATCTTAGTAACAGACATTTAGTTGTGGAATATAAGGGATATCAGTCAAATCAATTTATCGCATCCTCAGGTGTCTCGCAGGGATCCAACCTAGGACCTGTCTTATTTAATTGCTTCATAAATGATATAGCTGATAAAATATCACATAACATCTTGATATTTGCAGATGACCTTAAATTGTCTTGAGATAATAATTAACTGGTGTAGGAAAAACAATGTCTCATTGAATGTAGACAAATGCAAGGTTATGTCATATACTAAAAACAAATCAAAAATCACTTATGATTATAGCATCAATGGTACAGTGTTGTCCCGTGTAGTATATAATAATAATAATAATAATATCCTTTATTTACCATATAAAACAATACAAATTGTGCACATACAAGTATAGAAACGTTACACAAATTACAAGTAATAATGGTCAAATGGACTTGAATCAGTTTCACTATTTACCAGTTTCTTGCTAAATAATGAGACTGTTCTTCCTTCAAGCCATACAAAAAAAAACATTAACAATTGCACATATAATATTAAGTTTGTGATGCACGTAGCATCTCAGCATATTTACATTTGAAGCCATAGTAAGAACGATAGAGAAAAGGTACCGAGTTCATGCAGTTTGTAATCGAGTAAGTAAAGCATTTCTTATATAATTGCAATCTGTGTTTTGGTATCGATAAGAGACCACGATTCCTAATATTTACATTATGCACATCGGATCTATATCTTATTTTATTGTAAAGGTATGGAGGGCATTTCATATATATTATTTTATAATAGAAGCAAGCCAAATGTAGTTTTCTTCGGTTATGCATACGCAACCACTTGCACTCATCATACAATTTATAAGATATACTAGTTCTTCTCTGTATACCAAAAATGAGTCGCATACAAGAGTTTTGTATTCTCTGTATTCTTCTTACGTCTTGTTGATCAATAAAGTTGTTATATACGGAATCGCAGTAATTAAAATTTGATAATACAAGAGTGTCACATAACAGAATTTTCGTTTTATTGTTTATAATGTGCCTGTTTAAGAATATGGTTTTTAATGCTATATATGACTTTCGTATTAAATCATTCGTGTTTTTCTTGAATTTGAGTTTTGAGTCCATATAAAAGCCAAGATTCTTAACGCAGTCACTCACGGGAATATGTTGTCCATTAATTGTTACTTCAAAATTTGACGAAGCAAAATTTCGACTTTTATCGGGTCCAAACAAAATAAGTTGTGTTTTCGCTTCATTTATGCACAAGGAATGAGCAGTGGAGTATTTTATTAAATTTTCCAAGTCTATATTAAGTTTTGTTTGTGCGTCACCAATATCTTCTATATTAAAAGAAATGTACAATTGCGTGTCATCAGCATAGAGATGATAAGATGTGTGAGCAATTGCATCATTTAGGGAAGATGTGTAGATGGAGTAAATAAGTGGCCCTAAAATTGTGCCTTGGCCCACACCACACTTTATTGAAAGTTGCGAAGAAATTGTATTATCAATAACAACTCGTTGGATTCGTTTGTTGAAGTAGCTGCTCATGAAGTTTATTGCATTTGTGCTAAATCCAATATAGTTTAAAATAGCTATAAGTGTTTCGTGATTTATTCTGTCAAATGCTTTACTATAGTCAAGAAGTACAAGAGCAGTTACTTTGCCACGATCAGTCGCATTAACAATATCATCCAAAATGTGGGTGATGGCGCTGCTACAGCTAAACCCTTTCCGAAAGCCTGATTGGTAGTTTGAAAGAATGTTGTAAGTATTTAAATGATCACGCAATTGTTTTTCGACAACTCTTTCCAGGACTTTAGAAAGGGCAGGTAATATATTTATAGGTCTTAAATCACTAACCGACTCGGGATTGTTAATTTTTGGTAGAGGTATTATTAGAGATTCTTTCCACAGATCAGGAAATTGACACTTTTCTATACATGCATTTATTATATGTGTTATGTATTCTAATAAAGCAGGACAGCTTAATTTAATTAATTTAATACTTATACTATCTACACCTGTTGCGTTCGATTTAATAGAGTTTATAATTGACAACACTTCCGATTCAGATACAGAAAAGAATTTTAATAAATGATTGAATTTTGTTTTTGTATTATTTTTGTAAAAATCTAAATATTTTTTATCTGGTGGTAGTGACTGAACCTGACTCGCTAGAGTTTGGTTTATTTCATTTACGTTTTTTAAGTGATCTGGTAGATTAGTTATTTTCTTACCGTAAATATTAAGTTTTTTCAGCTCTGTCCAAATTAGTTTTTTATTGTTGCCTGCATTTTCGCAAGAGTATTGCAAATAAGCTCGCTGTTCAGCCCGAATAGCCTTTGATGTTAAGTTTCTCATACTTTTATAGAATTCATAGTGCGATTGATTTTTTGATTTTTTATATCTTTTGCTTGCGTTATCTCTAATTTTCATCATTTGTTTTAAGTTGTACGTTAACCATGGAGCTTCCCTTTTTGAGGAGCGAAAAATTTTAAAAGGCGCGTGTTTATCAAAGAGATATATTAATTTGCTATTAAATAGTGTTAGTTTCTCATTTATATCATCAACATCGAATATTTCATACCAGTTTAATTTATAAAGATCTTTGAGAAAAGTATCATGATTAAAATTCTTAAAAGTTCTAGTGTTGATTATTTTAGCTTCAGCCTGAGGTATTTCTATAGTGAACTCACAAAAAACCAATCCATGATCCGAAATATCAATGATGTCGGATACACCGCAGTTATTAATGTTAGAAATGTCATTAGTAATTATTAAATCTAATAAAGACTCGGATGTTGAGGTAATTCGAGTTGGTTCACTTATTATTTGTTTAAGTGATAACGCATCAAGTATTGCTAGAAAAGAATTACTGGTTACAGAATTATTTAATAAGTTTATGTTAAAATCACCCAGGCAAATAATATAATCAAATTGGAGGCTATATTCCAGTAGAGTGTTTTCAAATAAGTTTAGAAATTCTTTACAGTCACCTCTTGGAGGACGGTATACTACTCCGACAGCAAAAGACTTATGGTTTATAATAATTTTTACCCATAAGTGTTCGATGTATGGAAGTGAATCAGTGTGCATAATCGTACAATCAAAAACATTTTTTATATAAAATGCAACTCCACCTCCACGACTCTGACGGTCATTTCTTATTAGATTGTAACCATTTAGCATAAGTGACTTGCTAGAATTTGTATCGGAGAGCCAAGTTTCCGAGATTGCAATTATGTCAAATTTGGTTAAATGGCGATTGGTTCTTAGTAAATCAAATTTATTCGTTATTGACCTTATATTTAGATGACATGCTCTTAACATATTATTAGACATGATTAGTAAATACAATCTCTGACAACAGTAATCTATATTAATGTTAGTAGTATTAGTATAGTAGCAAATACATGTTGATTGGATTCATTAAAAGAGCTAAGCTGGTAGTTTAGCTTTCCGCGAAGGTTGAACTTTTTTGCTATTTTTATCTGATCCTTTGTCTCGAGAGGAAATACTTTGTGGAAGTTGTGAATCGAGCCCTGTTGTTGGATTTGGTGCCTCTGTCGCAGAGGTGGTGGTTTTGGGTAGTGTGGCGTTTTTATGGAGAGATGGTGATGGAGCGGACGTCAGCGTCGCCTGTGTAGTGTCTAGGTCGTTGGAAAACGGGTCTTCTGATTCCAACGTCTCAACTGTATACAACACCTCGTTAACTAATAGTTTGAAATTTTTAATTTTCGCGCTCAAACCTAGACTTCTGCATTTTTTTAAATGCTTCCTTAATATTTTTTGGTCTATCTGTTCTTTTTGTGTATAGTCGTTGTTAATATAAATCTCTTTTCCTTTTAATTTCGGGGCTTCTTTTAAAATCTGCAGCTTTTTATTAAAACTTAGTAATTCTAGTTTTATTGGGCGGGTATAGTTATTATTTTGAACTCCAATTCTGTAGCAGTCTTTTAAATCTGTGTCACTAATGTTTATTTCCAAATTTTTCATAATAAAATCTGCCACCTCGTTTGGTTTCGTGTTTTCGGCTAAGCCATGAATAATTAAGTTACTTTTCTTTGCATTTTTTTGTATTGTTTCGATTGTTGCCTTTAGCTGATGATTTTCTTCTTGGAGTGCCTCTATTTTGTTTGCATACTCTTCAAGCTTAAGATGTATATATGTTTTAATCTCAGCTACTTCATTTATTACTTCCTTTTTATGTTCGTTTGTTGTATTAATGATTAGATTTACTGCTTCTTTGAGGCTTATATTTTCTGGGATGTTATCAAGGTTCATATTTTAATTGAATTTATATTTGTGAGAAAATATTACGGGGACACAAATTTTCACACCACTGGGTCGTTAGTGGTGACTAACAAATAAACAAACAACAAGACCTCGGAAAGGATAGGTTACATTTATAAATAACAAATAAAGGAAAGGATACAAATAAAATATTTTAAAATGCCGTTGTACTTTCTCTGAGTCTCGAACTCGGGATCCTTGGTTTTTGAGCCGGGCGCCAAACCACTCCGACACGAAAGTATTTGTGTATGCGTTTGTCAATATTGGCTTGTTAAATTTGCTCTAATTTGCAATTATAAACTGATGCATATGTTATTTGAGGTTATACATGGTGTAAATAGTAAGTGTTTGATTGGATTGTTTTCAGTTATTAAAACAATATGCATTTACTGATTTATACGGATAATACTTTGGGATATTGTGTATAGGTTTCTTACCTCGCCCAAGTTGTAATTAGTTAAAAACCATCCGTTTTTATGTGTTTACTGAGAGCACTGCTAATACTCGTTTAAAGCTTCAAATTGAACATTGCTTCCTGATTGCTGGCGGACTCCAAATTCAAGCCTATCTCCATCTGGATCAATTCCTCTTAACTTATAAATTGTTTAAAGATTTGGGTGTGATATTCGACGATCGTTTATCTTTCAATGATCATATTATGAAAATTGTCTCAACCGCCAACCGTTCCTTAGGTTTTATAATACGGAATTGTAAGTCATTTAGGAATATTGGTGCAATATAAACCCTTTATTTTGCATTTGTGCGTAGTAAGCTGGAGTATGCTTCAAGTGTTTGGGATCCACACTACTCTAAGTACTCCTCGATGATTGAAGCTATACAAAAGAGGTTTGTTAAGTGTCTCCATTTTAAGAAGTACGGGGCTTATCCTGATTTTAATTACGATTATGCTGCGTTGTTAGATGAATTTGAAATGCACTCCTTAGGATGTCGCCGTAAGGCGAATTTAGTGACAACGCTGTTTAAGGTACTCAATGGTCAAATTGATTGCCCTGAATTGTTGGAGCAACTGAATATATTGGTGCCCTGTAGTGTAAGAACTAAACGTCTATTTCAGCTACCAATACCCAAAACGAACGTACTGGTCAGATCGCCGATGTATTCTATGTGCGCTACGTACAACAAACTCATTAATACAAATACGGATGTGGATATATTCAACTTTAAATCAGCGCAAGAATTCTTCAATGTGATCATTGAGTATCTTTCTTAGTTTATTTTCTTAGTTTATTTTCTTTGTTTTTTTTACTTTTAGTTTATTTCTTGTTATTAGCTTAGTAACCTGAAAATTTCGTTTATTTACAATGTTAATTTTCTTTAATTAAAATTATTGTGTTTTTTCTTTATTTGTACTAACTTCAATCTGTAATTGGACCTTGTTCCGTTGGTTGATTAAATAAATAAATAAATAAATAAATAAATAAATAAATAAATAAATAAATAAATAAATAAATAAATAAATAAATAAATAAATAAATAAATAAATAAATAAATAAATAAATAAATAAATAAATAAATAAATAAATAAATAAATAAATAAATAAATAAATAAATAAATATCGTATTGTCAAATTTACAAACTAAAAATTATATACCTTCTAAAAGTCTATATTTCAAATAGTGAAAAAGAGTACTTTAGTTTCAAAACTATTTAGGCCAGTATTATTTATACTATTTGTAGAAGCAACCAAGTGTTTTCAGTCCTTGATTAAGCATGAAGTAAGTTTTCGAGTTTAAAAGAGCCCAAAATATTCCAATTTCAATTTAAAGTTTCCAGTTTGAATTTCACTTCATGCGTCAGCCGTATAAAACACTGATCTCTTTTGACTAACTTAATTTCAAGGTAAGTTCACAATAATATTGGTACGGTATTTAAATTCATTAATGCCCGGTATTATAAAACGTATAAAATAAAATTAAAATTAATTTTACGAATAAATTAATTTATTTTCAAGATTTCGGTATTATAAACAGAAAATAACTTTATTTGGCTAATGAATCTTCTCAGTAAATTATTTGGTTATTTTTCTATCAAGTAAATTTTATTCTCTAAATAATTTAATAGTTAAAAGTCAAAAGTGCATTATATTATAATAATTACTATAGATTTTACTACTTGTGTTTATTAATTTCATTACGGTTATCACGTCTACCATATTATTCATATCAGATTTAAGTTCGCTTATAGTATCTTCCCTGACAGTGATTAATTTGAACCACAAGAAATTCTAAGGCGTCGAAGAAGTGGTTTTTCAAGTCAGAAGCAACCCGTTGACATAACCAGGGATTTTTATACACATGCATACGCTTCTATTAAATTAGTTCCATTTGAAGCTTTAAATGAAGCTTTCCATTCCTAGATTAAGCATGAAGTAAAATTTCGAGTTTAGAAAAGCATGAACATTTTAACTGTACAGGGAAGATTTTTTTAAGGGTACATATTTCGATGCATGCGTTGTAAAATTTGAAGCATTTATTGCTTTATATACGCTGCAAATATTCAGACGTTCGTCGATTTTTTAAAAATGTTCAATTTGAAGTTTCGAACGAGTATTTCCACTCCCAGACTAAGCATGAAGTAAAATTTCGAGTTTATAAAAGCCTGAAAATTTGGTTTGGTCGCGTAGCGCGAAGCGCGGAGCGACCAAACCAAATTTTCAGGCTTTTATAAACTCGAAATTTTACTTCATGCGCCACGCGTATTAAACACTCACGACACTGAAATATTGTGAGCAAGTGAACTTCACTTGAAATCAGCGTCTTATACGGGTGGCGCATGAAGTAAAATTTCGAGTTTAGAAAAGCCTGAAAATTTGGTTTGGTCGCTCCGCGCTTCGCGCTACGCGACCAAACCAAATTTTCAGGCTTTTCTAAACTCGAAATTTTACTTCATGCTTAGCCTGGGAGTGGAAAACACTCGTTTAATGCCCGGTATTATAAACGATTAATAAATCATTAGATAACTATTTGTGGAGTAAATTTATTTACCTAGTAAACTAATGGGCAAATAAAATTGCGTATTATAAAGCAAACCTACCAAATAAATAGCAGTTCTAGATACAAATAATCTAATTGGTAGACTACAGACCGAAATTATACATTTTCATTGTGGCCATAGCTGGAATAAATAATTTTTTTAAATTGAATTGTCAATATTTCAAATTAAATTGTCAATCAAATTGGAAATTTCGTATAATTCCTTATAATTATAGAGAATAACCGTGGAATAGGACAAAATTACACAGAATAATAATAATAATAATAATAATAATAATAATATTGCTATACCGGTAGACAACAACACTACCAAAAAATACACGGAGAAAATCGAAAAATATACAGCGCTAGCCATTGAGATAGAAAGAATATGGAAACAAGATCGTACACATATACTACCATTTATTATGTCCACCACCGGTATTACTCATAAAGAATTTAAACCAAATCTGAAAAGACTACATATAGAGCCATTTATGCATACCAACATCCAAAAGGCAATTATTTTAAAAACCTGCAGTATTACACGAAAATTCCTACGATAGAGCACTTGCGTGACTTGGTATAACCCGTCAGCAAGGAAGACCCCGGCTGATTAATCGCCGAGAAAACAAGAAATAGAATAATAATAATAATAATAATAATAATAACAATAACACAACGCGGCACTTCGAGTCCTGTACTTCCATCTTAGGTACTCGTATGGCATAGATGACACTGCTGTGCTGCCTTACGCTCCTAGGGAAATAGACTCCTTCGTGGAGAATGAGAGGTGCCGGATATTCTGAAACTTTTCATTCCCCACAGTTAGGCAAATACAAGCAAACAAGCCTGACGTAGTCCTCATGGAGCACCAACTCAAGACAATGTTTGTTATCGAATTCTCTGCACCGGCAGACGCAAACATTGTCTTGAAACATGAGGAAAAACGGAGGAAATACCAAGACCTTATATATGAGCTTAGCGCGCTGCACTCAGGCTACTCTGTCAAGCTGGTTGTCCTCATAATTGGTTCGTTAGGTGGTATGGTGGTATGGTATGGTATGGGGTCGGTGGGTCGTGTGGCCTCTGGGCCTTTCGAAGTTACCTCGACCTAAAAGATCTTTTGTAACTATCCCTGACCTACTTGAGTCCCTCAATGTCTAGACTTCTTATGAAGTCTACTATAACTTGAGGGTTAATGTGTACCAGTTCCTCGGTGTTTAAAGTGGCCGATGACAGGTAGTTCCCTCTTTGAAGGGACAAGGCAGGGCATTCACAAAGTAGGTGCTCTGCTGTTTCTTGTGCCTCGTTGCAGAACCTGCAGTTGGCATCAGTTGTCTGACCCATCTTGGTGAGGTGGTACTTCAGAGGACAGTGTCCAGTTAGAAGGCCGGTTATGAGCCTTAGGTTGCCCTTGCTTAACCTGAGAAACTGTCCGGCTTAGGTGGTATACACCGGGCGCTAGTCGACAACCTAAAAACCATTCCGGCCTGCCGTGAGGCAACAAACACTCTAGGCGGACATCTGCAAAATGCGGTTATCCTAGGCTCTCTTCGTCTACTTAGAGCTCACAGTAGCGGAAACCAATAGTTACCTTACCTCCAGGTTTGGAGGAGGTTGCTATCGGAAAACGCGGCTCCCTCTCTGTACGGTATCAGGGACGTATAGGCAAAGAGGGTAGTCCGGCATTTAATAAAAATAATAATAATAATAATAATAATTAGCCTTTATTGCCCAAACGGAAAAACCCAATACAGGACAAAATCAAAATAATATAAGAAAAAGAATGCTTATTAGAAATTTAAACGAGTGTTTTCCACTCCCAGGCTAAGCATGAAGTAAAATTTCGAGTTTAGAAAAGCCTGAAAATTTGGTTTGGTCGCGTAGCGCGAAGCGCGGAGCGGCCAAACCAAATTTTCAGGCTTTTCTAAACTCGAAATTTTACTTCATGCGCCACGCGTACAAGACACTGATTTCAAGTGAGGTTCACTTGTTCACAATATTTCAGTGTTTTCAGTGTTTAATACGCGTGGCGCATGAAGTAAAATTTCGAGTTTAGAAAAGCCTGAAAAATTGGTTTGGCCGCTCCGCGCTTCGCGCTACGCGACCAAACAGAACTTTTGGGCTTTTCTAAACTCGAAATTTTACTTCATGCTTAGTCTGGGAGTGGAAAACACTCGTTTAAAACTTTAAATGGAACTAATTTAAAAAAAGCGTGTGCATAAGTATAAAAATCTCTGGTTATGTTTGACTTGAAAAACTCTAGGTCTTCGACTCCTTAGAATATCTTGTGGTTCGAATTAATCACTGTCAGGGAAGATACTATGAGCGAACTTAAATCTGACATGGATGATATGGTAGACATGATAACCGTAATGAAATTAATAAATACAAGTAGTAGAATCTAAAGTAATTATAATAATATAATAGACTTTTGACTTTTAACTGTCAAATTATTTAGAGAATAAAATTTACTTGGTAGAAAAACAAACAAATAATTTACTCAGGAGATTTATTAACCAAATAAAGATATTTTGTGTTTATAATACCGAAATCTTTGGAATAAATTAATTTATTCCTTAAGTAAATTTTATTTAGGGAATAAAACGTTTTATAATACCGGGCATAAATAAATTAAACTATTAGTTCAAAACATTAAACCATCTTTAGAAATTCGAAAATAAATATAAAACACAACAACTGCTTGTCTTGCACTTCCTGATTCCAAACATAAGTCAAATCATTTCGAAAAACAAAACAAAACCGGGCCACTATTTGCAGTCGCAGCTAATGCAGCTGTTTTAGAACCTACCTCAATAAAACCGCACGACCGCACGCTCTGCCAAATGATCAACTAATTACATCTGTCAATCTATTTCAGGCAGTTTAAAATCTAAACTGAGAAAAGTATTCAGGACGTCATCCGGGCCAGGTCACAATACTGACCACAACTCCAGCGCTCGTCTCGTCACCCAACTAACCACTGCGGCACTTTGCGCTTCGACGCCAGTTCTTCCGACAGGACCATCAGTCCCTCCAATAGTCAAATCCCTTATACGACCCCTGACTGTGCCCAAACTTCAGATAACGCTGGTGAGCAACGGGGATCACATTCAGTTAAACGGCTTGGGGAATACCGACGAGATAAAGCCGGTGAGGACTAAGAAGAAGAAATAGCACGAATGCAGGTTATGCAGGTGGTAAGGTTGTTAAGACTGGTTGTTACGTAAAAAAATATATTTTGGAATAAAGAATTTAAGGAAGACACCAGTATTCAGAAATATCCACGCGGTTATGTACGTTTTTACCCCCATTTTCTCTGTATTTTTCTTCCAGTTTAATGTTTTCTATTCCGAAACAACCATACGTCGATGTCTTTTCAATTTTAGATGCAGATACAGAAACAAATAAATTACATTAGGATTTTTGTATCAAATAAGAACAGAGCCGATCCTATTTGATACAAAATAGATGGCGCCCGATTATTTTCCAAATTTAAAACATCAACGACTAAAAAATAACATATACAGGGTTTCCTATTACTAATGATAGAGATTCGATTAAATGGGCAAAGTAATGCAGTTTAGTGTGCTAACTAAGATTTTGTTGAGTAAAAATAAACATTTTGAAAAATGTCAAAGTTATTAAATTGTGATGGCGCATCAGAAAGTGATTGATTTTACTTATCTGTCGATTCGTGTTTGTTTTTTTAAGGGGGTATTACCACTAGGACAGCGTTTTTTTTTTACGGTTTTTCAGAATTTTTATTTTTGGGAAATTTAATACATGCGATCTTGCGGTTTCTTGCAACTTGTTTATAGATTCATAAACTATAAAAAATGAATTTTAATTCTTTTCAATCGTCCGGCTAAACCTCTAAATCTGGCCTCAAATAAGGCCGTGTCCGCCGTGTTTTTCCTCATGGCCGGAAAGATTTTTTCGATTCTGTGATTTGAAACGTAAAATGAAGTAGTAGTCATTAATCTGTATTAAATTATCTGGAGTTTGAACCACCGACAATAAAAAATCTCGATAAATAACAAAATGGAGGCCTTTCGAAAAAAGTGGTCGCTTTTTGCCCCCCTTTTTCTGACTTTAAGGCTCTATGAAAAATATCAAATGTTAATATATTTGAATGACGGTGGTTCAAACTCCAGAGGAAAATGTGGAGAACCGAACACTAAAAGCTCAAGTCAATCCGTTTCATAGTTTGAAAAGAAAGTTTCCGGCCAGCGAAAAAAAAGTGGTTTCGAGAAAAACGCGTTTAAAGTTTTGACACAAGTTTTAACTATTTTTGGAGATTTTTGGCTTTAGTCAGCTATGCCAGCTCCGTACACTAGGCCCTCCTCTTCCTCTAAAAACTGGGTTTGAATGATTTACTCCTGCCAGCGTTGTTGGATGGCCTTATGAGTTGCTGGAGTCAGGCAAAATTCGTCCCACATCTCGCGCTCCGCGTCGGTCCGCACCGGAAAGCCTTGGCTTGCAGGCCGATATGGATTCCTAGTGTCTCTATCGTCTTAAAAACTGCCGAGTATCCGTCGTTGAAAATGCTGGTAGCTATGAAAGACGCGATAGCGACGGTTTTTGCACCACAGTTGAGGTGCTTCGAAGCCAGCTTCCAGACACAAGCATTCAAATTTTCGTTTGAGTTCTGCGTATTTCCACCCAGCCACCTACTCAGCATTGTTTACTTCAACAAGCAAAAATCTAACTAACGAATTCGCCTATTGTAAAACGGCTTTCGGACATGAAACTAGATACTATCAAGTATCAATACATGCAAAAAAAAATCAATTTTTTAAAACTTCCGAATGGTAATACCCCCTTAATGTGAACAAATGAGTCGATTTTTCAATTTTTTGTTGTTGACTGTAATAACCTTTATAATTTGAGGTTTGCCGTCATAAACAACAGTTTGTTATTAAGTATATTCAAAATATACAGAGAGTTTTATGTAACACCGAACATTTTCATTACGAGAATTTTTCTTTTAAGTATATATAAGGATCAGTTGTACATTTGCCGACGCTCGCTTTATTAATAGAATTTGAATTGAAGCTTTAAACAAATATTTTTCACTCCCAGACTAAGCATGAAGTAAAATTTCGAGTTTAGAAAAGCCTGAAAATTTGGTTTGGTCGCGTAGCGCGAAGCGCGGAGCGGCCAAACCAAATTTTCAGGCTTTTCTAAACTCGAAATTTTACTTCATGCGCCACCGGTACAAAACACTGATGTAATGTAAGGTCCAGCGGTGTGTTTTAAACTTCGTAATATGTCAGTGTTTTGACCCGGTGGCGCATGAAGTAAAATTTCGAGTTTAGAAAAGCCTGAAAATTTGGTTTGGGCGCTCCGCGCTTCGCGCTACGCGACCAAACCAAATTTTCAGGCTTTTCTAAACTCGAAATTTTACTTCATGCTTAGTCTGGGAGTGGAACACACTCGTGTAAAGCTTCAAATTAAATTCTTTCAATAAACCCAGCATCGAAAAATGCGCAAGGTATGCATATGGATACTTAAAATAAAATTCTCGTTATGAAAATGTTCGGTATTATATAAAACTCTCTGTATGTTGTACTGCCCGAAAAATATTCCATTATCTCAATTGTTGTAAAATGAGTTAGTTATTCTAGTGTTTCATAGCATCCTTAACAAAAAGAAACAAAAAAAATTAAGAATGTGATATATCATTGAATTAAAAAAAATCTTTCCAAAAATATGAAATTTACAATTGGCGCCAATTAGAGAAACAAAAGTTGGCTATAATTTCTGAGTAAAAGTCAAAGTTATCCTAAAATCAATTATAGTACTAGATTCCTCATTATAAAGTGGTTGTATAATGTCAAAGTTGTAAATGTCTAGATTCAATAGTTATTGAATTAAGAGAAAAATTGTTGATAATACCTCGTAAGCAATCGAATATATTTGAAATTTGTTTTCAGATTATTATTGGGTCCCAAAATACGCAACTTTGTCCCATTTTAACCGACTCTCTATCTCATCAAATAACTGAGAATCCAAAAGTGTTAAAATGTCGAAATATGAACACCCTGTATAAATAAGAAAGATATGAACAATTTTCTTTTAAAACAAATGAACAATACAAAACAATAAATGTACACGTATTACACTTCATTGAAATCGACTGGAATAAATTGGCACATTTAACCGACTATGGAAAATCCTGAGCATCGACCTTCTAACAATTTTTCGAACTATTTACACATGAAATATCAATTTTAAACTATTGTTACTACCAGTAATAAATATGTTATCATAATGTATGCAAAACGATTGACGTTTCGGGTGTTAATTGTATTTTATATTTATAGTTTTAGTTATATTTTTTTTATATTTATACAATATTATGTATTACTAACTGGACTCCGTTTATTGAATAAATATATGGAATAAAATACAATTTTTACGTCAAAATGTCAAAAGAAGACAAACTGTCGGTAATAGTAAAAAATTTACAAAACACATCTTTTACAATTACTAAGTGTCACATGTTTGATTATTTTTCAATGTAGATTGATGTAAAAGGAGATTCCGTTAATAAATTTTTAATTCTAGATGTTTTTTTATATTAAAATGTCAAATATAATTAGCATAAATTGTGAAATAAAATAATAATGTTAAATTTAGCGTTTATGTTATTAACATTACTTAAAATTTCGCCTACGGAATCAGGGCGACTGTCGCATAATATAAATATCAATCAATAATATCAACATCAGTATAAAGTATGAATGAAATTGTCAATTACTTGGTTGTTAAATATTTCAAAAATATTAAAAGTGCGATCCTTTTCGCAATCTACAACTGATTTCTCTTACAGACAAATCAAACACTCATTGAAACACGTAAACTCAAAACATTACCGTTTTACCTTGACGTCACAAATAACAAAACACAGTATCATAAACGCATGTTTTCTTTTTTGTTTTATTACTTCATTTATTTGACAAATCTCTCAGTGAGAAATCTATTAATGTGGTTAATAAAACACAAAACACTGCTTCGATTAATATGGTTTATTTGTGATTGAGTAACGTTTTCTTAATATCAACAAAAACAAAGATAGTGTTCCGTGGCAACGGCCATTTTCGAGTAAGATAAAGGCGGGATATAGGAACTGAAACTAAATGAACGTTTTCCTCAACACCACCCCTAAAACTTTAGTTAGTTTCTCCGAAATCGTAGTACAAAACTTTTGTTTTCCAAGATACAAAGAAGATAAATTACGATTTACAATCTACAATCTGTTGGTTACCATCCCTACAAGGTCACGTAGATTCTCGAATCGGTCTCGAGGAATGGGTTTTGTCAGTACGTCTGCTCTTTGATACTCCCCCGGTATATGTTCAATGATGAGATGTCCCTGCTGAACTCGTTCTCGCACATAGTGGTGTCGAACATCTATGTGCTTAGAACGACGGTGAAATTCCGGGTTCTTGTCAAGTTTGACCGCACTTATGCTGTCGACCAAGAGTAGTGGAACCCTTTTCAACGGCGCAATCCCTTCAAAGAGGCGTTCCAGCCAAGCTGCCTCGCTAGCGGCAACATACTCAGCCTCTGTAGTAGAAAGTAAGACGCTCCGTTGCTTCCTACTGGCCCAGATGATGGCTCCTCCCGCGTACTTGAAGAGTAGTCTGCTCACAGATCGTCTCGTCTCTGGCTCGTTCGCAAAATCTGCATCACTGAAGGCCTCCAGCTCCCCATCGACTTCACTTGCGCTGTACTTGATGCCCAGATGTGTCGTGCCTTTCAAATACCTCATTATACGTTTCACCATAGCCCAGTGTTTCTCTCTAGGACTCGCGAGTAACTGTGAAACGTAATTTATAGCAAACGTGAGGTCTGGCCTAGTAGCTACGGCCAAGTACATCAGGTACCCTACTGCCTTGCGATATGGGGCTGTTGTAGACTCTGCTCCTTGTCCGGATAAGTGGCTATTGGTATGGAAATCTTGTTTGCGTCGTCCATGCCAAAGCGATAAAGCACGGATTCCGCGTAATATCCTTGATCCATGACGACTAAACCATCTTCCTGCCGACTGATCCGGATATTCAGGAAGTGCCCAGCCGGTGCCACCGTGATTTTGAAGTTGGCTTGCAGCATTTGCAGGAACTCGTCGATGTCCTCTTGGCTCTTGGCAGCAACCAATCCATCGTCAACGTACAAGACTACCAACTACCAACTTGCCCCGACTAGTCTGACGGTAGAAAAGACAAGGGTCGGCCGCACTTTCAGCCATTCCGTAGTCAACCAGCACGTCCATGAAAGTACTGTTCCAGGTTCTAGGTGATTGTTTGAGCACGTATAAACTCTTCCTGAGTCTACATACACGATGGCTGCCATCGGTGAAACCCTTCGGTTGCTGCGTGTATATCTCCTCTTCCAGAACGCCATTTAAAAACGCTGTCTCGACGTCGAACTGCTGCAGTTCAAGGCCCTTAGCAGCGGCGATACTCAGCACAGCGCGGACAGCATCGAAACAGGCCACCGGCGCGAAAGTTTCATTGTGGTCCACACCCTCGCGTTGACTGTAGCCTCGAACAACAAGACGAGCTTTATAGCGTGTGATTTCTCCATTGGCGTCTCTCTTGGTGCGATATACCCAACCGTTGTAGATGGCCTTTCGACCCACTGGTAGTTTAACAAGAGACCAGGTCGAATTCTCTTGCAAAGATATCATCTCCTCCATGGCAATCTTCCAATGTTGTCGTTTCGCTGACGTCATCGTCTCTTGGAAACTTTTTAGCTCACTTACTTCAGAGATCATAGTTTCGATCAAGCGATCGGGTGGTCTGAGCAATGCCCGGTTCCGAAGTTGCCCCCTGGATGATGATTCGTCATCGTCATCTTCACTTGGTGGACTGAATACTGCATCGTCAAGTCGGTAACCCTCAATCGATTTGTCGTCGACATCGGATGGAAACAATGCCTGAGCTTTCCCAGTAGTCTCTGGCGGGAAGACGACATTTTTGCTTCGAATAACCCGTTTCTTTGGCTGCACGAAAACTCGGAACCCGTCGATGTCTGCCTGGTACCCAACGAACGTGCCTTTCTGACCTTTGGAGTCCCATTTCTTCCGTTGCTGTTTCGGAACATGGACAAAGCACTCGGTACCAAAGACGTGCAACTCCTCCAAGCGCCTAGTTCGACCCATAAACAATTCGTAAGGTGTTTTATTGTCAATTGTACTGGGACCAGCTCGATTTAGCACAAATACAGCAGTATTGACCCTCCTCGGCCCAGAGTGACTTTGGCAGATTCTTCGCGAGAATCATTGTGCGAGCCAAACCCACGACAGTCCTATTCGTTCGCTCTGCACAGCCGTTCTGCTCCGGAGTGTAAGGATTCGTGATGACAAGTCTGGTGCCGTTCGAACTTAGGAGTTTCTTCACTATGGAGTTGTCGAATTCCAGTTCACCATCACATTGAAGTTCGAAGCTCGTTTCGATGACCTGCAACATGTCCTTGGTCTTCTCTGCTGTCTTGGATTTCTTCTTCAAGAAGTAAACGAACCGCATCCTTGAGTAATCGCACGTGAAACAAAAGAAATACTTGGCCCCTCCGAGTGACGCAGCCTCCATCAGGCCGCACAGATCAGCATGTATAACCTGCGCACAATTCACCGCTCGCTGTTGTCGTGAATGAAAAGTCGCCCTATGCTGCTTGCCCTCGACGCATGCTCCGCAAAACTTGTCGTTCTTGCTGACCTCAATCCCATTCTGCTGCAAAATCCTCAAAACATGACGCTTGTTCTGGTGTCCCATCCGCTCGTGCCACACTTGGAGTGACTCCCTGACTGCCACGGCCTCGTTGTCCCGTGAGGCCGCAGGTACCTTAACTCGAATTGCCACCCTGAACAATTGCCTGTACCTGATATCTCGTGCCCTGATGACTTCATCCTTCGCAAACTGACAGCAGGATTTTGATGAGTTGAACGACAAGCATTTGTCTAAAGCAGTTGTGACCGAGAATAAATTCCTACGAGCAGCGAGCGCGTACAGAACGTTTTCCATACGACATTCACCATTGACCTCTAACTCAAAAAATATCGTCCTACGTCCTTCAGCAGTCATGAACGACTTATCCCCGATGTGGATCTTCACCGGCGATGTGAACTCGTACGACGAATACCATTCACGACGAAATGTCAGATGATCCGTAGCCCCAGAGTCGACGATTCACACGTCATTTTCCAGCTCCGCAATCAGAACCTCGCTGATGAACCCTGTTGTCTGATTCCTGTCTGCCTTTGAGCTACCCGAGTCCTTGTCCCGCTTCGGCTTGCGACAGTTTCGACTTATATTGCCAACGATTCCGCAATTTTAAAATGCAAATGACGGCTTCTTCTTCTTCGTACCTTTTTCAGCTGGCTTCCCGCCCGCTTTTTGTTTACCTTTCACGTCGATCTTCTCCCGACTCGCCACAAACGCCATCAGTTCCTCGCGCTTGCAGCCCGCTGCTGGCGCCGTCTGTCATCCGACGTCAAAATACTCACCAAGTTGGCCAGAGTTCTCTGGTCGTCCGGTCTAGCCCACCAGGCCTGCCGCAGACTTTCGTAATCGTCCGGCAACGTGTCCAACAGCTTTACCATGACCGAAGATTCATCTGGCTTGACTTTTAGCTACTGCAATCGTAAAACAATTCCTTCAAATTTTGCAATGTGTGAACCAAGATCGTCTGTTGGATCCATGCTGAAGTTGAAAAATTCAGCCTGAACAGTGTGGGCAGCCTGTTCCGTTTGCTGTTCGTAAACAGCATGAAATTTGACTCACATGTCTCTTGCAGTTTCACATGTCACAAGCAACGACATAATCTTACTCTCGATGGACTTCACAATAATTTGACTGGCCAATCTATCCGCTTTATCCCATATTTTAAAACCGCTATTGTGTGCTGTCACCACCTCTGCGTTAGCTTCTGCTGCTCCGGCCATTTTCAAGTGAGATAAAGGCGGGACATAGGAACTAAAATTAAATGAACGTTTTCCTCAAAACAATCAATTTATTTCTATAGAAGAAACGACAAACAAGAACAAACAGACACCCTTAGAACAATAATCCTCAGTTAAATTGGATATTAGCACATTGGATTAGTTACAATATTCAAGAAAATATGCATTTTATGTGGCAATAATGTTATGCGATAAATTGTAAGTGCTCAACCTCTGGGGGTCATCGTTATTTGTCATATTTCAAATTATTCTTTCACTTCCTTTCAGAGCTGGGGACGATTTGAATCCTGAAAGAAACAACTTTGCAATTTCAAGGGCAAATTTATTTTATTTTATTTTAAATACCGGGTTCTTGATTAAGCGTGGCCATCGGCTGTGTCTCAGAAACTATACATCGGAGCATATTGCGGTAAAAAATTGCATTGTAAAAGTGGCTTTGAGAAATTGCTGGAAATTATTTTTAAGTTCGTACCTTCGTCGCCAAGGGCGCTATCTCTATAGTAAAAGAATAAAACAATGGTTATCAAATAAATGCTAAATTAAGCGACGTGAAGAATATATAAATCTTAATCTACGATAAATTTTACCTAATTTTATCTATCTTCTCGTTTTTTTTATGTCTCACATAAGATGCACGGGAGAACGAGAATGTCTAATTATTTAAATGCCTGTAACGTTTGTTTAGTTCTACTGAATTTAACAAACTTGAGCTCATGTGATAGATAATTGAATGCTCTTTAAAACATAATTCACTCTGATTTATTTTAGTTTTGATATTAAGCGCCAGACGGTGCGATTGAGACAACGTATTTTCTCCATTTTCTTTAAATTTCCAAATTGAAAGGTATGCGTAAATTACAATAGTTAAATAAAATAGTGCAAAAACCGCATCCCGGTATCATTATCCTAACCGAAGATATATTGAAAATTGTGCAGAATGGTGTATTTTGTCCCTCTGATCCTTACTATAGACACTAAATTAAAAAAGAATGCATAGTGTTGAAAATTTCATTCAATTAATTATCAATTTAGTCAACGTTTATTAAATTTGGTTAAACCTAACTAAAGTTACAAGCATTTTAATAATTAGACTTTTCCATTTTCATCTGCATCTTATGTAAAAGCAAAAGAAACGAGAAGGTAATTAAAATCGAGCAAAAATTAGAGTAGATTAAGATTTACATATTTTTAACATATGCAGCTTAATTTGGCATTTGAAATAACATCTTGTTTTTATCTTTTGTGGTAGAATTGCGCCCTCTGCCAGCAAAGCTAGTTTTAATTATTGTGGTTGTCTTATTTTCTTTTGTTTTGTTTGTTATTGTTCTAATAGAGTATAGTAATAAGTGTTTTTAATTGTAGTAAATATACACCGTATTTCAACATTCTATGACATGATTATGTACCTGCATCAAAACATTTTTTCTAAAAGACTAATTGTTGTTACCAATCCGTTAGCGATTGCGTATTTTTATTAATCACTACACCACACAAGCCAGAAATCGGAATACGATACATACCTATACCTGTAAAAATCAATACCGTCTCTTATAAAAAATCATACAGGTACATGTAAAACGATATAAGAACATAAATATGTGATATTAAAACTATCTATGTAATAATATTTATTAAATAATAAATATACAATTTGATGTTTATAATTTTACAGTTTTAAAATATAAAAAATACACAACTTTCCATTCCTTATTCTTCCTGTTAATAGGTGATGATTTATTTTCTTATTCGATCGTTTTTTGGTTGTTGAGATTGTCTGAATAAAAACTTTCTTAGTATTGCTTGGTTAATCGTTGACCGATTTCTTGTTCTTGCGCCTTCGTTTGCTTTTAATATTTGAGAGGATTTCGTAGGCCTGTTGTATTTCCATGAACTGTTCTTGTGCCGCCCGCTGCTGGCTGGGATCTTTCACCTTATCAGGATGGAATTCCCTGCTGAGTTTCCTCCAATGGGTTGTTATTTCTGATTGGGTCGCCGTTGGACTCACGCCCAGGACTTTGTAGGCGTTTTGTTCGCCCTGGACGTCGGATAGATCTATTATTTGTTTCCATATTTCATACCTAAATTTAAAAAAAAAACACAATATGAAACCAGAATCTAGTTTGTGAAACGAGCATTTTATTTTAAGTCGCATCATTGCGAGTGTACGCTTCGCAAGCAAACCAAATTTTCAGGCTTTTCTAAACTCAAAATTTTACTTCATGCTTAGTCTGGGAGTGGAAAACACTCGTTTAAACTTCAAATTGACTTCTTTTAAGAAAACAACGAATATTTAAAAATCTAAAACACGTAATTGGGATATGTTATCCTTTATAACCAGGCGACATTTTTTAGGGTTTCTAAAATTTGATATAAATTCTAGCTACGAATTTTAGTTCAGTTTTTTGGTTATAAAATTTGTTTTAGATTTTTAAATATTCGTTGTTTTTATAAAAGAAGTCATTTTGAAATTTAAACGAGTGTTTTCCACTCCCAGGTTAAGCAGGAAGTAAAATTTAGAGTTTAGAAAAGCCTGAAAATTTGGTTTGGTTGCGTAGCGCGAAGCGCGGAGCGACCAAACCAAATTTTCAGGCTTTTCTAAACTCGAAATTTTACTTCATGCGCCACGCGTATAAGACACTGATTTCAAGCAAGGTTTACTTGTTTACAGTATTTCAGTGCTTTCAGTGTTTAATAAGCGTGGCGCATGAATTAAAATTTCGAGTTTAGAAAAGCCTGAAAATTTGGTTTGGCCGCTCCGCGCTTCGCGCTACGCGACCAAACCAAATTTCCAGGCTTTTCTAAACTCGAAATTTTACTTCATGCTTAGTCTGGGAGTGGAAAACACTCGTTTAAGCTTCAAATTGAAAAAAAGCGTATGCATATGTATACCTAATAGAAAATTCCCCGTATGTATACTTAAAAGAAAAATTCCCTGTATTTAAAGATTCATCTGATGACTATTTGCCAAATCTAACATATCTCAATTACGTGTTATAGATTTTTAAATATTCGTTGTTTTCTTAAAAGAAGTCAATTTGAAGTTTAAACGAGTGTTTTCCACTCCCAGGTTAAGCAGGAAGTAAAATTTCGAGTTTAGAAAAGCCTGAAAATTTGGTTTGGTTGCGTAGCGCGAAGCGCGGAGCGACCAAACCAAATTTTCAGGCTTTTCTAAACTCGAAATTTTACTTCATGCGCCACGCGTATAAGACACTGATTTCAAGCGAAGTTTACTCGTTCACAACATTTCAGTACTTTCAGTGTTTAGTACGCGTGGCGCATGAAGTAAAATTTCGAGTTTAGAAAAGCCTGAAAATTTGGTTTGGCCGCTCCGCGCTTCGCGCTACGCGACCAAACCAAATTTTCAGGCTTTTCTAAACTCGAAATTTTACTTCATGCTTAGTCTGGGAGTGGAAAACACTCGTTTTAAGCTTCAAATTGAACTCTTAAAAAAAAACGTATGCATATGTATACTAGACTGTGCCAAAAAAAATCGACATTTTTTTATTACGCTTTTCCTCTAGTATATGATTCCCCGTTCAAAATCTGGCGGGTTCCCAAAATCTGAAGCCAATCGGTTGATATTTAGAGGTGCATCAAGTCTAAAACGTGTTTTTAAAATGTTTTCCTCGATTTTCGAGAGGTTTTAGCTTACTGTTCCAAAATAACGGGATGTTTGACGACTGAGACACATTATTACAAAGTATTCAATGCGTTTCAGTCGCCAGATCTACTTTCGGAAAGATATATTGGCCAAAAAACCCATTTTTTTAAGGCCTAAAAACCGTGACTTCAACTTTCAAGTTCAATAACTTCATATTTTTAGGTCCGCGATGCGTCAATTGTTGTTTGAACATAGTCGAATATCACATAGCATTACTTGAATTCAAAATTCCAGAGAAAATCGGCCATCAGTTGAAATAATCTTCACTCGAGGGAAAACACGCACTACTTGAAAATGGACCAAAATGGCAAAAATTCAGATAGCCATAACTCAGCTGTGTTTAGTCGAAATTGTATGAATCTTTGAGTTCTAAATAGGTTGGGATCTTCCCTTTAAATATCATGCATATCACTGTGATACAAAATCCATTTCACCATTTTCCACTCCGATAAGAAAAACATTTTTTCATGATTTTCACTGCCTACTAGCTGTTTAACTTTAACAGCTAGTAGGCAGGGCCGCAAAAATCGTTCTCTCAATCAAACAACACAGCAATAAATTTCAGTAATTATTCAGTTCCCTAAAATTTCCAGTTTCTACAATGATTTGGAGCGAAGTTACTAATTTTTCCAAAAAAGCTGCGTGTAGCTTTTTTTGGCTACAATTTAACCAATTTTGCACTTTAATTGGTGATTTTACATTAAATTACTCGACAAATACTAAAATTAATAGTATATGTTAAGTACAGAGTTTGTTTGAGTAGTTAAAATCAAACACTTTTAATAGTAACTTGAATCACATATTACATGGACGCTTTTTCGGAAATGCTTGGTATTGTTCGCTATGTGTCATATGTTGTTTGAAAGTAGTCTAAGAAATATTAAGGTAGTCTGGCATTTCAGATTATTTTGTGTATTAAATTTTTTCCTTAGAATAGAAATTTCTTTTTCTATCGGATCGGGTCATTTCAAATTGACTCGGGCACCCGGAGCGCCTCAAGCGGGCGGCGGCGTGTACTAGCTATACGGAAACTTGCGAACCACCTCTGGTATCTTGCAGACGAAGCGATAGGTTTATCTTTGTTTGACAACAGTATTCCCGCGGACATAAAATGTAAAATGGTTTTGTCATTAGACAGTTGTAACGAGTCCGACGAGCCGGTTAAAAGGTTATTATTAAATCCAAATTCTGACACCGAATTAGAGATGTGGAGAACGCGTTCTATCGTTGAACTATTCTCTCAACATACACGTAAGTTGTTGGAAAGATTTGATGTGAACTGCGAGTTCTTAACTGAAGATCCATCTGCGTGGGAATCCAACGAGTCTTACATAGAGGCAAAACATAAACTTTCATTTTTACGCGTTACGAACGATACCGCGGAAAGGGGTATAGCTTTAATAACAAAATATAATTCCGAATTGACAACGAGCGAAGAACAAAGGCAGTACCTTTTGAAAGTTGTCGCGGAGCACAGGCGGCGAATGCCAAGCGTTACAAAAAAAGCGTTCCTGTAGTATACTTGTAAATACTCGAATAAATTCTGTGTTCAATACATTTTATTGATTTGATTATATGTCGATTATTGTTATTAAAAATCAACAATTATGGTGCAAAATTGGTAAAATTGTGGCCAAAAAAGAGCAAGATGCAGCTTTTTTTGAAAAAATTCATAACTTTGCACCAAATCATCTTAGAAACTGGACATTTTAGGGAACTGAAAGGAAAATGACTGAAACTTATTACTCTGTTGTTTGATTGAAACCACGATTTTGTTAGCACTACCTACTAGCTGTTTTTTGTAAGTTAAAATCATGAACAAGTTTTTTCTTATCGGAGTGGGAGGTGGTGCAATGGATTTCGCTATATGCATTCCATTAAACGGAAGATCCCAACCTATTTAGAACTCAAAGATTGATACAATTTCGACTAAACACAGCTGAGTTATTGCAATCTGAATTTTTGTCATTTTGGTCCATTTTCAAGTAGTGCGTGTTTTCCCTCGAGTGAAGATTATTTCAGCTGATGGCCGATTTTCTCTGGAATTTTGAATTCAAATAATGCTATGTGATACTAGACTATGTTCAAACAACAATTGACGCATCGCGGACCTAAAAATATGAAGTTATTGAACTTGAAAGTTGAAGTCACGGTTTTTAGGCCTTAAAAAAATGGGTTTTTTGGCCAATATATCTTTCCGAAAGTAGATCTGGCGACTGGAACGCATTGAATACTTTGTATTGGAATGTAATAATGTGTCTCAGGCGTCAAACATCCCGTTATTTTGGAACAGTAAGCTAAAACCTCTCGAAAATCGAGGAAAAAATTTTAAAAACACGTTTTAGACTTGATGCACCTCTAAATATCAACCGATTGACTTCAGATTTTGGGAACCCGTGGGATTTTGAACGGAGAATCATATACTAGAGGAAGAGCGAAATCAAAAAATGTCGATTTTTTTGGCACAGTCTAATGTATACCTAATAGAAAATTCCCTGTATGTATACTTAAAAGAAAAATTCGCTGTATTAATAGATTAATCTGATGACTATTTGCCAAATCTACTGAATGTGCATTCGATTAAACTAACATTTTTGTTTGAGCTTACACAAAATCAACAGAAATGCATTATTTATTTCTGTAAATAACTGAACTATTTAGTAGATGTGGAAATTGGAATTATATCACTTGAACTCACATTTATTAATCACACCTGTGCCTTTCTACCCATCTCTAATTATAATAATGTTTACATTTGTATTCCGATTTTCACGTTCTATGAATATTTTATCTTATATTTTCAATTACGATGGAATTATACTATTAAATTCGTCGGTGCGTAATCATAACACGCACTCAGTGTTGAATTATTACATTATATTAAAGTATATTAACTTGTGCTACGCAGCTTACCATCCATGATGTTGCGCATACTGGTAGGTATCGTAAAGAGATTGCTTCAAATCCGTCCACCATGGCGATGTGAAGAAGTGATGAAGAGCTTCGGATATCGGAACTTCGTCACCGTTCGAGTCGGTCACCGTACCGTTGAAGTACAAATAGGAACCCCATAACGACATGTAGAGGATGCCGCAAAATGATAGGGTTAGAATCCGCCTGTAGCAAAATTGATCAAATAGAATGTACAAACCCAGACAGCGAAACAACGTAATGTCGAATCAAATGCATGTTTATTTCACATCAAAATCATTATTTAAACGATGGCACGGTACAAATTTGAAATGATGTAAGCTATACTTTTCTTTTATTGTTTAAACTTCCATATTGCAACGAACTGATAGAGTACAGACCACCAATGATAATAATGTAAATCATAGGTTCCCAAATGTGTTTGCCTCGTAGACCACATGCCATTTTTATCTGATTTGTGTAGAGCCCCTGTCCATAAACGTGTCTTGCGTAGGATTGGAGCCTGAGAATAAACACTAATAAAACCGTGCGATCATTTTAAACACGATTTAGAGTAGGATTTGAATTTGAATTTACCATAACGTTAAATTTATTAGCATTCTGAGCAACCCCACAAAAAAAATGCCGCTTACTCTAAATCATTATTTGAACGATGGCACGGCACAAATTTGAAATTATGTAAGCTATACTTTTCATTTATTGTTTAAACTTCCATATTGCAACGAACTGGTAGAGTACAGACCACCAATGATAATAATATAAATCATAGGTTCCCAAATGTGTTTGCCTCGTAGACCACATACCATTTTTATCAGATTTGTGTAGAGCCCCTGTCCATAAACGTGTCTTGCGTAGGATTGGAGCCTGAGAATAAACACTAATAAAACCGTGCGATCATTTTAAACACGATTTAGAGTAGGATTTGAATTTGAATTTACCATAACGTTAAATTTATTAGCATTCTGAGCAACCCCACAAAAAAATGCCGCCTACTCTAAATCATTATTTGAACGATGGCACGGCACAAATTTGAAATTATGTAAGCTATACTTTTCATTTATTGTTTAAACTTCCATATTGCAACGAACTGGTAGAGTACAGACCACCAATGATAATAATGTAAATCATAGGTTCCCAAATGTGTTTGCCTCGTAGACCACTTGCCCTTTTTATCTGATTTCAGGTAGAGCCCCTGTCTTTCTAATATTAAATTGTTACAAATTCATCAAGGTATTTGACAACTGACACAGCCAAGGTCGTAGCCACATCGGGGGGGATGTGAAGGGTATGAATTTGAGCAAGTTCGTTTGCCTGAATATGGATGCAAAATGGAAAACATTTACAAGATCTTGTGAAAAATTGCTGTTAGACAACGTGGCTTGGCTGCAAGGAATAATCATTTTGCCGCAATATGTAAATCCTGCTGTAGTAAATGAAGCTCAACGGGTACCAAGTGGAAGCCTAGCAGACGGAAGACCTGCCAAGCCTTAAGAAAACAAGATTATTTGTCTTCCTACCTTTATGTTGTTTTTTCATAATACTCTTTAATCCCGTTGACTAGTACACTTTCATTTGCGGTTATTTCTAATATTTTTTGCCTTTTTTCTGTAAAACTACTACCTGTACTAACTGCCAAATATTAATCCCATTTACGTTCGAAATATGCATTTGGTTCTATAACTAAGCAAAAAGGCAAGTTTGAAGTTATTTTTAAGTCAATTGATCAATATTATCGAATCATACAAGGTCATTCGGATTCGTGATTGGAATCCTTTTCACGAGGATTCGTCCAAGCTCTGATCGGTAATATCTGCGTTATGTGAAATATTCCATTTATGTAAAGCCAAAATTTTAGTCATGACCTGCATAGATGGGATCCATTCTTGTGGACCGCCATTTACATCCCGTGCACCCTCCATTTTAGTTTTCGCTGACATGGACAGAGGCGCGTTAACCATACGGCGTAACAGGCGGTCGCCTGGGGCCGCAGCCCTGCGGGGGCCCCACTAAACGTACCTCTAACTCAAGGTACATCGATGGCAGTACGTCGATAGCAGTAACATATGAACACATATGTGTTACAAGGTATTACAAAACTGGATCTTTCCATGTTTTCCCCTACCCCTTTTTCCGCAAGTCCTAATTCCAGAGAGAGAGAGAGAACAATGACGTTGTGTTTGGTTACGTTTTTGAGTCTATCATAACCTCTCTTTCCGGTTTTGCTGTACATTCATAGATAGATTTTTTAATATTTAATGTTAAAAATAAGGGTTATAAAAACAAGACTTTGTGTAAGTGTTAAGTGTAATTAAAATAATAGTTTGTGTTACGTGTAATTAAATTAAAAAAAATGTTGACGTTGATTGGGTTATAATAAAAACATATTTAAAACAAAGATTATTTCCAAGAATTAATTATTTAAATTACTAATATTAAGTTTTTAAAAATAACGAAGATTTAAACAGCAAAATCTTTTAAATAAATTAAAATACAAAGAGGAGAAAAGTTAATAATTTGTAAATCAATGAAATTATTTATATGTTTTAAATATTATTTTCCCCTTTTCGCACCTTCCTTAGATATGTTTTTACATTATACAGGGAGTTTTTTTCATGTTCCACGCGTATAAAACACAAAAATGTCGTAAAGTTTGAAATATAAGGCTATAGCAATCAAACATGTAGATGTGGATAAAACGTGAGTCAAATTCTGCACTGAAAAAATTGTTTAGAGCAGTGATTATAGACAACCCAATAACTCTAATGTATATTAGGTTGCCTATAATCGTTGTTGTAAGTGAGTGTTTTTTAACCTTCCCTGTAAATCAGTGTTTTTAAGCGTGGCGCATGAAGTAAAATTTCGAGTTTAGAAAAGCCTAAATTTTCTAAACTCGAAATTTTACTTTATGCTTAGCCTGGGAGTAGAAAACACTAAAAAGCCTCAAATTAACCGCATTAAAACAACGATTTCCCGCAACTTTAAAAAACGCTGTAATTATCGGGATATGTATACTCTGTTTTAAACATGTTTTTAATTGTTAATGTTTTAAACGCTGTTTCAATGAAAAAAACACGTTTCGTAAAAAAAACTGTTTGTTTTAATTAAATTGAAAAAAAAAATGTTTTTTTTTAACATGCGCGACTCACTCCTTCAATTTGGTTGGAAACTTTGCTGCTGAAAGTTGTAGTGCACTTATCTGTTTATTAAAAAATTGTTCACCTTCTTCTCTTCATCAACGCATAGATGGAAAATTATAACAGACAAATTAGAAAAATGCGACAAAAATATTTCTCCTAAAAAGCTATCGGATACCAGGTGGTCAGCAACATCAGCATTGAAAAATGGGTATAAACATATTCAGGAAGCTTTAGAAGATATCAAAAACTCTGACACAGAAAATAAGTTGACCGTAAATGAAGCTACATTATTATTAAAATCGATTAATAAATATGAATATATTTTAATGACTGTCTTATGGAACACTATATTACATAGAATTAACGCTACCAGCAAATCATTGCAAACAGTCGAATGTGCTTTTCTTAATGAAACCAAGTTACTAACATCACTAAAACAATTTATAATAAAATATCGTGATGAATTTGATAAAGTAGAAGAAGAAGCAAGATCTTTAACAAGTGCAACATTTGAATATGAATACACTCGAACACGCAAGCAAAAAAGATTCTTTGATGATAAAGAAAACGAGAATGACAATGACGAGATTAACATGAATCAGAAACAACAATTTGTCGTTAATGCACACTACGTTATCTGTGATAATTTAACAAGTGAGCCTAACAAAAGAATCGAAGTATACAAAATTACATAATATTTTAACGTGTTTTTTTGAAGAATTATCAGCGGAAGATAAAGAAAAATGTGTACAAAATTTAATAAAAATGTATAAAGATGACATTGACATTGATATTTTTCGTTATGAATTAGATCAATTTTCAGCAAAGCAAATGTCATTTACTTTTTCCAATATTGAGACCATTTTAAAAATAGTTTTAACATTGCCTATATCGAATGCTTCAGGCGAAAGAAGTTTTAAAACGAGTTAAAAACCATTTCAGAAGAACGTCTTAATAGTACTTCATAATATTAAAAGTGACGTTTTAAATGAAATTGATTTAAACTAAATAATCGACACATTTGCCAATGGTAAATCACGGAAAAAAAGTGTTTTAGTATATTTTTTGTTTGTTTGTTATTATAAATTATTTATAATTTACTATGTACCTATACTTTTCATACCATGTTTCACAAAATAATTATTTTTGTGTTTGCAATTTCATTTTATTTTACGTAAGACCACTGCATAGGAGGAGCCCTAAAATGCAATTCCGCCTGGGGCCTTCCTGGCTCGTAACACGCCTTTGGACATGGACCTCTTAAAGTTCGGAATCGACCCCTAGGGGCTCAGCCGTTCAGTCAAAAAATCATTTTTTAATGAAGAACCATACATCATTTTTTTATTCTACTCAAAACTAATTAACGAATCATGTTACCAAACCTGTTCACTCATTTTTTAGCCACCTGTATATAAGTGTCGGTACCTTAATTTTATTATTGATAGTATATTATTGTATTTTCTTACCTGAACCATGACCATTTTGCCTTTGGTTTTCTCCTCCAGTCCTTGCTGAATGAATCGAAGGCTAGTGCTGAACAAAGTACCATCAGCGTGAACCATATGCTCTCATCGAAGAAGTACCATCGCGATAAATATGAAAGGTAAGCTGTGCCCATTGCAAACCATGGGTCGCCGGTTTCACGACCGATGTTACCAACAACCCATACACCTATATCAAAAGATACAAATTGTTGTAAGTATTGCATTTTTGGATGTGGATACATTTATACAGGATGGGTCACTAAGCGGAAATCGGGCTGTAGTGGGCGTATCGTTGAAAATAGCAAAAAAAATTTCAAATAAAAGTTGTTCAGAATCAAGTTTTTCATAACCCAAAATTATTGCTAAATATGGCGGCCTTGCGGTTATACCGAAAGTTAACACCAACTTCCTTATTTTAAATAGAACACCCTATATATTTTTACATTTCTGGATTGCTCGTTAAAAATAAACATGAGTTCATTATTATTAACGCGATAATACGAAATGTCTTCAATTTGGTTCTCATTAATCACTTGATGAAACATGTTTACAATATTAATAATTAAATAAAAGTCACTTGGTTATAATACGAAATGTATTAAAATTTTTACAAAATCGTAAATTTCTCAAAAACTGTTCAAAGGATATGGCAACGACCCGGTATCAATAAAAAGGAAACTTAATTTCGCATCAGATAAAGTGTCACAAGATAGATGGATCCTTTTTAAAAAAATGAAGTTATGCATGTTTGAAGTACTGAAGAATACCGTCGACGGACTCGGTTCAATTTAGAAAATCTGACTAATGGCAAAAACTTAAACAAATACTACATTTCTTCCCGAATCCAAAACCGTAAGTCGCACAACTCTGACTTATTTCGTTTTAAAGATATTGTTACTGGCGTCGAGCTCTAAAATCGTCAAATTTATCAAAAAAAATGAAATAACTCGAAAACGGTTCAACTGAGGCCCAATGTTGTGTGAATACACTCATTTAAAGATGCAGTCTAGATCATAATAAATTAATGTTTATTAGTTAATGGACATTTTTTTACATTTTGATTATATAAAAGTATTACTTACCTAAACCTACTGCTGCTGGAACGAACCAGTGCAGAAAAGAGAGATCAAATCCTTCAACCACATCTTGAGGTATCGCTATCATCACAAGTTGGCCCCAAAAATAGCCAACCATGATGGCTGAGGTGAAACGACTCGTTGAGAATGGCGGCTGTATGTTGTAAAATAGAAACAAAATTTGCAATAAAAACGGAATGAAATAAGAAAAAGTGAAATGAATAACGGATTAATAAAGAATGTACTAAGGGATTGTAAATTTTCCAACTTTGCTATACCAACAATTTGAACGAATCAGGTGGGCGATTGGGACATTTCATCGATATAAATCACCAGGACAAGATGGGATTTACCCAGTGCTTTTGCAGCAAGAGCTTTACCATCTTCTACCGGTGCTATGCAATCATTTCAGGGGAAGCTTGACATTGAAACACGTGCCTACTACCTGGAAGAAAGTCAAAGTGGTCTTTATCCCTAAGCCTGGGAAGGACTTACCCCAGCCAAAGAGATACAGACCAATTTGCCTCACATCGTTCCTTCTTAAAACGATGGAAAAACTAGTTGAAAGACACATAAGGGAAACCTCACTTTTAGAGAGGCCGCTTCATCCCTTCCAACACGCCTTTCAAGCTGGGAAATCATGTGAGTCTGCCTTACACCAACTGGTAGTGAAGATAGAGGACACGCTGAAAAAGAAAACAGTGACACTGGCCACATTTCTACATATTGAGGGAGCATTTGACAACACCTCTATCAGAACGATCGTAAGAGCAGTCGGAAGTCACGTTGTGGAAACCACAATAAGTCTGTGGCTGCAATCCATGCTAACGGACAGACTAGTACTTACGGAACAATATGATAAAAAAATAAGCTTAAAAGCCAAAGGGGGGTGTCCCCAGGGGGGCGGGCGCGTTCTATCCCCTCTTTTATGGGACATGGTGGTGGATGAGCTACTAACGTTATTAAACGAATCGGAATATTACGCCCAGGTGTATGATATTGTCATTCTCATCACGGGAAAATATCCAACTACCATAACAGGCATCATGAACAATGCCCTGAAAACAGTAGAACGATGGTGTGGGGAGGTGGGGCTGAGCGTTACCCCTACAAAGACTGCGGTCATCCCGTTCACTAGAAGAAGGAAATGCCTGGGCCTCAAACCCCCAACCTTCTTTAACCAAACTCTACAATTTACCAGTGAGGTCAAATATCTAGGTATCTACCTAGATACAACACTCACGTGGAACCGTCAATTAAAACACGCAACGACAGAGTAAAAACGACGCTAATGACAACAAAGCGAACTCTGGGAAAAACATAGGGCCTCAATCCAAAAATGACTATGTGGATATATAATACAGTAGTAAAACCCATGATCACCTACGGATTGACCATATGGTGGCCGAAAGTAGAACAAAGTACTGCGCAGACAGCTCTCTCTAGAGTACAGCGACTAGCCTACTTATGCATAACTGGCGCTCTGCAAACAACACCGACTGCCTCAATGGAGATCCTACTAAATCTCCAACCACTAGATCTAGTGGATAAAAGTGAGGCCAGACTAGGGGCATATAGGTTGAGGACAACTGAAAACTGGCACCTCACAGGAAATCACTCCAAAATAGAACAGGTAGTTACCAAGCCTCTACTGCAAATGGTAAGTGACTATATGATACCACGCTATTCGCTTGATAGACCCTTTACAATACAGTATGAAGGGGACAAGGAGAAGGGTAACCTTCCACCTGGGATCTTGATCTGGTACACCGACGGATCAAGCAAAGAAGGTGGATCATTGATTTCAAACGTATAACTTCCATAAATTTCATATTGATGAGTGATAACTATTTTAAATTGTTTTCCTTTAACTTCCTATACACTTTGGGTAATTTTGATTTATAATAGTTATAATTAGTTTAGAGTAAAACAAAACCTCGTTGCATTTAAATGCCAATAACATCTAGAGTATGTTGAATCGATTAGGCATAATAAGAAATTTAGCGTAGATCAAGATTTTAATTTCTTTTACATAACTAAAGTTGGCATTTATTTGAGCTACAAACTTAAAAATAATTTCCAGCGATTTCTCTTGACCACTTTCACAATAATTTTTTTACCACAACATGCTAGGATTTATAGTTTCTGAAATACAGCCGATGGTCACGATTAATCAAATTACCCGGTATATTCGAGTATACAGAGAGTTTTATGTAACACCGAACATTTGCATCGAATATAATTAGTCAACTTTAATTTTTAAGTTATGTGTAAATTGGGAAGCCTATATGACGTTTACAAAATGTTGCCAATCAATTGCAATAAATCCTTAATTTGTACATACAGGGAGTTTTCCTTTCAAGTATGTCCCAATTACAGCGTATATGCAGTTAATCGTTTAGTACTCATTTTTTTTTTTTCAAAAGTTCAATTTTAAACTTGATATGTGAGTGTGTACCACTCCCAGACTAAGCATGAAGTAAAATTTCGAGTTTAGAAAAGCCTGAAAATTTGGTTTGGTCGCGTAGCGCGAAGCGCGGAGCGGCCAAACCAAATTTTCAGGCTTTTCTAAACTCGAAATTTTACTTCATGCGCCACCGGTACAAAACACTGACATACTACGAAGTTTAAAACACACCGCTAAACTTTACATTGCATCAGTGTTTTGTACCGGTGGCGCATGAAGTAAAATTTCGAGTTTAGAAAAGCCTGAAAATTTGGTTTGGCCGCTCCGCGCTTCGCGCTACGCGACCAAACCAAATTTTCAGGCTCTTCTAAACTCGAAATTTTACTTCATGCTTAGCCTGGGAGTGGAAAACACTCGTTCAAAGCTTCAAATCTTTTAATAAACGGAGCGTCGGAGCATGCACAAGGTATGCTTATGTATACTTAAAGAATTCTCGTTATGAAAATGTTCGGTTTTACATAAAACTCTCTGTATATCATATATATGGCAAAGGGTATAATGTCTCGTGGTAGGTATCTAAGTAAGTGGATAGAAAGATAAATTATTGGACTATATTGTTGGAAATTTTAATATGATATTACATTTATGGCTGGAAATAAATAAGCTGGGAATTTAAAATACAACAGGATGGTTTATTCTGTTACATGCTATTAACTTTTACTGCGCCACTTGGTGAGTAGGTACTAATTATAGGCGAGAAATTTATTGACTGCATTTTATGGGAACCTTTTATTATATCAATGAAAATAATTATACTAACAGCAAATCGAGTCTGATTTGCTGCTTGGATAATAACCAAAATGTAGGCTAGCAAATAAAAAGTAAGATGTTATTTGTGAATTACAATTACGATGTTTACATGACATGTTAATTTAAAAAAAATGTATCTATTTAATTGGAAATATTTGTCAGTATTGAAATGTATTACGTTAATTTATTTAGTCGTAAATTGTAATTTTTCACATAAATTGGTATTTTATCGGTGGATTGTCATTATCGACGTACATTGACATTATTCTCATAAATTGTCGTTTTTTAGAAATAATCTAATTTTTTCCTAAACCGTTCATCATTATACCGGGTACTGATCCGACCGCTCGGTAATAGCAATTTACATGTAAAATCACACTTTTGCAATTTCCTGCTCCCCTAATTATTTTAGAGCAAAAGCATAAGAGATCAAAGTTGTTCAGAATTTAAAATGCTATATGATAGGTCCGTATTTTCAAAATAGGACTAATAGTACAAGAAAACGAAGATATAAATTAGTAATAATTTGAAAAAAATAACAATAGCCATGATTTTATAACAAAATTTTGCGTCACCAACAACTATCAGTTGTTTTTAATAAAATCAAATTAAATGCTCGAAGAGACCTCCATTAGCGGCTAAACGTTGACCAAGTCTATCAGAAAAATTTCTGCGAACATTTGCAAGTTGCCGGTTCGTTATATTGTTGCATTCTTCCGTAATTTTGTTTTTCAGAACCTCGATGTTAGCATGTCTAGCACCGTATATTTTTAATTTTAAGTGGCCCCATATAAAGAAGTCGTTTGGTGATAAGTCTGGTGAACGAGCTGGCCAATTCACCGGTCCGCCTCGTCCAATCCAGGTATTTGGATAGCAAATATTTAAATACTCAGTGACGTCTCTTGTAAAATGCGCAGGACATCCATCCTGTTGAAACCATACCACGCTACGAAAACTTCATAGAAAAAAATGAGGCATTTTTTGATACCTTTAACAAAAAAACAATTTTTTTTCAAAAAAATCCAAGGGGTATGTATCCCTTGATTCGAAATTTAACATTGAAACCCGCATAAGTCTGTCCTTTTCCCACTCATGGGTTTTGATAGCCAGTGCATCAAAATATTCCTAAATAGCTAAAAGCTAAAAAATATTTATTGCTCCGGTCCTACTTGAGCTAGATGAATGAAATTTTCAGCATTTATACAAATTTATATTTGCTATCTATTGGTATTACTCTCATCGTTATACTGTATTCAATACTGAAGCAAACAAATAAAAATGATTTATTTAATTAATTTGAAAAATAAAAAAAAACTATTGCCTATTCAAACTGAGTTAGATGAATGACATTTTTAGCATTGATACATATTTGTATTTCCTATTTATTGTTATAACTCCTGTTGTTTCACTGTATTAAATACTATAGCAAAAGAAATAAAAATTGTTCATTTAAACAGTTTAAAAAGTAAAAAAAAATCTATTGCCGATCTAAATTGAGCTAGGTCAATAAAATTTTTAACATTTATAGAGATTTGTATTACCTATTTTTTAATTAAATTTCTATTGTTGTACTGTAAATAATACCGGAGCTAAAAAATAAAAATCGTTTTAGCCTGAAAGGCGGTTTTGAAGCGCAGAAAAAAATACCAATTTCTGTCCTAATAGAGCTGGATCAATGAAATTTTCAGCATTTATGCAGATTTGTATTGTTCATTTATGGTCCATTTATGCTCCCATTGTTCTGTTATTATTATAACCGAAGAAAATAAATAAAAATTGTCGTTTTTCGTGATTTCGACGACTCCGCCAACATAAACTGAAATATTTCAGCAAATATCTAAAAGATAAGAAACGATCCGGGGCATATAAAAGGTACTACCCTAAAGTATATTCTATCAATTTCAGCCCTCTACGATAAACTCCCAGGAAATAGTGTTTTTTTTTTCTTCGATTTTTCATTAAAAAAATACTATTTTAAAAATTTCAAAAATTATTAAACTTTGGGCATTTTTGACGGCCCCCCTGGGCCCCTCAGCAAGGGCGCATGAGGCACACCTTAATAAGTGACCTTTTGGCTACTTGTGAGTATTTTTTCAGTCGGATAACTCATCGCGTAGGCGAGCAAAATGGCGGAGGACCGGACCGGATATTTTCTCAATTATGGGCACTATAATGGGGCTCGATAAAAAGTTTATACATCAATCGAAAGCCCTTTTAATGGGCTACAAGACACTCAATATTTTTTAGAGCTTCTGTTTGGTCGCTATAGCACTTCAAACTTGAGAGAAATTTTGGTTTCAAAAAAACCGTTGCCGCCCCGAAGTTGGAGATAGGTGGCGGAGCGGCTTTTTGTAGAACACGTCAAGAACTACAGTTTGCTGAAAAAAAAGGTCGACGTAGCTCATTGCATAAGGGTATTATTAAGGTCTAAAGTTTAAAATTGTTTTAATTTATTGCTGCCTCCAGGGGGCGGCAGAAGCCCAAATAAAAAAAATTTAGGGCGCATCCGACGCCGTTGGCCGCGATTCGATCGGACGTCGCAGCTCGACGCTATGGCAAAAAATGTAAAAATTCGGAAAACCCGCCCCGATGTACTTGGATTTTTTTTCCTCGGCCCCCAGCGACTGGGTTTTATCGTACTTATGCTATTAGTTTGATCAAATATGGCCAGATTTTATTTTGTGGTCGTCATAGGTAAGGTGTTCCTGTAGGAGGTACCAAGGATTCGGTTTTTCTCAAAAATTTCGTGTATTTTTTTTCGAAAATTAGCTTCGCCTCCGGAGGCGCGATTTTTTTTTTTAAAATCCTCGCTCATAAAATTTTTTGCGCTCTTTGCAAATCTGAAAACCGCGATTTTTTATCTCTTCTAGTTTTGTCAAAAAAAAATTGGCAAAGTCGCGATTTTGAGGGGAGCGGTGCGTAGCCCGGGGGCGACCTTCGGCCACCCCCGTCAAAAGGGAAACGCTGAAACGGCTCTGCAGGTACGTTTTTGCAAGACCCCTCTTACCCAACCCAACTTTAACCCATCGCAACCCAACTCTAAACCTATTAACAAGTGAAATGCCTTTAATATGTCAATCATTGATTGTTTGTACTGTTTTTTTGTATTCGTTTTTTGTATAACTTTAGAAAAATCAATTTATGAAACAAAATACTAACTCAAATTAATAAAATTCTTAATTTCACATGATAATTACAATAATCTAATATCTAATACAAATTTATCAATGGTTAGGTTAGCTAAGATTAAGTTAGTTAAAGTAAATGTAGAAATTAAGTTCAATGGTTGAGTGAGCTAAGGTTAGGTTAGGTTAGGTAAAGTAAATATGGAATCTCGGCATCAATAATTTCAATTATGGACTTATACGTAGAAAATGCTGAAAATGTTCTCAAATATCTTCTTGTTTCAGATGATCTTTACAATAATTTAATTAAGGCTTGTCATTTTTTTATTTTTTTTATTTAAGGTGAAATAAATATCCTGAATGTCTCAATGATTAGGTTAGGTTGTGTTGTTAGACTAATGCCCGGTATTATAAACGATTAATAAATCATTAGATAACTATTTGTGGAGTAAATTTATTTAACTAGTAAACTAATGGGCAAATAAAATTGCGTATTATAAAGCAAACCTACCAAATAAATAGCAATTCTTGAAATAAATAATTTAATTAGTAGATTACACTACCGAAATTAAATATTTTCATTGTGGCCATAGCCGGAACCAGCAATTTTTTAAATTGAATTGTCAATATTTCAAATTAAATTGTCAATCAAATTGGAAATATAGTATAATATCCTATAATTATAGAGAATAACCGTGGAATAGGACAGAATTACACAAAACAAGAAAAATAAAGCTTATTAGAAATTATAAAAGACTTAAACGAGTGTTTTCCACTCCCAGGCTAAGCATGAAGTAAAATTTCGAGTTTAGAAAAGCCTTAAAATTTGGTTTGGTCGCGTAGCGCGAAGCGCGGAGCGGCCAAACCAAATTTTACTTCATGCGCCACGCGTACAAGACACTGATTTCAAGTGACGTTCACTTGTTCACAATATTTCAGTGTTTTCAGTGTTTAATACGCGGCGCATGAAGTAAAATTTCGAGTTTAGGAAAGCCTGAAAATTTGGTTTGGTCGCTCCGCGCTTCGCGCTACGCGACCAAACCAAATTTTCAGGCTTTTCTAAACTCGAAATTTTACTTCATGCTTAGTCTGGGAGTAGAAAACACTCGTTTAAAACTTTAAATGGAACTAATTTAAAAAAAGCGTATGCATAGGTATAAAAATAAATTGGAAATATAGTATAATATCCTATAATTATAGAGAATAACCGTGGAATAGGACAGAATTACACAAAACAAGAAAAATAAAGCTTATTAGAAATTATAAAAGACTTAAACGAGTGTTTTCCACTCCCAGGCTAAGCATGAAGTAAAATTTCGAGTTTAGAAAAGCCTGAAAATTTGGTTTGGTCGCGTAGCGCGAAGCGCGGAGCGGCCAAACCAAATTTTACTTCATGCGCCACGCGTACAAGACACTGATTTCAAGTGACGTTCACTTGTTCACAATATTTCAGTGTTTTCAGTGTTTAATACGCGGCGCATGAAGTAAAATTTCGAGTTTAGGAAAGCCTGAAAATTTGGTTTGGTCGCTCCGCGCTTCGCGCTACGCGACCAAACCAAATTTTCAGGCTTTTCTAAACTCGAAATTTTACTTCATGCTTAGTCTGGGAGTAGAAAACACTCGTTTAAAACTTTAAATGGAACTAATTTAAAAAAAGCGTATGCATAGGTATAAAAATAAATTGGAAATATAGTATAATATCCTATAATTATAGAGAATAACCGTGGAATAGGACAGAATTACACAAAACAAGAAAAATAAAGCTTATTAGAAATTATAAAAGACTTAAACGAGTGTTTTCCACTCCCAGGCTAAGCATGAAGTAAAATTTCGAGTTTAGAAAAGCCTGAAAATTTGGTTTGGTCGCGTAGCGCGAAGCGCGGAGCGGCCAAACCAAATTTTCAGGCTTTTCTAAACTCGAAATTTTACTTCATGCGCCACGCGTACAAGACACTGATTTCAAGTGACGTTCACTTGTTCACAATATTTCAGTGTTTTCAGTGTTTAATACGCGTGGCGCATGAAGTAAAATTTCGAGTTTAGAAAAGCCTGAAAATTTGGTTTGGTCGCTCCGCGCTTCGCGCTACGCGACCAAACCAAATTTTCAGGCTTTTCTAAACTCGAAATTTTACTTCATGCTTAGTCTGGGAGTAGAAAGCACTCGTTTAAAACTTTAAATGGAACTAATTTAAAAAAAGCGTATGCATAGGTATAAAAATAAATTGGAAATATAGTATAATATCCTATAATTATAGAGAATAACCGTGGAATAGGACAGAATTACACAAAACTAGAAAAATAAAACTTATTAGAAATTATAAAAGACTTAAACGAGTGTTTTCCACTCCCAGGCTAAGCATGAAGTAAAATTTCGAGTTTAGAAAAGCCTGAAAATTTGGTTTGGTCGCGTAGCGCGAAGCGCGGAGCGGCCAAACCAAATTTTCAGGCTTTTCTAAACTCGAAATTTTACTTCATGCGCCACGCGTACAAGACACTGATTTAAAGTGAAGTTCACTTGTTCACAATATTTCAGTGTTTTCAGTGTTTAATAAGCGTGGCGCATGAAGTAAAATTTCGAGTTTAGAAAAGCCTGAAAATTTGGTTTGGTCGCTCCGCGCTTCGTGCTACGCGACCAAACCAAATTTTCAGGCTTTTCTAAACTCGAAATTTTACTTCATGCTTAGTCTCGGAGTGGACAACACTCGTTTAAAACTTTAAATGGAACTAATTTAAAAAAAAAACGTATGCATAAGTATAAAAATCCCTGGTTATGTCTGACTTGAAAAACTCTAGGTCTTCGACTCTTTAAAATGTCTTGTGGTTTGAATTAATCACTGTCAGGGAAGATACTATTAGCGAACTTAAATCTAACATGGATGATATGGTAGACATGATAACCGTAATGAAATTAATAAATACAAGTAGTAGAATCTAAAGTAATTATAATGATATAATAGACTTTTGACTTTTAACTGTTAAATTATTTAGAGAATAAAATTTACTTGGTAGAAAAACAAACAAATAATTTACTGGGGAGATTTATTAGCCAAATAAAGTTATTTTGTGTTTATAATACCGAAATCTTTGGAATAAATTAATTTATTCCTAAAGTAAATTTTATTTAGGGAATAAAACGTTTTATAATACCGGGCATAAATATCAAATATGTTTAAATATAGTTAACATAATTAGCAGTCTAAACAAATGTTTTTAATAAGTTTGTTATTTTTTATTGAATAGAATAAATTGCACCACATTACACATTGTTTGTTATTGAATTATATAATGTGATAATAAATGCATTTTATTATGTAGAATATGTTAGGCATTCTTTAATTAATCCATAACTCATTTCGAAGTCTTCAAAGACACGTCAGTAATAAATTAACGAATTCAACACGTCACCCACCTTTTTATTTTTCTGTAGCTTGGCAATAAACTCCTTGAGGAAATCCTCGTCTTCGTTGCACTCCTTGACATACCGCGGTATTTTGGTGATATCCGCCAACCACCCGATACCGTACCCTCCGAGGGTGCTCCACGTGAGGAAGGAATGCGCGTCCCTCTCCAGATAAAACAAATGCAACCCGAAAATCCCGCCGAACAGCCAAAACACGTACGCCAACAGGACGCTCTTCTTTTTTCGCTCCACCATCGTCCAGGCGTATTTTTCAAGAAAATAAATAAATCAACACACCTGTTGCGAGTTGTCAGTTTGTGGTCGTCCTTATCGCTCACTGATAACCTGCGATTTTACGCATAACTTAAAGTAAAAACGGATAATACACACCGGCCGCATCCCTATTTTTTTTTTAATTTGCACACACCGGATCACTACATTTTATTGAGAGTAGAGGCTGAAATGTTTCTTGGCAGACAATGTCAAGTTCAATGACTTTCCGGCGTTTTGTGATCGCTTCGTTAGACCACATAAGACGGTTTAGCTAAGGTAGTCCAGGTAGGTGGGTATGTAAGTCCACGTTGCATGGTACCGTTACTCGATGAGCGTACCAGCTGAGGGGACAACGGTACTTTTATTTTACAAATTAAAGCTGGCAAATAGAAAAAATAAATAAATCAAACCGATTCAATTAAATATAGATTATTCTCTTGTTTCGCTTAACTCACCTGTTACATGTGATTAATTAGACAGCGATAAATAAATATAAACTTTGCTCGAACTGGCTCGGGCGAATTCGTTTGTTTTATTCTTGCGTGCGTGCTTCGATTGAATTTAAACGTTTTTGTTTTTTTCTGAAAATGTTGATAAATTCAATTGTTTTTGAGCGTGTGGTGATAAGAATTTGAATTGATGCTGAGGCGAAAATGCACGATCGATTTTGCGTATCTTATACGATGCAATTCATTTATAATGCTGTAATATATGCAACTTAATTCACATTAATTTAAACAAATAAAGGGGGGCCATCTAATTAGACGTGGTTAAAAACAGTTATTTATTGCAAATATTATTGGTATTGTTAATTTTATTAAATTCAGACAAAATAACTTAAAATAGAAATAATCGATTTATCAACTGGGAAAATATATTTGATATATGTTGTGTATATATATATATATATATATATATATATATGTTGTATATATATATATATATATATATATATATATATATTGTATATATATATATATATATATATATATATATATATATATATATATATATATATATATATATATATATATATATATACAGGGTGTCCGTATTTCCACAGAATTTATGGGGATCTCAGTTTTTTGAAGAGATATAAAGTCTGTTAAATTGGGGCAAAGTTGCGTATTTTAGGGCCTAATAATAATCTGAAAACAATGTTGAAATATCTTTTTTGTTTTCGAGATATCAACAAAAAACAGATTTTTTGAAAAATCGTTTTAATTTTTTTATTCAAAAACTATTGAATCTGGACACTTAGAACTTTGACATTATACAAGCACTTTTTAATGAGGAATCTAATAGCATATTTGTTTTTAAGATAACTATAACATTTAACCGGGGACTATAGCCAACTTTTGTTTTTCTTATGGGCGCCATTTTGGATTTTCATATTTTTTGAAAGAGTATTTTTCTCTGAACTCAGTGATGTACCACACTCATAATTTATTTTAGATTTGATATTTAAAATTATGATATTTTCTTTTTTGCAAAGAGTGCTTGGATACAATGACGTCTTATCTGTTAATCAATAAAATCTTGACAGCAGTCAATCATTGTTAGCACTTAAAATTAATTAATAACTGTCAATCTTTTGTAATAATAATAATAAGTATCGATTATCACATAAAAGTGGCACAAACTATATTTATTCTAATTTTATTATTATTATTCCAAAACTATTTACAAAAAAAGTACAGTTGCATTTTTTCGCTACATCTCGGTAAATATTGATCAGCATCACATCTAAGCGTTATATATTTTTAACTTTACTGCAAATCACTGGTTTATACGCGTGGCGCATAAAGTAAAATTTCGAGTTTAGAAAAGCCCCGTGAAAATTTGTCTCGGGTCGCTGCGCGACCCTCGACAAATTTTCTACGCGGGGCTTTTCTAAACTCGAAATTTTACTTCATGCTTAGTCTGGGAGTGGAAGACAATCGTTAGTTTAAAATACATCACAACTGTTAAATATGTATCGTCGGATGCCTGTCTTCAGGGGTGATATGTAAGCAAATTATGGGTCCTAGGAGTTGTCAAATAAGTGAGTTACTCAACTGTTTGCAAGGCACTCTTTACAAAAAACAAATGATTAAAATTATACGTATAAAATGTACAATAAACTATAAGTGTGATACATCATTGAATTCAGAAAAAAATATTCTTCGAAATAATATGAAAATCAAAAATGGCGCTCGTAAGAAAAACAAAAGTTGGCTATAGTCCCTCGGTAAATCTTTAGTTAACTTAAAATAAAATATGTTACGAGATTTATCGTTAAAAGTGCCTGTATAATGTCAAAGTTGTAAATGTCTGGATTCAATAGTTTTTGAATAAGAAAATAGAAACAAAATTTCAAAAAATCCGTTTTTTGACAATTTCTGAAAAAGGAAAGAAGATATTTCAAATTTGTTTTTAGATTATTATTTGGCCCTAAATTACGCAATTTTGCCCCAATTTAACCGACTCTCTATCTCTTTAAATAACCGAGATCCCTATACATTCTGTTGAAATACGGACACCCTGTATATATATATAAAGCCCAGTTATATTTTAAACTTTGCCCTGAAGAAGCTAACAAATCTATAGCGAAATATTGGCTAATTAAAATAAATTTCTGGCTAAAAAAATAGAATTATAATTTTTTGAATTCTGCCGCTTTTCCCCAAAAGTTTATAGAAGTTCATATTATTAAAAAGCATAAAAAAGTGCTTTTATAATGTCAAAAATCATCTTTATATCATCAATAATAACCAAGTTATAATGAAAAATAAAAAATTTGTTTTTTCGCAGTGTGCTCCGAAACTTTTTTGTTGGTTTTACACCAGATATAGAAAGTACTCATTGTCTTGCATATTTTTTCCCATTTAACCGATAATCTATCTCTTACCGTTTAGAAGATACCCATGCATCGACTTCTTAATCGGGACACCCTGTGTGTACAAAAAAATCGTTCTAAATTGGCTCAACGAAATGCAAAAAATAAAAATAAAATAACGCATTCATTCATACCGACCAAATAGCTTTATTAAAATTACATAGGTAAAAAAATCGAAAAATTGCCGATACATTTTGAGAGCATTTTTTACGATTTAAGGGTAAACTGATAAACCTAGGTTTACCAGTATTTCAATCACTACTAGAAATGCATTGTATTTGCGGTATTTTACGGTCTTATTTTTCAAGATTTTTATTTTAACCTAACTTGGGCATGAGCTATCGCATCCTTATAAAATGTTCACATTATATTCCTTATAGTATAAACTAGTAAGATATGGGAATATTTTTTTTAATTTTGAAAAATTTAACATTATTTTTTTCATACCTCTGAAAGCAAATTGTTTAAAAAAAGTACTTCGATATTTTACTAGATAATTGGGCTTAATATACGCTGTCAAAATTTCAACTTTCTAGGACCTTTAGTTTTTAAATAAACCTAACATTAAATTTCAGACCACTGTTATATTCCCCTTAAAACTTATCCCGAGAATGATTCATATTGTTTTGAATACAATTGCTTTTGAACGTTGTCGCATTCCGGACCAGCTCGGTCAGAATGGAATCTCTGTTTCCCGGAAACGGAATTATATTGTTTACCAGGGAACATCCGAATACGCAATACAAGTAATAAACCGTGGGTGTTAGTAAATATCACCCAATTCCGGTGAAATTTAATAACAACCAAACAGCTATTACTAAAAATAAATACATTATTGATAGATTTCACCAACATCATTTAAATCGTATGCCACGTTATAATTAGTATTTAAGGGGATTATCGCAGTGTAACACGCCGATCGTGTTGGAAAGACCCACATAGTTGTGGGTCAAGTGGGGCCAATACAGTCAGAGAGAAAAGCGGCAGTTCACTGTGCATTTGTGCATTGCTCCTTGGCATGAACGGATAGGATCTCGCGTCGCGTGGAATAGACGAAAAAAAAGCGTATAAAAAAGACGGATCGAAGGAAAGTGTCGATTCGTATTATTTAAACACGCTGATAATACATACAAGCTATGTATTGTTTTCAATTCGTTAGAAAGCGATCCTGTGTTATTTTTCGGTATTTACAAAACCGATGATTCTTATTCTTGTCATTATAACTAATTATTTTTACTTTTAAGACTCCAGTTTCGACAGCTGAACAAACTATGTGTTTTATTTTATTAAATTAGAGATTATTTTTAAAAAATATAATAATAAAATAATTCATGTTCATAAGCTACTTGTGAATATTTATATGCCGGATATACAGAGAGTTTTATGTAACACCGAACATTTTCATAACGAGAATTTGTCTTTTAAGTATACAGAAGCATACGTTGAACATTTGCCGATGCTAGGTTTATTAAAAGAATTTAATTTGAAGCGTTAAACGAGTGTTTTCCACTCCCAGGCTAAGCATGAAGTAAAATTTCGAGTTTAGAAAAGCCTGAAAATTTGGTTTGGTCGCGTAGCGCGAAGCGCGGAGCGGCCAAACCAAATTTTCAGGCTTTTCTAAACTCGAAATTTTACTTCATGCGCCACCGGTACTAAACACTGATGCAATAGAAAGTTTATCGGTGTGTTTTAAACTTCGTAATTTGTCAGTGTTTTGTACCGGTGGCGCATGAAGTAAAATTTCGAGTTTAGAAAAGCCTGAACATTTGGTTTGGCCGCTCCGCGCTTCGCGCTACGCGACCAAACCAAATTTTCAGGCTTTTCTAAACTCGAAATTTTACTTCATGCTTAGTCTGGGAGTGGAACACACTCATTTCAAGTTTCAAATTATTTTTTTTAACAACGAGTATCTAAAGATTTACGACATATACTGTGTAATTCTCACATGTATACTTGAAAGAAAAACTCCCTGTGTGTACAAGTTGAGGCATTAATTGCGATTGATTGGCTACAGTTTTTAATGGTCATAGAGGCAACCCAATTTACACATAACTTAAAAAATAAAGGTGTCAAAATTGTATTGGATGAACATGTTCGGTGTTATATAAAACTCTCTGTATATGAAAAAAACGGAACATAGGATTTTCAATGATATTTTTTATATAGGAATATTATCTTTGATAACTGCTATTGCCATGAAAATAATGTGTATTAATTTGGCCTCTGCAAAATTGGGTAAATACCCCAGATTTTGGGGAGAATTTCAATTTTTATTTTATCCAATATTCTAGTTTTTATGAATGCAACAAATAAATAATAGATTGAAAAAAATTAAACGGACAGCTGCCCTGTTTTTTTATAATTAGTACAGGGTCTTGAACAAGTTTCTCATCTTTCACGTGGTGAAACATATTTAACTATGATTTAATAAAGAAAACACTTGGTTAAATTTCACTAATATTTTGGTTTTTTATTCCAACTAGTTTCGACTTTGAGTCATTCTCAAGGAGTACAGGAAATTACATTTTTACAAACATTATATACAAGAGAAATCCAGAAAGCAATAAATCAGGGAAAACCAATTGTTAATGACATCGAAGATCTGTGGAGCTCACCCATCATGACAGCCCTTATTGCTTAACCATAAAATTTAAATTAACCTCTCTTGTATATAATGTTTGTAAAAATGTAATTTCCTGTACTCCTTGAGAATGACTCAAAGTCGAAACTAGTTAGAATAAAAAACCAAAATATTAGTGAAATTTAACCAATTGTTTTCTTTATTAAATCATTAGTACAGGGTTTACAAAATGATGATGTGTATAAATAGAGGATTGCAATAACATTCAATTACAATTCATTTATTCCTTATTTACTTACTATCAAAATATGACTCATCATAAATCAGCCAAATTTGAAATAAAATATATTGGGTTCGGTGCAATGTTGAGCAAGAAGCTTGTTATTTGAAATGCATTATAATAACTACCTTATTATTATTATAGTTCTATTTTTTCTAAAATAATTAACAATGAATATGCACGCAGTTAAACCCTACATGTTTGTAAACATTCGTCAAACATATATTACCTGTGCTCAGTAAAAAATAGTTGATTTGTAACATTAATCTACGACAACGTCATATTGGTGACGTTATTCTCACTATTCTTATAGTTTTGATATCATTGATTCGTTGATGAAGTCGCAGTTGGTTCAAATAGGTCCGATTGCTAGAAACTTTACAATTTACTTTAATAGTTTTATTGCGAGAAGTTTAATGGCATTTAACAACTGTTTTAACAACGAAAGATTTAAGACGAAATAATGATTTGAACAAGACTGATTGTTATTCGATTGCTGCTGCTTATTACTCAGCTTAAAACACTTTAAAAATAATTTAATAATACCGACACTGTCAAATAATTAGGAAAGCCAATATTAAAGGTATATTACACATCTTTATTTAAATTAGTGAAACATTTCGTGTTTTCTATATTAGTGAACATGCAGTATAAAAAAATACTTATTCCATTAGTAGTCAGAAAGTATAAAAATAAAACACTAGTACAATAAAATATCGATTATAATTGCGAAATATTAATTTTACGAGAATAAATGCTAACGATGCGAGCCGTTTTTGTTAACTATAAGAAAAGAAAATAAAAACAAACGCGAAGCCGCGCAGCGTTCACCGGCCCAGGGATAAACGCTGGCCGCATGCTGCTCGCCCCTCCAATAATTGTGCAATGAGTGTACAACGCGTTCAACTAAGAGAAGATCCGCAAGGCGGCGGTATTTTACGGTCTTATTTTTTAAGATTTTTATTTTAACCTGACTCGGGCATGAGCTATCGCATCCTTATGAAATGTTCACATTATATTCCTTATATTATAAACTAGTAACATATGGGAATATTTTTTTAAATTTTGAAAAATATAACATTATTTTTGTCATACCTCTGAAAGCAAATTGTTAAAAAGAAGTACTCCGATATTTTACTAGATACATGAGCTTAATATACGCTGTCAAAATTTCAACTTTCTAGGATCTTTAGTTTTTAAATAAACCTGACATTAAATTTCAGACCACTGTTATATTCCCCTTAATGGTGTCACTTGAGTTACATCAATATTTGACGTTGATATGAATGAAAAATGTACACAATTTGTTACACTTATTTTTGAGTTAAGGCGTTTATTTTTCAACCCCTGTGGGCTATTAAAAAAACTTAAAAAAACTCAGTACTGAATTAAGATTACACAAAACTAAAGCCACCATTTTCATTAATTCATAGGCTTTATGATATGACATGACTTATTTTCAAATGAATTCATAACAGTTAATATTAAAAAAAAAATAATACAGGTAAACAATTTTTGGAGGAGGAATTTACAGGGTAAGTTTTTTTTTAATGGTCTCTTAGGGGATCTCGGAGACTATAAGAGATAGAGAAACGCTTAAATAAGCAACGTAGTGTAGTTTTAGGAGCTGAAAAAAAAAACACATGTAAAATTTTCTAAAAAGTCAAGGCTAAAAAAAGTGTCGATTTTTGCAAATCGATTTTCTCAGTTGTTAAAACAGATAGAAAAAAACTAAAAACAGCAAAGTTTTAGATAATTTCACACTGAATAATAAAATGTTATCAGATATTTTATATTAACATTAGTGTTTCAGATATAACACAAACATACATTATTTTAAATGCAGCTATAGTTGGCCATGTCATTATTAGAAAGAGATTTGTTTCTCTTTTATCTGATATATCATTTGACATACTTATTTTTAAAAATAACCAAGTTATTAACAATTTTCTAGGTTAGTTTTACCACAAAAAAATAGTTGGCCATAAAAAATGACCAATTTAAAACATTGCAGCTTTTTATAATATATTAAATTTTAGACAAATCAATCCCTGAAGTTATGTGTAAGAAGAAATGGAAATTGGTAGAAATTTTTTTTCATGAATGCATTTGTTTTTAACGCTAAATTAATTGACAAAAATACAACAATGAGCTAAAATAGTTAATAACTTAGTTAGACTTTTTATATAAGGTTGATAGAATAAAACACTTGGTTTTTGTTTCACAAATTCAATATTTTATTTCCACGACTAGTTTCGGTCAGACGACCATTATCAATGTGGTTTACAAGGATTACTACTCATAGTAATCCTTGTAAACCACATTGATAATGGTCGTCTGACCGAAACTAGTCGTGGAAATAAAATATTGAATTTGTGAAACAAAAACCAAGTGTTTTATTCTATCAACCTTATATAAAAAGTGTAAAGATGTTTCACCAAGTGTTAGATGAGTCAACAATCAAAAGTTTTTCACTTAGTTAGTTTTGTAAATAAGTATATCAAGTGATATATCTGATTAAAGACAAAAAATCTCTTTCTATGGTTTTAAAAAAATGTGAGTTGGTATTGTTTCTCGAAAACTAATGTCGATAAAAACACATTTTGTTATTTAGTGCAGAATTATCTAAAACTTTGTAATTTAGAGTTTCTTTCTATCTCTTTTAAAACATTTTCGGTCGTTCATTGTTCTTATAAAAGCATTCAGTTTGAAGTTTTGAACGAGCATTTCCACTCCGAGACTAAGCATGAAGTAAAAGTTCGAGTTTAAAAAAGCCCCGTGAAAAATTTTCTGGGCTTTTCTAAACTCGAAATGTTACTTCATGCACCACGCGCATAAAAAAGTGATTTAACGATAAATTTAAAAACACACAAAAGACATTTTTCATGTTAATCCTTACAATTAATTCGAATTATTTTTGACGATTTAAATTCTTTTGTAAGTATTCTAATCTTTTTATAAATATTCGAATCCTTTTATAAATATTCGAATCCTTTTATAAATATTGAACCCTTTTATAAGGATTCGAATCACCCACATTTGGATTCGAATACGAATCCTCTTAAAAAAACGGTAACGAATCCAGTTGAACTAAAGTATTCGAATGCCTCTTTTGAATCCTTTAAAAGGATTCGAATCCTGAATGATTCGAATCCTGCCCAGCTCTGCTTTGAGCATATGTTCTATATTTCCCCGGGCATCTGTACAAAGTCTCATATTTTTGTTTCCTCATCTGTCCAAAATGTATAATCTGCCTCTTCGTTCCTACATCTAAATCTTGCAATCGTCTTATTTTCTTTTTACTTTCCCCCGTATGTAATACAAAGGAAAAGTATTGTTTTCGTGAAAATTTTCGAATCAAAAATTTTAGCGGAAATATGCGTTTTGAGGTCCCCTGAGTCGAATACGACCATTTTTGAAAAATGTCTGTCTGTCTGTGTGTCTGTGTGTCAGTCTGTATGCGCTGTACCGCAAAAACCGCTAAAGATATCGAGATGAAACTTGAAACTTAAGCTTTTTGATACAATCGGAAGAACTGAAAAGCTTTTGGTAAAAATCGGAAAACCGGAAGTGGTACTTTACTCGTAGCGTTTTCAGTTTTTTCAGATTTTTTCAATAAATGTTCATCAAACAAAAAATTCTTTCAAATAAAAGTTGCAGATAATAACAAAATGAAGATGTATTGTTCATTTACTTTTTGTCATAGCACTCTTAGTTTTTGAGATATTTCAAAAGTTGTGTGTTTTATCTAGTTATTGGTGTGTGACAGTGTATGTGTCGATACAATTGAAAAATGTTTTAAATAAAAGTTGTAGGAAATGAAAAACAAAAGATTTTTTATGGACTCACTTTTTGTCATAGCACTCTTAGTTTTTGAGATAATTAATAAATAATGTTCTTTTATCTAGTTATTGGTTTGTCTCAGTGTATGTGTTGATACAATTGAAAAATGTTTCAAATAAAAGTTGTAGTTATCAAAAAGTTGAAGACATTTTGAAAATAATAATGCTACAAATATTTTAAAAGTGATTTAATACGCAATTTACGGGGGAAAGTACTATGATGGACATATCACCATTTTTTGTTCTAGTTTGGGATCTTAGGTGTATCTTTCCTTGGATCTTGATTCATGTATCCGTGTATTCGTCGCTTGCATATGCACGTATTTAATAAAATCAGTTCATTCCACATCTCTCTTCTACTCTTTCTAATTTTATTTAATTCTATGATTGCATAACCATTTCTGTTGTAGTAAAACAAAAAAAACCTTTATTGGCATAATACTACATTACATCAACACTAATCGCTGCCCCATCTCTTCCTCCTGCTTTCCCTCTCTTCCCCCAACTTCCCCAGAGTCCTTACCCCAGCCTCATCCTCTCTCATCCATTCCGTCACTCTTCTATTCCCTCTTATTCCCACCCATTCCTCCTTCACCATCTCGCACTCCTCCGCCAAATGACTCCACGTATCCCTCCCCCGCTCACACATTACACATTTGCAATACTCTTCCCCCATCCACACCTTCCTTCCTCTCTCCCCTGACCCACACCCTCGCCAGCACCACCCTTTTCTCCCTACTCCATCCCCCCTCCACCAAATACCTCGGCATTCTCCTATGCACCTGCCACCTCCCATACCTATCGTTGTATTTACTCCTCTCTATACACGCCTGTCTTTCCTGTGCTTCCACCTCCTTCTCCTTCTCTTTCACCCACTCATCCACCGTTACCCCATTCCTCAGCCATTCCATCACCTTCGTCTCCGACAGATCCACCCTCTCATACATTCTCCTTCTTTCGCTCCTCCATCTACCTTCTCTCCTATTCACGCACGTCACCCACACCGCCTTCACCAATCTCTCTTCCTCCAGATCCCATAACTTCATTTCATACCTAGCCATTCTCACCATTTTCTCACACTCTAGTTTCTCTCTATTCGTTTCCTGAAGCACTATGTATCTGGGTGTCGACCTTTCCACCCCCAACATACGCTTCAAGAACCACAACTGCTCCCATTCCATACACTCATACCCTCTCGTCCCCCACACTTCCACCCCATACATAAACACTGACCCCACGCACACATCCCATACTTTACACGCCACTCTTACATTGTTCCCCATCCACTTCCCCCACTTTTCTCACGCTATCCCCCACGCTTTTCTAGCCTTCCCCTGCACCCACCTCACATGCTCCTCATACCCTCCCGTCCCTTTGAACATAAACCCTAAATACATAAATTTTTTAATTCTCTCAATCACCTCTTCCTTCCACTCTTATTCCTTCACCCTCCACGCCCTCCCTTTATTTCTAAATCCTATCCATTTCGTTTTTCTAACATTCACGCTCAACCCCCGCTTATCCATAAACCTCTCCGCCCTTTTCAGCATATCCTTCATCCCTTCCCATTCTCTTGCCACCAGCACCATATCATCCGCATGTGCCAACATCCACACCTTACTTCTACCAATTTATTTTTGTCTATTTTCGTCCCTCTTTATGTAATTTCCCATCCCTTTACCCTTCAAGCATTCTTGCAGAAGTTTGCAGTCTTTTCTCTCTCAGATTTTTTTTGTCAAATTTTACTGCCCTTTTTTCTGTTTGCACTCTTAATTTGTCTCTTTTACTTCCTCGAGTACAATGTATGCGGGCATTTCTATTTAAACCTAGTATCCATCTTCGGTATTTTGCCTGTATTGCCTCTAACTGCCCCACACTTATCCTACTACTTTGTTTCCCTTTCGCGTTAGACTTTCAATAGTAACAGGGGGGCACTCACGCTAGACAAAAAAAATAAATTTTGACAAGATAAGCAGTTGTGCTCGCTGTTAACCTCCGGCTTGGCTCATTTAATCGGCAAGCTATACAAAAAAAAGTTATTTCTCTCTGACCTTTGTTGCTCTACAGTATATGACTTAGAGTTGAAGTCTTATTTCCTCTGGATGTTCCCTCGCTGGATTGGCACAAACACTTTCACTTTGTTTATTATCAACTTTAGAGGTAACGGGGGTAAGCGAATGTTTGAAGATAAAAAGTAAAAATAAAGTTTAGAAAAGCCCGGAAAATTTGTCTCGGGTCGCTGCGCGACCCTTGACAAATTTTCACGGGGCTTTTCTAAACACGAAATTTTACTTCATGCTTAGTCTGGGAGTGGAAATCACTTGTTTAAAGCTTTACAATGAACTTTAAAAAAAAACAGGGAATATCTCAAGATTTACAGAAAATAGGCTGAATTTGAAATACGTATATTTAAAAGAAAAACTCCCTGTATAGTGTAAATACATATTTAAGGGTCTTTTCCACTTTTTAACCTTGACGAAATTGAGTCAGCTCTCCCTGGCGGATTATTTTGTGCATTATTTCGACTGAATTTTACATTTTAATTTGTACATCACGATATATTTCACTGAAACCGGTTGGTTTTCACTGAAACCGGTTGGTCGACACATGAAACTAACCTTATTTTAACAACACTTATCTTAAACACAAAATATTAAAAATCTATCTATGAAAGTACAGCGAAATCGGAAAGACAGGTTATGATAGACTCAAAAACGTAACCAAATCAACGTCATTGTTCTCTCCCGCACGAACTAGGGCCTGCGAGGAAAGGGGTAGGGGAAAACATGGGAAGATACAATTCTGCCATACCTTGTAACACATATGTGTTCATATGTGTTACGCCCATCGACTTACCTTGGTCAGATATATTAATTCTAATGTATAATTTCAGAGTTGCCAACCTACAATATATTCCATGGCACTCTTGAGGTTTTTTTATTGAAATATGATATTATTACCATATAATAAAAATAGTCTGTTGTATGAGCCAGTTGCTTTATTACAAAAATAAATGTGAAGATAAAAATTCTATGGTCCATTAAAAAAAACGGTTCTATATCAATAATTGACAACATTTCGTCCTTTATGACATGTTCCGGAAAATGGTGATTATCATTTTTTAGTCATTCAATTAATTTTAATTTAGACTAGGACTTAGTTGCTATTTCTTTTGCTAGTCCACTCATTCATTCAAGTTAAGAATCAATTTTATCTTAAACCCCTTTACACAGTTATCTCTATTCATGTTTTAGTACTAATCTCCCGTTTTAATCCCACCTTTAAACACCAGAGGCGTTAGGCGCAAAACTATCCATACCTCCGGCATACAGAATAATATATCGATATCTACCACCGCTCTTAAAGAGAGTTTTGAATAAATTCTTTTAAAGACTGCTACCTTTTCAATTGTACATCAAGAACCTCCATTAAATGCAATCTGTTGTCCGCTTTCTTCTACTTAAATACTATACTCTTGTACCAATTTCACCAATTTTAATGTCTTCTATAAAATCTGGATAGAAAAGAAATCTTTCCGTTCATACATTTTGTATACAGTTTCTCGAATACAATCTAATACCATTCATTGTTTCAGTGATCTGTGTTTTCCTGATTTTTATTTAACGAAATAGATTGGCTATTTACGCTTCATCGCTTTGAATTCCCACTATTATAATGCTCGAAATTGTTTGTCACTAACCTTTAATGCAAGTGACGACTTTAATAATACATTTGAAAAACAAACACACTCTTGCCCTTGATAATCTCTCTTCCTGTCTTCTTCAATGAACATGGCGAACATTTACAATCTTTGAGCTTGTTCGTAATATCGTGACATTTTGAATTATTTTGACAAGTTTAAATATATAATTGACTATATCCCGCCAAAGACGGCGAGCCGAAACACGAATGAATTAGAACCAATCAGCTTCTAGAAGTCGTTGTTGCCGTGATAACAAATTCATGTAGAGTTCGATTTCGGCACTGTGATTGGTTCTCTACTCGTATTATGTTTCGGCACGTGATTGGTTATCCCAATTCATTGTTCAATTTTTGTAAATAAACTGAACGTCAAACTACTGTCAAATAAAAATTATACACTTCAGTTTTTATGAACGCTATAAAAATGATCGCAAACACACGGTTCGGAAGTACACCTCTAGAAGCAATTCACGAAATAGTAAGAAACGCCCAGCCTATAAATACATTATCATCGCAAAAATATATATGGAAACAGTTTATGGAGTTTTGCGTGGAGAAAAATATTACGTTAAATGCGACTTGCACTTTGGTAGACATTTCTAAAATATTGGAAAACTGGGCATAAAATATGAGAAAGAGGGACGGCACGAACTATAAAGAAAAGGTAGTCAAGACGCTATGGAATACCACTGCTAAGTTAGTGCAAGAGAAGTACTTCAGTGAGTTTCAAATATTGTTTGATCCATTTAAAGACTTAATATTCAAACCGACACGAAGCGACGGCGATGCCAAACGCAAAGAATTGCAGCTGTTTCCTGAGAAGAGAAGCATGAGTTCTGCACCGTTATCATCAGAAGAATTTCAAGCGATAGTTCTTCAATTTAACGAGGAGAGTCCCGATGGGTTGCAAAGAAAATTCTTTCACATAGCGTCGGTTGAACTCGCGTGGAGAGGAGGCGAAGGGACATCAACATTAATTCAGCACTTCAAGGATGAATTAAATAATTCTGCAGAATGGACTGGAAGAATAATTTACAATACCATATTTTCTAAAACCTCTCAGGGTGGAGGACAACGCTTAGCCGAAAACAAATGGCTCACACCAAACAAGAGTAATGAAGATGTGTGTCCAGTACGATTACTTAAGAAATTATTGTCAAAACATGGCGACAACTGTTTTTAACTGTAAACAAGAGTTGGCCATCGGGAAAAAGCTGGTATAAAAATATGCCCATTGGCCGCAACGAAATTGGGAAGTGGGTTAAACAAGCGGCTCAGAAAATCGGTTTAAACACCATAATGATTAAAATTAGCAATCACTCTAGTAGAGCAACAGCTGTGAGTCAATTAATGGAACAGGGAAGTAGTGACCAAGAGGTTGTTAAAATCACCGGGCATTCTAGTTCGCAATCACTTCAACCGTATTTGCAATTAAATTCTGACCATCATACTAAGATTATTAACAACCTCAGAATAAAAAAAACTCCAATACTCTAGTGACAAGACATGAACAACATAATGAACCTGATAAGCAAAATATAGTATACAATAATTGTACAATTAATAATTATTATACTCAATAAATGTCTTCGTTTTTTTTTAATAGATTCCTTTTTTATTGTAATATTTTTGTTGGGATATAGTCTGATAAATTGCTCTCGTGCATTGGAAATTATCGCAAGTTTGCACTCTTTAGGCAACAGCCCCTCGCCCTACGGGCTCGGGACTGTTGCCAAGCAATACGACTTTGTTTGTCGAAAGAGTGCAAACTTGTTACCGATAATTTCCAATGCACTTGTGCAATTACTGTTGACAATGCACACAGTTGAAAGGGTTTTACTTTTATTGTTGAACACTCCGAAGTTTCACCACACAATAGCTTCAACAGGCAATGAACTCACTAGTCAGGACCCAATTTCGCGTCAAATACACGTTCTATCGCTGCCTGGGAAGTATTTAGAAATGAATAACTGCTGAAAACTTAAAACCAAAAATTGTCTTCATAAAGAAACCACTCACTCAATCAAAATAATACAATATATTTATTTATACGACTTATCAAAGCTATAAAAATACAATATAAAATATAAATAATACAACATCCTAAAATTAATTCCCCATGGTGCAACTTCAATCATAAGTAATGTGCTAAATAACTAATAATTGCATCACAATAAACGCAGTGAACAATGATTGCACAACATCAATTAAGTGCTAATTCCAAATAACTAATCTACTAATTTAAGTGCTAAAGCTCTATCTGCTCACAATGAAAATTGCCCATGGTGAAATTAATTTAAAAAAAGTATTAAAATCCAGCAATAAATACTTCTTTGTTTTCCTCCCAAATGGAATTTCGATTTTTTTTGTTCTCAAATATAGTCTTGTAATTTACTTGATCAAGGCCAGCAGGACGCGTTTGTAATCTCCTGTAGTTTCACCCTGCTAATTGAAGAAAAATTAAAGGTTGTATAGTAAAAGAAGTGAACAAATAATCTACTAAAACGCACATGCATAAGCTTTAAAGCTTAGAACAATTAGTCTTACCCCTCCGACTTCCTAAGCAATAAATATTCCCAAAAAAATAAAAGTTAATGAAATGTAATGAATGTAAAATAATGTGGGATGTTTAAAGGTTTACAATCATAGTTTTCAATTAATTTTTCTTTAAATTGTTATCAATATCCACACATTAAGTAAGTCATTTTAATAAAAAGTGTAGATAGCCAGTTTTGCATTTAGACCCCTCCTATCCAGGGATATTTTCTTTCGTTCTTTGTTTTTGAAAAGTGTTCAGATTGAAATTTCTAACTGAAAATTTGGTTTGGTCCTTCCTCTTTGCTACGTGACCAAACCAATTGTTTAGGCTTTTCTAAACTCGAAATTGTACTTAATGCTTGAACACTTTTATAAAAACAACGAATGCTTGAACATTTACAAAGTATGCATCGGGATATTTATACTTAAAAGGAAAATGCACTATATGTTTTTAGATTTTAATAGACTTCTGTTAAATAAATACATAGATTTAATCAATATTAGGTAATTTTGATGATGAATGATTTGCCCAATTTTTCAATATTAAAATATTAAATACCTAAGCCATGTCTTAATTATTAAAATTATATTACTCACCCCAACATAACTTTGAAGAGTTTTGTCGTACATTCTCTCAAACTCCTCTTTAATGGTCCCTAAATCGATTTCAGATCTACTGACAATTATTCTAATTAAAGCGTTATCATCAGTTCCAGCACCATGCATGGAATCATACAATTTCTTTGCGAAGAATGCGGGTGGAGATTGTATACACTCAACTGAAAAAAAATTATAACAACTTTGCAGAATATTCATTTTCTGCAAAATTAATACTAGTATATAGAGGAAAGAATTTTTAATAATAAAAAAAAATTATTCATAAAGAAACGTATAGGTCCATTATTTCTATGTAAATTCAGTGATTTTAATGTTGATTAAATAAACTGTTGATTTTTTACAATTTAATAAACGTTTGCCAAATTTAGTGGACAGATTGATATTTTCCCAGTTGTTAAATCGGTTATTCTATTTTAACTTATTCTGGCTTAATTTAGTAAAATTGAGAATACAAATAATATTTGCAATAAATAACGATGCTTTTTGCCGCGGTCCGCACAGAAGCGCTCAGAGGACCGCATGCGGGCCGCGAATTGGTCGGCCCTGATGTAAATGAATAGGTTGCAGAGAGCCATTTAAATATTTAATCCACAATAATTTAATTTTTTTCTTCTGGAATTTATTACAAAAAATATCTTACCAACTGCATTTATTACAAAACATTATTATATTCTTAACAAAACATATTAATTGCTGAAAAGTATCGCATTTTTGATATTTGCTATCAATTTTGTTTTCAACTGCAATTTATACTAAATAAATATCTTACCGACTGCCAGCATAGCCTCTAATAATTCTCCATCCAATTCATGTTTCAACGCTTGTTCAATTGTATCTCCGGAAACTTCCTTGTACTCTTCAAAAACTCTGGATAGGTGATGAAAGTTCTCTTTGGCAATGATTTTCGTAAAGACGCTTTCGTCAGTTCCAAATCTGCTCTCTCCGGCTTCATAAAGTTGGACGGCCTGTTCTTTGGCCGAAACTGCGTCCACATTATTGGAACCATCACGAACTCCGGTCACAATAAACGTTAGGAGTCTGCGAAGTTCCCCGGAAGTTTCCCCACAAAGTTGTTCAGCTAAAGGCCTGTCGTACACTATAATAACCATTAAAACTGAATAAATATATATTTTAAGGCTGAAACGGAGTTTTATTACAATTTTAGTATCATTCAATATTATCCATAGTAATATTTGAATTGTTAATGAAGAAACAACATATCAGACATAGTTTAGTAAGCTATGGATGCATGTATATTATCTACGTTCACAAATATTATTTACAAAAATGTAATATTATATGAAATAATAACGTGAAATCCCGCTCTATCATTCTAAATGGCGACACTACAGTAATCCACCTCCTACCGCTTAGAGTCCCGCACGGCCGCAGCGATAAGAGTCACGAGCTAAGTTCACACCCACATACTAGTCAAATTTTGTGTAGAAAATTACTTAGAAACTAAAAGGTTAATCATTTTTCTGTTTATAGGATTGCTCTCTTTAAGGCTACAAGCATGTGTTAAATTAATTTCATTGCAAATAAAACATTTTTAATTTTAAAAGTGGATTTTATCCTTTGATAATAAACATTTTTTCTTCAAAATTAATCAGTAGATGCAGTGAGTCGTGGTGAAAAGATACAGAAAACATGTTTTCTTTATCTCGATTTGTTTTTGAAAAATTTACTACACTTTATACCAGTGATAATAAACATTTTTGCTTCAACATTTATCAGTAGATGCAGTAAGTCATGATAAAAAAAGATACAGAAAACATATTTTCTTTATCTCGATTTGTTTTTGAAAAATTTGCTACATTGCAATGAAATTAATGATCAGTAAACCATATTTACATATGATCGATACACGCCATCTAATTCCCATATTATGATTACTTACAATTTTCATAAGTCTCTACAATTTTGATCATTTCATCGTTGTTTTTGGAGCAAATAATTTCGATCAGCGTGCTTTCTTCAGTTCCCATTCCGTCCATGGCACGATGGAGTTCTTTACACAAGTATTCCTCAGGTGGAAGCATCAAACCAACGATGACATCTTCAAAATGACCACCCAGTTCACTTTTGAGGTCTTCAATGATATCCTGATAAAAATTATAAAAAAAATTAAAAATATTAAATGCCAAATACAGCAAAAAATCTTAAATAAATTGCTTCCTAGAGTATACATTCATTTTATTACAATTGTGACAAGCACGGTTTGTACAGAAAGTTATCATAATGATTTTATTGTACAGGGTGGACCAAAAGTTCATTTCAAATGATGATTTAAAAGAAACTAGTTATGTGAGATAAAAACTTTCTATTTATTATTAAAGTACACAAATAGGGATTTTATTTTTTTTAAATTACATCATCCATATGTGATCCTTGACTATTTTGACACTGCTGCAACCTAGAGCGGAAATTTTCAATGACGGTCTCACAAGTGTTTCGTGAAATATTTTGCATTTCATCTCGAATATTTTCCTTTAATTCCTCTAGAGACACTGGGTTGCTGTTGAAAACTTTACTTTTAAGGTATCCCCAAGTCCAGTGGGGATAAGTCCGGGCTGCGAAATGACCAGTTAATGGCACCTCTTTTGGATATCACTTTTTGTCCAAAAATGTCGCGAACAACACTTAATGAGTCGTTGGAAGTGTGGCATGTTACCCCATCTTGCTGAAACCACGATCGTTGATTAAAACTATCGAAATTCTGTAGCGCTGGTGAAAAAAAGTTCTATAGCATGGCAATATACCGCTCTGTATTCACTGTAACAGCATTTCTTCGGCGATCTTCAAAAAAGTATGGACCAATAATGCCTCTTGCTGACAAAGCTGCCCATACAGTAACCTTGGGTGAATGCAGAGGTTTTTGATGCTTCAATTTAGGATTAGTGTCACTCCAATACCTGCAATTTTGCCTCATGCCCATTTAGATGGAAGTGCGCCTTGTCTGAAAAAAAAATGTTGGTAAAGCTGGTGAACCTCTCTAACATTTCGTTTGCAAATTGGAGCCTGTGAGCGTGATCTTGAGGCTTTAATTCCTGTACAATTTGGATTTTGTACGGATGTAAATGTAAATCTTTGTAAAGAATACGAATCAAAGATGTTCTGGGCACACCTAAGGCGTTAGACTGCTTCCGAGACTGCTTCAGAGTAGAGAGTCCATGATTTTCACAAATAACACGCTCGACGTTTTCGGGATCTCTTGATGTTCTAAGTCGGCCGGATTGTGGTTGATTCATTGTTGAACCTGTCTCCTTGAACTTCTGTACCCATTTTCGAATCAATTGAATCGATGGAGCTTCATTTTTACGCCGTATGTTGCAATGAGCGCAAAATGTTCGTTGCGCTAGAGTAAAAGAATCGTTGTTGCGGTAGTACTCGCGTACACAGAACGCACGTTGTTTATCGCTGAACGACACCATGGTACTGAATTCCCATTGGCCGCTCTTGCGCTTCGTAACCCCCCTCCGCCCCACCCTGCCGTCGCTGCTCGTCGCAGCTACCGATTCAAATTTAAACGGACTTTTGGTCCACCTTGTATTAAGCCGAAGGGTCTGGGAATGGAATCTTGTTGTGTTATCAGTGTGTAAATAAAAGTCAAACAGAAGTAGATCTGGGGATCCGTCAAAGCTGCAAAGCTAGGCCATAAATGACACAAGAAGTAGATCTGATTCAGAGAGGTTCAGGCAGCGATAAAAGGTATTTTTAAGCAAACATTTTCCGTAGTGTCAAGATTTAGCACAGACTCTCCGAATCTGCAATTTTGTTGTGATATTTTATGCGCAATTGATTTTAAAGCCCTAATTTATCTGCTATCTTAAATGTAAATTTCACAGTACAAAATTGCTTCATATTAGCTATTTTATATCTAAGCTCTGACTTTGATAGCAACCGTTTCAGTGGCTAATTTTCAGTAAAGCACAAAAGGACAGTCTGCCTTGTTGACGATTCACACTCTTTAAACTCTAAACTCTTTGGCTTAGTAGAATAACATCATTCTCATTACTTTCTAGACAATCCATGTATACAACAAAAATTGAAAGAAACTCATGTCTAGTTTCAATAACGCTTTATTAAGGAATAAAATCATTTAGTCAATTGAATTAGACATTTTGATTTGCATAAACGTGAAGAAAATAACATTTCATGATTTTATTTCATTTTACATGAATTGATAAGACCAGGAATTAGTGTGTACCAAGGTAACAAGGCCGTTGGGATCAGCACATGATGACTAAGGAATTATGCGAGACTCCTGATAAATTTTACATAAAGGAATCACGAAATCGAAGTTTTCTCGGTGTCCAATATTAAAATAAGTATTATTTAAGAAGGTTTTTATAGATCTCAAATTTGAAAACCGCAAAGTTTGGTGTGGTCCTCCTGCTTATGGGGCATAGTAAAAATAAACTAACGGGATAATCTTAGGAAGTAACGAAACAGAACGGAATATTTTCGAGACGTGTAATGAAGATATGCAAAACATTGTTTTTCTTGTGGGCGCAGGACGCACATACAGAGAGTTTTATGTAACACCGAACACATCATGCATACGTTGTACATTTTCCGACGCTCGGTTTATTAAAAGAATTCAATTTGAAGCTTTATACGAGTGTTTTTCACTCCCAGGCTAAGCATAAAGTAAAATTTCGAGTTTAGAAAAGCCTGAAAATTTCAAAACTCGAAATTTTACTTCATGCGCCACCGGTACAAAACACTGATTCAATATAAAGTTTAGCGGTGTGTTTTAAACTTCGTAATATGTCAGTGTTTTGTACTGGTGGCGCATGAAGTAAAATTTCGAGTTTAGAAAAGCCTGAAAATTTGGTTTGGCCGCTCCGCGCTTCGCGCTACGCGACCAAACCAAATTTTCAGGCTTTTCTAAACTCGAAATATTACTTCATGCTTAGTCTGCGAGTGGAACACACTCATTTTAAGTTTCAAATTGAAGTCTTTTAAGAAACAACGGTTATCCAAAGATTTACGGCATATACGCTGTGATGGGGACATGTATACTTGAAAGAAAAACGCCCTGTATGTACTAGTTGAGGGATTAATTGCGATTGATTGGCTACAATTTGTAATAGTCATATAAGCAACCCAATTCACACATTACATAAAAATTAAAGGTGTCAAATTGTATTGGATGAAAATGTTTAGTGTTACATAAAACTCTCTCTGTGTGCGTCTTTCGCAGCGAATGTGTCGAGGAAAAAATTATAATGAATATTACTTCTTAATATCGATCTTACGTTTAAATGTACAATTCTGTGCAATAAAATTAAGCACACAAAATATGTTATAGTTTAAAACGGACGTGATGAGTTTCCTAGTTACAAAAATATGTAAATATGTCAATTTCCTTAATGATAAAATGCTGCGTCATTTAGAGAACAATTTAAAAATTCGAATTTTAACTAAAATAGATGATGGTTTTTCAATTTCGGCTTTGTTGTATTTATTACGAGCGTTTTTTTTCAAAGGTACATAGTTTTGGTTAGGTGTTATTTTCAAGTTAAGGTGTTTTGTCATTTATTGAAACTGCTGCTAGGCAATTAACACAGACCCGAATTATACAACTAGAATATTGTAAAAAATAGCTATAAGACTTGTGCTTAATTTTATTGCACAGAAGTGTAAGTTTTAAAATTCGCCTGGGCAACTAATTTAATTTTAATTACTTCATCCTTGAAAAATGTCACGCTTATTTCATTTGAACAATTCACATGCTTACAACAACAAAAATACAATTTTTCGGTGAATACTTACACAACAACATAAAATATCAACATATTTTTTCTTCATAACTAATTTATAAAATACGATTCTGTAAAGTTCTTCGAGTTCTGAAGATTTTATTAATTCTACTAATAAAATATTACTCATAGATTTTATATACTTTTACCCTAGCATTGTTTTAAATATACTGACGTTTGGCCACTATTTACCAATTGATCCTTAGAAAATCCAGAGAAGAACAGAACTGTTTAAAAAAAAACAATACTTTTTGAGAGTTTCACAGTTTTTTTTCTGCGCCCTGCGTTTAGTTGTGATATTTATCTTTAAAAAACACTTTTATTCCTTACTTCACTTTTATTTTTATTCGTTAGATGTACATTTCGAGTGCAAAGCACTCATTATCAATAACTAATAGTCTTACAACTAGGTGCGCAACTAAATGTACCTGACAAAGATAGGAAAAACCTAATTTTAATTACATAAGGTGTCGCAAGGCTGAAAAACATTAAGGGGATTAAAATTACGGATCGTTGATGGGATTACACTTTTTCGGAACTTGTAAAAGGTTTAACAAAGGGTTTTCCAAAGGACTTAAATCAAAATTTAATAATTTATCTTAATGTTTGTGCATTTCTATGGCTTCTAACATATTTAATCGAAAATGTGATGATTGTTTTAGTAATGTGATATTGTCTGTTGAAAAATAATGTCCCGTTTTTAAATTATGGTCAGCTAAAGCGGATTTATCAATGTTTTTATTTTTGACATGATATACATGTTCTTTGAATCTTTTTAATAGATTCCTTTGAGTTTGGCCTATGTAACATTTATCACAATCATTGCATTTAATTGAATAAATTCCGGACTCTTCTGAGTGGCTCCTTTTATTATAAAATGCAGGAGTCATATTGAATTTATTCAAGATATTTGTGAATTGATTAGAAGTTCTGTTGTTATATATAAACCTAGCAATTTTGTTATGTTTTCTTTCTTTTTGTGGTGTGAGATTTGTGACGGAGTTTAATGTTTGGTTTCTTTTGTGTCTATTAATTAGTTTGTTAATTGTGAACTTGCTGCAACCTAATGAAATAGCTATTTTTCTTATGTGTTAATTCATTTTTTCTATTGTCTATTGAAAGAGGAAGATTTAAAGCTCTAAAAATCATGGTGTTAAATGCTGAAAGTTTGTGTTTAAAGTGTGTTGATGAAGAATTGTGTGATTAAATACTCCACATAACTCAATAAAACAATTAGTGATATTTATCTTTGTAAACATCTTTCTGTTAACCAAATATATTAAGAAAAACTGCTGTAAAACTTAACTTTATTACAAAAACAAATTATCCCTTTCGTCGCCATCGATCCCAAGTCCTCCAAGGTCGTTAGCCTTATTACGACCAATATTGAATTACGGCCTATCCCTAAAATAGGACGTAGTGTGCCTTTTTTTAAGGATCGATACCGGCCAGTTTTGAATACTAATCAAACAAGTGTACCGAAATGCTAATGGAATACAAATGGCGTGCCGTATGAATAATTTTGGACGAAACAAATAGCGCAATGAAAAGTATTAATTATTATCTGCATATGACGCAAAGCATGCATACATTATTTTGCCTGTATGAATAAATGATTATTAATATTGGAACTCCGTTGACAGACTATTTACAAACAGTTTAAGTTAAATAACGATACACTTTCAAAATCAAAATAACAATAAAAGAAAATTTGAATCAAAAAAGATAGTATAGTCAATATTGTACGGATTTGGCCTTTAGTCGTTACTCTTATTATTTACTATTTTTCATTGATTTACTACAATTATTCCACCACACAGTGGTATCATGTAGTAGATGAATTATTGTCCATCTTAGAGTGCAATAAAATTAAGCACAAGTCTTATAACTATTTTTTATAATATTCTAGTTGTATAATTCGGGTCTGTTTTAATCGCCTAGCAGCAGTTTCAATAAATAATAAAACACTATAACACTTCTTTCCTGCTCCCAATGTTTCTTAACACTGAAAACAGTGTCTTTACTGATGTTCACTAATCGAGCAATTTCTCTAATAGAAAAACCATCTGCTATTTTAGTTAGAATTCGAATTTTTGAATTGTTGTCTAAATGACGCAGCCTTTGGACATTAAGGAAATTGACATATTTACGTAACTAGGAAACTCATTGTGTCCGCTTTAAACTATAACATATTTTGAGTACTTAATTTTATTGCACAGAAGTGTACATAAATGTTTCGGTAGTATGAGTTACGTGAAGATGAATTTAATATTTAATGAAACAAGTAATCCGTTTTCACTGGTTTCTTTTAATCACTCGTTACTCTTATTATTATTTAATAAAACTCTTGTTCGTGTTGAACTTAAAACTATTTTTTATTGATTTACTACAATTGTTTCACCACACAGTGGTATCATGTGGTATATAAATGATTCTCCATCTTATAGTACATACATGTTTCGGTATGAGTTACGTGAGGATAAATTTAATATTAAATGAAACAAGTAATCCTTTTTCTTCACTGGTTTATTTTAATCACTAGATGTACATTTCGTTCATCAAGTGAACATTTCCATTAGTTGTACTAAATTCAGTAAAACTATCGAAAATGTTCACTCAGTGAACGAAATGTATGTACATTTTGTTGACCAAATGAACATTTTTAATAGTTATACTAAACCTATTACAACTATTGGACATTTTCAATTGGTAAACGAAATGTACACCAAGTGATTAAAATAAACCAGTGAAGAAAGAGGATTACTTGTTTCAATTAATATTAAATTCATCCTCACGTAACTCATACCGAAACATGTATGTACTATACAGAGCTGGGACGAATCCTTGTAAAAAGGATTCGAATCACGAATCCGAATCACCTAGTATGATTCGAATCACGAATACTCGAATAAAGGATTCGTAAAAGATAAATATGATTGAAATCAAAGATTCGAATCCTGTTTTTTTTAAATCACGAATACAAATCCTTTAAGAATAAATTTGATTTAATTATTATTTTGCAACCATTAATATATAAATATCGTTACCAGTTGTTTTAACAAAAATATTCAAAACCGAATTATTTATTATTAACACTGAACATCGTTGATAACAGACTAAATATATGACTCCCTGGTAATCTGGTTAAAGATGTATTTGTGTGTTTCTGAACTTCACTTTAGATCAGTGTTTTGTACGCGTGGCGCATGAAGTAAAATTTCGAGTTTAGAAAAGCCCGAAAATTTGTCTCGGGTCGCTGCGCGACCCTCGACAAATTTTCACGGGGCTTTTCTAAACTCGAAATTTTACTTCATGCTTAGTCTGGGAGTGGCAAACACTTGTTTAAAGCTTTAAATTAAACTTAAAAAAAACAGGGAATATCTGCAATTGTTTTATCAATTCCATGGTATGTCATATTTATAAAATCACATTACTTTTTCTTAATTATTTTAGCTGTAAATTTTCTGACATTCGTTGATTTTTAAAAGAGTTCAATTTGAAGCTTTAAACGAGTGTTTTCCACTCCCAGACTAAGCATGAAGTAAAATTTCGAGTTTAGAAAAGCCCCGTGAAAATTTGTCTCGGGTCGCGCAGCGACCCGAGACAAATTTTCTGGGCTTTTCTAAACTCGAAATTTTACTTCATGCGCCACGCGTGTAAGACAGTGATTAAACGAGAAATTTAAAAACACACAAAAGACATTTTTCATGTTGATCCTCACAATTAATTCGAATTATTTTTGACGATTAAAATCATTTTGTAGGATTCGAATCCATTTATAAATATTCGAATTCTTTTATAAATATTCGAATCCTTTTATAAGGATTCGAATGACACACATTTGGATTCGAATACGAATGCTCTTAAAAAATGTAACGAATCCGGATCACGAATCCAGTTGAACTAAAGTATTCAAATGGCTCTTTTAAATGCTCTAAAAGGATTCGAATCCTGCCCAGCTCTGGTACTCTAAGATGGAGAATAATTTAAATACTACATGATACCACTGTGTGGTGAAACAATTGTAGTAAATCAATAAAAAATAGTTTAAAATTCAACACGAACAAGAGTTTTATTAAATAATAATAAGAGTAACGAGTGATTAAAATAAACCAGTGAAAACAGATTACTTGTTTTATTAAATATTATAGTACACAACAATTGCTATAAAAATGATAACTGTTTTATTAAATAATAATATGCAATATATGCAATATTTAATCTTAGTTGCTAGTAAAAAATCTCTTTTTGTCACTTTATAAAACACAATAATATATTACTACGACTTTTTTCTAGTCTATGTTACAAAGTGTTTAAATTGTTTATTTTCACAATAAACAATTTGAAAACTTTGTAACATAGAGTAGTAATAAATCGTAGAAATATATTATGTGGACTTTTTAATGTTAACAAAAAGATTACTTATATTTATTTCAGAGAAAAAAAAATACAATTTACTTTTTCCTATTAAAATTTTTACCAAAAATAAACCTAATATATAAAATTATGAAAATGTTATTCGTGAAAATGCAAACAATGTCTTAATTAATAAGACAACTTAAGACGATAAATATCCATTGAAACAACTACTTTCCGTGCAAATACACCTCCGGATATTGAATTATACAATGAAATATTTTAAATATTATTTAATTTGATTTGTTACAACGCTCTATTCAAGTAACGTTTAGGTCAAATTCTCTTCAAACCAACTAACAAATACAAATACAAGAATAAAACATTGTCTAACTGCTAAAACACTTTAGAATGTTTGATTCTTAACAAACTTAAGTAACTTACTCGATCTAATTCTTCCTTAAAATATTTGGCTATCAATTGCCTTTGTGCATTGCTTCTGGAAGTCAGAATGTCGATTATGGTCTCTTCATCAGTGCCCATGCCTTTCATGGCAGCTCTTAAGGTTTCAGCATCCTCCTGGTACTTGAATCCTTGGTGGGGATAAACCGTTGGTTCTCTCTTCAAAAACATAATCAAGATTAATATTATTCATGCAAATCTTAAAACCAACTACGGTTTATTCATAAGTAGGAGTAGGAATCATATAAGCGTGGGGAGACGAGCTGAATTCGAAAATAAAAGCAAAACACTATTCAAACACAAGATTTTAGGGAATAACGGGCATTTAGTGAACAATTGTCAGTTGTGGCTTCAACAAGACGGTACTTAGATCTGCTTTTCGGTAGCCAATAAGGTCGATATTTGTTTTTGAGTTTCGTGAAGAGTATAATCATAAATAATTAACACTGTTGTATCCTATGTAAAGTTAATTAAAGGAAAGGCACTTGATATTGTTTCACAATTAAATCTTTATTCCGACTAGTTTCGGTTTGTTAGACCATTTTCAAAGGAATGTGAAAAAGAAAACTGTTGTATCCTTTCTTCACAATAAGGTCGTGTAATTTAATCGGCTGACTTTTGTTGTGGTCTTTTTGTTGTGGTCGTGATAAATAATACAAACGTCAAAAATGTTAGCATTTCTAAAAAGTTTAAATAAGTTTTAATCAACAAATAAATTTTAATTTGTTCTCACAATTCCATTCCCATTCTCAATTTATGTCAAAACTAAAGCAAATACATTTCAAATTTGTATTACTTTTACTTGCATTTTATCTTACGCCAATATTTATAATTAGTCTCTGTTGCTTTAGTAGCAGTATAATTTGTTAATTGTTATTTATAATGTTTATATTCTGATGTAAAAAGGTTTATTGCCGTTAATAAAGGAATTTGAATTAAAAACAGTGGTACATCGATATAGAATGTCCTGTTTTGACGCGAACAATTATGTTTAATATTAATACGACTTTTGGTTGGAATACTGCTCGATTTTAAATTAAATTATTACCCATGTGTTCTAAATACTCAATTTATAAGGTAAACATTTGTTTGGTATACGTCTTATTGATATAAATCCGAGGATCTGGAAAGGATTAAGGACGTATATTGGGGTACCACTGTACTTACTATTTTAGAAATACTAGTATTTCTGGAGAGTACGGTGACAACTTTTGTTATATTATAGATACCGTGATGGAAAAGTAAGTTTCAGTAAAGTCTAAAGCATTAACTATTGACCTGGTCCCTTGGGCTAGTTTTCGAGGCATAAAATAACTGTGTAGTTTTAATTTAACATGTATTTGTACATGCCAGAGCTGGGACGAATCCTCGTAAAAAAGATTCGAATCACGAATCCGAATCACCTAATATGATTCGAATCAAGAATACTCGAATAAAGGATTCGTAAGAGATAAATATAATTCGAATCAAAGATTCGAATCCTGTTTTTTCGAAACACGAATACAAATCCTTTAAAGTAAATTTGATTTTATAATTTTTTTGCAACCATTAATATATAAATATCGTTACCAGTTGTTTTAACAAAAATATTCAAAATCTAATTATTTATTATTAACACTAAACATCGTGAATAACAGACTAAACATCTGATTCCCTGTTGCTCTGATTGAAGATGTATTTGTGTGTTTCTGAACTTCACTTTAAATCAGTGTTTTGTACACGTGGCGCATGAAGTAAAATTTCGAGTTTAGAAAAGCCCGAAAATTTGTCTCGGGTCGCTGCGCGACCCTCGACAAATTTTCACGGGGCTTTTCTAAACTCGAAATTTTACTTCATGCTTAGTCTGGGAGTGGAAAACACCCGTTTAAAGCTTTAAACTGAACTCTATTCAAAAAACCGACGAATGCCTGAAAATTACGTAGATAAAAAAATCACTAAATATCATTAAAACCGGGAAAGTCAGAGAAAAGTCATGAAATTATATTCAAATTGACCAAAACACTAACAAAAAAGCCATATGACATTAAATTTGTCAAAATCAGCAGGCAAATTACAAAACCCGTAAACATTTTCAGGCTTTTATAAACTCGTAATTTTACTTCATGCTTTGTCTGGGAATGGAAACACTCGTTATTAACGTTTAACGAGTGTTTCCATTCCCAGACAAAGCATGAAGTAAAATTACGCTTTTATAATAAATCTTCTATAAAAAATTTAGTTTTTATAATTGGAAGTGATGAATTATCAAATAATCCATTTTGGTTTGAAATTATTTAAAGGAAAACTAATAAATACAATTATTTTTTTACTTTTTTAAATCAAGTAGTTTTATTTTAATTTAAAATTAAACAAGTATGTAAATTAAAATAAAATCAATGAATTTGTTTAGAAACACTGTTATACAAATCAAGTTGATTTATTTGAATTTAATATATATAAAATCACTCCGCGAAGCGGAGCGGCCAAACCAAATTTTCAGGCTTTTCTAAACTCGAAATTTTACTTCATGCGCCAGGTGTTTAAAACAATGACATATTGTGAAATTCAAAATATTCTCGTTTTAGCAGTATATTTTTTATATTGCTTTAGCAGTTTATTTTTAATACTGATTTAACAGTATTTATTTAATTTCACAATAAATCAGTGTTTTATACGCGTGGTGCATGAAGTAAAATTTCGAGTTTAGAAAAGCCTGAAAATTTGGTCAAACCAAATTTTCAGGCTTTTCTAAACTCGAAATTTTACTTCATGCTTAGTCTGGGAGTGGAAAACACTCGTTCAAAACTTCCAATTGGCGGTTAAAAAAGTGCAATTAATGCCTGAACTTTTACAATGCATCCACCGAAACATGAACACTTAAAAGAAATATTTCCTGTATACTTTTAACAAAAAAGAAAGTTCCTTAAATGTTAGGAAAATCTGCTAACCTCGCATGGCTTTTACTCTCGACCATTTCTATTTCATTTATAAATTTCTCAAAGTCACACTTACTTATTTCTGGATTTTAATTGAGAGGCTTATTATTATTATTATTTTTTTGTTTGTTTGGCATAGGTTCTAGCCATTCAGCCACTAACGATGATTGTATTAATTAATTTAACATATATTTGGACGTCACGACACATTCACACCACACCCAGGGACACGACGAGAAATTATTTTTAAATAAAGTCTCCCCGTGCACGGGAATCGAACCCGAGTTTGTGGCTCGTCGAGCGATACAGCCCGACGACGTTACCGCTCGGCCACCACCTGCCCCTTATTATTTTTAAAAGCTCTTCTTTGCTCAGGTAATCTTAAATAAATGGATAAATAAAATACTATTAGCTGAGCAAAATTGTTGAATTGACACTTCAATAATTTTGCTAACTTATAACTTATGTCATTGAGTTGCAATAAAAACGAAACACATTTGTGAATGTTTAATCGAACTTGATTATTAAAATTGGAACTTAAATCTTCGACCCTTTTTAGTTTTTATGTTTAATATCGGAATATAAGGAATCCTCTGCAGCAGTAATAGATTTCTTTATTAACTCTCTATCACTTAATGGCTTTTTTGGCTTTGCTATAAAATAGCACACTATTAACAAAGCAAAGCAATGACTGACACTAGTTGGTTTACTAATTTTGTAAACATTTTTCGTTGAACAGAAATTCATCATCTACAATTATGGTATCTCGGTTTTTTTTTTTTAAATCCGTGTATATTATTCGTGCAACGATCGTAAATTTTGCTCAATATGGCTTTTTTCGGAAAAAAAGAAGAAAAAATGCAGAGTAAGGGTGCTCTTATATGGGCGTTTTGACCGCGAGGCGGAACGGGAGCGGGCGCATACGTTCGCGTTTTAACACATGGGTTTATATGAGAGTTCCTAGACGGACGGGTGCTGGCGTTTTCTCCGCCTCGCACCCGTCCGTCTAGGAACTCTCATATAAACCCATGTGTTAAAACGCAAACGCTTGCGCCCGCTCCCGTTCCGCCACGCGTTCAAAACGTCCACATAAGAGCGCCCTAAACAACCAAAATTTTAGCGATCATAATAAAAAAGATATTTTGTTTTACAAAATCTCGCGGGAGGTTGAAACTGACCAAGAGTGGTCCCGCGATCGGCCGGTCGATCGGGATCAAATTTTACTTCATGCTTAGTCTGGGAGTGGAAAACACTCGTTCAAAACTTCCAATTGACGGTTAAAAAAGTGCAATTAATGCCTGAACTTTTACAATGCATCCACCGAAACATGAACACTTAAAAGAAATATTTCCTGTATACTGTTAACAAAAAAGAAAGTTCCTTAAATGTTAGGAAAATCTGCTAACCTCGCATGGCTTTTACTCTCGACCATTTCTATTTCATTTATAAATTTCTCAAAAATAATAGAATAATAGGAATAAGTAAGTGTGACTTTACTTATTTCTGGATTTTAATTGAGAGGCTTATTATTTTTAAAAGCTCTTCTTTGCTCGGGTAATCTTGAAATAAATGGATAAATAAAATACTATTAGCTGAGCAAAATTCTTGGTGTCAAATAACATATGTCATTGAGTCGCAATAAAAACGAAACACATTTGTGAATGTTTAATCGAACTTGATTATTAAAATTGGAACTTAAATCTTCGACGCCTTTTAGTTTTTATGTTTAACATCGGAATATAAGGATACCTATGCAGCAGTAATAGATTTCTTTATTAACTCTCTATCATTTTTGGAATTGTGGAGGCTTCTACTTCGTTATACATGTTAATTTAACACAATAAAACACTTTTAACTTTGTTTGTATAACACAATTTATTTTTCATGTTTCATGTTTGATAATGGCAAGCTGAATTTTCCGAAACTGCAGTCACATAAAAAATAAATTGTGTTATACAAACAAAGTTAAAAGTGTTTTATTGTGTTAAATCTCTATCATTTAATGGCTTTTTTGGCTTTGCTATAAAATAGCACACTATTAACAAAGCAAAGCAATGACTGACACTAGTTGGTCTACTAATTTTGTAAACATTTTTCGTTGAACAGAAACTCATCATCTACAATTATGGTATCTCGTTTGTTTTTTTTAAATCCTTGTATATTATTCGTGCAACGATCGTAAATTTTGCTCAATATGGCTTTTTTCGGAAAAAAAGAAGAAAAAATGCAGAGTAAGGGTGCTCTTATATGGGCGTTTTGACCGCGAGGCGGAACGGGAGCGGGCGCAAACGTTCGCGTTTTAACACATGGGTTTATATGAGAGTTCATAGACGGACGGGTGCTGGCGTTTTCTCCGCCTCGCACCCGTCCGTCTAGGAACTCTCATATAAACCCATGTGTTAAAACGCAAACGCTTGCGCCCGCTCCCGTTCCGCCTCGCGGTCAAAACGTCCACATAAGAGCGCCCTAAACAACAAAATTTTTAGCGATCATAATAAAAAAGATATTTTGTTTTACAAAATCTCGCGGGAGGTTGAAACTGACCAAAAGTGGTCCCGCGATCGGCCGGTCGATCGGGATCAACGGGCTAGACACCCTTGTATCAACATGTTTACTTTTGATGCCAGTTTTTATTAATAAAAGTGTCCAATTATTAACACTGAACATTGTTGATAACAGACTAAATATCTGATTCCATGGTATTTCAAGTAAAAATGATGTATGTTAGGTGTTGAATGAAAATTTGATTTTGGACGCTACGCTTCGCTTCGCGGCCAAATCTAAATCTCTAAAATTTCTAGTCGAAAGTTTATTTAGACTTAATCAAGGAGTGGAAATCCTTGATTGAGAGCAATAACAATTATAGGTAAATATCATTTTTAATTCAAATAAAATCAAACCAATTTATATGATTTAATCTTATTTAAATTTAAGTTGGCTTCATGAATTGACATACAGGAATTTTTTTTTCAGGTAAACATATGTATAAATTGTAAATGTTCCGACATCCGTTATTTTTTAAAAGAGTTTAATATAAAGCTTTAAACGAGTGTTTTCCAGTCCCAGACTAAGCATGAAGTAAAATTTCGAGTTTAGAAAAGCCCCGCGTAGAAAATTTGTTGAGGGTCGCGCAGCGACCCGAGACAAATTTTCACGGGGCTTTTCTAAACTCGAAATTTTACTTCATGCGCCACGCGTATACAACACTAATATATTGCGAAATGTTTGTATAAAATATAAAAACGAATTAAAATTAATATTCGTTTTTATATTTTGTAAATATTCTGCAAACTATTGACAAACTCAATTTTTCTTTATGTTAAAATGTCTAAATCTGTAAAATTTCTAAAGTCGAAAGTTTATTTAGACTTAATCAAGGAGTGGAAATCCTTGATTGAGAGCAATAACAATTATAGGTAAATATCATTTTTAGTTCAAATAAAATCAAACCAATTTATTTAATAATAAATTACTTCCAATTATGAAAAGTAGATATTTGAAGTACATTTTCAGGATTTTCCAAACTAGAAATTTGACTTCAACCGCCAGGCGTATATAACACTGATTTTAACTGAAGTTTAAAATAGCAAACATTATGCTTGGTCTCACGTTAAAAAATTTCATCAAACTACGCGATGGATTCGAATAATATTTGACGATTCGAATCGTTTTCTAAGTGTTGGAATCCCTTTATAACTTATAATACTATCATATGTTCAATAAAAAAAACCTCTAGAGTGCTATGATTTAATCTTATTTAAATTTAAGTTAGCTACACACTTCAGGAATTGACATACAGGACATTTTTCTTTGAGGTAAACATATGCATAAACTGTAAATGTTCCGACATCCGTTATTTTTTAAAAGAGTTCAATTCAAAGCTTTAAACGAGTGTTTTCCAGTCCCAGACTAAGCATTTCGAGTTTAGAAAAGCCCTGCGTAGAAAATTTGTCGAGGGTCGCGCAGCGGCCCGAGACAAATTTTCACGGGGCTTTTCTAAACTCGAAATTTTACTTCATGCGCCACGCGTATACAACACTAATATATTGCGAAATGTTTGTATAAAATATAAAAACGAATTAAAATTAATATTCGTTTTTATATTTTGTAAATATTCTGCAAACTATTGACAAACTCAATTTTTCTTTATGTTAAAATGTATGTATATTTGAACCTCACTCGAAATCAGTGTTTAATACGCGTGGCGCATGAAGTAAAATTTCGAGTTTAGAAAAGCCCAGAAAATTTGTCTCGGGTCGCTGCGCGACCCTCGACAAATTTTCACAGGGCTTTTCTAAACTCGAAATTTTACTTCATGCTTAGTCTGGGAGTGGAAAACACTCGCTCAAAGCTTCAAATTGAATTCTTTAAAAAAAAAAAACAACGAATATCTAAAGATTTAAAGAAAATACGCTAAATTTGGAATACGTATATCTTAAAGAAAAGCTCCCTGTATAGAACGTCAGACATAATAATTATAATGTATATTCTCAGAGTTGCTAACCTAGAATATTTTCCATGGTACTCTAGAGATTTTTTGTAATTGAACATACGATATAATACTATATGGTTGGTATTAAATGCCTTTTACTTATAAATCGACGATTTTTTGTAATTGAACATACGATATAATACTATATGGCTGGTATTAAATGCCTTTTACTTATAAATCGACATTATTTTCTACAGGCGTTTTATTTATAGAACAATTGATAAACATTTACTTCAGGATTGTGTGTGGATTAGTGATTGTGTTATTTATACGAAACTAACATTGTTACAATAAACGATGATGTCATAATTTAATCAACGTTATTACAACTACAAAATAACATTCTACAATACAATCCAATTCTTAATATTCCATCTAAAATATCACACTGAGAAAAGCAAGGCGTATTAATCAATACAGGATTTACCTTTGCACTTGATCAGTTAAATTATACTTTTACACAGAAGTTTATAATTACTTTTTTTACTCACCGTTTGGACCATGTTTCCTTCTGGTTTCGCCGGACAAATGCACAAAATGGGAACAACAAATTCGCAATCGGACGACCTCACCTCAGTCATTCCACACGAGCACTGAGGAATGGCGCTGCCGGCTCGCGCATCTGAGTCAGAAAGCGGATATTGTTGATTGCGTAGCGGATTCCCAAGAACGTAACGAATGAGTTCCTTAAACCTGACTCATAATCTTGTGAAACAGACAAAAATAATGGAAAGTCTTGAAGCAGTTTGCGGTTGTTCGTTTATAACAAAAACAAAAAGCGTGATACAATTGGTATCGTATGTTCAATAAAATAAAACCTCTAGAGTGCCATGGAAAATATTGTAGGTTGTCAACTCTAAAATTATACATTAAAATTATTATGTTTGACTTTTTATTTGTCAATTCCTAAAGCGTGTAGCCAAGTTAAATTATTAAAAAGATAAAATCATAGCACTCTAGAGGTTTTTTTTTATTGAACATACGATACAAATTCCTGAAAGGAAGAGTTTGTTTATAGTTGCGTAACTACAGTACTCCAAAAATTATATCAACTTCTCAGTTATAAGCACGATCGAGTTTGCTATGAAATTTTCAAAACATTGTGAAGTAGGCCGTACTTTAATTTGTCAGTTGCTCCTGTTAATCTAACCCAGTTTTGTAAAAGTGTTTTTATTTTATTAGGTATTTTAATGCCCACTCACATGAAGGAAAAAGAAACAACGCAACTATAATCTGACACAATCTGACATTTATGTCAGGTATGACAAAACGTAAATTTAGCTACGACTTCACTTTTTTGTTCTATTTCCTTCTATTAAAAAAGCAACGCTCTCTCGATCATATTTTTAATTGAACACCTCATATTTAAGTATAGCGGGAATTTTTCTTGTATGTATAATTTTTCAGAAATTTGTTGTTTTCATAAAAGCGTTCAATTTGAAGCTTCTAACAAGTGTTAAAACTCAGTGGTTAGGCATGAAGTAAAATTTCGAGTTTAGAAAACTCAGAAAATTTGGCTTGGTCAGATTTCAAGTTTAGATACACCTGAAAACTTGATTTGGTCGCGTAGCGAAGTAACAAATCCAAAACACTGAATCCAATCTGAATAATCTGGACCTAGCCTAATTCTGAAATATAAAGGGTGTCTCAACAAGAGCGCCGCACAATATGGCCGATCTGAGCGAACGCACCAGCGCACATACGGGTATTTGGACGAATTGAGCGGCCAAAAGTCAATAATATAAAAATCACGGAAATTAAAAAAGAAAAGAGTTCCATTGAGCGAAGTGTAGTCTGCATGTGATAACAACGCTTCCCCGCACCCTGCCCAACTCTAGCGCTCTACAGATAAATCGGAACATAGCCATTACTTTCAGCGCTCGTATGCTCTTTTCACGTTCCTTGCGAGCACATATTAATTATTCGTATATCGTGTTTACTGTTGAAAAATCAAGCTATGGACTGTAATATAGCAGGTAAGTGGCCATACTTTTCATGTAGTTTGTTGCTATAGCTGCCAAATTATCTACAAGGTATCGATTCGATTAATTGTTGTATATTGCAATGATTTTTTCAATATTTGAGGTTATAAGTTGTACTTCCCGACATTTCCCGTCATTAATTTTGGACTTAATAGAAAGCTTGAGGCTTATTCTACGCGATAATTAAAAAACTATCTGCTAAATGTTGCTATTTTTATAGTTTTCTCTACTTTTATTTGAAAGCGTTTAACATCTGTAGATGTTATGTTTTGCGCTGAATTGTTGGTTTTTTGTTTTAGGACCGTCAAATCAGAGAGTTATTACTAGAAAACACTTGTTTACCTTAATGCAGCGAAGTGATTTAACAAACATCAACGAAAAATTATATTATTTGGAGAACTATCTAATTCAGTTACATGATTACTCTAACGAACAACTCAAAGAAGTAAATCTGAAATTAAACGAATATGGATTAAAGCAATTAGAATAGAGGATAACTTTATAAAAAAGAATAAAGAATGGCTTGAAGGCACATTTAGTATTCCGAAAGTCGTGAACAAACAAGGGCGTCCATCAAAGTCATTTGGTGAGTTAAGTGTGAGGAGTAAAAGAAGAAAAACTAAAGATTTACGATTATCTAACGACTTAGAAGTGCTAACCTGTGCTGCACAGATTAAATTAAGAGAAACCGGAAAGAGAGATGCTTCTTTAGTGTTGAAAGATTTAACCAGTTCATCAAACAGAGCTACTAAATACAAAAAAGCATTCTCTGTTACAAATGGTTTCACGCCAACACGATTGACACCATCGCAGGCCCTGTCCATGTTTGTGGAAGCGGATTTGTCTAGAAGACAGTATGAAATAATAAGGAGTTCAAACAAAAATATATATCCTTGTTATAGCATCCTTCAGAAAGCTAAACAGGAATGTTACCCCGATAAGGAAGCATATCGAGTAACTGAAACTTGTGCAGAAGTTAAATTGCAGAGCTTAATTAATCACACGGTAACACGATTGCTAATACATTTAGAAGAGGTTATGCAACTTCTAAATGAAGATGAGAGAGGTACATTAGTTTTAATGTGCAAATGGGGTTGCGATGGAGCGCATCAAGCTCAATATAAGCAAAGGTTTCAAAATGATTTCGACTCGGACGTGAACATATTCCAAAGCTCTTTTGTGCCTCTACAACTTATGTGCTCTACGAATAAAAGGGTCATCTGGCAGAATCCAACCCCCTCCTCTCCACGTTATTGTCGTCCGATAAGAATTAGATTTATAAAGGAAACCACAGATGTAATAAACGAAGAAATAAGCTATGTCAGGAACGCCGCAAGCGCGCTGCAAGAAACTAAAGTGACAATGGCAGACATAACTTATTCGGTAAAGCACAAAATGATGCTCAGTATGATTGATGGAAAGGTGTGCAATGCTGCTACAACAACAACATCTACAATGAAATGTTACATCTGTGGTATGACATCTAAGAATTTTAACATTTTAAACATCCAGAAATATGTTAATCCAGAGCGACTTGAATTCGGGCTGTCCATTTTGCACGCCAGAATCCGGCTATTTGAGTCAATTTTACATCTGTCTTACAAGCTCACTGTCAAAAAATGGCAACTGAGAACAGAAAGCCACAAAGCTATAGTCAAACAGAGGAAGCTGAACGTACAAAAAGGGTTTCAAGAAAAGCTTGGCCTTATTGTGGATGTACCTAGGATTCGGTAACACCAATGACGGAAACACAAGTAGGCGATTTTTTGCGAACCATGAATTAGGAGCAGAAATTACCGGCATTGACATTAATTTAATTTATCGGCTCAAAGTTATATTGGAAACAATATCTAGTGGTCATAAAATAGACACAGAAAGATTTTCTTTTTACTCGAAGGATACCGCGCGGTTATATATTCATCTTTACGCGTGGTATCCCATGACTCCTACGATGCACAAGATATTAATTCACGGGCCTGTGGTCATCGAAAAAGCGTTGCTTCCGATAGGCTTATTATCTGAAGAAGCTTCTGAAGCAAGAAATAAGCATATACGTTTGTACAGACTAAATTTTGCGCGAAAATTCTCGAGAGTGTCATGCAATATGGATGTGATAAACCGATTACTCTTAAGTTCGGATCCTTTCATTACAGGAATGAGACCAAACTCCAGCAAAATAAGTAAACCGTTTCTAAAAGAGACACTTGACTTATTACTTCCTTCAGAACCTCATCCACATAAAATATTCGGTGACGAAGACGCATCAGACGGGGCAGATGAATTAATTTCAGACGAGGAACCTTGGGATTCATCTTCCTCATAAATTAATAAAAATAAGTACGAATGTACTTTTCATTTACCTACTATTATAATAATAATAAATTCTAAATTGAAAATAATGTAATTGTAAAATTGTAATAAATAATTATGTAAAGTAAGAGTTAGATTTTTATGCCTTTTACTGCTATGGTTTAGCCTAACAGCACTTTTCGAATCGATTAAAACTCATAAATAATTTTGGCCGCACAGATCGCTCAAATACTCGTATGTGCAGCGGTAGTTTCGGAAGGAAAAATAAATGTCAAAATTGACGAATAAAGAAAATACTATTATATTGTAGATACTCAAAACCTCATAAAATTTCAAGTTTGCGATTTTTTGGACACACACCTATTGTGCAATTAATGTTTAAAGTCGATCAATTTCAGATCGCGAACAACATGCGAAAAGTGGATGAGATTTGATAATTGATTACACCGCACTCACCTAATATATCAATACAGTCATTTTAGCATTTATTAAACATACATTTCTCTATAATATACCACTAAGTATTAATTAATCGATAATGTTTAACGATAGTTATAATTATTTAAACGGAGCAACTATAATTTATTGTATTTAAACTTCTAAGTGGCCTATGTAAGTTTTATCGAACCGCGGAGGGTAGGGCTCACCACCGAAAAATAGCTCAAACTTTCCTCTATCACACTCTATCAAAATCAAATTTTTATCGATCCGTTTTAGGGCCTTTTTTATTTTTTTTATTCAGCGCGACCGTTCACCGCAAAAGCGCTCGAACGCGCCACTCCTCTGCATGGATTTCATACGCAGTTCATACATTTTATTTATTCACGAATTTCATAAGATAACATATCTTTACAATATCACTTTATTTAAAAACTATAGCCCACCTTTCGAATTGTAATTATAATTATTTGAAAGAAACTACTTCTTTTTAATTAAATTTTATCTTTGCAGTGGCTTATATAAAATATATCCAATTGTGGGGGCTAAGACTCAACATAAAAAAATCGCAAAATTTTATTAGTTGCAGAAAATATTACTTCCGGACACGTATCTTTAGCAAACGATTCAATTCTTCTTCTTTTAGTACTTGCGCTAAGATTTGAATAATTTGTAGTTGATGTACTCGGCACCGGACTAATTGTATTTTCTTTATTCGTCAATTTTGACATTTATTTTTCCTTCCCAAACTACCACTGGTGCGTCCGCTCAGATCGGCCACATTGTGCGTCGGATTTAAGTTTCAATAAAACCACTTTTTTTTCGAATTAAGCAAATATTTATACTTCAACGTAAGGAGGAATAGTTGCGATTGAACATAAAATAGAACATCCGGCAAATGGTCACCACGAAATCTCTGGCACAGCGTCATTCTTTTCTTAAAATTCTGAATAACGTTTTTGCGTAACTGTGGCCTCATTTCGCCAATAACGCGCCGTATCTCTTCTTTAAGGCGCCTAACAGTTTGTGGCTTGTTCGCATATACCTTGCTCTTTACGTAGCCCCAAAGAAAGAAGTCCATCGGCGTTAAATCGCACAATCTTGGTGGCTAATTTTGATCGCCAAACCGAAAGATGACACGGTCTGGAAACTTGGCCCGCATTAATACCATTATTTCGCGTGCTGTATGGTAGGTCGCACCATCTTCTTAGAGAAACATGTCCTCCACATCAATTCGATCCAATAACTTTGTTAAAACACGGCGAGTTATTGGCGAAATTGAGATACCGTAATACGAACAGAACAGAATGACGCTGTGCCAGATATTTTGTAGTGGCCATTTGCCGAAAGTCCTATTTCATGCTTAATCGCAACTATCGTATGTTCAATAAAATAAAACCTCTAGAGTGCCATGATTTTATCTTTTTTAAAATTTAAGTTGGCTACACGCTTTTGGAATTGACATGTAAAACGTAAGACATAACCTCAACTTTTTGTTTACATTATGACTCTAATCTTTAATCATTGCCTAATTACATAAAGGCAAAAATGCGTGTTGTGTGTTTCCGAACTTCACTTAAACCAGTGTTTTGTATGCGTGGCGCATGAAGTAAAATTTCGAGTTTAGAAAAGCCCGAAAATTTGTCTCGGGTCGCTGCGCGACCCTCGACAAATTTTCACGGGGCTTTTCTAAACTCGAAATTTTACTTCATGCTTAGCCTGGGAGTGGAAACACCCGTTCAAAACTTCAAACATGTCAAAACTAATAATATGTCAAAAATATACGATTTCTTGGTGTCCAGGGAGGCAAGTGCCCCTAAAGCCCTCTCCGCCCTTGGCTACGCTCATACTGCTTAGATATGTACACTTCTGTGCAATAAAATTAAGCACAAGTCTCTGAACTATTTTTCACAATATTCTAGTTGTATAATTCGGGTCTGCGTTAATTGCCTAGCAGCAGTTTCAATAAATGATAAACCACCAAAACTTAAAAATAACACCTTTATTAAAAAAATAAAACTATGACCTTTTGAAAAAAACACTAGTAATAAATACAGCAAAGCCGAAATAGAAAATCCATCTTCTATTTTAGTTAAAATTCGAATTTTTGAATTGTTGTCTAAATGATGTAGCATTTTGACATTAAAGAAATTGACATATTCACATATTTTCGTATCTAAGAAACTCATCATATCCGTTTTAAACTATAACATATTTAGTGTGCTTAATTTTATTGCACAGATGTGTACGTTTATATTCATCGCCGAATTATGTTAATTTATTATTTAATCTCAATATTTAATTTATAAATGTTTACTTCGTTTAACTTTCAAATTTCCCGCTCCCGAAACTTTAGAAAGTGCCAACAGAAAATTAATAAAATTACAGCATTACCATTTCTAACAAAAAGGACGCCAAATGAATTATTAATTTTAGAGCACTTTATAGAATACGTTTTTACATTCCAAATTTATCTTTCAACGTTTTTTTTTATTTATTTGGTTACGAACAGTATATTAATTGAATATACAGGGTGTTTTAGCGAGAACGGAAAGTTCTCTATGTCACTTAATATTTTTTTTTATTATTTTGGGTTTTACGTCATCTATTTCCGCTGCTAAGGCCAATCATGACGCCGGAGATTAGATCTACAGCTATCCGGGAATTTTGCCGAACCCGGTGGGAGTTCCAACCCACCGGTAGGGATCACGCAATATCGAGGCAGTACACGGGTCCTACATGCATTTAACGTCATATCCGAGAAGACGGAGTGTTTGGCATTTTTATCCTAACCTATATAAATGCAGACAACTTGTTAGGCCGGTATTTGAACTCCGGTCCGTGGCGTGGCAGTACAACACTCTAACCACTCTAACCACTACACCACCAAGCTGCCCTCACTTAATATTAAACATACGAAAACACTGTTTTCGACGGCTCGCAGCCTAACTTCAGGGTAGGCCTATAATGTATAATTTCATAATTGCCAACTTACAATATTTTTCATGGCACTCTAGAGGTTAATAAAACAAAACCTCTAGAGTGCCATGAAAAATATTGTAAGTTGGCAATTCTAAACATACGATATTATTCTTCACGTTGAAATATAAATATTTGCTTAATTCGAAAAAAATGTGTTTTTATTGAAAATAAAATCTGGCCCTCTTGTTGAGACACCCTTTATAATATTTTCTAATTAACTTGCTTTTATTATAACCTAACCTAGACAACAATCTTTAAATAACATAACGTAGGTTTAAAGGCATTTATAATAAATCGACATGATTCATTAATATCAATATACGGGGTATACAGGGTGGTCTAATTTCGATGTTGCTTATGGGCATCTCGGTAAAAATATAAGAGTTAGAAGAAAACCGATGGCGCATCTGCGATTTCTTTTTTTGAGACTAGGATAATGCCAAAAACAAAAATGTAACATCTTGTTTTTTTCAGAAGTTATAGGGCAAAATATGGTATTCTTGATTTTTAACTTTAATTAATATCTTGCGTAATTTGTAAGATAGACAAAAACTATAAATACCTTCTTAAGACACTTTTTTAAGTAGAATCCAGTGGCGTAGGCATTTTTTTATTTTATGCACACATTTTCAAGTTATGATCAAATTATTATTTTTTTAAATGTAAATCATAGTTGGCTTTGACACAGTTGAAAAGAGTGTTTTTCATTGATTTCAAAAATATATACTTTTGTGCATTTATCTTAGAAAACAATGGTATTATAGAATAGAAACTAGCTTTTAATCTGCTAAATAATATAATACTGAAGACAATAGCTGTTTTTGATCATTTGCATGCTCAATTTTAATTAATTATTCCATTGCAACAGCAAAGAGTTCTGTTGTTCCAACAAGATTGGAAAATAAAACTATGTTCTGCCTAATAAAATAAAACATTTATTACTCAAAAAAGAATTATTATTATTAAAACACCCCTAGTTTATAATGTTTATCATAATTAATGCATGCTTAGTGCAAATGATCAAAAATGGTTATTGTCTTCCGTATTATATTATTTGGCAGATTAAAAGCAAGTCTCTACTCTACAGTAACACTGTTTTTTTAACATAAATTCACAAAAATGTATATTTTCGAAATCAGTGAAAAACACTCTTATCAACTATATTGAAGTCAACTATGATTTACATTTAAAAAAATAATAATTTGGTTATAACTCGAAAATGTGTGCATACAATAAAAAAATGCCTACGCCACTGGATCCTACTCAAAAAAGTGCCTTAAGAAGGTATTTATAGATTTTGTCTATCTTACAAATTACGCAAGGTATTAATTAAAGTTAAAAATCAAGAAAACCCGATTTTGCCCTATAACTTCTGAAAGAAACAAGATGGTGCATTTTTGTTTACGGCATTATCCTAGTCTCAAAAAAAGAGATCGCGACTTCGCCATCGGATTTTTTGTAACTCATATATTTACCGAGATGCCCATAAGCAACATCGAAATTAGACCACCCTGTACAAAAAGTAATGTAACACCTCTATATCTCGGTTTGTGAAAAGTTTAGAAAAAAATGCTTTTAATAAAACTTATAGCTAATAATTCAAGCTACTAATTTACTATATGTTTTAATATACAGGGTGATTCATTTTCATGATGCATAACAAACTTACCTTTTTTTAAATTAAACACTCTATACAGAGAGTTTTATGTAACACCGAACATTTTCATAATGAGAATTGTTCGTTTAAGTATACATTAGCATACGTTGTACATTTGCCGACGTTCGGATTATAAAATGAATGTAATTTGAAGCTTTAAACAGGTGTTTTCCACTCCCAGGCTAAGCATGAAGTAAAATTTCGAGTTTAGAAAAGCCCGAAAATTTGGTTTGGTCGCGAGCGCGGAGCGGCCAAACCAAATTTTCAGGCTTTTCTAAACTCGAAATTTTACTCCATGCGCCACCGGTACAAAACAATGATTGTGTTTTAAACTCTAACTAAAGTTCCTTAGATTATATTACACTACTAACTGCAAGGTTACGTTAGATAGCAACTGGTATTAACGTAACTTACAGTTTAACTTGATCTATAAAAAGCTAAACTATAAGTATGATATTAAATTCTACAAACCTGGCAACCCTAGACATGTTTTTTTAGGTATATATTTTTGAGAAGCTACAAAACCGCGAGACCGCTGGCTTCTGTCAGGTAAGCTAACATTAAATCCGCTACTGATTATTGTTAATTATATTTTTATACATTGAACTTAAACGTTGTTAAGTTGAGTTAGAAAACCATTAATAATTTCTTCAGTCATAAACTAAAAAATGGTGATGTGTCCATCATAGTACTTTCCCCCGTAAATTGCGTATTAAATCACTTTTAAAATATTTGTAGCATTATTATTTTCAAAATGTCTTCAACTTTTTGATAACTACAACTTTTATTTGAAACATTTTTCAATTGTATCAACACATAGACTGAGACAAACCAATGACTAGATAAAAAAACATTATTTATTAATTATCTCAAAAACTAAGAGTGCTATGACAAAAAGTGAAGACACAAAAAATCTTTAGTTTTTTATTTCCTACAACTTTTATTTGAAACATTTTTCAATTGTATCGACACATACACTGTCACACACCAATAACTAGATAAAACACACAACTTTTGAAATATCTCAAAAACTAAGAGTGCTATGACAAAAAGTAAATGAACAATACATCTTCATTTTGTTATTATCTACAACTTTTATTTGAAAGAATTTTTTGTTTGATGAACATTTATTGAAAAAATCTGAAAAAACTGAAAAACGCTACGAGTAAAGTACCACTTTCGGTTTTCCGATTTTTACCAAAAGCTTTTCAGTTCTTCCGATTGTATCAAAAAGCTTAAGTTTCAAGTTTCATCTCGATATCTTTAGCGGTTTTTGCGGTACAGCGCACACAGACACACAGACAGACAGACATTTTTCAAAAATGTTCTTATTCGACTCAGGGGACCTCAAAACGGATATTTCCGCTAAAATTTTTGATTCGAAAATTTTCACGAAAACAATACTTTCCCTTTGTATTACATACGGGGGAAAGTAAAAATACAGCAGCCAAAAACGGGTTTAAATTTTAAATCTAGTATAATTGGCTTTGATAAAAAAAATACCTTAAATGCAATCAATCAATGTTCTTACATTTTATATATTTATTATATTGTTCATATTTATGTCTACTATAAATATTCTTTATTCAATAATTAATTTCATATTCGTTGTTTTAATTTACATTTTTTTAATGTATCTAGATTTAATTCGCCACAGTTGCTTCAGTGGCCTGTGCTTCAGTTTGAGTTTCAGAAGAAGCGTCCTTCATGTTATCCTTGATCCACTTCAGGTAGGCGCGAAGTCTTGTAAACACATCTGGTTTACCCTTTGCGCATGGTATTCCCCAAGAAACCACACCTACTTGGTAATGTTTTTCTTCGTCAACTAATGGACCACCAGAATCTCCCTAAAATACAACAATTATAAAATTATCAGCGACGGCTCGCAGCCTAGCTTCGGGGTAGGCCACAGCGCCAAGGCATACAACATTTGAGGTTAGGATCGCGCTTTATAAATACAAGGAATTGCACAACAAAGTCACCATTCAATAACGGATACATATTACCTTGGGTCTCTGGCCTACCCTGAAGTTAGGCTCAGAGCCGCTGCTAAAAATTAACCATAAAATTTACTACATCAATTCATCTAAGAATCAATTTATGACTCGAGATTAAATATAAAATCAAGTTGCATTTGCTATGATTCTACAAGTCTAAACTCAACCACTCAAAGTAGTGATTTTTGTGCATATGAAGAAACAAAAACGTCGGAGTTTTTCGTATGAATAATAGCAAATACTAATTTCTCCTCTGTTATGTTAACCTAACAAATTTAGAAACAGCCATGTGACTGTTAGCAGTTAACATAACATAAGGAAAAATAGTATTTACTAATATTTATACAAACAAGTAATTCTGGTTTATAAAAATTGCTGAAGCAATAAAATAGCATATTACGTAACGAGAGTGGTATGCAGCATATTGCATATGAGCGAACATGTTGCGCACGGACCGCGCAGCGGCGAGTGCAGTATTTCGCGAGTATGTAATTGCCATACCACTCGAGAAACGTACGATACTTTACCTATGCCCTAACAAAACAAACAATGAGCATGAAAGAACAACTTATTTATTGTAATAATTTTTAATAGTACCATGACAATGATGAAAACTAAATTACTACTTGATCAATATACAAGGAATAAAGCTGTCCATTTTCAGATATTCGTTGTTTTTTAAAAAGAGTTCAATCCAAAGCTTTAAACGAGTGTTTTCCACTCCCAGACTAAGCATGAAGTAAAATTTCGAGTTTAGAAAAGCCCCGTGAAAATTTGTCGAGGGTCGCGCAGCGACCCTCGACAAATTTTCTGGGCTTTTCTAAACTCGAAATTTTACTTCATGCGCCACGCGTATAAAACACTGATTTCAATTGAGGTTCAAATATACATAGAGTTCACAATATTTTAGTGTTTTATACGCGTGGCGCATGAACTAAAATTTCGAGTTTAGAAAAGCCCATAAAATTTGTCTCGGGTCGCTGCGCGACCCTCGACAAATTTTCACGGGGCTTTTCTTAACTCGAAATTTTACTTCATGCTTAGTCTGGGAGTGGAAAACACCCGTTTAAATCCGTTACTGATTATTGTTAATTGTATTTTTATACATTGAACTTAAACGTTGTTAAGTTGAGTTAGAAAACCATTAATTTCTTCAGTCATAAACTAAAAAAATACAGCAGCCAAAAATTGTTTCAATTTAAAGCTTTAAACGAGTGTTTTCCACTCCCAGACTAAGCATGAAGTAAAATTTCGAGTTTAGAAAAGCCCCGTGAAAATTTGTCGAGGGTCGCGCAGCGACCCGAGACAAATTTTCGGGGCTTTTCTAAACTCGAAATTTTACTTCATGCGCCACGCGTATAAAACACTGATTTCAATTGAGGTTCAAATATATATAGAGTTCACAATATTTTAGTGTTTTATACGCGTGGCGCATGAAGTAAAATTTCGAGTTTAGAAAAGCCCAGAAAATTTGTCTCGGGTCGCTGCGCGACCCTCGACAAATTTTCACGGGGCTTTTCAAAACTCGAAATTTTACTTCATGCTTAGTCTGGGAGTGGAAAACACCCGATTAAATCCGTTACTGATTATTGTTAATTGTATTTTTATACATTGAACTTAAACGTTGTTAAGTTGAGTTAGAAAACCATTAATTTCTTCAGTCATATACTAAAAAAATACAGCAGCCAAAAATTGTTTCAATTTAAAGCTTTAAACGAGTGTTTTCCACTCCCAGACTAAGCATGAAGTAAAATTTCGAGTTTAGAAAAGCCCCATGAACATTTGTCGAGGGTCGAGACAAATTTTCGGGGCTTTTCTAAACTCGAAATTTTACTTTATGCGCCACGCGTATAAATCACTGATTTCAATTGAGGTTCAAATATACATAGATTTAACAATATTTTAGTGTTTTATACGCGTGGCGCATGAAGTAAAATTTCGAGTTTAGAAAAGCCCAGAAAATTTGTCTCGGGTCGCTGCGCGACCCTCGACAAATTTTCACGGGGCTTTTCTAAACTCGAAATTTTACTTCATGCTTAGCCTGGGAGTGGAAAACAGTCGTTTTAAGCTTCAAATTGAATTCTTTAAAAAAACAACGAATAACTAAAGATTTATAGAAAATAAGCTGAGTTTGGAATAAGTATACTTTAAAGAAAAACTCCCTGTACATCAAAGAAATGTCATTTGGTTGTACGGTAAGCAATCAGCTGTTCAGCTGTCAGCACGTAATGTACTTGTCAAAGCTATTACGTGCATGTGTACGTAATGTCAATCATACTTGTCAAGATAACAGTGTGGTATGATGCGGTTACTAGATAGGGCGTAGGTAAAACAATTATTTACGTTTCGTATTCTCTAAGCTTATGTTATGTTTGCTCCTGCGATACTTTTTATTCTTACCTTGCAAGCTCCTTGCCCTTCTTGAGTAAAGGTGCAAATGTTGTTTCTGGTAATTGGAGAAGGAATTCCAAAATGTTCCATAATGCACTTTAACTGCGTGATGGATTGCAAGTAGGCATATTGTAGCCTGTCGGGGATTTGAGTATTGTTCTTTATTGCTGGATACTATAAAATTTTCCAAATGTACAAATTAATATACACTTTTATTCAATAAAGAAGCGTACATCTGATGAACCCGATTTTGCTAATGTGATTTATTTTTTAACTGTACCAGGTTATCAAATTTGAAACCTTTACCATAGCAACCAGTTGAATTATAATCCACATTTATAATGTAAAACAGAAAGTGTATGCTTTTTTATTGAATAGAACTGTACTTTATCTGCTTAAAACTAAAATTGTATACATAAAGAAAGTACAATATTTCTATTGAATATCTTAACAAACACTCATTTACTTTAACCATTCCCCATCCACTCAAAGTCAAATTCGTTCCAACTTTTGTATCCTCGGTAGGCAAATCAATAGCCTTCACATTTCGCCCGAACTGGATGGGCGTTTTCAACTTGAGTAAGGCAATATCATTTAAAAGAAACATCGACGAGTATCCGCTATGCCCAATTATGCTTTCAATTTCGTATCTGTCACCTCCTGACGACAAAGAAATGCTTCCGGTTACCACGGACAAATTATCCGGTTTTTGCCTGTTACAATAAAACTTGATATTATTAAATGTTTGTTTAAACATAGAATTAGACTAATTTTCATACCCGTCAATGCAATGAGCCGCTGTTAAGATGTAGTATTTGTTCAAAATTGATCCCCCGCAAAAATGGTATTTTTCGTACATTCTTAGAGAGACTTGATAGGGGAATCGGCCTTCAGCAGCATCAAAACCACCAACAATTCTATTTTTAGAAGCATCTACGAAGAAGATTGGTTGATTAATATTAATATTGAAAATTGATGAATCTATCTTTGACCCCTCCTCTATACATCCGTATTCTTGTACGAACATTTGGTTTTATGAAAATTAATCCCATTTATAAATGTCAAAATGGTGTTATTTTGCCAATATTTATTTTATTTACATAAACAGCGCTTTGGGCCTCGGTGGCCGAGTGGGTAGAGACCCTGCCCACTGAATTCGAATCCCGTCCGATGAAATAATTTATGAATAATTAATTATTCCATCCGGGTCCATGGATGTAGTATGAATGAGTTTGTGTTGTTTCAGGAGTAAATGGTTATTTATCGAAAAGTTGGAATTGGTTGAAATACATTAAAGTGTTAAATTCCAAATATATGTTAATATAGATATTATAAATCAACGTTAGTGGCTGAATGGTAAAACCTATGCCAAACAAAACCAAAAAAAAAAAAACAGCGCTTTCTTAAACAGCGTTTAAAACATTAAATAACAAAAACATGTTTTATGTATTTCATTGAATAAAGTTATTCGAGGTACCAACCAAAGGTAAAGGAATGAGGTTTAAGGGGCTTCCCCCGAAATCCACCCCTGTTGTGAGCAAAACACGGAAAACATCGATTTCCTACAAATCTGCACATGAAAAAAATGTAGTTTATTTATTTATTTATTTATTTATTAACGGAATCTCCATTTTATTACATAAGTACATATACATATTGTAATATATGATAAAAATAACAAAAAACATAAAAATCATATAAAGAATTACATTGAATTATAACCGACTAAGGCTACTGAACAAAAATAACAAAAACCATATAAAGAGTTACAATGATTACAGCCAACAAATTATTACTGAACTAGAGATCTAACAGTCAATGACATTGGATAGCCTAATACGACGTAATTGGACCTTAGTTGAGTGGATTTTGAACAAAAAAGTTCTGTAGCACATTTGTGAAATAAACTGTTCTCTCAGAAATAACGGTTCAAGTGGTCGGTCATTTTAAATTTCATTTGTGACATTTGTGCAAACGGTTAACAAGTCAACGTTAGAAATTCGATAACTTTTGATCTCAGTGTCCCACTGGAAAATATAAGAATGAATTTTAGAGACGAAAAGTTCAGCTTTCTTGAAGAATAATTATATTTTTTCATTAATGAAGTCAGATTCTACAAATCTGTTAACCAACTGCGAGATTATGGCGGTCTTTTACGATTTTCCACATATTAATAAAAATGTATCAGTCCCATTGAAAAATCCTTATAAAATATAATTTCTGACAGTATAAACTTCAATACCTGTACCATAAACATTCGATTTCAAGTTTCGGGAAAAATTATGAGAAGTTCGAATTATCCCTGGAAAACGCAGAATTTTAACTTCCATATTAAAAATTATCTCACGTCATCGAAAATGCTTCCACAAAAAAAAACTGGTTAGATATTGAAGCTTAAGGTTTCAATTTTATGACCGGATATTTAAAAAGTCGAAAAAATAAGTGTTAAATTGTTATTTGGAAAGAGAAGATAAAAAAGGTTTAAATTCCGCGTTTCCCAGGGATTATTCAAACTACTCATATTTTTTCGCGAAATTCGAAATTAAATGTTTATGGTACAGGTATTAAAGTTTATACCGTCAGAATTAATATTTCATGTGGATTTTTCAACAGGACTAATACATTTTGTTAATATGTGAAAAATCGTTAAAAAACCTCGAAAACCTCCTAGCGTTCATATAATTAACAGATTTGTAGAATCAGACTTCATCTATGGTGAAATGTAATTATTCTACAAGAAAACTGAACCCTTTTCCTTTAAAATACACTTTTATTTTTACCACTGAGACACTGCGATCAAAAGCAGCGCGAGCACGAGAGGTCCACTGGTGGTTTTTGGACCAAAATTGAAAACTGAAAGTTTGAAAAAATGACTTATGGCATTCTATTAAGGACATTTTAAAACTCTTACAACTAAAGTTATAGATTTTTTGATAAATTTCATGAGACACAATTCACTCTCAAAGTTAGAACATTTTTGAAAGAGAAATTAAATTAGCGTTGTGTCAAAAAATGAGTACGATTAAAAAACTAAGCTAAAAGTTGTACATTTTTGAAAATGATGTTAATTACGCTCACCAATTATGTGTTTGCATTGACTGGCGCTGATAGAAAAAAAAGCAATTATTTTTGAAGTCGGATCAATAAAAACAAGATTTCTACACAGGGTTATAGAGGAGACATTGGTTGATTTTTTGCAGGTACTATTTTTTTAAATTTATTTCGGCCTAACTAAAGTTATAATTTAGCCGTGAAAATTATCCGTTTGCAATTCTCAAAGCGTTACTTATTATTTAAATTAATCAAACTATATGTCATTTATATTTGTATATAATGTTTTGATGTATCAAAAAATTGTGAAGATAGAAGGTGTTATCGTAAAGTTGCGATTTATTTTAAGATAACGCTAATTTCAGAAATGTTCCAACTTTAAGGGCGATTATGCCTCATAGAGTTTATCAAAAAATCAGAAACTTTAGTTTTATGAGTTTTTAAATGTCCTTAATAGAATGCCATAAATCCTGGGTCTCCAAACTATCTTCTTCGCGGGCCACAAATACAATTCTACATAATAAAGTCGGCCAAGATCCGATTAATTTTATAAAATTATGAAAAATTTAAGAAACAATTGTTACAATATTTCAAAATATGACATTTACAAAAAAAATTACAAACAATCGCGGGTCGGATTCATGCAAGTCGCGGGCCGTAGTTTGGAGACCACTGCCATAAATGAAATGTCCTTAATTGAATGCCATAAGTCATTTTTTTTTTAATTTTCAGTTTTAAATTTTGCCCCACCAGTAAACCTCGCGAACTCACGCTAACACTATGCGTTGCACAGTGGTCCCGATTCCAGAAAAGCTGGCCATAATATAAGGACTTGAGGCGATTTTTCTGAAATTGCAAATATCGAAGTTTTTGAGCATGTTGATTCAGAATCTGATTTTGAAATATCAAAAAACAAAATGACGGACCATATATGACGAACAAAAAAATAATTATGTTTCTTTTTTTATAAAAAAAAAAAAAAAAAACAGTACGCCCGTGTTTTTTGAGCATGCTAATTCAGAATCCGGCTAACCAAATATGACGGACAAAAAAAATATGATTTTTGTTTCATAAAAAACAGTAAATCCGTGATTTTTTAAAATAATTTGTTTTGAATTCGGCCATCCACCTGAAATTGTTTTTATTTTAATTAATTTTTATTTATTAAAATTTTAAAATAATGGCTAACCAAATATGACGGACAAAAAAAATATGATTTTTGGTTCATAAAAAACAGTAAATCCGTGTTTTTATTTTTCAAATAATTTGTTTTGAATTCGGTCATCCACCTGAAATTGTTTTTATTTTAATTAATTTTTATTTATTTTACCCTGTATGTATAGATTATTGTGTTAAAAGAATAAAGAGAAATTCGAATCGGTTAAATTTGAAACCGGCCCGCGGCCGTGTTGGTATGTTAGATTTCCATGAAACTTTTTTGAATTTTTGACTATACTCTGTACAATACACAATAACAAATGTATTCTTGCCGAAAAGATCTTTATAATTATTGAGAGGGGTCGGGGAATTTGGCCTACGCCTCGGGCGACTGAAACCCACGCTACGCCACTGCTATAATGACAGTTGACATTAAGTCGGCGCAAGCCGACATTTAGTCCATCGTGGCAACTTGACATAAGTCGGCGTAAGCCGACTTTTGGATTATGCCAGATGACATGCAAGTCGGCGCCAGCCGAAATTTGGGCTACAATAACAGTTGACACAAGTCGGCGGCAGCCGACATTTAAACTATTCTGACAGTTAACATAAGTCGGCACAAGCCGACATTCAACTAATCGTTCCGAGTTTTAATTGAACTATAATGAGATCGCCATGTTTTTTTTTTTTCTTTGTGACAGTTACGATACACATTTTAACACTTGTAACACATTTTAATGTAACGAGTATTTTCCACTCCCAGACTAAGCATGAAGTAAAATTTCGAGTTTAGAAAAGCCCCGCGTAGAAAATTTGTCGAGGGTCGCGCAGCGACCCGAGACAAATTTTCACGGGGCTTTTCTAAACTCGAAATTTTACTTCATGCGCCAAGCGTATAAACCACTGATTTACAGTAAAGTTAAAAATATATAACGCTTAGATGTGATGGTGATCAATGTTTACCGTCAGAATTAATATTCCATATGGATTTTTTCAACAAGACTAATACATTTTGTTAATATGTGAAAAATCGTTAAAAAAACCTCGAAAACCTCCTAGCGTTCATATAATTAACAGATTTGTAGAATCAGACTTCATCTATGGTGAAATGTAATTATTCTACAAGAAAACTGAACCCCTTTCCTTCCTTCCTTTTTTTTCTTTGTGACAGTTACGATACACATTTTAACACTTGTGACACATTTTAAAGTAACGAATGTTTTCCACTCCCAGACTAAGCATGAAGTAAAATTTCGAGTTTAGAAAAGCCCCGCGTAGAAAATTTTCACGGGGCTTTTCTAAACTCGAAATTTTACTTCATGCGCCAAGCGTATAAACCACTGATTTACAGTAAAGTTAAAAATATATAACGCTTAGATGTGATGGTGATCAATATTTACCGAGATGTAGCGAAGACATTTCTCATTTGTAAATAGTTTTGGAATAATAATAATAACAGTAGAATAAATTTATTTAAGCAACTAACCAGATAGGATCCTTAATAAAAAAGCTGGACTGCAAACGAAATAGCACCTAATGGCAGCTAATTTGTTGCTGTTTATTTTTACAATAGCATTACAAAAAAGGTGGCGTTAAGCTTTTGACCGAACACGGCAGAACAAATAACTTTTTCCTTGTTTAAAATAATATTTTTATTATTTTTCATGCAGATTTTCATTGGCAAAGATTGTTAATTATCAAAATAATAAATTATTTCGACAATTTTTATTATGCAGTCAATAATTCTACTTACTTTAGGAAAATGAATCGATTCACAGATCTCAATTCCGTTAACCACACGATTATCAATCCGCGAATACAAAACTCGTAAAAATCCCGGAATTGTGCTCGCCAGATGTGCACCGCTCCAGGGTTACTCTAGAAATTGGCACTACGGTTAGGTGTAAGATATAAACGGTAACTGCATAGAAAATTTAATAGAGCTAATACTAATCTATCGAAATAGTAACGTCAAAATCCAGAGATAGTAATTTTACTTTTTTACTTTTGGCCAGCTTTTCGGGATTTTGATCTATTGTGCGTCGGCTTGTTATACTTTTGCTCAAATGTGTTGTTTCTAAGAGAGCAGGTAATTTTACAAAAAGAGTACCAATGCACTTTTTTGTTTGGAACATTTTTTTTTATTTTTCATGTGCAGATTTGTGGAAAATCGAAGTTTTCCGTTTTTTACCCCCTACGGGAGTGGGTTTCGGGGGAAGCTCGGGGGTATTCGGGAATAATTAATTTTGTATATTTAGAAAATTTCTAATACGAACTAAAATATAATATTTCTGGCAAAAATAATATGTATTTTTTTTAAAAGAATGGGATACAATTTTGCTATTTTAGGTTTATTAATTTAATTTCAACGACCCTTCCACCTAAGTGCAAGTCCTGCGGGGAAACGACACACGGAGCATGGTCAACCAAGTGCCCGAATAGGCCTCTTCAACCCATTCAAGGCACCCCGAATGTGAAAATACAGTCGGCTAATAAAAAATCATCAGCTATCGACCCGTCCCTTACGAAAAATTCACGCATACATTCATCACTAACATTACATGACTATATCATTGACACATACACTACAAAAATTAACTCACCCTCAAACGTAGACAGAGAAGCCCTTTTAAAAAAACTCAAAGCCAGATTTATGGACTCATTCAGAATTGACACACATGTAAATTTCTCGGGGAACAAAATGTTTATCGTCATGTTCGACATGGATGCACCAAATCATATCATAACAAACAGCATCTCCTTAACCATTTCCTAACTAATAATCCTATTCACGTAAGCATTTTGGTTGAAACGAAATCCACTAAACCCTTTTCCTTTTCTAACTGGTCTACTATCCAAATCCCTGCATCCACCCCTAACCAAAACCAACGAGGTGGCTCAATAGTTGCAACAAAACCAGAAATTAAATTGGGTAAAGCAAACCCTCCCAAAATAAACAATATTTTAAATGAATGTCTCCATTGCACTATTGATCTGCCCTGCTTCCCCCCCATATTTTCCTAGTATATATCCACCCCACTTCTCCCATCGAAGATTCCATATTTACCAAGGCATCCTTATTCGATAATGTCATCATAATCGGGGATTTTAACATTAACAAAGCAAAATCTAAACATCTCTCCTCCTTTATTTCAAACTCAAATTTTGTACGTATTAAAACCCATCCTACATTCCTAATGCCAAATAATACCGACACAACTCCTGATATCCTGCTATGTACAAGTAATATACAACACTTAATTCAATTCAATTCTCTCTTAGCAAAGATCCCCCCGCTTCCACTCCCCCCACATTTATTTATAGACATAAAGACTGTGACATTGACAAAGTGACAAGAGAAATTACAAACTTTATACAATCCCATCAACAAATAAACCAAACATCCATTTCCCTATTTCTAGCAAAACTATCAAATAGTATACACAAACATACACCAATTTATTCTAAAAAACCCTACAAATATCCCCTCCCAAAATTCATTTTACGACTAATCAAGTACAAAAAACAGATTTACAGGGACATCCGACTAACAGACGACTTTAATCTGAAACAAACATTTAACAAATTAAATAGAGACATACAGAGACTAATCAAAGAATACAAGACTGACATGTGGATAAATACGTGCAAGAACATTAACGAAAAACAGGGTAAAGAATACTGGAATGCGATTAAGAAATTAACCAAGTACTGAAAGACTGATTTCCTCCAGAAAATAAAACATCCCATAACACATGACATCATCACTGACCAACAACAAATTGCTGATACTTTTGCGGACTTCTTTGAAAAATCTTACAAAATGACTAATGACGACTCATATGACAACGACTTTCTAAATGACGTAAACGACTGGTATGTGTCCCTGAAACAAGCTCCCGAACCCCGCACCCACAACGACGAAATAAAGGAGGAGCAATATTACGCATCACTCCACAAAGGTAAAAATACAGCATGACAATATCTCCCGTATAGTGATAAAATCCCTCCCAGAAAATATACACTCTTACATCTTAAAAATCTTTAATTATGTATTTCAGACACGAGAATTGCCACAGGAGTGGAAGCAGGGGACTATTATCTGTATCCCTAAACCCGAAAATGACCCTCTTTCACCTTCTAGTTATCGTCCAATTACACTGCTTCCGGTCCTTGGCAAGATGTTTGAGGACATAATTAAAGATAAAATCCTGGACCATGTTTCAAACCTTATTCCCCCATACCAATTTGGATTTATCAAACACCGATCCACCTCGCTTCCCCTGTCCATCCTAACTTCAAACTGCCAGACAGCACACCTCGAAGGAAAAAAAACCGCCGTTCTTTTTTTAGATATTAAAAAGGCTTTCGACTCGATATGGCATCGAGGTGTGCTGTTTAAATGTCACTCACTAAATTTGCCTCACCACCTTCTGTATTTAATTGACAGCTTCCTTTTGCACAGATCCATGAACATCAAAATCCGCAACACCCTCTCAAGATCCTTTACCCCCGAACAAGGGGTTCCCCAAGGCTCACCTCTTTCACCTCTTCTATACAACCTATTTGTCCTAGATATGTATAATCCAGACCCAAAATTCCTTAACCCTACCGCGTACCCTCTGCTATACGCAGACGACACAGCCCTTATTACACACGCGCCCACGTTTGAAAAAGCATTAACCACCCTTCAAGACCTTATCGGCACTATTCAAACGTGGTTCGCAAAATGGAGAATTTCTATTAACCCTAACAAATCCAAACTCCTTCTCCCTTTCCACCGCCCAAACAATTCGCCATTTTCAATTTCCCTATTTAATAACCTAATTCCACCTTCCCCTACCTGCAAATACCTAGGCGTGTTTTTCGACCCCAAATTTACTTTTAAAACCCATGCCCTAACCCTTAAAGACAAAATCAAGAGGAGATCGCGTCACTTCAGATCTCTTACATATAAAAACCAAGGAATCTCGACCAACACCGCGGTCCATATTTATAAAATGATTTCTCGCCCTCTTCTTGACTATGCAGCCATCCTTTTCCTCAATCCACGTCCATCTGTGCTAAAACACATTCAGGTTGGTGAACGTTCAGCCCTACGTTCATTGACTAAGATGAGACACCCCAACAATCCCTTACACAACCCTTCGAATACTCTCCTCTACGAAAAAACAAAAATAATTCCCATTGAACAACGCCTAATTTACTTTGCCGAAAAATTCGCAACCAACCCATATAATATAGAGACCTTACTCCATATGTGCCTGCCACGTAATCCTGACATCCTTCCTAAATTCAAAAACCCAGCCACCACCATATTTCAATTCATCTCATCATTTCATCAGGACACTAACTGACGTACCTACTGACAATTTCATGACAATTGACAATTTTGGCGGAAAGACCACGGGTCGATAGCCTATTGGCAACAGGATCAGCACTCATACATAATAAAATAAAATAATTAGTTAATTATACATGTTATGTAATACCTACTGTTGTCAATAAAGATTGTTTGTTTTAATTTAATTTCAAATATCCTATTTCGTTAAAATGTTAACAAAAAAGTACTATAAAATACCTGTATATAGTACGCCACTGAAAAATTTAGAAGACTTTTTCTCAAAACTATTTATTAATTATTTATTTACTATTACGATTCTAATTACTCTATATAACCATAACAATATTTAAATTTGAATTATAGGCACTTGGTTTGTTTCACGAATTTCTTTATTATCCAACTAGTTCCGACTCATCGTCATTCGCAAGGTATAATGTACAATATTTACTTACAGACATTGTGATTAACTAACAATACACACGCGCCGAGCACAAACTGAAAGAAATTCATATTCGTAATTGAAATAATTTCCATAGAATATTTGGTCGTCTTTTATACCTGCCAAATATCAACTAAATTAGCATTTTCGAAAGATTGTGAGCCAAATTAAAAGCACTTATCGTGACCATATAACCATAACAATATTTAAATTTGAATTAAAGGCACTTGGTTTGTTTCACGAATTCCTTTATTATGCAACTAGTTTCGACTTATCGTCATTCGCAAGGTATAATGTACAATATTTACTTACAGACATTGTGATTAACTAACAATACACACGCGCCGAGCACAAACTGAAAGAAATTCATATTCGTAATTGAAATAATTTCCACAGAATATTTGGTCGTCTTTTATACCTGCCAAATATCAATTAAATTAGCATTTTCGAAAGATTGTGAGCCAAATTAAAAGCACTTATCGTGACGAAAACTAAGCCTCAAAGTTGTGCTATCTGTTTCCTGCACTAATTACACTTCCGTTTTTATTCCATTTGGTATTTTATTCGATAGTTTTTAAGTCAATATACATACAATTAAATTGAATATTTATAGTTGATTGTAAGCAACATACAAGGTATTTTTTTTATTTGTGAAGGATTCGTTGTTTTTGAAACCGTTCAATTTGAAGCTTGTAACAAGTATATCTAATCCTTGATTAAGGATAAGGTAAAATTTCGAGTTTAGTGAAGCCTGAACCAAAATTTCAACTTTTTCTAAGCTGTGAATGTTACTTCAGGCTCCACGCATATAAATCACTGCTTCTAAATCAATATACTAAAGCAGTACATTTTGAACTTCGCTTGAATTCAGTGTTTTACAATTTCTAAAGTAGATGAAGCACAGCTTGTATGCATTATAGCATCCCTTCCAAATAAACTCACAGCGGGTGATGACAAAGTACCAAGTTTTCTACTCAAAGATTGATGTTAAGGGTTTGGCTAAAACATATCTGCATGTCTTAGCCAAACCCTTAACATCAATTATTAATCATTCAATATCTACAAGTGAAATTCCCAACCGTTGGAAACGCACACTATTATGCCCAATCTTTAAGAAAGGCAACGCCTCGCCAATAAGCAATTATCGTCCCATCGCAATCCTATCGAACTTCGCCAAGGTATTGGAAACAGTGCTATATAATAACATTTTTAACAACGTGCGATCCTACATCTCGCCCTCTCAACACGGGTTCATGCCAGGACGGTCGACACTAACAAATCTTGCTACTATTTCGCAGTTCCCCTCTGAAGCTTTAGATGTGCGAGGCCAAGTTAATGTCATATACACCGACTTCTCCCGAGCGTTTGACTCTATCAATCACAAACTGCTGTTAGAGAAACTTTGGTCATTTGGGGCAGTGCCAGCGGTTACTCAGTTTATACAATCCTACCTGCACAACAGATCCTGCTATGTGTACTACAATAGTTTTAAATCTTTTGAATTCTCACCCTCGATTGGTGTCCCACAGGGCTCCAGTGTTGGCCGCCTTCTCTTCAACATTTTTATTAATGATTTGCTGGGGATGCTCACCTGCCCTGTGTTAGCATACGCCGACGACCTCAAAATTTACCAGAGGATCCCATGTCAGAAGGATGTCGATATGCTGCAATCGAATCTAAATATTATATCTAACTGGTGCTCCCGTGCAAATTTAAAACTCAACGTAAACAAATGCAGCGTTATAAACTACAGTCGGAAACGCAATGCTCTCACAAGCACTTACCATACTTCAGGTGATTATCTGTCGGTCGTTGACTGCTTCAAAGACCTAGGAATTACTTTTGACAAGAAACTCACTTTCACGACCCATATTAAAGCTATTCGCTCCGCAGCCTCCAGATCATTAGGTTTTATACTGAGAAACGTTCGTGAATTGCGAAATACTGATGCTGTAAAGTTATTATTATTGATGTTATTGTGGAATGTTTTTATAAAATAGTAGCTAAAGTTATCTCTGCGTTTACCCCAATCAAACGTATAAGACAATCATCATATCCATCATGGTTTACGAATGATCTGATTAGGCTCATTCATGATAAAAAAAAAATGCTCATAAAAGATATAAATGCAATCAAACTTCTGACAATTATCGTCAATTTAAACAACTGCGAAATGCTTGTAATCATCTAAAAACTAATGTATTTAATAAACTCATTGAATCAGTCAATTCCAATATCTCAAACAACCCGAAGCAGTTCTGGAATTTTGTAAGGGCCACAAATCGCGATTCGTGTTACCCAGAGGTAATGCACTACAATAATGAAACTAGCAGTGGTGGTTCGGAGTGCGTAAATCTTTTTGCGAATTTCTTTTCATCAGTTTACAATTATGATGCAACGTCAAACATACCTATCCAGCATTTTGACAAAGAGGTGATTGATGTTCCCAACATATGGAAAAGAAGTTATGTAACACCTATTTTCAAATCAGGCAGTAGAGACAATATTTGTAATTACAGAGGTATCACAATACAATCTTGTATACCCAAGATTTTAGATAAACTTATATCATCAAAACTGAAATGGATGACTAGACATGTATTAATTGATGAACAACATGGTTTTCGTAGAGGCCGATCTACCACTTCTAATTTATTGTGTTTTCAGGATTATATTACCAACTCTATGGAAAACAGGTGTTCAGTTAACACGGTGTATTTAGACTTTTCTAAAGCTTTTGATAAGGTATCACATAATATTTTATTATCAAAATGAAGTGCACCAAGATTCAATCAATCAGTCATCTCATGGTTTCAGAGCTTTTTACAAATCCGTTTACAATGTGTCAAAATAAAAAACCATACCTTTTGCGTTCCTTCTGGGGTACCCCAGGGATCGCACTGTGGTCCTTTATTATTCCTTATTTTTATTAATGACATCTCTTTATCAATTAAATACTCAATTATTTTGTTATTTGCTGATGATCTAAAGTTGTTTAGAGAAATTCACGATATTGGTGATTGTCTTTTACTTCAAAATGATCTTTCCTCCTTAGCTAGCTGGTGCACTTTAAACGGTCTCAGTTTTAATATTGACAAGTGTAAATCTCTAACATTTTCACGTAAGATAGTAACATGCGATTTTAATTACCATATTGATGGCAAAATTGTTTTAAAAGTTAATATAATGAAAGACCTTGGGGTTTGGTTTGCAGCTAAACTCAGTTTCGAACATCATATTAATTTTATATGTAATCGCGCGGCTAAAATGCTAGGGTATTGTCGTTTAAAATTGTATATTTTGCATACGTTCGTTCGCATTTAGAATACGCTTCATGTGTATGGAGTCCGTATCAAAAGATTTATATCAAACGTATTGAAGATGTTCAAAGCAAATTTATTAAATATCTAGCATTTAAGTCGAGACATAATAATGTAAATGTTAGCGTTGATTTTAATATTGATCAACTATGTTGCAGGCGGTACTTTGCTGATATGTCATTACTTTACAAACTATTCAATGGGGCGGGCATCCAATGCCCGGCTCTTCTTTCTCGCATGTGTTTTTCTATAAAATTTGATAATCGCTTATGTCGGAATCCGCCGCTTTTTCGCATACCGTTCCATAACACGAATTATGGTTTCCACACTCCGACTACACGTCTTATGCGTACAGCAAATTCTTTGTTAATTTATCCTGATATTGATATTTTTTGTAATACATTTCCCCAATTTATGAGAATTGTTAAAAGATTACTTTGTTGTCATTAATATTTTCGTTTCTATCTTTAGTATTAAATTGTTATTTTGTAAAATATTTTTATATTCTGTAAAATGGTAAATCCGTAAATAAAAGTTTATTTATTTATTATACTTCGCTTTTGTATCAAGTAAATTGGACTACTGTAGCTTAGTCCGGTATCCAAGTATTAGTCATTCCATTCTACTAGATCGCCTCTATCGGCGATTTTTAAAATGTTTGTCTTACAAACTTGACGGTACTTATCCATCTATTGGAGCGAATCAAGAACATCTACTTGAAAGGCATAACATGATAGCATTATCGACCAGACTAGACCACCACTGCGCCACAATTCTCAGGAAACTAGTACACGGAACAATCGACTGCTCCCAATTACTTTCCGGGATACCCTTCAATGTTCCTCAACAATCAACCAGATTCTCTTCATCATTCCGACTACCCACACCAAGGACATGTGTTCTGCAGCGGTCACCGATCTTCACAATGTGTCGTTGCGCAGAAAAGTCATTTGATGATTTATTTATATAAAATGTAACTTAAATGTTGTTTTTACTCTTAATACTTGTAATTTTCTGTATTTTTTTTTTATTTCTTGTAATACTTAATTTTCTTTGCATTGTACCTTCTATTATATTGTCCTGTAAGTAGGAAATCCTGTTGGACAATAAAGGCTATTATTATTATTATTATACGCCTGGTGCATGAAGTAAAATTACTCTACCAAAACTAAATTTCTAGCCTCTTCTAAACTGGTAATTTTATTTCATGCTTAATTAAGGAGTGGGAGTGGAAACACTCGTTAGAAGCTTTAACTTCAATCATTTTCAAAAATAATAAATGCTTGAACTTTTACAACGGGATGTGTATAATTAAAAGAAAAAATCCCTGTATACCAACCGATACGCTATACATTTAAAGGCAACGGTTGATTTTATAAAACCGTTCAATTAGAAGCTGCTATCGAGGGCTTTTTCTTCTGAGTTAAGCATGAAATAAAATGTTTAGTTTAGAATAACCTGAATATGTTCTGGTTTCTTCTCGAAATTTTAAGTAAGCAATATACCGGGTGTTGACTTGGCGGACGCAACATAGGAAATCGCATGTTAATTTTATATATATATATATATATATATATATATATATATATATATATATATATATATATATATATATATATATATATATATATATATATATATATATATATATATATATATATATATATATATATATATATATATGTAAGCTTTTACATCTCTTATACCCTTCACTCGATTTCGTTGACAAATTCTTTCCATTTCTTCCTATCTCTCGCTATTCTCGTTGCCTGCTGGTAGTTGGTATTGTTCCTGTTGAGTATTTCATTGATAGTTACTTCCCATGTCTTTTGTGGTCTTCCTCTTTTTTCTTTTTCACATCCCCCGTCTTCCATATTACCTTGGTTTGTCTGTCTTCTGGCATTCTTATAAGATGTCCGAACCATGCGAGTTGTCGTTTCTTTATAGCGTTTTGAATGCTATTTACTTCTAAATTAGTCCTTATTTGTTCATTTCAAATTCTATCCAATCTGCTAACTCCTTCTATCTTCCTGAGACATCTCATTTCTGACTGACTGACTTTTATGGCGGATATCTTTTAAAAACTGAACGAATTAAATTTATCATTGCAAGGTAAACGGACAACAGTGTTCCAGGCCTGTAACAAAATAACTGCCTTCAAAAGAAAATTAGATTTTTGGATTATTTGCGTTGGAAAGATAGAAATAGAAAGCTTTACGTCACTCAGTGAGTTTGTTAGCGATAACGACTCAGAAATGTTTCAAGATGATGTATTTGAAGAATTGGTCCAATATCTCACTTCGATGCACGCATCTTTTGAGAAGTATTTTCCCGAAGAACAGAATATAAAAATGAAGCTGAATTCATGGATTCATAATCCTTTTTTACCCAACTTACAAAACCCCGAAAGTATGTCAAACAAGATATATGAATCTCTTTTAGAAATGTCATCAGACACAAGTATGGAGTCAATGTTCAAAACGACGCCTCTCAACGATTTTTGGTGCAGAATCCGTGATGAATATCCAAAGCTTGCCAAAATGGCTCTGAATATTCTTCTCCCGTTCCCAACATATTTGTGCGAAACAGGATTCTCACCTATGCAGCCACGAAAACAAAATACCGCAATAGACTGGGCGCCGAACCTGATATGAGACTTCAACTGTCCTCTATCAAACCTGATGTCAACCAATTGATGAAAAATAAAAAACAGTTTTATACCTCCCATTAGTTACATTTGTTTTCTTTTTAATATCTTATATTATTATACTTGTTATGTAAGTAAGTAACAAGTAACGGTTACATGGTACTTTTATTATGCTTATTAATAAAGAATACACTTTTAAAAGCTATTTTTTTATTGTAGGGTTCCGTCAAGTATTTCGCTTTCCAAAAGGGTTCCGTCACCAAAAAAGATTGAGAACAGCTGGCCTAGAATGAAGCATTAGCACTACCGCGTGTCACCATGTTTAGCTCGATAGAGTGTTATATCGCCAGGATCTCGTATCCGGTCTCGGTACTTGATTGAAAAAGTTTATACACTTTTTAAATAAAGCATTACTGATCTAAGATTCCGGAAATTAAGAAAAGCAGAATAATGTTTCATACGATATAAAATAATCTTTACAATTTATATATTTATTTGAAAGAAACCACGTGATTTTTATAAGCAGAATAATTTTTCATATAATAATTAATGATCTTCAAGCTAGATTATTATTTTGGCAAAACAACGTGTTTCTTTTTTCTCTCTCGTATAAACTCTCGAATTTTAAAATTAATAGAAATATGCGTGTATCAATCTAATTCGAGCCAACTGGGGATTTTCCACGTAGGCCTATAGAAGGCCAATAATTGCTTTCGCTTTTTAATTTGATTCCGCCAGGTTTGTCGAGTTTCGCCCGGGGCTAATCGCAGCTTGGAGCGAAGCACCTGCTCCTTTAGTCGAAGATTGAAAGTCCCGAAAGCTTTGTATGTGCTTTCATTTACTGCATGCACCTGCAAATATTTTTTACTATTACACACTTCTCAAATGTATTCACAAAAATGAGCTTGAATACTATAAAGGATATGTGTACCTGGTGTTGACGCAACATAGGAAATCGCATGTTAATTTTAAAGTATTCATATATGTATAATATTGGCTTCTCTATTTATTTTAGAGACAAAATGTATTTCACTTTTTTGTAGAGGGAATAATTCTAAATTTATGAATATTCACACTTAACACTTTACGTTTCTCTAAGTTAAAATAATTAGGAAAAAGTAATGTGATTTTATAAAAATAATGACATACTATGGAATTGATACAACAATTGCGGATATTCCCTGTTTATTTTAAAGTTCAATTTAAAGCTTTAATCAAGTGTTTTCCACTCCCAGACTAAGCATGGAGTAAAATTTCGAGTTTAGAAAAGTCCCGTGAAAATTTGTCGAGGGTCGCGCAGCGACCCGAGACAAACTTTCTGGGCTTTTCTAAACTCGAAATTTTACTTCATGCGCCACGCGTATAAAACACTATAATATTGTCAAATTTATGTATATTCAAACTTCACTTAAAATCTGTGTTTTGAATAATATAAAGGATATGTGTACCTGGTGTTGACGCAACATAAGAAATCGCATGTTAATTTTAAAGTATTCATATACATATATTATTGGCCTCTCTATTTATTTTAGAGACAAAATGTATTTCACTTTTTTGTAGAGGGAATAATTCTAAATTAATGAATGTTCACACTTAACACTTTACGTTTCTCTAAGTTAAAATAATTAGGAAAAAGTAATGTGATTTTATAAAAATAATGACATACTATGGAATTGATACAACAATTGCGGATATTCCCTGTTTATTTTAAAGTTCAATTTAAAGCTTTAATCAAGTGTTTTCCACTCCCAGACTAAGCATGAAGTAAAATTTCGAGTTTAGAAAAGTCCCGTGAAAATTTGTCGAGGGTTGCGCAGCGACCCGAGACAAATTTTCTGGGCTTTTCTAAACTCGAAATTTTACTTCATGCGCCACGCGTATAAAACACTATAATATTGTCAAATTTATGTATATTCAAACTTCACTTAAAATCTGTGTTTTATACGTGTGGCGCATGAAGTAAAATTTCGAGTTTAGAAAAGCCCAGAAAATTTGTCTCGGGTCGCTGCGCGACCCTCGACAAATTTTCACGGGGCTTTTCTAAACTCGAAAATTTACTTCATGCTTAGTCTGGGAGTAGAAAACACTCGTTTAAAGTTTCAAATTGAACTCTTTTAAAAATCAGCGAATGTTAGAAAATTCACAGCTAAAATAATTAAGAAAAAGTAATGTAATTTTATAAAAATAATGACATACCATGGAATTGATACAACAATTGCGGATATTCCCCATTTTTTTAAAAGTTTAATTTAAAGTGTTTTCCACTCCCAGACTAAGCATGAAATAAAATTTCGAGTTTAAAAAAGCCCCGTGAAAATTTGTCGAGGGTCGCGCAGCGACCCGAGACTAATTTTCTGGGCTTTTCTAAACTCGAAATTTTACTTCATGCGCCACGTGTATAAAACACTACAATATTGTCAAATTTATATATATTCGAACTTCACTTAAAATCTGTGTTTTATACGCGTGGCGCATGAAGTAAAATTTCTGTATAAATATTAGCAAATTATTAGCAGTGCGGAGTGGGTCTGACCTAAAATTTGACTTAAGCAGCGCGGCTGCGCTCCCAACTACAATCCTTAATCCTTAACTTTTATTCTTAACATATAAGTAAACAAAAATGAAGGGTCCATCGTAAAAAATAAAGTTATAGATCTGTAGAAATACTTCAAATCGTGTAAAATCAAATTATGTATAACTTTTTCTGCAGCCGTCCCCAAATTAAACTTTCGGTATGATTTATTAAATCGAAAGTACCACTTTACACAAATCGTACCGAAAGTAGCTATTTCGGGACATTTTTTTCACTTTCGGGACGCTTCTTTTACCTTCGGGACGATTTTGGGTATAGAAATACTCAAAATCGGCCTTGACAATAACATCAACTTTGTATTTAATTATGACAGCGCTTGTCATATAACATTCGTGTGTGTTTGTGCTTCTTCATTCCAAAAAAATGGAAATCAGTAGTAAAAGTGAGGCCGAGATGATTCCACATGAGATTAGTGAATCTGCTAAAGCGGCTAATTATGAATTAGTGCCGGCTAAGTCAAGAGAGAGGTATATCAAAAATGGAGCAATGATAAAAAGGGCATAGTATCAATTCTTTTTAACATACAAAACGGCTGCAGAAAAAAATATTGTACGTAACACGATCCAAAAGTGATTTTACGGGACTTGCAGGATTGACCACACCGACGAGGGCCTTGAACTCCGAAACGCGTATGTGGGTATCCGGTGTCGGAATACTGAACACAAATTCAATTTCAATATTTGTTTCCTGGTTTCACAAGCAGAGTTTTTTGTGGACGAAACAGTGACCTGTATATGCACTTTGTGCATTCTTGTCATTGACGATGCCACTATAGAGCATTAGATGGCGTTAGCTATCGAATTAATATTATTATTATTATTATTATTATATTAGCTTGAAGAGTCAAAAATGTTTAGTATTCCTTAGCACTGAGTCGGGACCACACTGACGAGAACCTAGAAGTCTGAAACGCGTCTGTAGGTTTCCGGTGCCGGAATACTGAACATAAATTGATTTTTTTTTAAATAGAAAAAAATTGGATAATAAATAGGTTAATGCAAAAATATATTAGATTCGGAAGATTCACACTTTATAGAAACTGATAGACATTTCTATTTTTGCTAATTTTGATTTTTATATTGCTGCCCTTTCATTCATTCATTTCTATTTTTGCTCATTTTAATTTTCATTTCGCTTGCCCTTTTAACTTTGGGCAGAATATCGAGTTTTAATACACAGTACAGTGCATAATTTTAGCAGTAGGTACGTACCGAGTAGTCGCCAGGGCCAGGGTTTTCGTTCTCAGTTGTTTGGAAGCGGCCACACATCGGGAAACTGTATGATTTCCCCTCAATTTTCATTTTAGAAGAATATTTACAAGGATCTGTAAAAAAATAACTATAGACATTTAAAATTGTTATTTAGATAACTAGTGTGTAAAGTAGGGCATTTAGGCACGATTTGCGAGTTTGGGGCACGAGCCGGTAGGCGATTGTCCTAATCGCACAAATACATTTTATTTACACCCAGTATTTTCTACAAAATACACACGTGTACAATTAGGCCATTGTTATGCATTTTTTTAACATCAAACATAAATAAATAGAATGTCAATTAAACCAAGTACGTTTTTCATTTCTGGAAACCTTTTAGTTGAGACAGAGTCGCACTGGCACCATACGACTCTGTCTCTGTGATCAAATACAGGGTGCGGCAAACAGACAGTGCCGTTTTGAAGGGCTATTAAAAAAACGGGGCAATTTAAAGAAATAGGGTTTATTTTATCTTAATCGGTACATCATGCCGTTTTATGCATTAAGTCTTGAAGATGACATCAGAAAGATGATGACCCCCAGCAGCGATACATTGATGAAGGCGATTTCTGAAATTTTCGGCCGCATTTTGGCACATCTCAATGGGTATAGCGGCGATTTCCTCCCGAATTCGTACCCTGAGTTCTTCCAAAGTGCGAGGTCGATGCCTAAAAACCTTTTCCTTCAGGTAGCCCCACAGGAAGAAGTCGCAAATGCTCAAATCAGGGGAGCGTGCGGGCCACTCCACATCACCTCTTAGAGAAGCAAGGCGCCCAGGGAACACCTGTTGCAGTTTCGTCATTAAAACTCGAGCAGTATGGGCCGTAGCCCCGTCGTGCTAAAGCCAGATGTCTCCCAGATCTGCTTCCTCCATCAGTTCTTCCAATCGTGGTTGAAAAAAAGTTTCCAACATGAAAGCATAACGTTGAGCAGTGACAGTTCAAGTCCTCTTCAAAAAAATAAGGCCCAATCACCCTAAATTTGGAAATCGCACACCACACGGTGACGTTTGGGTGACTTTTTCGATTTACAGTCCAGTATCGAAAATGTTGTTTATTCACCCCTCCACAGAGATGGAAGTGGGCCCCGTCACTACTGAAAAAAGTTGACCTCGCATGGATCCGGTTCAATATTTCTTGGGAGCGATTCATGCGGTTTTCATAATCAGGGGGCATTAACTATTGAACAAGCATCATCTTGTAGGGGTGGAATGAGTCTTTATGCAATATCCGTCTTAGAGAGCGATCAGAATGGCCAATGCAGTTGCATGCTTCCAGGCAGAGCGCGTAGGTGACCGTTCGATAGCTTCTCTTACTCTTGCTACATTTTCGGGTGTTCTTACCGTTCTGGGTCTTCCTAAACATCTACGTCTTTGTGTGGAACCAGTTTCTTCTAATGTACGCAGCCAACTCGCGATTAAATTACGGTGAGGCACGGGATCACGACGCCCAAGATTGAAATGCAGCCGAAAGGCACGCTGGGTGGCGAAGGCAGAACGGCAATTTTTAAGAAACGTGCGGACTGCGAAGCCCCGATGTTCTCCAGACCAAAAAATGGTAACGACTAAAAACGGCATGACCCCCCCGACACAACGATATCCCTCCCAGGTAGATACCCCTACCACACGGGATGTACTGGGCGTTCCAAACTGCACTGTCTGTTTTGCCGCACCCTGTATATACAATGTGGAAATTATCTAAAAAAGGGGGGTATAGCGAATTAAATTACTGCGCATATGAAAAAATTAGATACCCCCACCACACGGGATGTACTGGGCAATCCAAACTGCACTGTCTGTTTTGCCGCACACTGTATATACAGTGTGGAAATTAACTAGCGGATAAATTCGGTAACTTCTTTAATGCGTATGATAGAGAAAAAATCTAAAAGGGGGTATAGCGAATCAAATTACTGCGCATGTGAAAAAATTCAGGTTTTTAAGAAAATTCTTTTAAAAGTTGTGACGTTATTAATATTTTTTAATTCAATATACACTGGCGAAAGAAATTAACGCATCATTTGTGATTTTTTTGATATCTTGGAATCGAGTTTTCTTTGAACACAAACATATTTTTACAATAAGAAATCTTATCAAGCATGCTGTTTTACATGTTGTGTTTTGTCTTTTGTTCTCATGGTTTTCTGTCAATAAACCAAAATGAAGCACTTTTCATTATTCTGACTGTAAGAAAGGTTCATATAAAATTTCTTTTTGAGTTTGTTTTCAAGTAATTGTTAAAATTAAGTGCTAAATAGTGAAGAATGAATATGGATAGACGTCCGAATCTTAATTTAAGCAGTGAAGAAGCTGTGATTGTGGTTACACTTAAAGAAGAAGGTAGGAGTCAGCGTTACATCAGTCAGCGTCTTGGTGTTAATCAATCGACCGTATCCCGTATCTTGAAGAGACATCGGGAAACTCAGGCATACTCAAGAAGGCCAGGACAAGGGAGAAAAAGGGCTACAACTGCTGTTCAAGACCGTTTTTTAATGATGCAGACGTTACGCGAACGGTTTATTACGGCTCCTAAGCTACAAAATATGCTCGCAGAGATCCACAATGTTCATGTAAGTTCCGTTACCATCAGAAAAAGGTTACGTGGTTTTAATTTAACTCCGTAAACAGCGGCAAAAGGACTACAATTAACCGCAGACCATCGCAGAGCCAGGTTAACATTTGCGCAAGAACATGTAAACTGGTTACAGGCCGATTGGGCTAATGTTATGTTTAGCGACGAGTTCAGATTTTGTCTTTACGGCAGTGACAGACGAATGCATGTGTACAGACGGCCAGGTGAACGTTATGCGCAGTGTAACATTGTTCCGACTGTTATGTTTGGTGGAGGCTCTGTTATGGTGTGGGGTGGTATCACTTTAGAGGCTCGTACGGAGTTGGTGGTCATACCAAGAGGAAGCATCACGGCAGCGTCTTATATTGCAAACATTTTAGAACCATCCGTAATGCCTTTTGCTCCCTTTGGAGGAAACGATTTCCTGTTTATGCATGACAATGCAAAACCACACAGTGCCCGAATTCTACAACAGTATCTTGACCTAGTGGGTATCAACACAATGCAATGGCCAGCCAGGAGTCCCGATCTTAATCCGATCGAACACCTATGGGACGCGATGGGCAGACGCCTTAGAGCACTTCCTCGGCGTCCAAGCAATCAACAAGAGCTTGGACAAAGATTGCAGGAAATTTGGGAAGATATTAACCAGGATGAAATTGGATCATTAATTAACAGTATGAGCCGTCGCTGCCAGGCAGTTATTGGAGCAAGAGGAGGAAACACTAGATATTAAGTCTTATAATCACATGTTAACTTTTTTCCTCTTTTTATTTATGACATTATTTTAGTCATTAATGAAAGAAAATGTGTTGAAAATCATTATTATAGTTCAGTTGGTTTTGTTGTTATTTTTTTTGTTTTTAAACATCAAAACTTTATTTTTAAATTAAAAAAATTAATGTGATGCGTTAATTTCTTTCGCCAGTGTATTTGAATAAAAAAAATAATTAAAAAAAATTATTCAATCATCAAATTATTGTATTGATTCATATATGAATCGGTGTGTAATGGAAAAACAAAATATACCGTGCGTTTTATTTAAGTATGGCCATAGGGATTTACATGGTAAAAATTGTACCCCATATTAACTTTTGTTGTCGTCCAAATTCGAAACATTTTTTGTTTTTATTAATAAATAAAAAACTTTTCTACTAAATGTTCATTGTTAGAAGGACATAAAGGTGTTAGAATTCTTTATTTTGGCTTTCAAGTTTAGCAAAACAAATACTTACATTATGATATTTTTGCCAAGTTGATTTTGTAGCTTAATTATTTGTATTATTAATACAGCGAATTTTTCATTTAAGTGTACACATCCTAATAATTATAGCGTTTGATGAATTTGTAATTTTTTTTATATAATTTAAACCTTCTAACGAGTATTTCCACTCCCAGACTAAGCATGAAGTAAAATTTCGAGTTTAGAAAAGCCCCGCGTAGAAAATTTGTCGAGGGTCGCGCAGCGACCCGAGACAAATTTTCACGGGGCTTTTCTAAACTCGAAATTTTACTTCATGCGCCACGCGTATAAACCACTGATTTACAGTAAAGTTAAAAATATATAACGCTTAGATGTCATGATGATCAATATTTACCAAGATGTAAACGTCAGATACGTTTTAAAAAATGTTATTGGCCTAAAATTGTACACGTAGACATAATTCTGGACTTTATTTTACAAATGTTGTATTAATTATGATTACATTTTAAATAATTTCATAAATATCAAATAAATCTTCCTATCAAAACCACCACAAATTTTTCTTTTAAGTGTACACATCCTAATAATTATAGCGTTTGATGAATTTGTTATATTTTTTATATAATTTAAACCTTCTAACGTGTATTTCCACTCCCAGACTAAGCATGAAGTAAAATTTCGAGTTTAGAAAAGCCCCGCGTAGAAAATTTGTCGAGGGTCGCGCAGCGACCCGAGACAAATTTTCACGGGGCTTTTCTAAACTCGAAATTTTACTTCATGCGCCACGCGTACAAAACACTGATTTCAAGTTCGATAGTAAAAAAATACTTCTAAAGCGGTATATTTTGGCATTTACTTGAAATCAGTGATTTATAGGCGTGGCGCATGAAGTAAAATTTCGAGTTTAGAAACGCCTAAATTTTAATACGGTAAATACTTTGTTCACTGCTCTCTTGATGAAACGAAATTGTAATATTAGGTAAATTTACCTAATATGCCTAAATTTTAATTTGGTTTAGCAAAACAAATACTTTCATTATGACATTTTCGCCAAGTTCTATTTATGGCTTAGTTATTTGTATTATTAATTTTAATGTTGAAAGCTAAAATAAATAAACCTAATATTGTTATGTCCTTCTAACTTGTACATTTCGTAGAAACAATGTTGAATTATCAATAAAACCAATAAATTGTTTCAAATTTATACGACAACAAAAGTTAACATGGAGTACATTTTATACCATGTAAATCCCTATACCCATATTTAAATAAAACGCACGCTAAATTTTTAATAAATTTTAATAAGTTATATATGATACATAATAATCCAATCCCTGCGCACTGCGGTGATAGTTGCCAAGTGCCTTGTAGCATGTTGGAGCCAGATATCAGGGAGGCGGAGTGGAAAATAGAAAGCCATGACAACGGGATATTTTTAAGATAACAAATAATTTGTAGAGATTTTAGAGAAACCTAAAAAAATCAACTAAATAATAAAGTTATATTCTCCAAACACTGACTTCTCAGCAATATAGTTAAGAGAATTAGTTTATTGAATGTGGTGGCTTATCGGAAACCGCGATAACCACTACAATTGGTGACCCCGACTAATAAAGTTATATTCTCCAAACACTGACTTCTCAGCAATATAGTTAAGAGAATTAGTTTATTAATTGTAGTGGTTATCGCGGTTTCCGGTAAGCCACCACATTCAATAAACTAATTCTCTTAACTATATTGCTGAGAAGTCAGTGTTTGGAGAATATAACTTTATTATTTAGTTGATTTTTTTAGGTTTCTCTAAAATCTCTACAAATTATTTGTTATCTTAAAAATATCCCGTTGTCATGGATTTCTATTTTCCACTCCGCCTCCCTGATATCTGGCTCCAACATGCTACAGCCTAATTACCCTATCATAAAGATTATTTAAGTGGTGGAACATTACTTCCGGCATTTTATTACCACTTTTCTGTCAAATAATTAATCAATTGCATCATGTCATTCATATATCAATGTCATTACATAAGAAACAGTAGGGACACCCAAATAATCAAAGAAATGAGAAAAATAAATCCCATATCTGGTTGGCCAATAAAAAAACAAATATAGGTATACGAATCATCGTACGCAGACAGAACTGCAAGTATATTTTTCAATAACTTTTCAAATTAATTATTACCTGGGGAATCCGCTTTATCGGCCGGCCATCTGGGTCCGCTGACTTGGAAAGGAATCCCTGCGATGTTGTGTGACGTCGGGTTTCGGTTTTTGTTGAACGGGCTGGAGATGCTGTATGTCGCCGGGTCAGCGGTCTTCTGTACGGACAAAACCAGATTTATTAGTCCATACGATTATTGCCTGGATCAACGATCAATAATATAAAAGGCGTTATTGTTGTTCGTCACGGAAGAAGCTCAAAAATAATATGGAAGGGTCCGAACAAATAACTTGTGGAGCAGGAAAGTGGGGCATTAACAATGATACGTCGACAATGTCATTGTCAACGGGTTGACTCTTTGCAAAACATTAATGACGTCGACAATGTCGACAATTGTTTCTATTAGTATAACATTCGAACTATTCGACATAACGCGATGCGATTTTGGCAGAATGTTTTGAAGTTTAATGAGTAATCTGAAACAACTTACAATATCCATCAGCACAACATACAGAGAGTTTCATGTAACACCGAACATATTCAATGTTCATTTTCGTATGTTCTATCGTATGTTCAATAAAAAAACCTCTAGAGTGCAATGATTTTATCTTTTTTTTATTTAAGTTGGCTACGCGCTTTAAAAATTGTCGTATAAAACGTCAAATATAATAATTATAATTTATTTATTTATTTATTAACGGATGTCCATTTAAGTACAATAATATTATAAGACTAAAAATAAAAATAAATGAAATATAAATACAAATACATAATAAATATAGGTACATAAAAAAGTATAAAACAAACAACACATTTAGGTACAAACAACAGATTAAAATATGTAGACTATTTACCCTGTCGGAAGATGTTCTTCAAAGCATTCCTGCTAATTGCACCAAAGTCGGGATTGATGGCGGTACAATTATTGGCGATTTTGGATATACCAAAATTTTTACCATATTCCGTCCTACAATATGGTACATGGAACAGATAATGTATAATTTTAGAGTTGCCAACCTACAAAATCGTCCATGGCACTCTAATGCTATTCGACACCTTTAAGTTTTAGGTTATGTGTAAATTGAGATGCCTATATGACCATTACAAGTTGTAGCCAATCAATCGCAATTAATGCCTCAACTTGTACATACAGGGAGTTTTTCTTTCAGGTATACACGTTCCAATTACAGCGTATATGCCGTAAACCTTTAGATAATCGCTGTTTTTTTTTAAAGAGTTCAATTCAAAACTTAAAACGAGTGTATTCCACTCCCAGACTAAGCATAAAGTAAAATTTCGAGTTTAGAAAAGCCAGAAAATTAGGTTTGGTCGCGTAGCGCGAAGCGCGGAGCGGCCAAACCAAATTTTCAGGCCTTTCTAAACTCGAAATTTTACTTCATGCGCCACCGGTACAAAACACTGACATATTACGAAGTTTAGAACACACCGCTAAACTTTACATTAAGTCAGTGTTTTGTATCGGTGGCGCATGAAGTAAAATTTCGAGTTTAGAAAAGCCTGAAAATTTGGTTTGGCCGCTCCGCGCTTCGCGCTACGCGACCAAACCAAATTTTCAGGCTTTTCTAAACTCGAAATTTTACTTCATGCTTAGCCTGGTAGTGGAAAACACTCGCTTCAAATTGAATTCTTTTAATAAACTGAGCATCGGAAAATGTGCAACGTATGCATATGGATACTTAGAAAAAGAAAAATTGTCGTTATAAAAATGTTCGGTGTTACATAAAACTCTCTGTATACAGTATACATATTTATATAACCTGTAAATAATATTGTGGACGTGCTGCTTTGTCGACTGTTAAAGTCGACACGTCGATACTCATCCCTGGTGTATAAGTTTTTCTTCAAAAACTTTACATTTTACAAGGTATTTAAAAATGTTAAAAAAGAAACAACACAAACAATTACGAAATTACTTTTATAGTGGGACGAATTCAGACACAATAACATAGAATAGATTCGAATACATTAAGCCACTGTCTTTACAAATCAAAAATAATTTAAAAGGAAAGAATAATAACATAATTTTGACAAACACAAATAATTTAGGAAAATTAATAGTTAACAATAAAATCAAAACTAAAAATTGTAAATTGAAGAAAAGTGGTATTTATGAATTAAAATGTGATGATTGTGATGCAGTGTATATAGGACAAACCGGCAGGTCTTTTGATATCAGGTTAAAAGAGCATAAAAAAGTCATAGAGAATAAAAAACAAACCACCGGTTTTTCTAAGCACTGTATCACATCTAATCACCATTTTTCTTCAAACGATTTAAAAATTCTGCATACTGGTAATAAGGGATTAACGCTTAACTACCGGGAGGGTTTAGAAATTTCAAAAGCCGTAAAGGCAAGTAAAAATGTGGTCAACGACAACGAAGACCTTTGTAATTCCCCGATATTAAATGCCCTTATTACCCAATAAAACCTAAAACTCGAAACTGTATATATTCCCAAACAAATCCATTTGTACATCATTCTTGATAATGGCATTAAGCCGAAACTAGTAGAAAATAAAATACATATAAGTGAAACAAAACCAAGTGAATTTAATTTACAAACCATTATATATTAAAGTAGCTGTTACAAATTAATATGAGAAATATATGACGGGGGTTACAAGATCAGTCAGTTTAGTATGTGGTCTGGATTGACGAAAAACTGACGAGAATTATCATAATATATGATAATCCGACAGCTTGGTCCGCTAGTAAACGATTTACATGATCAGTTTGGCGTCATTCTGACCACATGGACTGAACTGACTGATCGTTTAACCTCCGTCTACAGCATAAGTTTTCAACCTTATTTTTTGCACCGGCCACTTTGAGAAATTTTTTTTTCGAGAGCCCCCCATTTTTTTTACCATCGGTGCGAATCTGAAACAGCTATTGTTTCTTTTAGTTGGTTAAATAATTTAGAGTTTATTAGTGTTTTAGTTGAACCAGTGTCAATAAGAAATTTGAGTCCATTAAATTTTATTAATGGCAAATTACAGTTAAAATTATTTAATTCAATCGAATAAGGTTTTACCTTCGGAATTTATAATCTGTTGGTGGCTAATTTTTTATGTTGTAAAGGCGGGTAAAGTGAACATTTTCCTTTTCGGCTTCGTTTTGTGTTTATTGTTCGAGCTCGAGTGTTGTTATCTCATTCTCTTCTTCTGCTTAATAGTCCTCAATGTCTTCTTGTTCATCTTCTTAGGAGATGACCAGAAGTCCAATTCGGTTTTTTACTTTCCCCCGTATGTAATACAAAGGGAAAGTATTGTTTTCGTGAAAATTTTCGAATCAAAAATTTTAGCGGAAATATCCGTTTTGAGGTCCCCTGAGTCGAATAAGACCATTTGTGAAAAATGTCTGTCTGTCTGTGTGTGTGTCTGTGTGCGCTGTACCGCAAAAACCGCTAAAGATATCGAGATGAAACTTGAAACTTAAGCTTTTTGTTACAATCGGAAGAACTGAAAAGCTTTTGGTGAAAATCGGAAAACCGGAAGTGGTACTTTACTCTTAGCGTTTTTCAGGTTTTTTCAATAAATGTTCATCAAACAAAAAATTCTTTCAAATAAAAGTTGTAGATAATAACAAAATGAAGATGTATTGTTCACTTACTTTTTGTCATAGCACTCTTAGCTTTTGAGATATTTAATAAATAGTGTTTTTTATCTAGTCATTGATTTGTGTCAGTGTGTGTGTTGATACAATTGGAAAATGTTTCAAATAAAAGTTGTAGGTAATAAAATATTAAAGATTTTTTGTATCTTCACTTTTTGTCATAGCACTCTTAGTTTTTGAGATATTCAATAAATAGTGTTTTTTATTTAGTCATTGGTTTGTGTCAGTATGTGTTGATCCAATTGAAAAATGTTTCAAATAAATTTATAGTTATCAAAAAGTTGAAGACATTTTGAATGCTAAAAATATTTTAAAAGTGATTTAATACGCAATTTACGGGGGAAAGTACTATGATGGACACATCACCATTTTTTAAATGGTTTTGCTAGTGTGGAGGCTGGTCTCTTTAATGCGCTTGGATCCACTTCCATAGGTGTTGGTTTTAGAAGGGGTTGACGATATGGTTTTCCAAAATGTTGTTGAGCTAGGTCGATGGGTTATTTTGTTGATTAACATTCGGGCGTAGCTGTTAATATTGTTGATTAATAAAGTTCGAGCGTGGATGTTGATATTTATTATTATTATTAAAAGGATAAAACTAGGGCAGGTATGGGCAATCTTTGACATGTTGAGGGCCAAACTTTAGCGTGCAAATACGTTCGCGGGCCGCGTTTAAAAGTACTTAGTGCATTTTAAAGTAGTGATAATAATTTTTGCGATAGATGTTAGACAAAATAATACGACAATGTTATTATAGTACAATTTATTAAAATAACAAAACGTAAATTTAAAAAAATGGTACATTATAATTAAATCGTTAAATTTGCAATTGTTACAAACTACGAAAGTTAAATACACCGAAATCAATGAGACACGAGCTTGAATTTGGGAAACTAATCAATCGATATTTGGATTAATTCCACTGACACAAAGACGTAAAGAATTTTCCAAATTATCGTCAGTCAGTCTTGTACGATGTGTTGATTTATTAACTTTCATCAATGAAAAGAACTGTTCGCATTTATAAGTACTGCCAAACGCACAAATCAATCTTCTTGCGAATTTTCTAAGCTGCGGAAAATTGTCTTCTTCTAGGTATTTTTTGTAGAAATCGCACAACTCTACGTCTTCAAATTTGGATTTTAGGAGTGAGTTTTCTTGAATCTCGATCAACTCCATTTGTAAGTGTATTGGAGCATTTTGTACAATATATGTTGTAGAAGTAGCAAATAAACTGGAACAGTCTTCCATGTTTTTGAAGTCGCAAAATCTGTTCGAAAATTGTTCTGACAGTAACTTGAGTTCTTCAGCATATTGAGCATAAGTAATATTTTCATACGCAGAGAGCGTGTTGAAATGGTAACTATTACCAGACAGCATCTGTGACTCCCACAAGCGTAGTTTGATCTGAAATGCTTTTAAATGGCTGTACAAATCATTTACTAACTGTCCTTGTTTTTGAAGTTTCAAATTTAAATCATTCAAATAGCCTGTAAGATCGACCAGAAATGCTAAGTCACATATCCATTTTGGGTCACTTAATTCAGATAGTGGTTTATCTTTTATTTTCATAAAGTCTGCTATCTCATTTCTAAGCTCGTAAAACCGTTTCAACATTTTTCCTTTGCTTAGCCATCTGACTTTACAATAATATGTTACGTCGTTATATTCAGCTGATATTTCATCCAAAAACGCCTTGAACTGACGATGGTTAAGCCCTCGGGATCGAATAAAGTTGCTGGTTTTTACTACCACATTCATAACATTCTGGAGTCGAATGGACTTAGAACACAAGTTCTGTTGGTGGATAATGCAATGAAGGACTATCAAATCATCTATTTGCACATTTAATTCTGTTGCTTTTTCATTTAAAATTCCGATGAAAGCTTTACGTAAGCCGACCATAGAAGGTGCGCCATCAGTGCATACTCCAATTAATTTTGACCATGGCAAGCCAAAACTTGTGAATACCTTTTGAACTTCAATAAAAATATCCTCTCCTGTAGTGGTTCCTTTTAGCGGCTGTAAAGCAAGCAATTCCTCAGTAAAAGTGAACTCCTTATCAACACCTCGAATAAATATAGCCAGTTGAGCTGTGTCAGACAAATCGGTGCTCTCATCTAATGCTATGGAAAATGATTCAAAACCAGCCATACGGTCAGTCAATGTTGTTTTTATATCATTAGTCATCATTTCTATGCGTCGAACAACAGTTCGTCTTGACAAACTAATTTTTTCAAATTCTTTTTTCTTTTCAGGACACATAATACCGCAAACTTCTAACATACACTCCTTGATAAATTCTCCTTCGGCAAATGGTTTTAATGCCTTTGCCAATTTTGAGCTAACTATAAAACTAGCTTTCACAACATAATCAAGTTGTGTTCTTTGTTTATGAAACATTTGTTGCTGTTTTTCCAAATTTGCGGTAAGCTTCTGGATTTTATCTGTTCTTAATTGTCCTGTCAGTGAGTGCGTAGCATGCTTAGTTGAGTAATGCCTCTTTATATTGAATTCTTTCATTACTGAAATGGATTCATTACACAGCAAACAAATAGGCTTACCATTGTGCAAGATAAAAAAGAATTCTTCAGTCCATTTTTCTTGAAAATGGCGACCCTCTGTATCTACTTTTCGTTTCTTTCCACCAGACATCATTTTTGTTTACTTATAGTTCAATAAACTTAATAACAAACTATAGTTAGTAACCACTCAAGATGCACACAAAGTCACAAAGCAAGTTGAAGGCTCGAGCAGTTCGCTAGGATATCGCTTGTCCAAGTTATCACCTCGGTAGCTCAAATAGAACTGAACTAACGTTCGGGCCATCTACCCGCTTATATAGGCAAAATGCACGAATAATCTGGAATAAACAAGTTTAGAATAAGATAAATTCAAATTCAAAACTATTTGAATTCGAGAAAATAAGCTTACGCTTCTTATAGTTTGCACACTTTATACATAATATATAAAATTACGAAAAAACTATTCGTGAAAATGCAAACAGTGTCTTAATTAATAAGACAATTTAAGACGATAAATATCCATTAAAACAACTACTTCCCGTGCAAATACACCTCCGGATATTGAATTATACAATGAAATATTTAAAATCTTATTTAATTTGATTTGTTACAACGCTCTATTAAAGTATATGTAACGTTGGGTCAAATTCTCTTCAAACCAACTAACAATACAATTTAAAATGAAAGGAGAGATAGCAACAAATTATAAGTGAAAGAACTTGGATTAAAACTAATGTCTTAGGCCATATATATTTTATTATACAATATACGCGCACCCGGGTACATACAAAGTCTTTTAACTCTTTAACTACTGCGGGGCCTATTATAAAATTGACATGGCTAATCTACACATCTTAGGCTATTTTTAGAACTACATTTAACAAAAATAAAAATGACCGAACTGTGTGAAAAATTTGTTTCAAATTTTTATTTACATTTTTTAATTTAAGCACCCCGGTACACTCAATGTTTTCATGTCTTTAACTACTGCAAGGCTCATTATACAATTTAGCATGCATAGTCGTCTACACATGTTAGGCTGCAATTAAAGAAAATAAAAATCTAAATTTTTATTTGAACTTTTTAAATTTAAGCAAACTTTAAATTCTAAATTTGATTATATGACAAGAAAGAGCATTCAATTTACTATAAAAACACGTATTAACTTGTTTTACCAACAGCCCTATAAAGTGGTTAACCGATTACGCAATGTACCATACCTCACTTTTTGGCCCCAGTTTAGTCTCCTTTAACTCGATAATTGGGCTACGCCCAAGAACATATTTTCGTGTCTACACTTAGACCTTATAGAGGTGTTACACACCCAAAAACAAGTGAATTCAAAAAAGAAAATTATTTTCGACTGTCCGCTTGACGTGAAATTCCCCATGTACAATAAAGAAAATCAAGAATTTCAATCTAGAAAATTGTTAAAATAATATTTTTTTACAACAGAGACTGTATTTTTTTTGCTAAGGTAACCTTAAAATGGACAAACCTTATTCAGGTCGCAAGGTGGACAAATTGCTCTATTAGAACTACACCTTGGAAGTACTGTAAATAGATTAATTTCTACTTAGACATGTCCTGTAAATATTGCCAGCTTCACACACATAAACGATTGTGGAATAAAACATTTAAAGTTTCCATTGGTTTGCCTGGACCACATCGGACTTTAAAGTTTCTTGGTGCAGAATTACAGAAAATTCAAATGTATCGTTATTAAATTTTACTATAATCGCTGATTGGGACTTACTATCATTTGTTTAGCCTTGAAGCGACTAGTGGCCGATTTAAAGACGGATCCCAGACAATGACCAGTCTCCATGAGTTTTTTGTGTACGTATTCATTCGGTGCCGGTGTTGTAAACGATGACGGAACGTTCCTTCCTCCTGTATGATTGAAAGGTGGGGTACTGTCCGTAAGGCAACACATCGTCCTCCGTAAATTGACTTCGATCTCTTCGTCCATTGGGGTGTAATGTGCGGGACCTGAAAAATTGATGGATTTATTGTTATTTAAGAATTTTAGCTGGTAGTGTGTTTCTGGTGTACGAGATGGCGCAGTGATAGCAACATTGCTAAAAGTAGTATTGACTATGTATTGGTTCATAGTGTCTGCCGAATTTCGAAGTGGAGGTTCTAGAAAGGACCTCGATTTTGAATTTTGCGAGGGATATGTGAAAGCATACTCCCAAGAAGATACTAATTACTAAATTGGATTTAAATTCGCTGATTCCCTTGAATCGGCAAAAGATAACTGATCATAGACAGATGTCTGATACCCGTTAACAACAGGAGGAAATTAAAAAAATGCCGAATTTTATCACAACGAATAATAAAAATTATGAGTGCGGAGCGCCTTGTTTGTTTGTTTAGATAGCGCCGGGCGAATGAATGGGTAGACAAGTGAACTGGATAAATAAATATTCCCGATTTTAATTTCAATCGACAAACTTTCAACTGTTTTTGCTTGTCTCATTTCCAATACTTATTTATATTGTATAATTATGAATTACAATTATTATAAATATATATTTAATATATACAGGGAGCTTTTCTTTAAAGCGTACGTATTTCAAATTTCGCCTATTTGTTGTAAATCTTTAGATATTCGTTGTTTTTTTTTAGAGTTGAGTTTGAAGCTTCAAACGAGTGTTTTCCACTCCCAGACTAAGCATGAAGTATAATTTCGAGTTTAGAAAAGCCCCGTGAAAATTTGTCGAGGGTCGCGCAGCGACCCTCGACAAATTTTCTGGGCTTTTCTAAACTCGAAATTTTACTTCATGCGCCACGCGTATTAGACACTAAAATATTGTAAAATTTACTTGCATTTGAACTTCACTTAAAATCAGTGTTATACGCGTGGCGCATGAAGTAAAATTTCGAGTTTAGAAAAGCCCAGAAAATTTGTCTCGGGTCGCTGCGCGACCCTCGACAAATTTTCACGGGGCTTTTCTAAACTCGAAATTTTACTTCATGCTTAGTCTTAGGCTTAGTCTCACTCGTTTAAAGCTTCAAATTGAACTCTTTTAAAAATCAACGAATGTTCGAAAGATTACAGCTAAAATAATTAAAAAAAAGTAATGTGATTTTATAAAAATAATGACATACCATGGAATTGATACAACAATTGCGAATATTTACTGTTTTTTTTTTAAGTTCAATCTAAAGCTTTAAACAAGTGTTTTCCACTCCCAGACTAAGCATGAAGTAAAATTACGAGTTAAGAAAAGCCCCGTGAAAATTTGTCGAGGGTCGCGCAGCGACCCGAGACAAATTTTCTGGGCTTTTCTAAACTCGAAATTTTACTTCATGCGCCACGCGTATAAAACACAGATTTTAAGTAAAGTTAGAATATACATAAATTTGACAATATTATAGTGTTTTATACGCGTGGCGCATGAAGTAAAATTTCGAGTTTAGAAAAGCCCAGAAAATTTGTCTCGGGTCGCTGCGCGACCCTCGACAAATTTTCACGGGGCTTTTCTAAACTCGAAATTTTACTTCATGCTTAGTCTGGGAGTGGAAAACACTCGTTTAAAGCTTCAAATTGAATTTAATAAAAAACAACGAATATTTAAAAATTTACAATAAATAAACGGAATTTGAAATACGTATACCTTAAAGAAACACTCCCTGTATAATAATAATAAAGTTTAATGTCTTTATCTAGAATTTTATGCTCTATCTGTGATGCAAAACCCATGGAAAAGTGATAAAATGTCATGGTAAATGTGTTTAAACTTGCCAGAATTTTGAAAAAATCGAAAACTGTCGAAAATCGATGAAATGTTTAAATTTAATTAAATGCTAACACAATGTCAAAAAGTGATGAAATGTCAAGAAATATACCGCCAAGATCGCAAAGCCATCGAACGCTGCCGAGGCAATCAAGACTTCGTACGCATCGACGGCTATCCGTCAATTGACCCGTCCTCAATCGAACACAACTGATAAGGAGGGATTCCAAACAGTAAACTATTCAATACGAAGAAGGCAAAAAACGTCCCGTATCTATGGAACCTCGGAAGACACAAATATTGCAGTAGTAAAAAAATATGAATATGTGCATGTTAATCGCTTCAATCCGCAAACAACAGAAGATGACATAAAACATGTTCTACAACTGAAAAAATTCTCGCAAATCAGATGTGAGAAAGTCAAATCTAAAAACCCGGGAGAGTACTCGTCCTTTAAGGTGGGAGTACCTACTGATGATTTTCCGCGATTGAAGGAACATGGACCAAAGGAGATTGTGTGACTCCTTTTTTATATTGGATCCAGAGAAACCAGGAGGCAGAAAACAACAAAAAGAAAATACCAGAACAACAACAGAAGAGGAATTAATAGCGAAGAAACCCAGCTCCCTCATAAAAGAAATCACGATAATACATCAAAATATACAATCATTGGGTAACTGCTTCATTGAGCTAGATGAATTAACAATAAATACAAAAGGAATACTAATACTTGGAGTAACTGAACATTGGCAAACAATGGAGCAGTTACCTATGTATAATTTTAAGGACATACAATTATTGTCAGCATCTTGTAGAGAGAAGAAACAACACGGTGGTACAGCGTTATACTGTAGCAAGGGCTTTAAATCAAAAGACATTACATACATCAACAAACTAAATGTACAAAGACTATTTGAATGTACGGGTAGCATAATTTACATAGGAAAAAAAGAATACTATGCGGTTTGTATTTATAGAGCTCCTAATGCGGAACTTGAACTATTTTTTAAAAACATATATTTGATTCTACAATATCTATGTAAGATAAACTGTACGTTTTTCATAATGGGTGATTTTAATATCGACTTATTAGGCGACAGTAATGAATCACAATACTATAAAAATATAGTAACTGAATTCGGTGCAACTTACTTAATTACAGAACCTACTCGCATATCAAAACATAGTAGAGCATGTTTGGACAATATTATTACAAATTCGAACAACATTCAAAGTGCTAACGTCATCATCTCTGATCATATGGCACAAATCATATCATTTAATCAAACCGTGGAAAATGTCAATACATATAGATACATAAGAATAATAAATAACGAAAATGTTACAAAATTTAGGGAAAGTTTATTCCAGGAGACGTTTAATGATATCTATAATACTGTCGATATAAACAAAATGTGCAGCACCTTTTTAAACATAATAACCACTAAATTTAACGCTTATTTCCCAAAGAGAAAAATGCAATGTAATACTAAAAAACGTATCAATACTCCACAACAACTAACAGACTGCAAATCGGAGCTAATATTACTGCAATCTATGTCACATTTAAATTCAGATGCAATGACAGAATATAAAATAAAGCAAAAAGAATATAACCAACTACTAACACAACTTAAGAATGAATCGATTAAAAATAGATTAGCATTGGCGAGTAACAAATCGAAGGTCTCATGGAATATAATTTCAGAAAATATATCGAGGCAAAAATATAACCGTTTACCCACAAGTAGTAATTATATATCACTTGCAAATAAATTCAATAATTTTTTTAATACAATAGCAGATAAACTGACAACGAAAACAAAAATCAATACGAGTATTGAAAATATAAAATTTAATCCGCACTCAATGTTCCTATATCCAGTGACAGAGCGTGAGTTGGTAGGGATTGTGCATCGGTTTGGTAACAGGTCCAGTGCCGGTTATGATGAAATGTCAATAATAATTATAAAAAGCTGCATGGATATTGTTGCGAAGCCGTTGGGCTGCCTGATCAATTCTTGCTTTGAAACGGGCGTCTTCCCTGAGAACGTCAAACATTCAGAGATAACACCAATATTTAAAAAAAAATGATGGCGAAAACATCGAAAACTATCGACCTATTAACATAATATCCTCATGGGCAAATATTATTGAAAAACTTTTAGCTGTTCGGCTTATTGAGTTCTTTGCAAAACACAATCTTTTCCATAGTATCCAACATGGATTTGTTGAAGGAAAAAACACTGAAACAGCTATATTTAAAATAATTAATGAAATTCTAACAGCCTTAGAGAATAAACAAGTCACTTGTGCTATAATGATTGACCTTGCGAAGGCATTTGACTGTATAGATCATCAGTTATTAATTTCTAAACTGGAAAAATACGGCATAAGAGGTAAAGTACTTCAATTGTTCACATCATACCTATACAATAGAACTCATTCGACAAAAGTAGTTGGTAAGAAAGGGGAAAAACACCTATCTACGAAATCTGTAATGAATGTTGGGGTTCCTCAGGGAAGCATATTGGGACCACTATTATTTATAATTTTCGTTAACGACCTTGGAGATGCAGTAAGTAATATGGATAACAGCGAAATCACCAGTTATGCCGATGACACTAATGTCATAATAAAAGCAAATACAATTATGGAATTAACTGATCTTAGTAGTCATACAAAAAAACTTATTAAAGTCTGGCTATAGGGCAACAAATTAGTGCTAAATGAAAGTAAAACAAACATTATTTTATTTAGCAATAGTGCTAGTGAAGAATACCTTACGATTGACGGCACTCAATACAAATTAAAAAATCATTCAAAATTACTAGGTATAATAATAGATAACAGGCTAAATTTTAAACAACATACGACGACTACATGCAATAGATTAGCGAAAAGCATATATGGATTACGAATTCTGCGTAAATGTACTAACTCTGACATTTGTAAAAAATTTTATTACGGCAATATATATACGGTACTACAATATGGAATCATTTTCTGGGGAGGAATTCAAACCTACAAAAAGTGTTTCTTCTGCAAAAGCGTGCCATTCGAATTTAAAAAAAGATGCAATTCAACGAATCGTGCAGAGACGTTTTTAAACGTGAACGGTTGCTAACGGTCCCTGCTTTGTACATATACAAATGTGTCATATTTCTGCTAAAACACAATAATTACTTTATTGACTTTAAGATGAAAAACAACTATTGTACAAGACAAAAAAATATATATGTAATCCCTAAGCACAGGCTTGCGGTATATGAAAAGAGTATACTCTACGCTTCCATTAAAATTTGGAACAGAATGCCACTATTTATCAAGGAATCCCAATCTTTAAAACAGCTAAAAAAACAGCTATTTAAATACTTATGTGATCTGGAACCATATATCGTCATGATTTTCTTAAACAATTAGATATCTTTTGCCTATGATTTACTCAAAATATTATGATTACCTTACTATACCTCTGACACTATTTTAAGTTCTTATCATGTACATCGGCTGACTATATTACACATAATCTGTATTTGTATATATTGTATTACGTGTATCTGGTGAACTTTAAAATAAAGAAATATTATTATTATTATTATTCTTATTATTATTGAAATTTGACAACAATTTGAAGTATGTGAAAAGTGATAATCTGTAATCAAAAAAGTTTTAAATATTTTCAACTTAACAATTATTCAGTATTTTTATGCGCGTGGCGCATGAAGTAAAATTTCGAGTTGAGAAAAGCCAGAATTTGGATTTGGACGCGAAGCGTCCAAATCCAAATTCTTAGGGCTTTTCTCAACTCGAAATTTTACTTCATGCTTAGTCTGGGAGTGGAAAACATTCGGTAAAAAATAATCACTGGCTTTTTACAATATTTTCATTAATTTACAAAATCTTAAGTGTTTTCAAGATTTTGTTCAATTTTTTAAATCTTGTCAATTTTCGTGAATTTCAAAAATGTTTTGAATTTCCAAGATTTATAAAAATTTCTAAAATTTTGTCAAAAATCATGCATTTTTCAAGATTATTGCTGATTTTGAAATTCTTGGCTCTTTTCGTTACGTTTTAAAACTTTGACGCCTCATGTATTTCCTAGATTTTCGATAATTAAAAAACAAATATGAATGCCGATTTTTAAATTTTCAAAGAAATTTATTTGACAAAAAATACGAGGCATTTCTTTAAAACTTTTATTAATCGTTAACGATTAATATAACGCCAAAATTAATTATCCAATGCCGAAAAATTTATGATAAATTTTAAAATTTATTTAAAATAAATGTATGAAAATCTTGAAATATTCAAAATAGGCGTCTAGATTTTGAAATTAATAGAAAATCTTTGGATTTCCGAAAACCGTTGAATTTTTGAAAAGTTGACAAAAAAGTTGACTAAAACCTTGAAAATTCCATAGAGAAAATTAACCAAATTCGTGGACATTCATAAAAATTAACAAAAATCTGGAAATTCACGAATTTTATAAATTAACGAAAATATGTATACATAGAGTTTCATGTAACACCGAACATACGCCGTACATTTTCCGATGCTCGGTTTATTAAAATAATTTAATTTGAAGCTTTAAACGAGTGTTTTCCACTCCCAGACTAAGCATGAAGTAAAATTTCGAGTTTAGAAAAGCCTGAAAATTTGGTTTGGTCGCGTAGCGCGAAGCGCGGAGCGGCCAAACCAAATTTTCAGGCTTTTCTAAACTCGAAATTTTACTTCATGCGCCACCGGTACAAAACACTGATATATTACGAAGTTTAAAACACACTGCTGAACTTTTCAATAAATCAGTGTTGTGTGCCGGTGGCGCATGAAGTAAAATTTCGAGTTTAGAAAAGCCTGAAAATTTGGTTTGGCCGCTCCGCGCTTCGCGCTACGCGACCAAACCAAATTTTCAGGCTTTTCTAAACTCGAAATTTTACTTCATGCTTAGTCTGGGAGTGGAAAACACTCGTTTTAAGCTTCAAATAAATTCTTTTAATAAACCGAGCATCGGAAAATGTACAACGTATGTTCCGTGTTAAATAAAACTCTCTGTATATACCTAGACAATATTTTTTTCTGTACGTTCCTTTGAATGTGGTCTACCGAACTGAAACTAGTCGGAATAAAGTTTTAATTTGTGAAGCAATACCAAGTGTTTTTAATTTAAATAACTTTACATAAACATGTGAAAATTCAAAACACCTCTTCAATGGTATACAAGTTATATTAAATTTGAATTAAAGGCAACTGGTTTGTTTCACTTATTTTGTTATTCCTTTAGAATGACGATAAGTCGAAACTAGTTGGAGAAATAAAGAAATAATTGCATTTTTTGGGGCTTAACTTCGGCGATCACTACTAAATATTATTGTAATTATATTTTTGATGAAAATGTGTGAAAACAATAATTAACCATGACATTCAGGACCAATATTTCAAAAAGTAATACAAACCGTCATCGGGCATGATGACAAAATTGTGTGACCTTCTATGGAAGCAATACCGGATGGCGGAATTGAAGAAGTGTGGTTCCAACAGAGCGGGGTAGCTTGCCACTTATCCGTTGAGACAATATCATTGTTTTCTGAAAAAAATCGCCTGTTCTTCCCTCAAAGAAGACTTTTTCTGGGGATTTGTGAAGAGAGAAATTCAGCAGAAAATCGACAAAATAGACAGACTTCTGTGAAAGAGTCATTTTTAATCGGATTACTGCCTGTGAAGTGTGGTTCCAACAGGACGGGGTAACTAACCGTTGAAACAATATCATTGTTTCCTGAACAAAATCGCCTGTTCTTGCCTCAAATCAGACTTTTTCTGGGGATTTGTGAAGAAAGAAATTCAGCAGAAAATCGGCAAAATAGACAGACTTCTGCGAAAAAGTTAATTTTAATCTTAACAATCGGATGACTGCCTGTGGAGATGTCTACATTGAAATACTAACTTATAATTTTTTTAGAGTGTCTCTTATTTATTGCATTTTAAAAAGTACCTTCTTTATGAAACGCCCATTACAATTACGGCTTAGAAAGACATTAATCTAATCTTAATTGGTGTACAATTAGATTTTCTATCCTCATATATTTCCCCAAAACGTGATTTTCATGTCGTGTTTCGCTAATGACCTGTTCTTGCCTCAAAGCAGACTTTGTCTGGGGATTTGTGAAGAAAGAAATTCAGCAGAAAATCGGCAAAATAGACAGACTTCTGTGAAACAGGCTTATATTATAATTTTTTTAGAGTTTCTCTTATTTATTGCATTTCAAAAAGTACCTTCTTTATGAAACGCCTATTACAATTATAGTTTAGAAAGACATTTATCTAATCTTAATTGGTGTACAATTAGATTTTCTGTCCTCATATATTTCCCCAAAACGTGATTTTCATGTCGTGTTTCGCTAATGACCTGTTCTTGCCTCAAAGCAGACTTTTTCTGGAGATTTGTGAAGAAAGAAATTCAGCAGAAAATCGGCAAAATAGACAGACTTCTGTGAAAAAGTTAATTTTAATCTTAACAATCGGATGACTGCCTGTGGAGATGTCTACATTGAAATACTAACTAATAATTTTTTTTAGAGTTTCTCTTATTTATTGCATTTCAAAAAGTACCTTCTTTATGAAACGCCCATTACAATTACGGCTTAGAAAGACATTAATCTAATCCTATTTGGTGTACAATTAGATTTTCTGTCCTCATATATTTCCCCAAAACGTGATTTTCATGTCGTGTTTCGCTAATGAGGTAAATAATGATAAAAGAAGGATTGAAAAGCATTACCTGGTGTCTGAAGTGTCTGCTTCTTAGGAAACCTGATGGAGTCGACGTTGAACGGCGCGCCCTTAAGAGAAACCGATCGGATCAGTAAATTGTTACTGACATCGTACTTGGCCGGGTCGGAGAGTTCGCAACCCGCGCCCGGGCTGGGCCTTTCGCTGCTGCTGCAGAATCCTACAGGATTCACACTCAGCGATTTGGATTTGCCGAATGTTTCAGGGATATCATAACTGCCTGGGCCTGGAAAGTCCTGTACAATCACATGAAAAAAGAAAACGTAAAAGAATCCAAAAAAAGGGAGTAATGTTTTAGATAATTAAAAAAGTGATTGTCCTAAATAAATAACATTTAAAACCGCCGAGCAACTGATAATAGGAAGAATGTTCAAGATAATAAAAAATAGTATACTAAGTATTGAGAACAGCAGAGCTGGGACAAATCCTCGTTAAAAGGATTCGAATCACGAATCCGAATCACCTGATATGATTCGAATCAGGAATACTCGAATAAAGGATTCGTAAGAGATAAATATGATTCGAATCAAAGATTCGAATCCTTTTTTTTCGAATCACGAATACAAATCGTTTAAGAATAAATTTGATTTTATTATTTTTTTACAACCATTAACATATAAATATCGTTATCAGTTGTTTTAACAAAAATACTCACAACCTAATTATTTATTATTAACACTGAACATCGTTGATAACAGACTTAATTTCTGTGTTACTCTGATTAACGAGGTATTTGTGTGTTTTTGAACTACACTTCAAATCAATGGTTTATACGCGTGGCGCATGAAGTAAAATTTCGAGTTTAGAAAAGCCCCGTGAAAATTTGTCTCGGGTCGCTGCGCGACCCTCGACAAATTTTCTACGCGGGGCTTTTCTAAACTCGAAATTTTACTTCATGCTTAGTCTGGGAGTGGAAGACACTCGTTACTTTAAAATATGTCACAACTGTTAAAGTATGTATCGTCGGATGCCCGTCTTCAGAGGTGATGTGTAAGCAAATTATGGGTCCTAGGAGTTGCCAAATAAGTGAGTTTCTCAAGGAACACTTTGAAAAACCAAAAGATTAAAATTTTACATATAAAATGTACAATAAACTATGTGTGGTACATCATTGAATTCAGTAAAAAATATTCTTCCAAAAAATATCAAAATCCAAAATAGCGCTCATAAGAAAAACAAAAGTTAGCTATGGTCTCTAGGTAAATGTTATAGTTATCTTAGAATAAAATATGTTACTGGATTTATCGTTAAAAAGTGCCTATAATGTCAAAGTTGTAAATGCCTGGATTCAATAGTTTTTGAATAAAAAAATAAAAACGAATTTTCAAAAATACGTTTTTTGACAATATCTCATTAAGGAAATAAGATATTTCAAACTTGTTTTTGGGTTATTATTGGGCCCTAAACTATGCAACTTTGCCCCAATTTAACCGACTCTCTATTTCTTTAAATAACCGAAATCCCCATACTTTCTGTTGAAATACGGACAGCCAGTATAATAATAATAATATAAAATTTATTGTATTGTTATTTTGCAAATAAACTCAAGTGCATAGAAATCGGCCCACTCATTCTTTTTTATTGTTAATAATAAAATCATTGTTGCAAAGTAACAAACAAAACGTTTAATATTTTACGATAAAATAGACTATCAAATAGACATTGAAAGGTAGAACGGCTGACATTAAGCCATCTGGCCACTGACCACTGGCTTCGAAAATATTCCAAAAGAGCTACAGCTTTTGCACAATCTACAGTACTTAAAACCATAATGAACACACCAACCTTCAGTGGGTTTATACCCACAGCCACTGAAGATCAAAACAAAAAAGCAAAAACAGTGAAAGAACGTAGACATCTTGATACTTTATCCATAATGTCAAATGGAAAGCGTATCTTTAAATTTCATATGTGATGATTATTGTTCATTAAATAAAGTAATAAGTACGATATGTTGTTTTTTTTTTTCTATACCCTGATTGTCTATTTTATCGTAAAATACCAAAAGTTAATTCGCAGCATTGCAAAAGTAATGCTATTAGGAAAAAATAAAAAATAAATAACGAGTGGGCCGTTTTCTTTGCACGTAAGTGTATTTTAATTAAATAAATATTTTACATTGTTATATTTACGAATATATTAAAAATAAATACTTAATTCAAATTAATTATACCATCAAATGTCTAAAAGTCTTGCGTTGAAAATCACCAGAAATCATTAGATGTTTTTTGATTAAACGCATTCCACTATGGCTTTCGACGTCTAAGTCAAAAAATGTTTGAAACAAAAGTTGTAGCCAACGAAAAAATATACCTCTTTTACCTAAACACTTTTCACCTCAGCTCTTTTGTTTCTGAATTAGAAACTAAAAATCTAGTGGACATCAACAACTCACCGATTATGGCTTTCGACGTCTAAATGAAAAAATGTTTCAAACAAAAGTTGTAGCCAACGAAAAAATAAACCACTTTTACCTAAACACTCTTCACCTCAGCTCTTTTGTTTTTGTTCAATAAACCGAGAAAGATTTTTTTTTTGAAAATAAATACACAACTTTATGATAATTCGAAAATTTACGAACGAGTGTCTCCACTCCCAGACTAAGCATGAAGTAAAATTTCGAGTTTAGAAAAGCCCCGCGTAGAAAATTTGTCGAGGGTCGCGCAGCGACCCGAGACAAATTTTCACGGGGCTTTTCTAAACTCGAAATTTTACTTCATGCGCCACGCGTATAAAACAGTGATTTAACGAGAAATTTAAAAACATACAAAACAAATTTTTCATGTTAATCCTTACGATTAATTCGAATTATTTTTGACGATTCGAATCCTTTTGTAACTATTCGAATCCTTTTGTAAATATTCGAATCTTTTTATAAGGATTCGAATCCTTTTATGAGGATTCGAATACTTTTACGAGGATTCGAATCCTTTTATGAGGATTCGAATCCTTTTATGAGGATTCGAATCCTTTTACGAGGATTCGAATCCTTTTATGAGGATTCGAATCCGCGAATCCGCGTATTAAACACTGATTTCAAGTAAAGTTAAAAATATAAAACATATTAAAACTGTTTTCAGTTTTAAAAGTTATCAAAATATGTCAAAATTATTTAAAATTGCCAAAAACAAAATGACCAAAATGTCATCTCGTAAATATCAAAAACGTCAAAAATTTGGCGTGCTGATAAAATCAATTTACGTTAAAATTATCATTTTATGTCAGTACGTGACAGTTTGACAAAAACGTTCTTACAAAAACGAAAATTTCAGTTAAAATCAGTAATAATGTCAAAAGTTATCTAATAATATAAAAATTGTTATCTAATGTAAAACAAGTAAATATGTAATATCAAAAATATCAAATGTCAAAATTGTCGTCTACTGTCAAAAAAGTAAAAAAATATAAAATGTCAGAACTGCCATCTAATGTCAAATACGTCATTTAATGTCAACATCAGAAATAGTAAATAAGTAAAAAATGTCATTGTTTATCAAAAGTAACATCTAATGTGAAACATGTCGTCTAATGTCAAAAAAACTGAAAACGTAGTCTAATATCTAGAATATAATCTATTGTCAAAAATGTCATCTCAAAAGGTAAAGAATATCAAAAATTTCATTCAATGTCAAAAATGATTAAATATGTCTTGTAGAAAAAAAAATCTCAAATTTGTGTGTTCAAATAATGATTCAATAACTTTTGAAAATCGTTACAAATCTGAATATAAATGTTGAAAATCTTACATATCAACATTTTATATATTTGACGAGAAAATCTCGAAATATCGAAAATTTCATCAAAATTTTATAAATCGATAAAAATGACAAATTATCAAAAATCAAGATAATAAATCTGATAAACATTTTCATAATTTAATTAAAAATCTCGATATATTGAAAATTTCATCAACATTCGATAAATTAAGGAAAATTGAGGAAATATTGCAAAATCTGATAAAAATTTGATTATTCGACAAAAATCTCGAAATAAGGATAATTTTATGAAAATATCGATTTGTTGAAAATCTTATAAAAATGTTATAAATCGACATGTTAAGTGTAAAAATTTGATTGGGGATGTCAATTCATATACATCAAAATGTTATATTTGGCGCAATTACCGAAAAACAATTAAAAATCTCAAATCTGTTAAATTTGACACAAATCATTAATTTAATTGATTTTATCACTTACAAACGAGTGTCGTCCACTCCCAGACTAAGCATGAAGTAAAATTTCGAGTTTAGAAAAGCCCCGCGTAGAAAATTTGTCGAGGGTCGCGCAGCGACCCGAGACAAATTTTCACGGGGCTTTTCTAAACTCGAAATTTTACTTCATGCGCCACGCGTATAAAACAGTGATTTAACGAGAAATTTAAAAACATACAAAACACATTTTTCATGTTAATCCTTACGATTAATTCGAATTATTTTTGACGATTCGAATCCTTTTGTAACTATTCGAATCCTTTTGTAAATATTCGAATCTTTTTATAAGGATTCGAATCCATTTATGAGGATTCGAATACTTTTACGAGGATTCGAATCCTTTTATGAGGATTCGAATCCTTTTATGAGGATTCGAATCCTTTTACGAGGATTCGAATCCTTTTATGAGGATTCGAATCCTTTTATGAGGATTCGAATCACCAGCATTTGGATTCGAATACGAATCATTTTAAAAAAGTGTAACGAATCCGGATCACGAATCCAGTTTAACTAAAGTATTCGAATATCTCTTTTGAATCCTCTAAAAGGATTCGAATCCAGGATTCGAATCTTGAATGATTCGAATCCTGCCCAGCTCTGGAGAACAGTAATGATTTTTTACCGGTCGAAGACAATTGTTTGGAGGGGGGACGAGCGACGACTCTAAATATTGCCTGAGACCGGTAATCCCTACGGTGCAAGATAGTTATAACGTTTATTTCGCACGAGCAGACTGCACTTCTTCTCAATTATTATGAATATCTCAGTGGCATTTTGTCAAATTTGATTACTAAAATTTGCATCCTTTTAATTCTGATAAAGTGGTTATACCAGTTGCGATAAATGGTAAGTTTTACTTACCGTTTACTGAACGGTAAGTAAAACCTAAGATATGTTATTCATAGAAAATTGATAAACACAACTTACCGTGCTAAATAAACGTAAAAAAAGACCTTTATTGGCATAATACTATATTACATCCATATCTACACTAATCGCTGCCCCCTTTCTTCCTTCTGCTTTCCCTCTCCTGCCCCAACTTCTTCAGCGTCCTTACCCCGGCCCCATCCCCTCTCATTCATTCCGTCATACTTCTATTCCCTCTTATTCCCACCCATTCCTCCTTCACCCCCTCGCACTCCTCCGCCAAATGACTCCACGTATCCCTCCCCCGCTCACACATTACACACCTCCCAAACTCTTCCCCCATCCACACCTTCCTTCCTCTCTTCCTTTGACCCACACTTCGCTCTCGCCAGAACCACCCTTTCCTCCCTACTCCATCCCCCCTCTACCAAATGCCTCGGCATTCTATGCACCTGCCACCTTCCGTACCTATCGTAGTATTCACTCCTCTCTATACACCCCTGTCTTTCCTGTGCCTCCGGCTCCTTCTCCTTCTCTTTCACCCACGCATCCACCTTTATCCCATTCCCCAGCCACTCCATCACCTTCGTCTCCGACAAACCCACCCTCTCATACATTCTCCTTCTCTCGCTCCTCCATTTACCCTCTCTCCCATTCATACACGCCACCCACACCGCCGTCACCAAATAAACGTATTATTCTATATTTAGCAGATAAATATTAAATATAATTATGAGTAATTTGAAACACAATAATCAGTCAACATTATTTCCCTTTGTCGTGCAACTATAAAATCACTAATAAATATGTTTTAAAGGTACTATAAATTGAAATCTCTTTGATAATTTATAGAAATTTCTATGAAATATTCAGATAAATAAATCACTGTTTATCACTTTGTTTGTATAACAATTGGTTTATTTGGTGACTATAGTTTCGATACTACACGTATCATTATCAAACCGTTAGTAACAAAAAACTACAAAGGAACATTATTTATATTTGCAAATTTTCTAATAACAGCGTTAAAGAGGGGGTGTATTTAAGGTCAAGCTGGTCGTTAATTACGGGAATTTCCCGATTAGCGTGGGCTCCGTGAATCTCCAAAGACTCCAGGAGGTCCATCTTTCTACCCTTCTCGGCAAAGTGAATAACTGAAAGTACATCCTCGCCAAAAGAATGGTTATTTTCAATCAAATGTTTGGCGAAAGATGACTTATCAATTAATCTATGCCGAAAAGAGTAAAGATGCTCACTGAGTCTGGTCTTAAAATTACGACCAGATTGACCTATATACACTCCCTTACAATCATTACAGGTTAATTTATATATTCCTGATTTGTAAATACTTGGTATCTGAGTCTTATGGTTAAAAATATGATTTTTAATTTTTGTAAATGGTTTCATCGCTATATTTAATTTGTGTTTTGCTAAAATATTTTTAATTTTGTGAGTTATATTTCCAAAGTAAGTGAGGGAACGATATGTTGCATGTGTTTTAGGTTCGATTCCGGCATATATGTATTTTCTAATAAGTTTAATTTTATATTGATTAACTATTTTATCCACTATTGACGTAATATAGCCATTTGAAACGGCTATACTTTTAATAATATCTATTTCTTTTTTAAAAGAGGTTTCTGACAACGGAACAATAAAAGCTCGGTTTACCATGGAGTTAAAGGCAGCTAGTTTATGTTTATAGGGATGGTTGGAACAGTTAGTAATTACACGGTCTGTGAAAGTAGGTTTTCTATAAATATCAAAAGTTAGTGATTCTTTAGTACGTGTTATTGAGAGGTCTAAAAATGTTATGTTATTGTTAGTTTCTGTTTCTTCTGTAAATACTATATTTGGATGTAATGAGTTAATATAATCTAAAAATTGTGTTAATTGTCTATTAGTACCTACGAAAGAAGCTATGATGTCATCGACGTATCTATACCACACTTTAATATGTTTCTTGCCTAGCTGTGAATTTAAAATTGAATTGGTAAGGTTGCTGCCTTTAACTCCATGGTAAACCGAGCTTTTATTGTTCCGTTGTCAGAAACCTCTTTTAAAAAAGAAATAGATATTATTAAAAGTATAGCCGTTTCAAATGGCTATACTACGTCAATAGTGGATGATAAAATAGTTAATCAATACAAAATTAAACTTATTAGAAAATACATATATGCCGGAATCGAACCTAAAACACATGCAACATATCGTTCCCTTACTTACTTTGGAAATATAACTCACAAAATTAAAAATATTTTAGCAAAACACAAATTAAATATAGCGATGAAACCATTTAGAAAAATTAAAAATCATATTTTTAACCATAAGACTCAGATACCAAGTATTTACAAATCAGGAATATATAAATTAACCTGTAATGATTGTAAGGGAGTGTATATAGGTCAATCTGGTCGTAATTTTAAGACCAGACTCAGTGAGCATCTTTACTCTTTTCGGCATAGATTAATTGATAAGTCATCTTTCGCCAAACATTTGATTGAAAATAACCATTCTTTTGGCGAGGATGTACTTTCAGTTATTCACTTTGCCGAGAAGGGTAGAAAGATGGACCTCCTGGAGTCTTTGGAGATTCACAGAGCCCGCGCTAATCGGGAAATTCCCGTAATTAACGACCAGCTTGACCTTAAATACACCCCCCTCTTTAACGCTGTTATTAGAAAATTTGCAAATATAAATAATGTTCCTTTGTAGTTTTTTGTTGCTAACGGTTTGATAATGATACGTGTAGTATCTAAACTATAGTCACCAAATAAACCAATTGTTATACAAACAAAGTGATAAACAGTGTTTTATTTATGTTCAACAATGTATAACGAAGTAGAAGCCTCTATAGTAAGTGAAATATTCAGATGCCAAAGTTATGATAAATTTATAGACGGAAAGCTTACATTCCTGCGAAGTGCACCTTGCACCATGTCGAGATATCTCGGTTGATAACTGTAAAGTCTTGCCATTTCTCTTACATACTCAGCTCTGTCATTTTCAATTTTTTTATAGCGAGCATCGTAAGCTGCCGGGCCTGGACCTCCAACTGTTGCCAATTTGGATCTTTGACCCTTACTTAGACTCCACCTGCAGCCTTTGTACAATCGAGTAGTTAAACAAGGTTCCTGAAAAAAAGAGTTAGGTTAGGTTAACTCAATTTATAAGGACGATTCATTCACTATAATCTGAATGTGAAATTCTAAATCTAAAAAGTTAATGGATTTGTTTGATTCGATCTCCAATCAAACAAATCCATTAACTTTTTAGATTTATAATTTCACATCCAGATTATAAACATGAATTCAATATCTTCCACATGAAGACACATCCAGACACAATTTTGTATGAATCATTTCTAAGGAGTATATTTTAAACCTCATTGAATTCAGTGTTATGTGCGCATAGCGCATGCAGTAAAATTTCGAGTTTAGAAAAGCCCCGTGAAAATTAGTCTCGGGTCACTCGACTAATTTTCTACGCGGAGCTTTTCTAAACTCGAAATTTTTTTGGGAGTGGACGACCCTCGTTCGAAACTGATAAATCAAAAATTGAGTAAATTGATGATTTGTGTCAAATTTGCTGCGTGACGAGCCAAACTTTGCTCAAGGTCTTTCTAAACTCGAAATTTTACTTCATGCTTAGTCTGGGAGTGGAAGACAATTGTTCGTTAATTTTGGAGTTTATGTTGTGTATTATTTCGTCTTCTGCAACTTTTGGTTGAAGCTTTGTTTGATTGAATCGATAAGAAGGCTACAGTTGATGAGTGTAAAAAAATTGTATCAAAATCTTTTTGAAACTTCTTCAGTCTTTATGGGAGAGAATAATTAAGAATTTTGCGAGTTCTTAATTATTTCAGAGTTTTTCGTTGTTAACATAATTGAAATTCGTTTAATAAAAAAAACCGCAAAATCTAATGATTTCTGGTGATTTTTAACACAAGACTTTTAGTCATTTGATGGTTACCAGTTAGCAACACTGCTCATACCTTGCATTTACTCGCCCTGCGGGCTCGTAAATGCAATTTGGTATTCGCATGCAATACGAAGCTTTCAAAACTTGTCAAACAATCTTCTATTTAACATATATGTATACTGTTCATTCTGAGATTTACTTTTCTGGCCCTGGTTGCGCAACCGATTAATTCTTTTGAGCATTAGAAAACATTTTCAGGTTGCTCGGTTTTAATTGGCTTTATCTATTTATAGTGTTAAACGCTGACTTTAACTTCTAAGTCGACTTTTACTTTAAACAAACTGTATGAACCACATCTGCAATTATACTTACATTTTACTTTTAATAGGTATGGATTCTACCCAACATGTCGTCGGTGGTAAAGAAATTGAAATCGAGGAATTTCCATTCCAAGTATCAATCCAACAAAACAATTCACACATTTGCAGTGGAACCATCATAAGCCCTAAATTCATTGCTGCTGCAGCCCACTGTGTCGAAGAGTAATTAATAATATTTTATTAAAAATTAAGTTGACTTAACAGTTTACATCATATGATTATAAAAATTACATTAATTACTGCTAATGGTCACCATTAAAAGTTTTGATTGGATATGCTGTGGATAGAGTACACAAAAGTACACATGTTAATTTATATTTAATATTTTTTGTTATAAGTTTATTCAGTAAATGATGTAATAACACGACATAATAATACACAATATAAAAAAATATTTTTGAAGCGAAATGTAAATTACATAATTATTGATTAATGAGTAGAAAAAATTATACTAAGTGGAAGTCCACCTCTGCTTTTGGTTTGGGAGTGCCCATTTCTGCACTGCACTTAGGCCTCATTAGGCCCGTTATGCTAAAATCCATCTCTATTCAAACGCATAAAACTTAGCATATTGTCGTCTTAACTACATCCTCATTGAAGGATAAAATATTTTGAAATGTTCATACTTTAAGGAAAGTACAATCTACTATTCACAGCACATCATCCCGTCCTATGCAACATAAACTTGCAGCATGCCATTCCATGTCGCATAGGCTAACCACGGTTCCACTATCAAGTTATACTTTTAATAATGAGTTAAATAGAATCCTTATAATAGCTAATAACAATGGCTTTCGTGAAAAGCTTAGCTTAGACATCCTTTTTAAAAAACAAAAGCAACAAGCTCTAAAACTAGTAAATGCCATCAATTTTAAAAATCCGAATAATAAAAATTGCTCAAAAGCGTTTAACGGTCCCCCTTTGATTGCCATCAGCAAAAAACTCAAATCATTTGATTTACTTCCTTCTGTAACGGGGCGCTCGAACCGGGTGTGGCAGTGTGTTGCATTTAACTAATATTTCAATTTGAGTTTTTTGAATACTGAATCAAAGACACATACCGCTTCCGGCCAAAACCCTGTCACGTTCCGTTAGCTCAGATAAAAATCAAATATACAGAGTTTTATGTAACACCGAACATTTTCATAACGAGAATATTTCTTTTAAGCATACATATGCATACGTTCTATATTTTCCGACGCTCGGTTTACTGAGAGAATTCAATTTAAAGCTTTAAGCAAGTGTTTTCCACTCCCAGGCTAAGCATGAAGTAAAAGTTCCTAGTTTTCTAATCTCGAAATTTTACTTCATGCGTCACGCGTATAAAACACTGATTTCAAGTGAGGTTCAAATATACATAAATTCACAATATTTTGGTTTTGTACGCGTGGCGCATGAAGTAAAATTTTGAGTTTAGAAAAGCCCAGAAAATTTTACTTCATGCTTAGTCTGGGAGTGGAAAACACTCGTTTAAAGCTTCAAAGTTATTTTTTTTAAAAATCAACGTATGTCAGAAAATTAACAGCTAAAATAATTAAGAAAAAGTTATGTGATTTTACAATTGTTGTTGTATAAGCAACATAGGAAATCGCATGTTAATTTTGAGTGTTCAAATATTGGCTTCCCTATTTATTTTAGAGACAAAATGTATTTCACTTTTTTTTAGAGGGAAAAATTCTAAATTTATTAATGTTCACACTTAACACTTTACGTTTCTCTAAGTTAAAATAATTAAGGAAAAGTAATGTGATCTTATAAAAATAATGACATACCATGGAATTGATACAACAATTGCGGATATTCCCTGTTTATTTTTCAAGTTTAATTAAAAGCTTTAAACAAATGTTTTCCACTCCCAGACTAAGCATGAAGTAAAATTTTGAGTTTAGAAAAGCCCCGTGAAAATTTGTCGAGGGTCGCGCAGCGACCCGAGACAAATTTTCTGGGCTTTTCTAAACTCGAAATTTTACTTCATGCGCCACGCGTATAAAACACTGATTTCAAGTGAGGTTCGAATATACATAAATTCACAATATTTTGGTTTTGTACGCGTGGCGCATGAAATAAAATTTCGAGTTTAGAAAAGCCCGGAAAATTTGTCTCGGGTCGCTGCGCGACCCTCGACAAATTTTCACAGGGCTTTTCTAAACTCGAAATTTTACTTCATGCTTAGTCTGGGAGTGGAAAACACTCGTTTAAAGCTTCAAAGTGAACTCTTTTAAAAATCAACGAATGTCAGAAAATTAACAGCTAAAATAATTAAGAAAAAGTTATGTGATTTTATAAAAATAATGACATTTTTCTTGTATAAGCAACACAGGAAATCGCATGTTAACTTACGTGTTCAAATATTGGCTTCGCTATTTATTTTAGAGACAAAATGTATTTCACTTTTTTGTAGAGGCAAAAATTCTAAATTGATTAATTTTCACACTTACCACTTTACGTTTCTCTAAGTTAAAATAATTAATAAAAAGTAATGTGATCTTATAAAAAAAATGACATACCATGGAATTGATACAACAATTGCAGATATTCCCTGTTGATTTCAAGTTTAATTTAAAGCTTTAAACAAGTGTTTTCCACTCCCAGACTAAGCATGAAGTAAAATTTCGAGTTTAGAAAAGCCCCGTGAAAATTTGTCGAGGGTCGCGCAGCGACCCGAGACAAATTTTCTGGGCTTTTCTAAACTCGAAATTTTACTTCATGCGCCACGCGTGTAAAACACTGATTTCAAGTGAGGTTCAGGGCTTTTCTAAACTCGAAATTTTACTTCATGCGCCACGCGTGTAAAACACTGATTTCAAGTGAGGTTCAAATATACATAAATTCACAATATTTTGGTTTTGTACGCGTGGCGCATGAAGTAAAATTTCGAGTTTAGAAAAACCCAGAAAGTTTGTCTTGGGCCGCTGCGCGACCCGAGACAAATTTTCATGGGGCTTTTCTAAACTCGAAATTTTACTTTATGCATAGTCTGGGAGTGGAAAACACTCGTCTTAAGCTTCAAAGTGAACTCTTTTAAAAATCAACGAATGTCAAAAAATTAACAGCTAAAATAATCAAGAAAAAGTAATGTGATTTTATGAAAATAATGACATACCATGGAATTGATATAACAATTGCGGATATTCCCTGTTTTTCTTTAAGTTCAATTTAAAGCTTTAAACAAGTATTTTCTACAAAAAAATTGATTTTGTTCATATTATTGCATTTTTGAAAAGAAACCACTAGATGGCCCACCCGTTATGATTCAAATTTTACAGTGTAGCTAAATATCGCGATACTTACATATAAGAAGAAATCTCTAAATTTTTAGTTAGGGATGCATAATTAATAATATTTCTTAAGAAACATATATCTTTTGTTAATAAGGTCATCCACATAAGTTTAAATTGTAATTTCAAAATTTATCATTTTTGTAAATTCGGGCAGGAAAGGATTAATAATAAATTGAATTGCATTGCACTTACACTAACGACATCATAAAAAAGCGGCTCATCGTGTTTCTCGACGGGGACTTTAACCAGTCTCCCATCTTTATCATAATCATATCCATTAGCGTCCATTTTGGTGGGTATCGAAGGTCCAGATGAGTAAAGTGTGTAGGGAACTGGGCACACGTACAACTTCTTGCCTTTCACTGCTGGTGTCGCATCAGCGCGAAACGACTTTTTTTGAAAGTAGTTCGGTTCATAAGCGGCGGGACTTGGTGTAGTTTTGTAATCAATGGTCTTACGTTCCGATGTATACTTCATACTGCCACCACCCTAAATAATATTTTAATAAATATATCAATAGTATTATATCGTATGTTCAATAAATAAAAACCTCTAGAGTGCCATGACTTTATCTTTAGTTTTAAATTTAGGTTGGCTACACGCTTTAAGAATTAACATATAAAACGTCAGACATAATTTTCATGTATAATCTCAGAGGTGCCAACCTAGAATATTTTCCATGGCACTCTAGAGATTTTTTTTATTGAACATACGAACATTCAGGTAATAAGGGATACACACTAAATCTAAAAAATGGCCTGGAGATTAGCAGGGCCATAAAAATGGGGAAAAACATAGTAAACGACAACGTGGAGATTTGGAATTCCCGAATTTTGACTTCCCTTATTACCTGAAACAAAAATATGTATATATACCTAGATAATATTGTTTTTCATACATTCCTTTGAAAATGGTCTAACAAACCGAAACTAGTCGGAATAAAGTTTTAATACCAAGTGTTTTTAATTTAAATAACTTTACATATACGATATAAGTTATAGGTGGATTGTCGAATCTAATCACTTTGATACGAAGAACGGGCATCGTTCGTGCATCTCGCTCTTCCAAAAATGATAAAGTAGAACCTGCGACGCACCGCCAAATCCTAAATAGCTAGCCAAAACCTTAAATGAACTTATATTTAAACAAAAATTAACTTACAAGTGTTATCAAACAGGTTGATTCCGATCTGAATAATATAGACATTTAAAACTACGTTTGCAATTGTATTAAATATAACATACGTATACAAGAATAATTATTCAACATATAAAATTACAAAACATAATTAATGATGCATATTCTAAATCTTCGTCGATATCTAATTTAGATTTTTTATCATTATTCAGCATCTTAAATGTCTTTCTGCTGTTGACTGTGGATAAAAGTAGTAACTTTATAGCTTAATTTAATAGACTCCTTAATTTTGTGAATGTAAATAACCCACTCTCTTCGAAAATGTAATTATTTTATTATAAGGATTTAATATGTACTCTAGAATTTTGTATGTCTGTATTACACAATAAATGTAATTAGTACAAATATACTCAATGACATTAGAAGCGTAACACCAAGAAGGAATGATTTTTTTGAATTCATATTTTAGCAACAGAGTGACTATATTTAAAGCATACATTGATAACAATTTCAACCTTGTGCCTTTTATATTTATTGTGAAAAAAAAAATATTTCACTTTTTCTTTTTTGATAAAACTATTTATATAAGCTGTTTAGTACAGATGTTTTTAGTTTTCGTGTTTCCGTTGAGTGTGTTAAGCTTAAATAAAATGCCTCGAGTCCGAAGACGTCCACAATATCACCATTTGAGCGATTTTGACCGGGGTCGAGTTGTTGCTTATCGAGATGTCGGTATGTACTATCGCGAAATTGCCCGCCGTATTGATTCCACTGCAGCAACTGTAATACGTGTGTATCAGGTATGGACAGAAGAAGGTAGAGGAGCAAGAAGAAGACTAATTGGTCAACCAAGGCGTACCACAGAACGTCAAGATCGGCGCTTAAGACAAATAGCTCTGCGAGACCGTTTCGCTACTACGCGTCAAATCGGTGATCAATGGATTGGAGAAGAAGGTAGGCCCGTTAGTATGCGAACCTCATATCGCCGCATTCAATCCTTTGGGCTTCTTTCGTACCGTCCAAGATTAGTGCTTCCTTTAACAGCGAGACACTGTCGCCAAAGGTTTGACTGGTGCAGAGAACGGCAGCATTGGGAGGCAGAATGGCACGATGTCGTATTCAGCGATGAATCACGATTTTGTCTAGGCACGCATGATGGCCGTAGAAGGGTACGATGCTACCGTGGAGAACGACCTGATCTTAGGTTTGCTATTGAGAGGCATGTACACAGGACTGCTGGAGTAATGGTTTGGGGGGCTATTGCTTATGGTAGTCGATCACCTCTTGTATTCATTCGAGGCAGTATGACAGCTGCGCGTTATGTTGAAGACGTCATACGACCGACTTTGTTGCCTTATTTAGATGGCCGCCCAGACGTACTTTTTCAACAAGATAACGCACGTCCCCATATTGCTCGTCAAACTATGAACTTTCTTAATGAAGCTGGTGTTAATGTTTTGGCGTGGCCGCCCCGTTCGCCGGATTTAAATCCCATTGAACATGTGTGGGATATCATGGGAAGAAGAATATTCTCTTTGCACCATCCTCCACAGACTCTAGCACAGTTGATCGATGAAATTCAAGTTGCTTGGAACGAGATGCCTCAAGAAGACTTCGACCATCTCATTTTGTCGATGCCCAGACGTCTACAGGAGTGTATACAGCAAAGGGGTCGCCAAACACATTATTAATTTTTTTTAGATTGTTTTTTAATAAAATTTCTTGAAAATGTAATCATTTTATTCTTGATGTAAGACTACCATACTGGCAAAAAATCAAGTTAAAATAATAACTCCCTCTGGGTGTTACGCTTAATGTCATTGAGTATATATTGTATATTACTCTGTAATTGGGTTGGTTAAACCTGTTGGGTAAATAAATATATTATATTATATAAAAATTGCATCCTCTAAGTCATATATGGGCAACCCCTGGCCCCCGGGCCGGATCCGGCCCTCCACCAGTTTCAATCCGGCCCGCAAAAGAAATTTCAAATAACGCGCAAACAAAATTAATTTAGCCCACACAGTTTTTTTTGTAATTATCGTCAACGAACCTAAAACTGTATTTATTCAAATCATACAGACTAAAATCGATAAATAATATTATTAAGCGTACGCAGTAGAATGCTAAAAAGATCACTGGACACTTAAACAACCTGAACTTAAAAGTTCAAAAACAAGAGCAACTAGTAAATCAGCTGTACAGTCATCTTAAAGCTTTTCAATACAAAATTAGCTTGTGGTAAACACAAATGAGAAGTAAACACTGTTTTTATTTTGTAACATTATCCAGTCACGAAAATATTGATTACGTTCGTTATGCTGAAGAACTGAAACTACTGTCAGAGCAATTCACTGATCGGTTTTTCCGATTTTAAGAATATGGATAGCATTTTCAATATTTTTGCAAATCCATGTAAGTGTAATGCGGAAAATGCTCCGCTTCACCTACAATGGAGTTGATCGAGCTTCAAGAAGACTCATATTTGAAGTCTAAATTTGATGATGTGGAACTAACCGAATTTTACAGAACATACCTTTCCGTAGAAAAGTATTCACATCTGAGAGTTTTTGCAAGAAAAATAATTTTCACATTCGGAAGCAGCTTTTTTTAATCTTGAAAATTAATTAAAATAAGCATCGTACTCGGCTTACAGATGTTAATTTAGAAAACACTTTGAGCCTATGTACTAGTGATATTGACCCCAATATTGAACATCTTGTTTCTCAGCTTCAAACTCAAGTCTCTCATTAATTTTCATTTGATTGTTCTATCTTTTTATGTTAATTTTCTTTATTATATGTTTGATTATACTATTATAATTCTAATACATAAATAAATGTGTAAATTTTTATCGTTTTTTATTCACTATTACCTACTTATTTCTTACCTTCGGCCCGTGACCTGATTAAGTCCCGAAATTACGCCCTCGGCTAAGCAAAGGTTGCCCATGCCTGCTCTAAGTGCTTAAGTACCGGGTGTTTGATTAAGCTTGGCCACCGGCTGTATCTCAGAAATATGCATCGTAGAATGTTGCGGTAAAAAATTGTACAGTAAAATAGGCCAAGAGAAAACGCTGGAACTTTTTAAGTTTATAGCTTCGCCGCTAGAGGGCGCAATCAATACCATAAAAGATAAATACGCGTTTTTATCAAATAAATGCCAAATTAGGCTACGTTGAAAACATGAAAATCTTAATCTACGCCTAATTTCAACTATCTTCTCGTTTCTTTGGCTTTCATATAAGGCGCAGGGAAGAATGGAAACGTCTACTAATTTAAATGCCTGTAACTTTAGTTAGGTTTAACCAAATTTATTAAACTTAGACACATTTAATTCATAAATAAATGCACTTTAAAACGTTATTTAGTTTGATTTACTTTAGTTTTGGCTTTCATATAAGACGCAGGGGAGAATAGAAACGTCTACTAATTTAAATGCCTGTAACTATAGTTAGGTTTAACCAAATTTAATAAACTTAGACAAATTTAATTGATAAATAAATGCACTTTAAAACGTTGTTTAGTTTGATTAACTTTAAATTGGGTAAAGTACTACACTTGTTATGTTCCATATTTTTATTTTCAGTTGCCTGACACGTGTTTCGATCCGTTACGATCATTTTTAAAGTTTAAACTAATTTTTTTTTTTTGGCTTTTGCCTGGCCTTAGTTACTGGACTATTAGCCATCATCAATTGTTATTTTGTATACATTTGTTAATTAACTTATTATTAAGTATAACATACAACTATATATTTGGACGTCACAACACATTCACACACATCCATGGAACCGGAGACGAGTATTTTTCGTTAGAAAAATTACTCCCCTCCGCTGGGAATCGAACCCAGATCACCTCCGTGACCGATTGGCGAAACCGGCGGCTCAACCGCTCGGCCGCTCAAAACTAATTTGAATTGAACAAATGTTCCTATATATGTACAAACAAACGGGCTAATTAGTGGACACTCCAGCGCTAATGATGTTGTTGTCGGTGTTGCTGACCTCATGCTGATTGTTCAGTGGATAATCCCCCCCTGCTGACGGCTCGTTTGATCTCTAATCCCTCTAATAGGTTCAGCTTCCGACCTTTTCGACAAATGTGGATTGGTTCGATCTCCCCCATGTGGTATCCCGTGGCTGTACAATGGTCCGCTAATCCTGTGTTTGATGTCCTGTCAATTATTGATTTTCTGTGCTCCCGCTGCCTTGTTTCAAAATTTCTCCCAGTTTGTCCTATATATATGCCCTCGCAATTTAAGCAATTGATTTTGTACACTCCTGATCTTTTTAATTTTTCTTTTGTTTCAATTTTATTATTAATAATTTTGTGACCTAAGTTTGTTCTATTAACTACTATTGCCGTTACATTATGTGATCTCAACTGTTTCCTAATTTTTGTGCTAGTATTATTAACAAATGGTATTGCTGCAAATATGTTTTCTTTTGTATCTTTTCGACCGTCTGGACTGTATAGGAGCTGTTTCTTTCTTATCCTCTTCTTCCTTTTTAGCATCTTAACAACTGTATCCTGATTATATCCGTTGTTGTTGGCAATTTGTATTATGGTGTTCAGTTATTCTTTGTAATCATCCTCGGCCATTGGAATTGATAAGAGCCGGTGTATATACGTGTTTAATGCTGCTCGCTTGATTTGTTCGGACTGGAATGAGTTTTTTTTTTTTTTTGGATTGATTGAGTTACTTGAAGGTAATTATACTTTGATTAAAAAAACTCTTAGAACCTTTCTTCAATACTTTATTTTGTAACCAAATGTACATTTCGGACACGAAGTGTCCATTATCAATGGTTTGATACTAATTAAAAAAAAAAAAAAAACTGGAATGAGTCGTTGGGTATAATGGTGTCTGTTGTGGTTGGTTTTCTATAAATTGCGTATTGGAGTTTGTTGTTGTTGATGTTCATCGTCAGATCTAGGAAGTTAATTTTTCTATTCTGTTCTTTTTCTATCGTGAACTGTATATGTTTGTTGATGTTATTGATTAATTGTAGGAATGTATCTAGTTGTCGATCTGATCCTCCCCATATACAAAACACGTCATCCATGTATCGACACCAGTGGATGATATTATTCCTCAATGGATTGTTGATGTTCATTAATTTTTCTTCGAACGACTTCATCAAAATTTCCGCAAATAGTGGCGAAGTCGGGGACCCCATTGGCAGACCATCTTTTTGAATATAAAATTTATCGTTGAAGCGGAAATAATTTTGTTCTAGGCAAATATTGATGGTATTGTAGATCTCGGTTTCTTGAGGACAATGTTGCTGTAGTGAAGTTTTGATGATGTCTTTCAATTCAGGGACTGGTATTGATGTGAATAAACTTTTGACGTCAAACGTCAGACGTGATTTACTTTAGTTTTGATGTTAAGCGCTTGGAGGCGCGATTGAGACAGTCGCCATATTTTTTGATTTTCTTAAAATTTTTAAATTTCAAGGTATACTTTGATTACGTTAGTTATTTGAAATAAAAAATACTGTGAAAACTAGTAAAACCCGCATCGCGATAACTTTATCCTAGACTGGGGATATAGTGAAAATGTGACAGATTGGAGGTATTTTACCCCACGCACTCTATAAAAATAATATAAAATCTAGTAGGTTGCTTGGTTAACTTACATTGTATTCTTGTTTTATGTTGTAAAAGGTAAAACACATTTTTCTTAAAATAATTTGCTTCTGTCAATCATTGATTTACTCACATCTTTAATTAATAAAATATAAAAGTTTTCAAACTTTTATATTTTATTAATTAAAGATGTGAGTAAATCAATGATTGTCAAAAATATTGAAATGGAAAAGACTATGATGTGTGAAAATTAACGCATAAGTTTATTGTTAATTTGGGAGTCTATTTAAACTAATTTATACTTACAATTAGAATAATTTATTCAAATAACAATAATAAATATTTAACAAAGTGAAACTAATTTACCATTTTCTGGGCTTTTCTAAACTCGAAATTGTACTTCATGCGTCAAGCGTACATAACAAAAATATTTTGTATTTATGTATATTTAAACCTTACTTGAAATCAGCGTTTTATACGCGTGGCGCATGAAGTAAAATTTCGAGTTTAGAAAAGCCCCGCGAAAATTTGTCTCGGGTCGCTGCGCGACAAATTTTCACGGGGCTTTTCTAAACTCGAAATTTTACTTCATGCTTAGTCTGGGAGTGGAAAACACTCGTTTAAAGTTTTAAATAAAGCTCTTTTGCAAAACAACGGATGTCGGCAAATTTCCAGCTTATGCCTACGTTTACCTAAATGAAAATGTTCACGTTGTTTTTTTTTTAAAGAGTTCAATTTGAAGCTATAAACGAGTGTTTTCCACTCCCAGACTAAGCATGAAGTAAAATTTCGAGTTTAGAAAAGCCCCGTGAAAATTTGTCGAGGGTCGCGTAGCGACCCGAGACAAATTTTCTGGGCTTTTCTAAACTCGAAATTTTACTTCATGCGCCACGCGTACAAAACAAAAATATTATGAATTTATGTATATTTGAACCTTATTTGAAATCACCGTTTTATACGCGTGGCGCATGAAGTAAAATTTCGAGTTTAGAAAAGCCCTGAAAATTTGTCTCGGGTCGCTGCGCGACCCTCGACAAATTTTCACGGGGCTTTTCTAAACTCAAAATTTTACTTCATGCTTAGTCTGGGAGTGGAAAACACTCGTTTAAAGTTTTAAATAAAGCTCTTTTGCAAAACAACGGGTGTCGGCAAATTTACAGCTTATGCCTATGTTTATCTAAATGAAAATGTTCACGTTGTTTTTTTTTGAGAAGAGTTCAATTTGAAGCTATAAACGAGTGTTTTCCACTCCCAGACTAAGCATGAAGTAAAATTTCGAGTTAAGAAAAGCCCCGTGAAAATTTGTCGAGGGTCGCGCAGCGACCCGAGACAAATTTTCTGGGCTTTTCTAAACTCGAAATTTTACTTCATGCGCCACGCGTACAAAACAAAAATATTATGAATTTATGTATATTTGAACCTTATTTGAAATCACCGTTTTATACGCGTGGCGCATGAAGTAAAATTTCGAGTTTAGAAAAGCCCTGAAAATTTGTCTCGGGTCGCTGCGCGACCCTCGACAAATTTTCACGGGGCTTTTCTAAACTCAAAATTTTACTTCATGCTTAGTCTGGGAGTGGAAAACACTCGTTTAAAGTTTTAAATAAAGCTCTTTTGCAAAACAACGGGTGTCGGCAAATTTACAGCTTATGCCTATGTTTATCTAAATGAAAATGTTCACGTTGTTTTTTTTTGAGAAGAGTTCAATTTGAAGCTATAAACGAGTGTTTTCCACTCCCAGACTAAGCATGAAGTAAAATTTCGAGTTAAGAAAAGCCCCGTGAAAATTTGTCGAGGGTCGCGCAGCGACCCGAGACAAATTTTCTGGGCTTTTCTAAACTCGAAATTTTACTTCATGCGCCACGCGTACAAAACAAAAATATTATGAATTTATGTATATTTGAACCTCATTTGTAATCAGCGATTTATACGCGTGGCGCATGAAGTAAAATTTCGAGTTTAGAAAAGCCCTGAAAATTTGTCTCGGGCCGCTGCGCGACCCGAGACAAATTTGCACGGGGCTTTTCTAAACTCGAAATTTTACTTCATGCTTAATCTGGGAGTGGAAAACACTGGTTAAAAGTTTTAAATTAAGCTCTTTTAAAAAACAACGGATGTCGGAAAATTTACAGCTTATGCATATGTTTACCTAAAAAAAAAATTGTACGTTGGTTTTTTTAGAAGAGTTCAATTTGAAGCTATAAATGAGTGTTTTCCACTCCCAGACTAAGCATGAAGTAAAATTTCGAGTTTAGAAAAGCCCGGTGAAAATTTGTCGAGGGTCGCGCAGCGACCCGAGACAAATTTTCTGGGCTTTTCTAAACTCGAAATTTTACTTCATGCGCCACACGTACTAACCAAAAATATTTGAATTTATGTATATTTGAACCTCATTTGAAATCAGTGTTTAATACGCGTGGCGCATGAAGTAAAATTTTGAGTTTAGAAAAGCCCAGAAAATTTGTCTCGGGTCGCTGCGCGACCCTAGACAAATTTTCACGGGGCTTTTCTAAACTCGAAATTTTACTTCATGCTTAGTCTGGGAGTGGAAAACACTGGTTAAAAGTTTTAAATTAAGCTCTTTTAAAAAACAACGGATGTTGGAAAATTTACAGCTTATGCATATGTTTACCTAAAAAAAAATTTGTACGTTGGTTTTTTTAGAAGAGTTCAATTTGAAGCTATAAATGAGTGTTTTCCACTCCCAGACTAAGCATGAAGTAAAATTTCGAGTTTAGAAAAGACCGGTGAAAATTTGTCGAGGGTCGCGCAGCGACCCGAAACAAATTTTCTGGGCTTTTCTAAACTCGAAATTTTACTTCATGCGCCACACGTACTAAACAAAAATATTGTGAATTTATGTATATTTGAACCTCATTTGAAATCAGTGTATAATACGCGTGGCGCATGAAGTAAAATTTCGAGTTTAGAAAAGCCCAGAAAATTTGTCTCGGGTCGCTACGCGGCCCTCGACAAATTTTCACGGGGCTTTTCTAAACTCGAAATTTTACTTCATGCTTGGTCTGAGAGTGGAAAACACTCGTTAAAAGTTTTAAATTAAGCTCTTTTAAAAAACAACGGATGTCGGAAAATTTACAGTTTATGCATATGTTTATCAAAAAAAAATGTGTACGTTGGTTTTTTTAGGAGAGTTCAATTTGAAGCTATAAATGAGTGTTTTCCACTCCCAGACTAAGCATGAAGTAAAATTTCGAGTTTAGAAAAGCCCGGTGAAAATTTGTCGAGGGTCGCGCAGCGACCCGAGACAAATTTTCTGGGCTTTTCTAAACTCGAAATTTTACTTCATGCGCCACACGTACTAACCAAAAATATTTGAATTTATGTATATTTGAACCTCATTTGAAATCAGTGTTTAATACGCGTGGCGCATGAAGTAAAATTTCGAGTTTAGAAAAGCCCTGAAAATTTGTCTCGGGTCGCTGCGCGTGTTTTCCACTCCCAGACTAAGCATGAAGTAAAATTTCGAGTTTAGAAAAGCCCCGTGAAAATTTGTAGAGGGCCGCGCAGCGACCTGAGACAAATTTTCTGGGCTTTTCTAAACTCGAAATTTTACTTTATGCGCCACGCGTATAAAACACTATACATTTCATTTTTGAGGTTTCGGTTAGCTTTTTCGGATTGGGCCCCACTGTGTGCAGATTCAATAATATATTTTATTTATTATTTATTTTGAACGAAGTCTTGCCTCCATTCAGTAAATGTTGGTGTATCGCGCAAGTGACAAGATTATACAATACTAAAATGTTAAGAAAATTGTCTACTATACATAAATTTAATTTTCAAAATAACTCTCCATATCGTTACGATTTTAATCCTAATAATAACGATTTCTCACTATAATGAAGTCTCTAATGCAGTGGCGGTTCCTCAGTAAGTGCACATGTGCACGTGCACTCCCAAATTAATGCCTGCAAACATATTTAAATTTCCTCATTCTTTAAATAATTTTGTCAATCCATTCTACTTGTAAAATAAATCCCAAACATTATTTTTTCCGCTAGAAGCTATCCGATGCGTCGCGTAATATCCAAGCGCAAAGCAGAGAACGTCGAGTGCCACCGACCCGACGGCAACCGAACACCGCGGCCGCGTCACACAATGTGCCAAATCCGAGCGCGAGCGCCAGGGGGGGATTTGGAGGAAAAAAATTAAATTAAAAATTTCGAGAAAAAAACATATCCACTCCATTGTAGATACATGAAACCCTTATAATCTTGCATGTTTATATTTTTTAACCCCCTATATTATTAACAATTAACGCCTAAAGTTGAGCAATTTAGAAAACATCGATTTTACGGCATTTCATTCGCAAGTTTAAATAATTTATTACATGGATAGTAGGCGTACTATAAATATAACGTTATACACTATTGTTTATAACATAATACTGTATATTATGGTTGAAAGATCAACTCTTTAAATATTTTAGAAAAAAAGTTAAAAAAATTTGAATATGAAATATATTTTAAATATAAATTTTAACTTTAGAAAGTGTTATAAAAAAAATGCCAACTCGATGAGGTCTGTGACTATCACTAAAAATTAGTTCTATGTTTTCTCTAACTACCCTCAAAATTTCGTATCTCCACCGGTGCGTTTTTGGGGTCTTTTTAATTTTTTTATTTTACGCCACCAATTAAAATTGGGTCGGGCGAGGCCCGTGTGCGGTGAGCATCGCGGAGTCGAGCGCGCTATTCTCGAGCAGCACGCAACATGATTTCTACGTTGGCCCCGAACAAAAAAATAATAAAAACGCACTTAAAACGCACATGTAAAAATTCAAAAAAAATTAGGGCTGTTACAGAAAATATTGACAAATGTTTATATAATAGTCATAATCCTCACAATCTACAATTTTTCTAATATACAGGTATATATCATAGGGAAATTATTTCTTCTCTGAGTATTTTTTGCACCATTTAAATCACATTTACAAAAATAGTTTTATGGGTTTTTTTCTTATTGATATATAAGGGTGTACATCTGTTACTGATAAAGGTCATCTGGTTTGTGTTTACATTTTTATTAGGGGTCCGATTGGAGCTGTCATTTACCGTAACAAATGGCATTCTTGTCACACAGTTTTTACGGTTTAAGTATCTGAAATGGATTATCTTAATTTTCTTGAAAGCAAAATATGCGTTTAGTGTTGAACAAAGTCTCCAACAGTTCACATATTTTTCTGATCCCTAAGCGAACGATTGAACATTATAAAGTAATTATTAATTAAGTTAGTGTTAAGTGTTATTTAATTTGTTGACTATATACTCTTTCTTTGATTTAGTGTTTTTTTGTGTATAAAATAGTTTACTTTAATTAAACTAGTGTTTAGTGTTAGTGTAATTTAATTAATCCAAAACGCTGGGTGATAATGGAGAAAATTAAAATTACAAACGGTGATTTATATAAGGTATGGTACGAACTAAAACCTAAAAACCTTATTCAGTCAAGCAATACCATTGATTATTTAATAAAATATATTGAAAATGTTTCGACGAAAAACAATAGTGAAAATGATGACATTCTTAAAAAAGTTAAGGGTTTCTGCAGTACTCTTAATAGAAAGTGGAAAGAGTGCTCAAGATCTCATATCAATTTCATTAAAAAAATAGAAATTGGTTACTGCTGCCTTTTAAATACAACGAGGGTTCTGTCTTAATTGAAAATACAAACCCCTTTGAAAATATAGAAAATATTTCACCAATACCAAGTACATCAGGTACACAGTTCACAATACAAAATAATACATCTAAAAGAAGACAAACTAATTTATTGATCACCGAAAATACACCAGAACAAATATTTTCAGCAGCAAAAAAAATTTTACGCGATAAAGGAAATATACCAGCGGCCAAATTAGTGGAAAGTGCTTCCTCGGATTCACAGGAAAAAATAAAAAAAGTCTTAACTTATTTAAAAACAAATGAAGTTGAAACTGTAAAAAAATTTACAGATGAAGAAGCTCTATCAATTTTTATTGATTCAAAAATGACGGCTGCAAGTTATAAAAATTTAAGAAAAAAACTACGTTCTCATGGAGCAAAAGACCTTTTACCATCTTACAATAAAATTAAAATAATGAAGACAATGTGTTACCCAGCTATTTCTATTTCTCAAAATGGAGCATCAGTACCTTTGCAGAGCCTTCTTGAGCATACTTTATGTAGATTAATATCAACAATTAAATTTCCTCAAGATACATCATTTAGTAAATTAATTTTGTTGTGTAAATATGGTTGCGATGGCAGCTCAGGGCACTCTACTTATATGCAAAAGCCATCTGATGATAGCAGTACAGATGAAGAAGAAATTACAGAGAAGAGTGTCTTTGTGTTTTCACTGGTTCCACTTAGATTATTTTCTGATGAAAGTGTTATTTGGAAAAACGAAAAACCTTCATCTATTAAATTATGTAGACCGATAAAATTTATTTATGCTAAAGAAACAAAACAGCTTATTCTAGATGAAGTTAAGAGTATGAGGCAAGAGGTAAATTTATTGGAAAAACAACAAATTTATATTAATGGTAACCATGTAGAGGTAAAATTTAATTTGTTGTTTACAATGATCGACGGCAAAGTTATAAATTCCTTAACAAATACTCCGAGCTCAAATTGTTTTATATGCAGATGTTCTCCGAATGAATGATATTGAAAGAATTAATAATATTCCTATTATCGAAGATAATTTAAATTATGGTATTTCTTCCCTCTAATCATGGATTAAGTTCATGAAATGTGTTCTTCATATCTCCTATAAATTAGATTTGAAGAAAACAACTACTCACGGATGTACGATAGAAGAGAAAAATAATATATTTAGTCGGAAAACTAGAATACAAAAACTATTACGTAAAGATTTAGGGATAAGGGTTGATATTGTTGTGCAAGGAGGAGGTACTTCAAATACTGGCAACGTTGCTCGAATATTTTTTCGAAATTATGAGAAAGTAGTTGTCATCACTGAATTGAATGAAGAATTATTGAACAGATTTTATACAATTCTTATAACAATGTCGAGTTCTCGTAATATAAATGTATTGATGTTTGATAAATATGCAGAAAATACGGCCCGGCCCGACTTTACACCTCGTTATATGGATGGTATAGAATGCCTCCTAGTGTCCATAAAATTTTAATTCACGGGAGCAAAATAATTGGACAATGTCTTTTACCAATCGGAGAACTTTCGGAAGAGGCACAGGAAGCAACCAATAAAATATATAAGAGAGTTAGAGAAAACCATACTAGGAAATACTCTAGGCTTAATACAATTCGAGATTTATTTAATATGCTTCTTGTATGTTCTGATCCAATAATTTCTTCTTTGAGAAGCGATGTAAAAATTCATAAAAACAACTACATGCAGACGCTAAAAAATTAGTTATTTGTCAAACGGACACAAGTGACAACGAAGACGAACAGACTGATGAGGATACTGACAATTTTTTATTTTAAAAAAGTAAGTAAATAAAACAGTATAAAATACATAACTTCGTTGTGCAAAATCAGAAAAATGTAATGTATATTCTGATTAAAAATTCATATTTTAAACAACAGAATAAATTATTTTTAAACTACAGCAGATACTTTTCACATTTGTACGTTTTTTTGAGGTGCTTTATTTTTTAGTAGGCGCAACCGATAAAAATCGACTCGGTCATTCGCAAAAACCTGACACAAAACGCACATGTAGAGTTACGAAGTTTTTAGGGCATTTAAAAACATACCACAGTTTTTGGTGAAAGTCACAACCTATGTAATGATTATAACAATTGTATATAATTTTGCTGCCTTGAATTATTATTATATTTTTTTTTAGAAGATTGCAAACCGGAAGAACTGTGACTATCATATAAACATTTGTTAATATTTTCTGTAACTGCCCTAATTTTTTTGAATTTTTACATGTGCGTTTTAAGTGCGTTTTTATTATTTTTTGTTCGGGGCCAACGTAAAAATCATGTTGCGTGCTGTTCGAGAATAGCGCGCGCTCGACTCCACGATACTCATAGCACACGGGCCTCGCCCGACCCAATTTTAATTGGTGGCGTCAAATAAAAAAATTAAATAGACTCCAAAAACGCACCGGTGGAGATACGAAATTTTGAGGGTAGTTAGAGAAAACATAGAACTAATTTTTAGTGATAGTCCCAGACCTCATCGAGTTGATATTTTTTTTATAACACTTTCTAAAGTTAAAATTTATATTTAAAATATATTTCATATTCAATTTTTTTTTAACTTTTGTTCTAAAATATTTAGAGACTTGATTTTTCAACCATAATATACAGTATTATGTTATAAACAATAGTGTATAATGTTATATTGATAGTACGTCTACTATCCATGTAATAAATTATTTAAACTTGCGAGTGAAATGCCGTAAAATTGATGTTTTCTAAATCGCTCAACTTTAAGCGTTAATTGTTAATAATATAGGGGGTTGAAAAATATAAACATGCAAGATTAGAAGGGTTTCATGTATCTACAATGGAGTGGATATGTTTTTTTCTCGAAATTTTTAATTTAATTTTTTTCCTCAAAATCCCCCCCTGGCGCTCGCGCTCCGATTTGGCACATTGTGCGTCACCTCGCCTGATTCGCTCGTGCACTGCACATGTGAATTTTAAATCTAATTGGTGGAACCTCTGCCCCGCACTCTTTCTTCCCCGCGACAGCCCAGCGACGTTCAATGCTTTAAGCTGGCTCGTGTTCACATATAACTGGTGCACATCGTGGTCGGATTGATATCGGCGTATCGGTTTTAGGTTGATTTCACGAATTTCCAGAATGGCGGAGTGTTCGAACTCCATTATTACCGTGCAATATTTAAAGACAATCAAATTTTCTTCGCTATCTTTAGAGGAAAAAATGAATATCAAAAGTGTCGGTCGTCCAAAACCCAATTTGTTAATAACGAAGTTTTAAAATAGAGACATATGAAAAAACAGAATGGTTGTGCGGGTGTGATGTTAGTAATAGTCTTTACTGTTTTCCGTGTTTGTTATTTGGAAGTGATGAGGCATCAGAATGGACAAAATCCGGTGTTATAGATTTAGTACATCTATCAGAAAAAAATAAAAAACATCAACATTCAAAGTTAAATCTATCTGCTAAATTAGGATTTAATTTGTTAGGTAAACAAGATATTCGGCAACAATTAAATAGTGCATACCGATTAAGCATTGAAAAACATAATGAGTAAGTAAAAAAAAAATAGGTATGTTTTATCTAAAATTATTAACTGCATTAAATTTTGTGGTGCTTTTGAGCTTGCTCTCCGTGGACACGATGAACAAAAAGATTCATTAAACCCTGGTATATTTAGAGGCCTCATCAATTTTTCTGCCGAATTGGACTTTGCACTAAGGGATCATTTGCAGCAAGCTACCGAGTTTAAAGGCACATCAAAAGACATTCAAAATGACTTATTAGAATGTATGATTTCCGTGTGTCAGGCAAATATCATAAGAGAAATTGCCGCTTCAAATTTTGTGTCCGTTATGAGTGACGAAACAAGTGACATTTCAAATATTTTCCAATTGGTTATAGTTTACCGTTATATTTTAGTAAACGGCACCCCCGTTGAACGATTTTGGACTTTTGTAAAACCAAATGAACACGATGCTGTTGCCTTAGCTGGCTGCTTAGAAGAAGCTTTAAATTATGTTTTGAAAAATTCGGATTAGTTAATTTCCCTAAGTTATGACGGAGCAAGCGTCATGAGTGGCGTCCATGGTGGTGTACAAAAACAGATTAAAGATAAATTTAAATATGCCCATTATATTCATTGTTATGCACATCAATTAAATTTAATAATGTCTCAGGCAACAAGCATAAATACAAATGTACGTATAGTTTTTTCTGATTTGAGTGACATTACCAATTTTTTTTCTAATTCTCCACAAAGAGTTGCCGTATTAGATGAAGTGGTTGGAAATAGGGTCCCTAGAGCATCTGCTACAAGGTGGAACTTTAAAATAAATAAGAACCGTTAACACTGTATATGAAAACAGAGAAGCACTTATAGAGTGTATGGGAAAAATTCAATCCACATCCAGACAATCTGATACCATCAGAAAAGCAGGTGCACTTTTAAGGTTATTGCATGAGCTTACATTTGTTTTTTGGTTGACAGTGTTTCATCGTATAATGCCCCACGTTGATATTTTATATTCACAGCTCCAAAAAAGGGCTACTGATTCCGTAACAGTAAAACGATGCATAACTGAGTTTGAAAAAAATATTCAAAAAGAAAGAGATAACATACATACTATTAGAGAAACTAGGAAAAGAAGGAAGACAGATGAGAGAAATTCTTATGATTCCACGACTGCGCAAGCTAAGGAAGTGTGCGACGCCATAATTGCAGAAATAAAAAGAAGGTTTTCGTTCACAGGCCATTTGGAAATAGCACACTTATTTTCTGTGGAAAATTTTGAAACATATTCATCAAATTTTCCTATGCTACATTTAGATTCAGCAACTCAAAACTTTCCATTTTTAAATATAAGCATATTGAAGATAGAATTAGAAATAATATACAGGAGAACAGATTTTAGAGAAGTTTCCGGAGCAGTCCACTTACTTAAATTTTTAATTGAAAATAATTTGCAAAAAGATTTTTCAGAAACATTTTCAGTGCTACAAGCAATTGTTACGATGCCCATGACAACAGCAGAAGCGGAGAGTTGTTTCTCCACCTTAAAGCGAATAAAGACATTCCTTAGAAGTACAATGGGCCAGGATAGACTAACTGCCCTCGCGATGTTATCTATTGAGAAACAAATGATTCAAGAAATTCAAAATTTTAATGAATTGGTCATTGAAGAATTTATCTCAAAACAGGACAGACGGCTTAATTTTCAATATAAAACGTGTTTGTGAAATATAAAAACTATCATATCTTTAAAAACAATTGTTTGGCGAGGCCGAAATAGTCAGCTAGGTAAGTTACTTAATTTCTAATTTCTGATTCTTAATAAGTTCCTTTAATTTCTACAATTTGATAGCTCAAAAATAGTTTTTAGGCGTGGCACCCCAAAAATGTTGCCTGTGGCGCTTACTGTCTTTCCAATATTGTGCGCCCCCAAAGAATTAAACCACGCGCCGCCACTGCTCTAATGTAAAAAAATGCAACATCAACTTGTTAATATTAATTTTGCTTCCACTTACAATAACTCTTGATGGAATGTGGGCATTGTACATTGCTTTACAATAATTTCTTCTGGCTAAAATAGACCCTCTGGGTTTTGACGAAAGAAACGGCGCACGATTTTCTAAAATAAAAAAGAATACGATTATAAGAAGCTTTTCACATATCAAATATCCTCTATAAATTATAAAAAATAATACAATAAGTTGAATATAATATATATACCAGGGCAATCCAGATAGTGACAGACGTTTTGGCCTAGCGCGGCAGTTGGCGGCACTAGCGCCACCATCTTGGATACAGAATTTTTCCACACCTAGTACGCAACCAGCCGTGGTGACTAAAGACTCGTGCATATTGTACTTTTTATACAGTGGCGTTTTAAAATGAGCGGTGCAATTGAAAATCCCGCCAGTTGTGAAGTGCGTGGTGTGATAAGGTTTTGGTTGGCGAAAAATTATAAACCTATTAAAATTTATAGCCAGTTTTGTGATGTGTACGGCAATGGAATAATGAGTGAAAGCCGAGTGAGGGAGTGGTGCATTGATTTTAAAAATGGCCGAACCAATGTTCTCGATGAGGATCGCAGTGGTAGGCCTAGTCTTGTGAGTGATGAATTGCTGGTAAAAATTATTGAAAAAATCCGCGAAAATCGTCGATTCACGATTACGGAACTCTCGGAACATTTTCCCCAAATTTCACGAAATTTAGTTCATGAAATCGTAGTTGGTAAACTTGGATACCACAAATTTTGTGCCAGGTGGATTCCGAAAAACCTAACAGAAGACCACAAAACCAAAAGACTTGCTGCTGGGAGAGTACGACAAAATTGGAAACCATGTTTTCGATCGTATCGTAACTGGTGACGAGACTTGGGTACAGTACGTTACCTGCGAAACAAAACGGCAGTCGATGCAATGGGGTCACACGCATTCGCCCCAGAAACCGAGGAAGTGTCTGCAGACGCTGTCAGCAAGAAAAATCATGGCTACTGTGTTTTGGGATACTCGGGGAGTGATTTTGGTTGATTTTCTTGAACGTGGTCAAACAATAAATTCAGAGAGGTATTTGGAAACACTCCGAAAATTAAGACGCGCGATACAAAACAAGCGTCGGGAAAAACTTAACGAGAAAATTTTGTTTCTCCATGACAACGCTCGTCCACACACAGAAATTTTCAGTCATCCGCCATACAGCCCGGATTTGGCCCCGAGCGATTACCATCTGTTCCCAAAAATGAAGACGTGGCTCGGTACGCAACGCTTTGACACTGACGCTCAACTCCATGCTGGTGTAAACCAGTGGTTGAACTCGCATGCGGCAGATTTCTACAAAGAGGGCATTGAAAATCTTGTAAAACGATATGATAAATGCCTTAATTTATGTGACGATTACGTCGAAAAATAGCCTAAGAGTTTACCTTTAAAATGTATACAGAGAGTTTTATGTAACACCGAACATGCTAGAATGTACTCAATGTAAATTTTCCTATGTTCGATGTGTACTGGGACGCATCAAAGCATTGAGTACGATGTGATTGGCTACGATTTCTGATGGTAATATAGTCAACCCAATGTACACTCTTGTTGTCAAAAATAAATTTAATTTGTCAATTATTATATCAACCACAATATGTTGTATTTTGAATATTTTAGTTCAACGGAATGCTTATCAACTTTTGTTATATTATTAATCAGTAAAATACCAATTAAAGAAGGTAAGAAGATATAACCGCTTCATCACAATTTTACGCAACATTTCGTTGTTTAATTTAACATATTAAATATAATTTTACTAACATTTTATCGTTTAATTTTATCATACAGCAACTAATAATGTTGGAATTAGTAGGATCTAAACATAAATTCTTGTAGAACTCTTATGTACAGACAATTTTTAAATATTAAATAATTTTGCAATAGTAAGGATATTATTGGATACTCTTCCATATAACATAGATTGTTTAATTTCATCTTTTCCAATAATATCGACGGACTTCTAACTCCTCGCTCATGAAATTTATCCAAACAAACTGTTTAATAAGGTTCGAAATGGTTGAAATAAATGGTATTAGTCAATCAGAAAATGTTACAGTAAATGATTCTTGGAGTGTTTTCTCCATAGTATACGTTTACCAGAAAAATCTTTTCCTTCTTTGTAAATATTATTGATATGTTCAACTCTCCGTTCTTCGTCTACGTCTGCTTCAAGTGCTAGAACAGCAAATATCTTTGCTTGCTGACAGGGTACATTTATTTTTGAAGGGAAGGTGTAAATTGGGTTGACTATATTACAATTAGAACTCGTAGCCAATCACATCGCACTCAATGCTTTGATGCGTCCCAGTACACATCGAACATAAGATAATTAACATTGAGTACATTTTAGCATGTTCGGTGTTACATAAAACTCTCTGTATAATAAAAATTAGTTTTATCACTCTGTTTATTTTTTATTTCAAAACGTCTGTCACTTTGTGGATTGCCCTCGTAAGACAAATTTTCTGGGCATTTCTAAACTCGAAATTTGACTTCATGCTTAGTCTGGGAGTGGAAACACTCGTTAGAAGGTTTAAACTATAAAAAAAAATACAAATTTATCAAACGCTATAATTATTGGGATATGTAAACTTAAAAGAAATCGCTGTATTAATAATACAAATAATTAAGTTACAAAATCAACTTGGCGAAAATGTCATAATGTAAGTATTTGTTTTGCTAAACTTGAAAGCCAAAATAAAGAATTCGAATATGTTTATGTCCTTCTAACACCAAGCATGTTCTAAAATGATTGATTTATTAATTAAAACAAAAAAATGTTTCGAACTTGAACGACAACAAAAGTTAACATGGGGTACAATTTTTACCATGTAAATCCCTATGGCCATACTTAAATAAAACGCAGGTAACTAAAATCATATGAAGTAATTCAAGTAAAAGTAGTAGAAAAAATTGCTCCTATATACTATTGAAGAAAAAACGCGAAAACAATATTTTCTTAGTTAATATGAATAACAAATCTTACGTAAAACTGTTTTTTCCGAAAAATGGTAATTATTTGGGGCGAGTGTGTCCGGTGTAGTATATGACGATTTTTTCCATCTAGGCGATAAACTAACCATTTTGTCAACTCTAATTATATTCCACAGGAAATATTTTGAAGAATACGCTTATTAATCCGAAAAGTACCTGGCAGTCTGAAAATAATATTAATATGACATTGTCACTATTCTGAAAGGAGTCATTTCGACAATTGAATAATTGAAATCAGAAATAGTCTATTGTCGCGACAATTAAATAAATAATCTGTGGACGCTTTCTTAACGTTTAACTGGCTCCATGTGCATTCGTGATAATGATTATGATGATAATGAGGGAAATGTGCAGATTAGGAGTATCACATACACGCCTTGGGTTAAATCAACGTTGGTGTACATATACAGAGAGTTTTATGTAACACCGAACATTGTCATAACGAAAATTGTTCTTTTAAGTACACATAAGCATACGTTGTAGATTTGCCGACGCTCGGTTTTTTAAACGAATTTAATTTGAAGCTTTAAACGAGTGTATTCCACTCCCAGGCTAAGCATGAAGTAAAACTTCGAGTTTAGAAAAGCCTGAAAATTTGGTTTGGTCGCGTAGCGCGAAGCGCGGAGCGGCCAAACCAAATTTTCAGGCTTTTCTAAACTCGAAATTTTACTCCATGCGCCACCGGTACAAAACACTGATTCATTGTAAAGTTTAGCGGTGTGTTTTAAACTTCGTAATATGTCAGTGTTTAATACGCGTGGCGCATGAAGTAAAATTTCGAGTTTAGAAAAGCCTGAAAATTTGGTTTGGTCGCGTAGCGCGAAGCGCGGAGCGGCCAAACCAAATTTTCAGGCTTTTCTAAACTCGAAATTTTACTTCATGCGCCACCAGTACAAAACACGGATGCAATATAAAGTTTAGCGGTGTGATTTTAACTTCGTAATAAGTCAGTGTTTTGTACCGGTGGCGCATGAAGTAAAATTTTGAGTTTAGAAAAGCCTGAAAATTTGGTTTGGCCGCTCCACGCTTCGCGCTACGCGACCAAACCAAATTTTCAGGCTTTTCTAAACTCGAAATTTTACTTCATGCTTAGTCTGGGAGTGAAACACACTCCTTTCAAAATTCAAATTGAACTCTTAAAAAAAAAACGATTATCTAAAGATTTACGGCATATACGCTGTAATTGGGACATATATACTTGAGAGTATGTACAAGTTGAGGTATTAATTGCGATTGATTGGGTACAATTTATAATGGTCATATAGGCAACCCGATTTACACATAACTTATAAATTAAAGATGTCAAATTGTATTGGACGCGACCAAACCAAATTTTCAGGCTTTTCTTAACTCGAAATTTTACTTCATGCTTAGTCTGGGAGTGGAACACACTCCTTTCAAAATTCAAATTGAACTCTTAAAAAAAAACAACGATTATCTAAAGATTTACGGCATATACGCTGTAATTGGGACATATATACTTGAGAGTATGTACAAGTTGAGGTATTAATTGCGATTGATTCGGTACAATTTATAATGGTCATATAGGCAACCCGATTTACACATAACTTATAAATTAAAGATGTCAAATTGTATTGGATGAAAATGTTCGGTGTTACATAAAACTCTCTGCATGTATTAGTCTAAAACTAATAAATATATGCCTTGCTGTTAAATCACTATCTAAATGACAGATTTCGTAGGACCGAATCGTGGCCCAAATGTCTCCTAAAATCCCGGGTATATTTGGTTGCATACTCTTCTCGTTTTATAAATGTCAAATTTTCTACGTAACGGCACGCCTATTATTTACAATTTCCCAGTCGATATTTTTCACTTCACTTAAAGGTGTTTTAAAAAAATGAGTGATTGCAAAGACGAGTCGATTTCGGCGGAAAGTGAAAACGGCGATAAAAAAGAAAAACAGAAAGGTGCGTATGTTATGATTTTGTAATTCAAACTGTGAAAAGTAGGTACTTTAATTATAATATAACCTTATCGACTAATTCTTCGGATCATGTTTTTCTTATTTTCCAGTTGATATATTTTTAAAACCGACTGGAAATGCTCCTATTATGAAGAAGAAAAAGTGGGCGGTAGATGCTGATAAACCGATTGGATGGATAATGGATTTTATGAAGAAATATTTAAGATTAGAACCGCAAGAACGTTTGGTAACTTTTTTTACAATTCCTAATCAAATGTATCAACTTTCAAAATGTCCACTGATCTATTCAGCCTTAAATTTTATTAGATTCTTGTTGAATTGTGTACAAATTAATGTATACTTTTTAAATCTAATTATGATTCTTTGCCAAAGAAAAATGTGTATCTAAGATATAATTTTTTATGTTCATGACCAACCGAGATATTTTTTGGCTCGTAATAGGTCTGACTGTAAATTTGTGCTTCATGATTGGCCATAGTAGCAGAAATAGATGATGTAAAACCTAAATAAAAAAAATGTGAGGGACCCCGGTGGGGTAGACTAGGTGTGCTCAGGCTTATACCGGCAGGTGTGTGCCTTACGAGCGTCCGTCTAAGGACAGGTGAATCACCACCATATCTGCTAACCACTGCCCGCCGGAGACCAACCCATGTGTGGACCGGAAGGGCGAGTAGGCACCCCTGGGCTTTTCAAGGCCCACTCCTCATTTAATTACAAACAAATTGAATCCGATATCAACCTTAAACCGTCCAATTTCTGGCTACATACCCACAATCTAAAGAAGGAAGCAGATTACCCAAAGACAATGTTGTCAAATGGCAATACTCTCAATACCCTCAAGGATATAGTGGATTCATTTGCTGACAGTTTTGTTTCAAATTATAAAAAACCTGGAACAGCATCTGGTGGGTTATCGTCATTTAACTGTAGTTCAAGTGCCAGCTGTGAATTATTTTCTATTAGTGAAATTGACATTTTTAATGAATTATTTGCTTTGCATAATAATTATAGCAGTGGGCCTGATGGAATTGTTGGTGACTTTTTTAGTAAATGTGTCTGCACATTAACCAAACCTATTTATTTAATTTTCGAAAGATCGTTATCACTTGGTATATTTCCTGAAATGTGGAAGCATAGTTTTATAATGCCTGTGTACAAGTCTGGTAAGAAGGATGAGATTAGTAACTATAGAGGTGTGGCACTTCAGTCGGTACTTCCAAAAATGCTCGATAAATTGATTTCTAACCAATTAATGTGGATGTCAAAAAATGTTATTATTCCTGAACAGCATGGCTTTTATACAGGTCGCTCAACAGTAACTAATTTATTGGTTTATCAATCATATCTTCTAGATGCTTTGGAGGCAGGCTATCAAGTTGATGCTATTTACACAGACTTCTCCAAAGCATTCGATAGAGTCAATCATCGTCATTTAATTGATAAACTCAGTGGATTAGAATTTCACGCAAATGTTGTTAAGTGGATCGACTCATTTTTAACAGGCAGGTCTCAGTCAGTGCGAATAGGTAACATTACGTCTAAATTTATACCAGTTGATTCTGGTGTCCCCCAGGGCACGCACTGTGGGCCTATTATTTTCCTGCTATTTATTAATGATATGAGCGACCTGTTTAAAGACTGTAAATATTTGTTTTCTGCAGACGACCTTAAACTATATAAACGTATTGTCTGTCAGGGAGATCAGATTATAATTCAGAACAATATTAACACCTTGATTGATTGGTGTAAACGTATTGATCTCGACCTTAATATAAATAAATGTAAACATATAGTATTTTCTAGAAGAAATACCAATTTAAACTGCACATACTATATGAAAGGGTTAAGTTTGGACGAGCAGTATTAAAGATTTAGGGATTGTTTTTGATTCAAAGCTAAATTTTAGAGAACACATCGAAATAATCACTCGGAAAGCTATGAGAATGCTAGGATTCATCTTCAGAAATAGCTATATGTTTAATGTATCAACTATTAAAATTTTATATTGCTCGTTGGTAAGGTCACAATTAGAATACGGTAGTATTGTCTGGTCCCCCTCTTACGTTACTCAAATTTCAGAAATTGAATGTGTGCAACAAAAATTTATAAAAATGATTTCGTTCAAATTAGGTTTCATTGATCCCATCAATTATTACTTAATCTTAAATGATTTAAATCTCAAGACATTACAGTCTCGAAGACTTGAATTAGAGCTATGTTTCTTCCACAAATTACTCTCAGGAAATATACAATGTTCGGAGCTTCTAGGTTTGGTCAATTTCAATGTGAATCCTTATTGTACAAAATTTAGGAATTTTGCATTATTTAAGCTATTAGACTATTAAGAACTTCTAATCAGCTTAATAATGATTCACGTTTTAATTTAATTGGTAGCGAATTTAGTTTATTTAAACAAAATTTAAAATTATTGATTTAGTTGAATTAATTTTAGTAATTTTTGTTATGATTATTATAATTTTAGTTATGGGCATTTATATTCAAACAAATTTGCTTTATGTTGATCTGACTTATTGATTTGTAGTATTACTTTTAATTGTTTAGTTAGTTAGAGGTGATATTACTTGTACATTTTATGTATTTAATTTTGAAATTGGGGGGGGATAATCCCGTCAATAAACGATTTATTATTATTTATTATTTAATGGCAACAAGCACCAGGGCTGAGTCAACCTCGCCGTGTGTAGGTTAGCCCTATCCAAGATAGGGACACGGAGGTTACCTCAAGAAGATCTACAGCTCCGACTTGGACAATCATCCCTTTCAGACATCCATCGTCAAAAGACTTAGGTCTGCCCCCGCCGCCTTCTTAGTTTTTAGGTGCTATGACGGGACCCCCTACCCCGGTGGGGTAGTGGGTAGAGGCCCTGCCTCCTAACACAGGGGGTCGCGGGTTCGAGTTCCACCGGGAGGAGTCATTTTAAAGTACAAAATGATTCCACCTGGGTCCATGGATGTGTGTGAATATGTTTGTGGCGTCAAAATATAGTAAATTAAAAATACAAAGGTGAAATGCTGGAATATATCCAATAAATGTATTAAAAAAAATATTTTTTTTTCGCCTCATGGTAAACATATATTAATAATGCAATAATGGTTATTTTCTTTGCAGTTCCTCTATGTTAACCAAACTTTTGCCCCGTCTCCAGACCAACTAGTCCGCAACCTCTACGACTGCTACAGCACAGAGGGAAAGCTAGTCCTGCATTACTGCAAGATGCAAGCGTGGGGTTGAGAATAAGAAAAATGAAACTCATAGCCTTTATATTTTGTGATTTTTGTAAATTAATAACTTAAATACTTTTTATTATTAAATAAGTGCTCTATATACAATTAAAATAAATCGATATCATTCACCCCGTAATAATCAACTTTCAATATAAAGAAATCACACAATTAAGTACTCACAAAGATTCTTGTTTATAACTTCAATTTATTTTTGTTAGCAAGTAAGATAAGTCACACTTTTTGATAATTATTTCATGGTTTACTTAAAATTCACAAGTTTTCAATCATATTTAACAATATTTACTTGCATATCGATCAACAACTTCCGAAACCTTGTAAGTGCAAAATGAGAAATTTGACAGGAGCCCAAAATACCAGTTAATTATTTGTTGTATGATCTGTGTAATCCTTCTGATTGTCTTTATTGGTACGTATAACTTCATCAGTAGAGATTTTTGAATAATTTAACATCTGAATTATGAGGATTTTTTTTGTAAAATCGGGACTTATGAGGTTTCGAAAGTAGTTAATTAATAATACTATGGTTCAGTGTCTACATTTGTCATGGATATGTTTATTTGCAGCATTTTACCTTGAAGTTTTACCTCTAGTGTAATTTTTCTTTTATGTATATTTACATAACCTAATTTTTTATCTAGAACTTAAACTCTCTATGGCCAACATCGCTCAAGTATAATAGTATATATTATATGGATCATGAAATGTCATCAGGGTAGGGTCATTGTCTATAAGAAAACAACTATGAAACGACATATGCATGTGCAGATATAGTCAGCCGTAATATAACGAGTGGTATGATTATTATCGATTATATTTTAGAGTTAAAACTGAGCTGCAGATTCAGCACGAGTTGAATGTGCTGCTTCGGTTTCAACGACAAAATATCATCGATAATTAATCATATCAAAATTTATATTTAGTGAGAGAATTTAACGAATAAAATAATACGAATCCCTCAACATTATCGACAGTTGTGATATTGTTGTTTCCCTATTGATTGCGAATTTTTTAACTGCACAAAAGTTCGTAAACTGCCTTCACTGCGATTCTTTGTATATGACGGTGTTTTTTGGAGTCGCACTTTCCCCTTCTCTATTAATATTACTGCACGAAACTTTACCTTAGCGATTTCCGTCCATTTTGACGTTTCGAATGACAGGACAACTTATCACCGCTTCTTTTGTTTTTTATCATCGCAGTGATAGACATGTACCTACGGCTCTCCTTGCATGTCATTGGTTGAAAATTCGTTCTAGTAGGCTGTGAGTTGTATTATCAACACATTACCTTTCTACCCTGACGTCTTTAACTTCTATCTGCTTTCAATCGATGGATGCTGGTCGAAACAGAACACCTTCAATTGTTTGGCACATCGAATGTTAAATTTGCGTTTTAATATTATGACATTTATAACGCATGTCAAAATACTTCAATTGTGTCGAAATAAGGAAAATGCTCAAAATCCTATCAATCATTATTACAACTGGTTTTAAACTATTTAAAGAAAAATATGTGATTTTCAATAGTGGGCAATATGTTAACATTAAAATCAAATGAAAGAATGATTTTAAATAATATAAATAACGATGTCGCCATAGATTGAGCACTTACAATTTCTCACAGAACCAACAGGAAATTATTGTTGTATAAAAGGTATATGTTCTTGAATATTGTGACTGATCCAATGTGCTAATATCCAATTTAACTCAGGGTTATTGTTCTAAGGGTTTTCGTTCGTTCTTGTTTGTCATTCCTTCTATAAAAATAATGTAATTGCTCATTGACGGGTTTGTCAAATAAACGAAGTATTAAAATCAAACAAAAAAAGTAGACATGCGCTTGTGATACTGTGTTTTGTTTTTTGTGACGTCAGGGTAAAAGATTAATGTATTGACTTTACCCTTTCTACTGCAGTCCTGTGCAATAGATAGGATGTCAGATAACCTTTTATACCATTATATTTTAGCTACGTTGGTCTATGGCACTCTAGATTATTAACACATAACATACTTTTTTTTTGATCAATAAATGCCTCAATTTTAATCGGATTACAAAGTAAACATCATTAGGTACATGTCAAATAAACACATGGAGTCAGTAGCAGCATCAATTTTGAAAATAGTTTATCTCTGAAATAGAATTTAAAATGATAATTTTAATTACAACTTTAATAACTTTCACTAAAGTTATGTACTACCTATGTATTTTATACTTAATGTAGTTAAAAATATCTCAATTGAAATTAGAGTGAGTACTTAAATCTTGACACTTTGTTACACTTCCAAATTGTGAATCATGGCGCTGACTTTTGGTTTTTCAGTTCTCGTGTGCCAAACGTAGACTTGTGTGCAATTCTCGGCCAATGGCTCAAGTTCCTCTTTCGTCGTGAAATAACTGAGGAACTCACTTTCTTGATAGCCCACTTCCATTTTGTAGGAGAACGTGGCGTTGGATTTGGTGAGTATTAGGTCCAGGTTGATGGCGAAGCCGGCCATGTCGATGGCGAATGGCCTGTCGGATTTCCAGCCGCTTTTGTACCCGATCACTTTACCCGATCGATTGTCCAAGATCGGAACTTCGGCACTGTAGCCACCGACGAGGCCAACTGGCCAGACTCCCACTTTTTTCACTTTCGAAATCTAGAGTAAATAAAAAAGGGTGCACAGATTTTACATAAATTTATGAGAAACAAATTAAGTGTTTAATTTTTACCAAATTGTTAAAACATGTTTCATCAAGTGTTAAGTGGGAAATTAGTTTAAGAGCTAAAGGTTCATAACCTTAATCTTGAAAATGAATCTTATTTGAAATAAAAATCTTGAGACATAAAATCACCTCATTAAATACTTTTATACTGTAAGTATTATCATCATCCATGAAGTATACTACACCCTTATCTTTATTAAGAACCATATTTTCTCTCAACCATTTTAACCCTGCATTTCTTTGTTCGACTCCTCGATGTTTTTTCCATCGTGGGTCCTTAAAATAAAAATAGCCCATTTCTAACATCATTCTTTCAAAATAGTTAAATGTAGTTTGATTCATAATAAATATCTTTAAAATGATCTGTTGAAAGATAATTTTTATCATTTACTTTGTCTTTAAGTTTTTCGAAAGGCGGTGTCTTTGCCGATAAATGCGTGTACAAAAGACTAGAACCCATTAATAGGTTCGTCACTAGTTCCGTTTTTTCGTCGGAATCCTCGACAACGATCCAATGAGCGTTTGGCACCAAAGCCAGCGTCTGCGATATCCTCGTCAGCTCAGCTTTTTGCACGAGTCGAGCGTATGTCGGAGTTATTGCATAAATTATTGGGAGCCCGTTACCCGTCTTGGTTTGGTACATGCGTTCGATTAAATGTAACTGATTGTGCACTTGTTCGAGTTGTTCTTTGTTTAAGAATATCATGTCTTTTAAAAAGTGGAGTTTGTCGACATCTAAAAAATAAAAAAGATAATTATAGCTGATACCTAATTCAATAATAGTTTTTTCATGCTGAGAATTTTTAAAATTCAAGCATTTAGATATTGATTCAAAAGCATTCAAATTCAAATATTCTAAGATTTGAAATATTCAAATGCAGTAGAACCTCGCTATACCGGGCCTCGAGATACCGTGATTCGGATATATCGGGGTCATTTTTCAGGTTTCTTTTTTTTAAAGATGTTAATTTTAACAATTGACTGCGTACCGCCCTGATTAGGTAAAATGTTCCGGCGTCATTATTGTATTATATAGTATGTCTTGTTATATAGGTGGCTACTGCACATATGTATATATATATATATATATATATGTATATATATATATATATATATGTATATGTATATATATATATATGCGCGTGTGTGTATGTGACTATTATACAAATTACATATATTCGGATATACCGTGTTTTCCTTATATCGTGCTAGGTATAGCCAAAAGCCATCCCGGTATAACGAGGTTCTACTGTATATAAATAATGCCATAGATTAGGAATATCAGTAGATACGCCACATCCATTGCTCGTCATGACCTGTATTGATGCGCCCACAACAGCAATTTTTGGAAATGTTTAATATGCAAGGACAAAGGCAGCTGCACGTTCAAACATAAAAATGTCAGGCATCAACATAAGCCGAGTTAGCTCGATGAGCGCACTTAAAGCTAATACGAGATTTCTATTTTCTCAAATATCATTCGTTTATACATTTACTGTTCTAATTTCAAATAGATACTTTGAGAAGTTTATTTTCTGTATTATTCTTGTTTGAATGAGTGCACACAGATGTCTCTCTGATCAAGCAAACCTCAGGTTCGGCTCAAGGCTTTCCACCGGTGGTGCCTCTATACTATTTACTCTATGATAATTTAAATATGTTTTAGAATGAATATTAGAATACTTTGATTTTAAAAATGACATCATTCAGTTAACAAACACCTTGAATTATTTTACAGAAATTATAAAATCCTTGACCAAGATGTTTTCTTTTATAAAAGACTGGATCTAACTATAGTAGGTTTAATTTTATTTGATTCATAGAAATTAAGAAGGAAATGATTCTCTGAACCATTACGTTAAATAATAAAAATTTCAAAGAATTTGATACTGCTTAGCTATAGCCATGATTATTAGCACGCCCTTTCAAGAGATGTTATTAAGTCCTTTAAATGTTCAAGTAAGGTAAGGCAGTTATTTATGTACAGGATGAGCGAAACTCGATGTCTCAGCTCTATTATAAGAAAAGGAAAAACGGTAGAAAAAATCTGAAAAGCGGTTCATAAATGGGATTGAGAAGGGTCCATTTTAAGCCAAAATTGCATATTTTTCTAAATTTGGAAACTGAAGTAATGACGTCATAGAATTTTTTTTTTCCAGCAACACACCTATATTTTTGAATATTTAAAAAGAACTATTTTTTCCTGAATAAACAGTACAGAAAAAAAATTGCTATCTTTTTCTGTTAAAAAATTATAAGCAAACTTATAAGAAAGTATTATCGAAAATTCACAATTGTCACGATTTAAACAAGTAGCCTTTGGAAGCAAATATCAAAGTCGCATCTGTCAGTAATGAAACATTATTAATTATCATTAATTAAACATTAGAAAACACATAATATGTTACATTAAACATTATTAATTATCGTTAAACATTAAAGAACACGTAATATGTTACTATTATTTATTTAATAATCTACGGATTTCTCCTTTTTACAACATTAAAAAAATTTATAAAAACAAAATAATAATACGCAAAAGTTACAATAAATAAATATCACGCTTAACACTATACAAATTAATACAGAAAGAAACAAAGTATGTAGGCAATCACTACAACAAAATTTTAATATAACTACCTCCTACTTCTAAACAAGGTTGTTAAAAATCCTTTTTTTTCATTTTAATTAAAACAAACAAAACAAAACAAAACATGTTTTTTTATCGAAAGAAATACCCCGATAATTACAGTGTTTTTTAAATTTGCGGGTATTCGTTGTTTCAAAGCGGTTAATTTGGGGCTTTTAACGAGTGTTTTCCACTCCCAGACTAAGCATGAAGTAAAATTTCGAGTTTAGAAAAGCCTAAGAATTTGGATTGGCCGCGTAGCGAAGCGGAGCGGCCAATCCAAATTAGGCTTTTCTAAACTCGAAATTTTACTTCATGCGCCACGCTTAAAAACACTAATTTACAGTCAAGTTCAAAAACACACACATACAACAACAATTATGGGCAACCTAATATACGTTAGAGTTATTGGGTCGCCTATAATCACTGTTTTAAACAATTTGTTCAGCGCAGAATTTGACTAACGTTTTATTCACATTTATATATTAGATTACTAAAGCCGTATATTTTAAACTTTACGATATTTCAGTGTTTTATATGTGTGGCGCATGAAGTAAAATTTCGAGTTTAGAAAAGCCTAATTTGGATTGGCCGCTCCGCTTCGCTACGCGGCCAATCCAAATTAGGCTTTTCTAAACTCGAAATTTTACTTCATGCTTAGTCTGGGAGTGGAAAACCCTCGTTCGTAGATTTGTACTACTGACAGTTAACACATAGTTTGCTATAACCTCAAATTTATTCCATCATCTATTAGCATCATGGGCAACCAAACACAAAAAAAAATCTGCCTACTGCCTACTACATATATATATATATACACACACACACACACACATATATATATATATATATATATACACACACACACACATATATATATATATATATATATACACACACACACACACACACATATATATATATATATATATATATACACACACACATATATATATATATATATACACACATATATATAAACATATGTGCAGTAGCCACCTACATAACAAGACATACTATATAATACAATAATGACGCCGGAACGTTTTACCTAATCAGGGCGGTACGCAGTCAATTGTTAAAATTAACATCTTTAAAAAAAAAAAAACCTGAAAAATGACCCCGATATATCCAAATCACAGTATCTCGAGGCCCGGTATAGCGAGGTACTGTATTTGGTATTTTAATGTTTTTGGTTTTTACATTAATCAAGGCTTGAATTAATTATTAGTAAAGTTAATGAAAAAAACTCATTGAAATAATATCTATAAAAATATAATCAAATGTTATTTTTTATTTTTACATTAATCACGGTTTTAATTAATTATTAGTAAATAATTACAGTTATGAAAGAAATGACCTTTAAAATAATATCTATAAAATTGTAATCAAATGTTAAAAACATGTTTTCTGTATTGGAACATGGAAGAATCATATTTTAACTGAAATTAAGTTATCCATAACGTAATCTTGACGTAAATACGTTCAGTTTTGAACTTCTTTCAAGAACCACCGTTAGTGTTATTGTTTCTTTGGAGTAAATACCTGATTCAATGATGCTCAGTTTCCATATTATGATGACGATGGATAAAGCGAAAAACCACAGGATAAATCTCCTGATTCTCATTTCAAATCCATTTAGGAGATCCATGGAGCCCCAGTGTGTTTACAAGCAAGGGCCCCCTTTCACTACAACAGAACCGACGAGGACATAACCTCTGTCACTCCGTAGTGTTTTCCTGCAGCTGGCGATGCAGACTGGTAAGCGCGTGCGCGCATCTCTTGCGGGCGAGTTTAAAAATTACGAACGCGCAATACGTATTATTAATTATATTATACTTAGTATAAATTACGAACGCGCAATACTTGTACAAAATATACTGCTAAACAGAGCTGGGCAGGATTCGAATCCTTTTAGAGGATTCAAATGCTTTAGTTCAACTGGATTCGTGATCCGGATGTGGGTGATTCGAATCCTTATTAAAGGGTTCGAATATATATAAAAGGATTCGAATATTTATAAAAGGATTCGAGTATTTATAAAAGGATTCGAATACTTACATAAGGATTTGAATCGTTAAAAATAATTCGAATAATTGTAAGGATTAACATGAAAAATGTTTTTTGTATGTTTTTAAATTTCTCGTTAAATCACTGTTTTATGCGTGTGGCGCATGACGTAAAATTTCGAGTTTAGAAAAGCCCAGAAAATTTGTCTCGGGTCGCTGCGCGACCCTCGACAAATTTTCACGGGGCTTTTCTAAACTCGAAATTTTACTTCATGCTTAGTCTGGGAGTGGAAACGCTCGTTCGAAACTTGAAAGTAAATGCTTTGATAAGAACATTAAGGCCCGGTATTTCAATCGATAGTTAACTGTCAATTGGGAGTTAACTCAGAGTTGAAAGTGTGTTGCATGTATTTCAAATTATGATTAATATCTTACTTTCAGTTAACTTTAAGTAATCTTTACTAATATGTAGGTATCAGTTAACTCTTGGTTACCTGACATTTCATTTGACGTCAGTGTAATATTTTGTTAATATTAAATCAATTATCAATTACAATGAATGATTATGACATAACATACTTGTGTTTAGTGACGACAAAGAAGTGCCTTTAAGAAAACAGAGAGTAGTCAGAGATAGAGTAAATCATTTTGAAAAATGGGATCAAAAGGAATTCTTTCAAAGGTTCAGATTATCGCCAAGAACTGTAGAAAACATCATCGAAGAAATTGACGACCTTATAAAATATCCAACCCAAAGGTATTACCAATAGTTAGAAATATCACATAAAACTCTATTCCATTATTTTAGAAATGATGCTGTCTTCAACTGATCAATTATTGCTAGCACTCAGGTTTTATGCAACTGGTGCTTTCTTCACTACTGTCGGAGATGGAAGTGGTGTGCATAAATGCACGGCCAGTAAAGTAATTAAGAGAGTTAGCTTTGCTTTGGCAAGTTTACGTCCTCGAATAATAAAAATGCCAAGCACAGAAGAAGAAAGATTAGAATGTAAAAGAGACTTCTATTTAAAAGCTAGATTTCCTATGTGCATTGGAGCAATTGATTGCAGTCATGTTAAAATTTTATCACCAGGAGGCAATAGAGCAGAGATTTTTAGAAATAGAAAACAATATTTTAGCATAAACGTGCAAACAGTATCTGATGCCAATCTGAAAATAATGGATATTGTGGCTAGATGGCCAGGATCTACGCACGACGCCCATATTTTTAGAAATTCAAGTATTATGAATCGATTTGAACAAAATGAATTTGGTCACAACTCCGTTCTAGTAGGAGACAGCGGATATCCTTGTAAAAATTATCTTCTTACACCCTTATTGCAAACAAGAACACTAGCCGAAAATCTATATAACGAATCACAAATACGTACCAGAAATCCTGTGGAAAGGTGCTATGGTGTATGGAAACGAAGATTTCCTGGAATTGCTGCAGGACTTAGAACAAATTTAGAAACTACTCAAGCCGTTATAGTTGCTACCGCAATACTACATAATATTGCATGTGACGAAAATGAAAAAGTACCAGACATAACTGATGAAGAAAATCATGCAATAAACTTACTAAATAATAACCCACCAGATCAAAACAATATCGTTAATAATAATCAAATAAGAAACAATACTTTCAGACAACATTTAATACAAAATTAATTTTTTAACTTACAATAAATAAATATTATTACTTAGTTATTATCACGCAATACATACAACATACAACAATTTATTCAAAAAACAAATTAATAAATATATTTATTATTATTTGCTCTAACTGTTTTCAATTATTTATGAAATTACTCATTTTTGCTTCTTTAAGTTGCAGTTTAAGTTTTAATATTTTCATTTTTATCTCATGTTCTTCTAAAAACTTTTCTCTCTGAAGTCTTACAAACTCCAGTTTTTCCTTAATTAACAACTCATTTATAATTAATTTTTTGTAAGCAATTTTTTTCTTTCCTATTTTTAATCTTTTATTTGGTTGTTTTTTCAGCATTTGTGGGCTATAGGTAGACCAGTCGTCATCGGTTTCTGTTGTTCCTACAAAAATTGTGTGAAAAATTATATAGATAATATATTGTACAGTTTTTTACTATTGCTCATTTCCACATTTTCATTATTTGTCTGATTGATAATAGTAGGAGTAAATGTTTCCTCTGGCAATTCATCTAAAAAAAAAAAACACAATTAATAAGAATATTTCATTTTTAAAATGTACCAACAGCTAGGATATTACTACACTACCACTTACATTCAGTAATTTCTACAACATTTTCTTTAGGGTTAGAAAGACTTTCATCAGGTGAGCCATAACAATGTAATTCGGAAGTATAAATGAAATTGTCAATTCTTGGTTGCAGAATACTTTAAACATTAAAAGTGCGATTCTTTTCGCAATCTACAACAAGTTAGTCTTACAAAGACTATATCAAACACTCATTGAAACAACTACTTCCCGGGCTAATGCCCCGACGGACATTGAATTATACAACAAGTGTTTGCTGTTACATACAGTAACCTACTGCAAATGTAACAATTTGGGTCAAATTATTCAGGCCATCTATAGACGCGTTTCGAGATTTATCTCTCATCAGTATAGCTTTGCCATTCCCTCTAAACAATTTGACACCTTAGACTGGCGGTCACGTTACCGTTCAAACATAAGTATAAATGAAATTGCCAATTCTTGGTTGCAGAATACTTCAAACATTAAAAGTGCGATTCTTTTCGCAATCTACAACAAGTTAGTCTTACAAAGACTATATCAAACACTCATTGAAACAACTACTTCCCGGGCTAATACCCCGACGGACATTGAATTATACAACAAGTGTTTGCTGTTACATACAGTAACCTACTGCAAATGTAACAATTTGGATCAAATTATTCAGGCCATCTATAGACGCGTTTCGAGATTTATCTCTCATCAGTATAGCTTTGCCATTCCCTCTAAACAATTTGACACCTTAGACTGGCGGTCACGTTGTTTCAATGAGTGTTTGATATAGTCTTTGTAAGACTAACTTGTTGTAGATTGCGAAAAGAATCGCACTTTTAATGTTTGAAGTATTCTGCAACCAAGAATTGGCAATTTCATTTATACTTATGTTTGAACGGTAACGTGACCGCCAGTCTAAGGTGTCAAATTGTTTAGAGGGAATGGCAAAGCTATACTGATGAGAGATAAATCTCGAAACGCGTCTATAGATGGCCTGAATAATTTGATCCAAATTGTTACATTTGCAGTAGGTTACTGTATGTAACAGCAAACACTTGTTGTATAATTCAATGTCCGTCGGGGTATTAGCCCGGGAAGTAGTTGTTTCAATGAGTGTTTGATATAGTCTTTGTAAGACTAACTTGTTGTAGATTGCGAAAAGAATCGCACTTTTAATGTTTACAATGTAATTCGCATTAGATGGTCCGGCTTGAGGAGCTTGTGCACCTAATGAAAATAAACCATTTATAATGATAAATTTCATAAAAAGTAACCTTATACTTACTGTCAGAATCGAAGTTGTTCTTAAGACCACAAATTTGATCTTCTCCTAAAATTCTTTCAATAAAATTATCTACGTCTGTTATGGCATATAGTTTAGAATCACCACCACCGGTTTTATTTAGATCCCTTTTGTTGTATGATAATTTGGTTTTGGATAGTTTCTTTAAATTGGCATATTTTTGTTTTAATATTTGTTTGGATCTGAATACACCATCGTTTGCCGCATTGAACGAGTTTTAGATATGAGTCCACGCTTTTACTTTTTCTTGCCATAAAACACTGCCACTCTTCTTATTTTCTATAATATTCTTGTATTTCTCAACAAATTCCAACAGCAAATGTTCTTCTTTATAAGTGAAATTCAGTGTCCTTTTTGTTTCATTTACTTGCTGGGAGGTTTTATTCACTTTTATGCTTAATAAATCACCACCAGCAACAGCAGATGACCAAAGACTGATAAACAATATTGACAATTTAAGTGTGATTTTGACAGAATTCAGAATTGCCACTCTAATGAAATTTTGATGAAATGAGAGTTACTAAACCAAAACTTTCAAATACTTGAAATACATAAACATAATTTTACTATGAGTTAACTAGTGGTAAAACTTTACCGTTAGTTTGTAAACCTAAAAGTTAACTATCAATTGAAATACCGGCCCTAAATGATTGAAAATGTTTTTAAAGATAATAATCTAGTTTTCAAAATTTTGTTTAATATTATTTGAAGTAAAACTCACATGGTAGCCACAATCTGAAATGTTAAATTTTTCCGGCATTTCCCTGGTTCAAGATTTTTTTTCCTGACCTTTTAATATAACTTTCTTCTGTGGGAAACCTTCAATTTCTTGAATTGTTTTCATTGTTTTTGTCGATATTTAAGTTAATTTTATAAATTTTTACATGTTTTATAATTTGCCTGCTGATTTTGACAAATTTAATAATAACATATGGCTTTTTGGTTAGTGTTTTGGTCAGTTTGAATATAATTCCATGACTTTTCTCTGACTTTTTCGGTTTAAATGATATTCAGTGAATTTTTAATTGACGTAATTTTCAGGCATTCGTCGATTTTATAATAGAGTTCAATTTGAAGTTTTAAACTGGTGTTTCCACTCCCAGGCTAAGCATGAAGTATAATTTCGAGTTTAGAAAAGCCCCGTGAAAATTTGTCGAGGGTCGCGCAGCGACCCGAGACAAATTTTCGGGCTTTTCTAAACTCGAAATTTAACATCATGCGCCACGCGTACAAAACACTGAGTTGAAGTGAAGTTTAAAAACACACAAATACATCTTTAATTAGAATAACAGGGAATCAGATATTTAGTCTGTTATCAACTATGTTCAGTGTTAATAATAAATAATTAGGTTTTGAATATTTTTGTTAAAACAACTAGTAACGATATTTATATAATAATGGTTACAAAAAAATAATAAAACCAAATTTATTCTTAAAGGATTTGTATTCGTGATTCTAAAAAATAGGATTCGAATCTTTGATTCGAATCATATTTATCTCTTACGAATCCTTTATTCGAGTTGTAACGGTTCAATTTTCGCTTAACTTTATATTCGATATTTTTATTCCTCATATAGTGTTTTAATATAGGCAACTTTGTGTACTTCGCGGTAAATCAAGTTATTGATGGAATAATTGAAAATCAATGTCAACTATCGGTTGTAGTTCGGTGGTTGGCACAATTAAGCAGTCAATTTAAGTTGTGGAAATAATGCTAGATCATTTTCCCGGCATATTTTGTCACCTGCTTTCACCTGTAAGATCCAATTAGCGATTGGTGTTTATCAGATTATCAAGTATCACATAGTGTGGCTCTGGCTGATTTACCCATTTTCATCGGGGAATCTTTGGCTTTATTTAGAGTATTTTTATGGTTATTTCGTAGAGGACGTTCCTCTGTGATATCTTGTAAGAGGATTTTTATTCGCCGAAGAGGATCTTGCTAAGCAAGATTCAGAGGTGAGAAGTTATTTTCAATCTAATCAGATTTAGTTATTGCATTGAGAGATTTGTTGTTTATTTGTGTTTTCTGAATTTTACCGTTACATGGTACCTATACCCACCTTGACCCTTTTAGGATTTCCATATTGGATTAATGTACGGATAACTGAGGATACTTTTGGATTTCACTGGAGTTTTGTTTTGGTTTCATTAGTGCTATTTTGCTGTTGGGGGTTTGGTTTGCTGTACCGATGTCTTCTCTGCCGCCTACCCTTTATGACTTCAGCAGTTTACCGTAAGGAACGCTTAAGGGAGTGGATTGTTTCTTAAACATCTCTCTTACTACGAGGCCTAGCTTGCACCTATACTGGATAGAATTACACAAGATAAGTGCATTTATGTGTAAAATACAACCTGTTACATTTCAATTTTGATTCAAAGCGTACAATTTCTATGCTGAGTATTATTCAAGTTTATTATTTTTCTGACTAATTACATAATATATTAAAGATATTTTACTTTAATTAATATCTACATAATATATTATTTACAAGTTAATATTATACACATTTCACATTTAAAGTTTCTACTTAAAGTTATAATATTTCTCGGTTTATATATTTAATTCATATTTTAGAGTATATTTCTTTCCCGCTTGAGTCATTATTTATTCTTGAATTATTTATACATATTTTATTTACTATACAATTATTAATTCGAGATTTGCACTTTACCTAATAAATATTTGGGAATGAGTAATGATTAATACCTGAAGGTAATTGAGTTGGATTTTAGAAATTTCAGTGAAGAGATTATTCTCATATTATTTAAGTGGTGTATTATTATGGATCTACTGTATTTTAAACTGTAAACCAAAAAATGATCATTGATGGTATTTTATCTTATATTTCATGAACTATAGAAATCAGCATTTGGAGATGTATTAATTGAGTTTATATTATTCTAAAAATATTTAGTATCTGGAATTATTGATTGGCTTAATATATATTTATGATATTTGGAACTTGAGAGTTAACAGAAATATTTTCCTATGTGGAACGGGAAATATTTAGGTTTTTTTGAATTATTATAATTTGTTTTGATATTTATTGGACACTTGTGTTTGTGCGCTCTCTCTCTCAACATTTATACAATTTACATGGCTAAGTAATAATTATTTTTTATATATATATAAGGATGTATGTATGCGGTGTTTATGGACTTGAAGGCAGCATATGACTCGGTGCCGAGGGGAAGCTTGATAGAATGTTTGAGAAGGAGAGGGGTGAGTGAGGGGATGGTGGAGTGGGTGAGGAGAGTGTATGAGGAGACATGGGTGGTGGCGAAAGTATGGAAGGAGGTGTCGGGGTCCTTTAGGACGTGGGAGGGTTTGAGGCAAGGGTGCCCGCTGAGCCCGATGCTATTTAATGTATACGTAAGTGAATTGGAAGAGGTGATGAGGAAAGGGCAGGCGGGGGGAGTGGTGATGGGTAAAAGGAAGGTATGGATGCTGGCATATGCGGATGATGTGGTGTTGGTTGCAAGAGAGTATGAAGGAATGAAAGAGATGTTGAAGAGAGTGGAGAGGTTTATAGATAAAAGGGGAATGAATGTGAATGTAGTGAAAACGAAGTGGGTGAAGTTTAGAAATAAAGGGAGGGAGGGGAAGGTGAAAGAATTGGAGTGAAAGGGGGTAGTTATTGAGAGGGTGAAGAGTTTCAAGTATTTGGTAAGGCGAGGAAGGCGTGGGGAATGGCGTGGGGCAAGTGGGGGAAGTGGATGGGGAACAATGTGACGGTTGCGTGTAAGATATGGGATGCGTGTGTAAGAGCGGTGCTAATGTATGGAGTAGAAGTGTGGGGGACGAGAGGGTACGAGGTGATAGAGAGGGAACAGATGTGGTTCCTGAAGCACATGTTGGGGGTTGAAAGGTCCACGCCCAGCTACATAGTGCTCCAGGAGACCAACAGAGAGAGGCTAGAGTGGGAGGCAATGGTGAGGGTGGTGAGGTACGAGATGAGATTGTGGGAACTGGGTGAAGAGACATTGGTGAAGAATGTATGGGTGACAAGTGTGGGTGGGGGTGAGGGTAGATGGAGGGGGGAGAGGAGGAAAATGTATGAGAGGGTAGGGCTGTCGGAGGCGAAGGTAATGGAATGGCTAGGAAATGGGGTAAAGGTGCATGAGTGGGTGGGGGGAAAGGGAAGGAGGTGGAAGGGCGGGAAAGGCAAGGGTGTATTGACAGAAGCCAGTATAATGATATGTATGGGAGGTGGCAGGTGTATGGGAGGGTGCCGAAGTATTTGATAGAGAAGGGATGGGGTAGAGAGGATAGGGTGATTGTGGCAAGGGCGAGGTGTGGTCAGAGGAGAGAGGAAGGAAAGTATGGATGGGGGAACAATATGGAAGGTGTGTGTTGTGTGGACAGGGGAAGGATACGTGGGGACACTTGGCGGAGGAATGTGAGGGGGTGAAAGAGGAGTGGCTGGGAGCGAAAGGGAATATAGGGAATAGAAGGGTAGTGGAGTGGATGAGGGAGGATGGGAGCGGGGTAAGGACGTTGGAAAAGCTGGGGAGGGAGAGGGAAAAGAGAAGACCCTCCCTTCTTTTACATACGGGAATGTATTGAGGTAATCAAATGTAAATGTGTAATCAATGTAATGTAATGTAAAGATGTGGAGATATGCCAATAAAGGTCTTTTTTTTAAACTTTCATTTTGTTTACAATAAAGAGTTTACTTTGATTATAATTTACCTGACGATTTTTTTTTCATTCTGGTCTTTCTAGACTTACTGGTCACTATGAAGGAAAATATTTAGTAACCGAATATTTTTTTATAATACTGAACCTGAGTCTTGATTATTTTCCTTTATGGTTACTGGCGCCCAAAAGAAAACACACATTACGTTAATCCCACGACCAAACTCCCCGAACTGAGTTAGACAGTTTTAGGTAATCTATGCCATCGGGTGATCAGTAGTCTAGTCTGAAAGTGAGTATAATTCTCTTTTTCTTCAAAGAAAACGTGGCAGAGTATTCGTAATTCGAATCATATTAGGTGATTCGGATTCGTGATTCGAATCCTTTTTACAAGGATTCGTCCCAGCTCTGCTACGTACTGAATAAGTGTTTTGTGAGTTAGCTACAGGTGTAAGCTACGATACAGCGAGACAACTGTAACGGCTTGGAAAAATATTTGCCCGAAGGTGTCTACGTAGGGAAATGTGCCTCAGAAGAGAGACATAATTAGAGGTACGTTAGATGGGTAATTCTTAGAATTTAATTCCGCAACAATTAGGCCTCTGGTGAGCAACCCCACTGTACAAAGTTTCGTTATTGGGAGTTAGAATTTGAGCGTTAAATTTTTCAAACGCTCACCAAAAATCGAAATTTGCACGGATTTCCTTGTTTGTTTGTCTACAGCTCCACCAATAAAAATGTTGACGAGTCGCTACTGAAATCGAGTATTTCAACCATGTAATAACTGTTATTACATAAAAATTATAAAATTTCTTTGTTGTATTTATTGAAAAAAAATGATATTGCGTAAATTCCACTTACATTATTATGGTACATTACTAACTCACTTATTTTCTCTATGTTTGGAAATAATTTATATATGTACATAGCGTGATTATTAGATATGAATAAAATATTTTTGTCTATGTATTATAGGAATAACATATTTTTTACAACCGCTTAAATACACATTTCATGCTAGATGATTTTATATAAAAAATATATTTACTCTTCAGTTGGCGTCTATAAATCCAAATTTTCAGGCTTTTTTTTATACTAAAAACTTTACTTCGTGCTTAATCAGGGGTGGAGATTCTCATAAGAGGTAAGCAGTGGCGTAAATAGGGGGGGGGGGGGTGGGGGATTTAGATGAATAATCTATTAATTTTAATTTAAATAAACTAATTTAATTAATTACATAAATGTAATCATGTATAAGTTTCCTCATTATATATGAAAAGAAAGTTATAATGCTTTCGACAGGATTTGAACCTGCGATGTATATGGTTAAATTTTAATTTATTTTTTGTGGAGATTAAATTTTAAGACAAATATAACTGAAAAATCGCTTAATGAATGTTTATGAAATGTTGTATAGACAATAGGAACATACCGGGTATTGACTTGGCGGACGCAACATAGCAAATCGCATGTTAATTTTAAAGTGTTCAAATATTGGCTTCCCTATTTATTTTAGAGACAAAATGTTCACTTTTTTGTAGAGGGAAAAATTCTAAATTTATTAATTTTCACACTTAACACTTTACGTTTCTATAAGTTAAAATAATTAATAAAAAGCAATGTGACTTTATAAAAATAATGACATAGCATGGAATTGATACAACAATTGCGGGTATTCCCTGTTTTTTTTAAAGTTCAATTTAAAACTTTAAACAAGTGTTTTCCACTCCCAGACTAAGCATGAAGTAAAATTTCGAGTTTAGAAAAGCCCCGTGAAAATTTGTCGAGGGTCGCGCAGCGACCCGAAACAAATTTTCTGGGCTTTTCTAAACTCGAAATTTTACATCATGCGCCACGCGTATAAAACACTATAATATTGTCAAATTTATGTATATTCTAACTTCACTAAAAATCTGTGTTTGATACGCGTGGTTTCTGGGCTTTTCTAAACTCGAAATTTTACTTCATGCGCCACGCGTATAAAACACTAAAATACTGTGAAATTTATGTATATTGGGGTTTCTAAAATGTGTGGAAATTAGTGAAATATTTAAAATAATCGTGAATTTTACATAAAATCACTAAAGCTAAACTAATATATTTTTATTGAAGTCATAAATATCATTCTAACGAGTATTTTCCATTACTTGTTTAAGCACGAAGTTAATCTTCGAGTTTAGAAAGGCCTGAAAATTTGATTTGGTCGTGTAGCGAACCAGATCGACCAAACCAAATTTTCAGGCTTTTCTAAACTCGAAATTTTACTTCATGCGTCACGCGTATAAAACACTGGTTTGTTATAAAGTTCAAATGCAGCATTCATCTTTTATTGTTGGCAAAAGTGGTGTTACAGATGACAAATAAATATGCAGGATATTCAACTATATTAACATTTTCAAGTTCTTCATATTAGGTTATGTTTCATTTAATATTCATATCATTATTACAAAATCATCTAAAACAAATTGAACGTTTGAAACATAACACTTGTTTTTAAACATGTTTGAAACACTTACCGATTTATTTCGTTATTAATATTATTTTATTCGTATTTCCATGTAAGTAAAAACAATGTTGGTACTTGTTTTTACAGAACTTCTTCAGAAAAATAAATGTATGAAAGTATACGGGGCATTCCACGCCGAATCGGAGATGCAAAAGCCAGATTGTATCCGATTTGGCGTGGAAGGCCCCATATACTGAGTATTAAAATATATTTCAATAATAATGAAATAAAATTTGTTAGAAAAAATCCGACGGTTGATATAAGAAGTATATTTTTAACTTGGCAATATCTATTTGTGTGGGAGTTAACCTCGTGACATTCTGTTTTCCTACCGTATATTCGAGGGGTGGTTGAACGCATAAATCGCATTCGAGTTAGGGTTGCATGTTTTGTAAAATGTAAAATTGTGTATCATAAAGTGAATCGATATTTTGATGACACGGGACACGCAATCCCAAGGAACCCAACTGAACAGTTATGAACTCCGTCGAGGAAGAACGCCTCTACGAGCTCCTAGAAAACATGAAGGTAAGACAAATTACAAAAAAAAAACAATAACAATAACATTTCTTTTTTAATAGTCTAACTGACAACGACAAAATATTTTATAATTCATATAATCGACTTTTATTGTAGTTTTATATCGTATGTTTAATAAAAAAAAAACCTCTGAGTGGTTTGATTTTATCTTTTTAAAAATATATGTTGGCTACACCCTTTATGAATTGACATATAAAACGTCAGACATATTAATTACAATGTATAATTTCAGAGTTGCCAACCTACAATATTCTCCATGGCACTCTAGAGGTTTTATTTTATTGAACATACGATAGTATATTACGTAACGAGAGTGGTATGCAGCATATTACATATGAGCGGACATGTTGCGTACGAGCCGCGCAGCGGCGAGTGCAGTATTCCGCGAGTATGTAATTGCCATATCACTCGAGAAACGTACTATACTTTACATACGCCCTAACAAAATAAACAATGAGCATGAAAGAACAACTTAATTATTGTGAAAATGTTTAATAGTACCATGACAATGATGAAAACTAAATTACAATTTGATCAATATACAGGGAATAAAACTGTACATTTTCCGACATTCGTTGTTTTTTAATAGAGTTCAATTTGAAGCTTTAAACGAGTGTTTTCCACTCCCAGACTAAGCATGAAGTAAAATTTCGAGTTTAGAAAAGCTCCGTGAAAATTTGTCGAGGGTCGCGCAGCGACCCGAGACAAATTTTCTGGGCTTTTCTAAACTCGAAATTTTACTTCATGCGCCACGCGTATATAACACTGATTTCAAGTGAGGTTCAATTATACGTAGAGTTCACAATATTTTAGTGTTTTATACGCGTGGCGCATGAAGTAAAATTTCGAGTTTAGAAAAGCCCAGAAAATTTGTCTCGGGTCGCTGCGCGACCCTCGACAAATTTTCACGGAGCTTTTCTAAACTCGAAATTTTACTTCACTTCACTTCACTTAGTCTGGGAGTGTAAAACACTCGTTTAAAGCTTCAAATTGAAATCTTTTAAAATCAACGAATGTCAGAAAATTAACAGCTAAAATAATCAAGAAAAAGTAATGTGATTTTATAAAAATAATGATGTACCATGGAATTGATAAAACAATTGCGGATATTCCCTGTTTTTTTTTAAGTTCAATTTAAAGCTTTAAACAAGTGTTTCTGGGCTTTTCTGAACTCGAAATTTTTCTTTATGCGCCACGCGTATTAAACACTGATTTCAAGTGAGGTTTAAATATACCTAGAGTTCACAATATTTTAGTGTTTTATACGCGTGGCGCATGAAGTAAAATTTCGAGTTTAGAAAAGCCCATGCGCCACGCGTATATAACACTGATTTCAAGTGAGGTTCAAATATACATAGAGTTCACAATATTTTAGTGTTTCATACGCATGGCGCATGAAGTAAAATTTCGAGTTTAGAAAAGCCCAGAAAATTTGTCTCGGGTCGCTGCGCGACCCTCGATAAATTTTCACGGGGCTTTTCTAAACTCGAAATTTTACTTCATGCTTAGTCTGGGAGTGGAAAACACTCGTTTAAAAATTCAAATTGAACTCTTAAAAAAAGAACAAAGAATAATTAAAGATTTAAAGTAAATTAGTTGAATTTGGAATACGTATTCTTTAAAGACAAACTCCCTGTACATCAAAGAAATGTTATTTGGTTGTACGGTAAGCAATCAGCTGTTCAGCTGTCAGCACGTAATGTACCTGTCAAAGCTATTACGTGCATGTGTAGGTAATATCAATCATACTTGTCAAGATGACAGTGTGGTATGATGCGGTTACTCGATAGGGCGTAGGTAAAATAATATTACCATTAGATGTAAATTATTCTATGAAGATATTTATCATAGCCTTATTTATTGAATGTTTGTGAACATCATTGATATAGTTTAAAGGAAGTTATTTTTTACTACTAGACTATTGATCACTTGATGAAACATTTTAACTAATAATAAATTGAATTAAACGCAGTTTTTTTGTTTCACTTATTTCTTTATTTCTCCCACTAATTTCAACTGATCGTCATTCTCAAGGAATAATGTTATTCCTAAAGAATGACAATAAGTCAAAATTAGTTTCAGAAATATAGAAAGAAGTGAATCAAACCAAGTCCCTTTAATTCAAAATCAAAATGTATCATCGGTGAAAATAAAATGATGGGACACGTCCCTTTTTTTTTCTAATCTTTGATTTGGTTGGCGTTCACTCTGTGGTACATCTTTATAACATAATATTAAAACATTTAACTTTGTTTTACCACTTGACTATAGTTTCGACTACAAGCTAGTCATTATCAAACTGAGTACCTAAAATACATTGTACATTGTTTTTATAATACAGCATCAAAGAGTCCCTTTTTGTTTTTAGTGTATCAAACTTTGGATTTAACAGTTAATTGTCATTTGATGTGTCAATGAAAATTTGATAATTCCTTTCATTTACATATTTTCATTGTCACTCCATATTATAACCTCTCTTTAAACAACCTGACTTAACTAGTATAAATTTGGTGATGTTTGGCATTATCCAACTTTCGATTTCTCCTAACATTTTATGTCCACTGATAGTTTTAAACTATTGATAAAATGAACTTCACTCATGAGTAATTTAAAGGTTATGTTATAGTTTTGTTTTTTGACAATACTTACTTCTTCATTAACCCATTAAGCGCCCTTGATTCATACACGCAACATTATTATTTTTTTGTTAATTAAATTACTAAATAAGTTAATTTGATATGTTATATTATTTGACCTGACTTGAAAGTGTATGAAGAAAAAGGTAAATATTTTGTTATTTAAATATTTCGCTTATTAAAAAAAATGTCAGTGTATTTCTAATTTTACAATATTTAAGTGTTAAACACGCGTGGCGCTTAAAGTAAAATTTCGAGTTTAGAAAAGCCCCGTGAAAATTTTCTACACGGGGCTTTTCTAAACTTGAAATTTTACTTCATGCTTAGTTTGGGAGTGGAAACTCCTGTTCTAAACTTGATATTGCACGTTTTTATATAAAATCGACAGATACCTGAAAGTTTACAGCGTATACATTATGTATATTTAAAAAAAAAATTCACAGTATGTAATACAATAAGACATTCATAGAAATCATAAAAAACGTGCAGAATTGGACCTAAATTCAACTTTTAAAGGTAACTCTGTCACTGCTCGGCCGTTAATGGGTTAAGCATGATAGTTTTGATCTATTGATAACATGAATGTGGCAACCGCGCATTTTCATGTATTCCAACTTCACTTATAAGTAATTTAAAGGTTATGTTATTTTTTTTTGATAATTGTCGAAGCGACTAAACCAAATTTTTAGGCTTTTATAAACTCGAAATTTTACTTCATGCGCCGCACGTGTAAAACACGGAAATATTGTGAAGTTTAAAATGTACTTGTAAATCAGTATGCTAAAATGTACATCTAATCTTTAGAGTATTTCAGTGTTGTATGCGCCTTACGCATGAATTAAATATCTTTTTGATATGTTTATTTGTTTTTTTTTTAATTGGCTTACCAGATTTGGGAGATAATTTTCTTAGGTTCTTTGATTATTTGGGTGTCCCTACTGTTTGTCATTGATTCATTATTTGACAGAAAAGTGGTAATAAAGTGCTGAAAGTAATGTTCCGCTATTTAATTAAACTTTATGATAAGGTAATTAAGCACATGGCAACCATGTGGAAAACATAACCACACATTTATTTTGAAGGCAAAAGTCAGAATTACTATACACGATTCCATTTGTTTCTGGATCTCGCCTAGCTATGGAAAAGTGACAGTTTAAGTATTGTAAATGGGGCTGGTTGTGTTTTAAATCAGGGTTTTTAAATGTCACTGTCAGATGTTCGATTTTAAGGTTATAATTTCTGACTATTGTGATCTTACACTGTTGCCTGTTTTACAAATTTTCAGATATAAAAGGATAATAATATGCAGTTTTAAGATTAACAAAATTTACAACTTGGTTTTTGTACATACAAACACAGCAATAATATTGTATATAACAAATATAATGAATTCGGCTCTGCAAACTTATTTCGTCATCCATTTGTATTTCTCGCTTGGGTCTTCCCGTTAACACATTTTGATCAACTCCATCCATCCACCTTAATTTTGGTCATTCTCTCTTCTGTTGGCCCTCAGTATTTTTTTGTAGAATTGCAAATTTATTACCACCCTCTTGTGATACTGATAATTTTCATGTCAAACAATTTTTAAGCCCTCATTCCACTTTTATTATTTAGTCAAGAGAACCTGCATCTGAATCTTCTGATGTTTGTTCTGAGCCAGATTCCCCAAGCGAAATAATAAAAGGAGGAATGGTTTCAAAAGAAAGGTTCCCCATGTGTTTTGTCCAGTCATCCGAAATAAGTTTTTCACAATGATCACAGAAATTTTGCCACATATCGGATGTACATTTTGAGAGAGACTCAAGCCATAAATTCTGAACACGATCCTTAGATGGTTGCTTAGAATTTATGTTCTTATTGTATTTGACAATGGTATGGCGGTAATCTAAGAACTTCGTGCCCGTTCTTTCTCAAAATGTCATCAACTACGTAAATTTTGTCATTTGATCGAAAAGGTATAAATAAAGCCCATAGTTCCTTTTTGGTTAATTTTGGATTGAATTTTACATTGTGTTTAACCAACCACTCCTGCATTTCGCATTTCTTACAAGAAAATGAAGGAGTTTTGTCTAATTGCACAGAATGGTATGCAGCATTATCCATAATAACTACACATTTCCCTGAAAGCTTAGCCAAAGCAGGAATAAGTTGATTAACCACCCAATTTTGAAAAGTATTACCATCCATTGTGGCATGGTAATCTCGGTCATTGTTTTTCGAATGTAATAAAAAATCGCACCCATCCAAAAACCCACCCCTATACCCAGCATGTAGAATGGTGAAGCGTTTGCCTTCATTTTTGAATTTAGTTGGATTACTTTTTATATCCGTTTCATGTACCCAGCGTCGAACCACGGATCCTTCTGATATATCCATGTTTCATCCAGGTATACGAATTGGATATCTTCACTGGAATTTTGATACTGTAAAAATTTTTTAAGGAAAATAATTTTAGCTGCAACAACATGTTTTTGTTCACAGAGAATTTTGCGCCCATTAATTAATTTGAATTTATACCCCATACTTTTAACAACCCTATAAAGTGTTGTTCTACTCCCATGGAACTCATAATTTTCTTTCATATCATTCAAAAGATCTCTCAAAGTAAAATACTGATTTCTAGAGTTATATTGCCAAATTAGTTGTTGCAGATCTTTTCTAGCTAGGTGATTCCAAAAATGGCTGTTTTTAGATCGTTTGCCAGAAGTAGTAGATTTCAATTCGTCAGGTCTTTGTCGTAAAATTAATTGTAATGAAGATCTCCCTACCTGAAACGTAATTATCTTTAATTAAATATATATGATAATTAAAATACTAGACATACCCCAAAAATATCTAATAAAATCGTAATAATATTGTGATGCTGTAGATTTGGATTACTTTGCCTAAAATGTTTGTAGGATTTCAGAATTTGTAACCTTTTTGATTCAGAGATAATCTTTGGCATGTTAATATTTAATATGTGCCTGAAATTATTTTTCACTTTGACATTGACACAGCATTGCAACACTAGATTAATTTGATTTAATAATAAAATGCTCGAAGAAGCGACCGCGTGGCGAAATAATTGTTGCAAGATTAACAATAAACCTCTTGAAAATTAAAAAGAGGATTACTTATGATATCATAAATTATTTCAACACTGTTAAAATAAGGAATCAGGAGTGGCAATTAATAAAAAATGTAAATGTTGATACTGCAACATAACAATACGAAAGCATGGCTAGGCGAGATCCAGAAACAAATGGAATATATTATACCAGAGTATCCAACCAAATATCCAACAATATAAAAAAATCACCAGATCTGGCTGCTGAATAAAAAAAACGAACATAAACATACCTATAGGTCATGTTAGTAGAAAGGTATGCAATATAATAAATTTTAATTATTAGAACATACGTTAAACGTACACAAACTGCAATAAATCTGTATAAAGTCTTTATTTTTTAGTTTGTAGATTTTAAACTCACTGCCTGCATCAATCAACTCCAAGGATATCTAAAGAAGGACCAAACTAAGGTAAGTTTAAAACACACTAATTGATGAAATTATTTATTAAAATCCGGTATAAAAACCTTAAAATATACCTTGTTTAAACATTTACTACTTATAAAGATGATTGAAATGATGGAAATCATCAAAATCATAACCAGAATGCAGCCCGAACGTGCTAATATCATTAAAATCGTGAAATTCCGGCGAGAAAGTCCCGTGATGTGGTGAACCATAAGGAAAATGGTATGGGCTGTGATGAGGTAATAAACCATAGTACGCCGCAGAATCGTAATAATGCCCATATCCATGGTAATCGTGATGGTGGTCATCGTCGTGGTGGTGGTGATGGTGTTTTTTATGGTGGTGACGATGGTGGTAGTCATCGTCGTCGTAGTAATCGTGGTGTTTGTGCTTTTTGTGTCCACCTCCTAGGAATTTGTGGACTTGTTTGGGGAGGACATCGTAGAATTCTGGGGCGTATCTGATTAAAGCACCACCGATGTCAGCTAAGTATCCTATACCATTCTTCTTCTTCTTGTGGCGACCGCCTAGGCCGAAGAAGGTGGCATCGGATGTGTAGCACACAGCCAAAATTAAAGCGACAATTACCTAGAATTACATTTAAAGCACTAATTATCAAGACTTGTCCTATTTGTACCCCGACTGATTAACTTTAATCATCCAATAATTATTGAATAAACCTCTTAACATTTAAATATCGCTGCTACTTGTTTTAGCAAAAATGCTAAACACTTAATTATTTATACATAAATACAAATTAAATTGCCTATACTTGGTTGTAGCATACTTCATAACCTTAACCCTTTCAACCCTGGAATTTTTCTGATGTCTAAAAGAATGTTTTGTACACTGCATATTATTTATTACTATCTCAGATATATACGCTGTAAATCTCCAGATATTCGTTGTTTTTACAAATATTTCAAATTGAACTTTCAAATGAGTGTTTTCCACTCCCAGATTAAGCACGAAGTAAAATTTCGAGTTTAGAAAAGCCTGAAAATTTGGTTTGGCGGCGTAGCGGAGCGGAGCGCCTAAACCAAATTTTCAGGTTTTCTAATCGTGAAATTTTACTTCATGCGCCACGCGTATGAAACATTGATGTGATGTAATGTTCAGAATACACGTTTTTAGCGTACTGCTTTAGTAGATTATTTTGAACTTCACCTAAAATCAGTGTTTTATGCGCGTGACGCATGAAGTAAAATTTCGAGTTTAGGGAAGCCTGAAAATTTGGTTTGGTCGCTTTGCGTTACGCGCTACACTATCAAACTTTTTTGAAGAATGAAGCAGAAAATAAAAATTTAGAACAAATGTGGGCACTGTTTAAACATGCAACGCTAGAAGCCTCAGCAAAAGTCTGTGGAGTAAACCGGGGAAGCAAGAGAAGTAAACAAACGGCATGGTGGACGGAAGAGATAAAAGAGCAGATAAAACAAAAAAAGGTAGCATGGATATATATATATATATATATATATATATATATATATATATATATAGGCAACAGGACAACTGAAAATTATGCGAAATATAAAGTGGAAATAGGAAGAACGAAAGAACTGGTATCAGCGGCAAAGAAGAAACAATGGGAGGACTTTGGGGAAAAACTAGAACAAGACAGCAAGGGAAACCAGAAACTGTTCTACAAAGCAATGAAGAGACTAGGAGGAAATAAAACACAAGAACTAAACTATATTAAGAGAAAAAATGGGGATATAATTAACGAAGGGGAAGGAATCATGAAGAGATGGAAAGAATATTTCCAGGAGCTATTACAGGGAGAGAATGCTCTAGAAGGAAATTATGGAAATGAGGAGGAAGAAAATGAAGATGACAACAAAGATCTAACAAATGTAGAAGAGCTAATGGAGATAATAGGAAAACTAAAAAACGGAAAAGCTCCAGGACAAGACCAAATAACAGGAGAAATGATAAAAAACATGTGAAAATCTACAACAAGATATGGGAAGTAGAACAGATACCCAAAGACTGACAGATGGTACTAATTGTACCAATACACAAAAAAAGGAGACAGAAAGAATTGTGACAATTACAGAGGTATAACGTTACTATGCACGAACATGAAAATACTAGAACAGATAATAGACAAACGAATAAGAGCAGTAACAGAGAAGGCGCTAGAAGAAGCACAAAGTGGATTCAGAACAGGAAGATGTATCCAGGACCACATATTTTTGGTAAAACAACTGACACAAAAGATACTACAGGAGAAAAAAAAAAGAGTATACCTAGCTTATATTGACCTAGAGAAAGCCTTTGATAAAATACCAAGAAACAAATTATGGGAGACATTAACCAAAAATGAAGTGATTGGAAAAACAATTAGGATAATTAAAGAAATCTACAAGAACAATACAAACGCGGTAAGAATAAGCAATGGACTCTGAAAGAAACTTATGTTTATGTAGTTGGCGCATGAAGTAAAATTTCCAGTTTAGAAAAGCCTGAAAATTTGGATTTGCCGGGGCGCGACTCGCTTCGCACGCACGCCCCTGCAAATCCAAATTTTCAGGCTTTTCTAAACTCAAAATTTTACTTCATGCTTAGTCTGGGAGTGGAAAATATATTTCTGAATATCAAGCCAATAGCTATCGACATTTCTTAATAGTTTACAAGAGGTCATTGATAAAGTTGCTTTACCCAACATATTTTTAACACAATAAGAAAGAGTTGTAACTTTTACGGAAACGCTATTATTCCAAACCATTAAATCCAATTTGTATTAAGATTGTTAATATCCGTCACCAACAATACACTTTAAATTATGTTGAAATGTTACTTTTCTTACAAATTTATTTATAAACAAGAAAATAATCACTTACACTGAAATTCATAATACCACACGCGTGCACGACGATGGAGGACGTGCACTGAATTTAAATTCCCCTCGCATCCCTTTATATACATGTCCGTTATAATTGCTGGTCCGTTGACAAGCCATGTGAAACTTTTTAAAACCCTATCATTTCAAATTGGCGCATTTCCTAACGTTTTCACTAGTAAATTATACATTTCGCGCCGGCCAGCAGACGACGTGTGCGGACTTTCTGGTATTCTTCGCGATGGCCGACACCATCGACAATTTCACATTTGCATACCCAAGGAAGCATTGTTAACTTAAGCAAATAGAATGAAGTGGTAAGTTTTTTGTGACATTTTTCAATATAATATTTCATCATCTTTCAAACATTGTTTTACATGTATAAGCGTTCAATTTGAAACTTCTAAAAGTCATATGAAACGATGCTAATTCTTGAGGCAGAAAAATTGGATGACATTTTTTAAATATTTAAAATGTTCTATTTTCATCACATTTTAACATGAAGGCATGCGCACTTTGATTTACGTGAGTTCGTATACAAACATAACCTCAGCGGCTGAATTATAAATCTTCTTTCCTGTCGTTTATGATTATATATATATAACAAAACAACAAAAAAATGACTTGCCTCCAATATTTAGCAATTTTCGGAATATTCAGACGAATTCAAGTAATTTCAACAATGCAGATACATCGGACACAAATCAAGAAATTTTAGCACCTTCTACATCGAGTGGACCAATAACACGCAGCAGATCTAGACTACAAGTCCCTAGTTTACAAAACAAATGTACTGACAGTGAACGTGACATCTATCACTCAGTATATAAAAAAGCTCCTGAGGATGGCAGAAGTGATGCTGCCGAAACGTAGAGCGCAAATAAATCAATCAACGCGAGATAGCAGCCCAAATAACTTCAGCCAGTTATATATATATATATATATATATATATATATATATATATATATATATATATATATATATATATATATATATATATATATATATATATATATATATATATATATATATATATATATATATATATATATGTTAAAACGTAGATTTTCGCGGGCGTAACATGTATCACTGTTTCTTCGTGTTTGGTCCCGCGTATTTTCTTGGCTCTGGTCGAATTAAAAATAAAATGGACCAGAGCCAAGAAAATACGCGGGACCAAACACGAAGAAACAGTGATACATATATATATATATATATATATATATATATATATATATATATATATATATATATATATATATATATATATATATATATACCGAACATTTTCATAACGAGAATTTTTCTTTGAAGTATCAATATGCATACGTTGCACATTTTCCGATGCTCAGTTTATTAAAACAATTCAATTTGAAGCTTCAAGCGAGTGTTTTCCACTCCCAGGCTAAGCATGAAGTAAAATTTCGAGTTTAGAAAAGCCTGAAAATTTGGTTTGGTCGCGTAGCGCGAAGCGCGGAGCGGCCAAACCAAATTTTCAGGCTTATCTAAACTCGAAATTTTACTTCATGCGCCACCGGTACAAAACACTGATTCAATGTAAAATTTAGCGGTGTGTTTTAAACTTCGTAATATGTCAGTGTTTTGTACTGGTGGCGCATGAAGTAAAATTTCGAGTTTAGTAAAGCCTGAAAATTTGGTTTGGCCGCGTAGCGCTTCGCGCTACGCGACCAAACCAAATTTTCAGGCTTTTCTAAACTCGAAATTTTACTTCATGCTTAGCCTGGGAGTGGAAAACACTCGCTTAAAGCTTCAAATTAAATTCTTTTAATAAACCAAGCATCAAAAAATGTGCAACGTATGCATATGGATATTTCAAAGAAAAATTCTCGTTATGAAAATGTTCGGTGTTACATAAAACTCTCTGTATATATATAATCTAGTACCCATTTACCATAATGGTGTTGGGTTTTTCCTTATTTCTTTACAAATATTTTCCACTTCTTCCTATTCTTCGATGTCTTTTTTGCTTCCACCCATGTTATTCCTCTCTTCTCTATTGCTCTTGTCGTCACTTGGTCCCATGTTAGTCTGGGCCTACCTCGTTTCTTTTTTTCCCTGTGTTTTTGCTCTTCATACTCTTTTCACTTGTCGTGTTTCTTCCATTATCTGTAGATGTCCCCACAAGTACAATTGTCTTTCTTCTATGAAGAAGTCCAGTGTAGACTGTCTTCCAAGATCATTTCTTATTTCTGTGTTCTTCATTCTGTCTCTTTTTTGTTACTCCTCTTGCTCTTCTTAGATATTTGATTTTAGTTGCTTGTATCCTGCTTTCTTGTCTTTTGGTTAACGTCCACGATTCACATCCATAGGTAAGTACCTGCCTATATATTGACTTGAATATCTCTGGCTTAGTGCTTTTCGATATTTGTCGTTGGTTTATGAATCCGTCTCTTAATATGTAATATAGTTTTGATGCTTTTTCTATTCTTGTGTTTATTTCCTGTTCCTGAGTTCCTTTGCTGTCTATATTTATTCCTAAGTATTTGTATATGGGTACCTTTTCTATTTTTGTCCCCTCTATTTCTATGCTCATCGTCTCTTGTTCCTCTCCTATTATCATCGTTTTAGTCTTTCCTTTGTTTATTTTCATACCATTTCTATTTTTCGAATGTTTCGTTCCATATTTGTAGGTTTTGTTTAAGTTCTTTTTGGTTCTTCGCAAATGCTACTATATTGTCTACAAATACTCCTTTTAACACTGTGACTTTTTGTAGATTGTTGTACCCTATTTGTTCTATTTGTTAAACTCTCAATGTTGCAGAGGATTGTTAATCGGAAAAACAGCGAGGTGTACTAATTAATAAAACTGTAGTCGTTTCAATACACTTTCTAATTTAACTATCAAACTACTAAATTTACATAATATGCGATTGCATTTACACTTGCTCAAGCTCTGACAGTTATTCAGGTTCTTCTTGGTCTGTCTCGTGCCGGACGTATCCGTCTTGAGGGCCGGCCACCCCCTCCTACCCTTACAATAGGGTAACTTTGGAGGGAGGCGGAGAAAGCCTAAACACTATTGTTATACCGTTACATAATGTATTGCATTCTTTTATTATTTCGTTCATGTATATTATAAACAATCCCGGGCTTAGTCCTCCTCGCTGTAGTCCTCCTTTTGTTGTAAATGGTTCCGTTATATTATTCTTGTATATTATCGCGTTTGTATTGTTCTTTTAGATTTCTTTAATTATCCTAATTGTTTTTCCACTCACTCCCTTTTTGGTTAATGTCTCCCATAATTTGTTTCTTGGTATTTTATCAAAGCCTTTCTCTAGGTCAATATAAGCTAGGTATACTCTTTTTTTCTCCTGTAGCATCTTTTGTGTCAGTTGTTTTACCAAAAATATGTAGTCCTGGATACTTCTTCCTGTTCTGAATCCACTTTGTGCTTCTACTAGCGCCTTCTCTGTTGCTGCTCTTATTTGTTTGTCTATTATCTTTCCTAGTATTTTCATGTTCGTGCATAGTAACGTTATACCTCTGTAATTGTCACAATTCTTTGTGTCTCCTTCTTTGTGTATTGGTACAATTAGTGCCATGTGCCAGTCTTTGGGTATCTGCTCTACTTCGCATATCTATTTGTAGATTTTCACAAGTAATTCTGTTCCATTTTTCCCAATGTTTTTTATCATTTCTCCTGTTATTTGGTCCTGTCTTGGAGCTTTTCCGTTTTTTAGTTTTCCTATTATTTCCATTAGCTCTTCTACATTTGTTAGATCTTTGTTGTCATCTTCATTTTCTTCATCCTCATTTCCATAATTTCCTTCTAAATCCTGGGTCTCCAAACTATCTTCTTCGCGGGCCACAAATACAATTCTACATAATAAAGTCGGCCAAGATCCGATTAATTTTATAAAATTATGAAAAATTTGAGGAACAATTGTTACAATATTTCAAAATATGACATTTACAAAAAAATTACAAACAATCGCGGGCCGGATTCATGCAAGTCGCGGGCCGGATTTGGCCCGCGGGCCGTAGTTTGGAGACTACTGTTCTAGATCATTATCTCCCTGTAATAGCTCCTGGAAATATTCTTTCCATCTCTTCATGATTCTTTCCTCTTCCTTAATTATATCCCCATTTTTACTCTTAATATAGTTTAGTTCTTGTGTTTTATTTCCTCCTAGTGTCTTCCTTGCTTTGTAGAACAGTTTCTGGTTTCCCTTGCTGTCTTGTTCTAGTTTTTCCCCAAAGTCCTCCCATTGTTTCTTCTTTGCCGCTTATACTAGTTCTTGCGTTTATGATTATAACGTGTTTCATTTTTTGATTTATTAGACGATTATTTAAACTGCCCCTTTGTGCAGCAACTGGTTATTATAACAATACGTTAACGATGCAAGGCCCCCCACGTTGCTGCCATCTAATACTAATAGTGCTAACATCATTGCATGTTACTTCATGCGCAACGCGTGTAAAACACTGATTTCACGTGATGTTCAAAATATACTGCTTAGGTTTGATCACACGTTAATACATATTGCATACGATGATTTAATAAAGAAAACATTTGGTTAAATTTCACTAATATTTTGGTTTTTTATTCCAACTACTTTCGACTTTGAGTCATTCTCAAGGAGTTGGTATAAAAATCCAAAATATTAGTGAAATTTAACCAAGTGTTTTCTTTATTAAATCATAGTTAAATATGTTTCACCACGTGAAAGATGAGAAACTTGTTCAAGACATATTGCATACGTTTATTCGTCTAATCAAATCTTGCGTTATAAAAATTCAAAAAAGTCGCAGATTGAATCACTCCATTTAAATCAAGAAAAATGTAGAGGTATTAAACAGTTCTGATGCAAACTATTATAGAGGTTGATTTTTTTCACCACCTTGTAATAACATATTAGTATTACGAAAATCGTAAAAAAGTACCATTTTATTCGGAACAGTTATCTGCCAAATTTCATTCTTCTAAATTCTTCCATAGTGGATATATGAAATAAATCCATTTTTTTCCCTTAACTTTAGAGAACTGTAACGTGGAGAGAAAGGGGTTTTTAAAATAAAATTATATGAAACAGAGCTAAGCAGGATTCGAATCATTCAGGATTCGAATCCTTTTAGAGGATCTAAAAGAGGCATTCGAATACTTTAGTTCAACTGGATTCGTGATCCGGATTCTTTACATTATTTAAAGAGGATTCTTATTCGAATCCAAATGTGGGTGATTCGAATCCTTCTAAAAGGATTCGAATATTTATAAAATGATTCGAATACTAACAAAAGGATTTGAATTCTCAAAAATAATTCGAATTAATTGTGAGTATTAACATGAAAAATGTCTTTTGTGTGTTTTTAAATTGCTCGTTAAATCACTGTTTTATATGCGTGGCGCATGAAGTAAAATTTCGAGTTTAGAAAAGCCCAGAAAATTTGTACGTGTGGCGCATGAAGTAAAATTTCGAGTTTAGAAAAGCCCGAAAATTTGTCTCGGGTCGCTGCGCGACCCTCGACAAATTTTCACGGGGCTTTTCTAAACTCGAAATTTTACTTCATGCTTAGTCTGGGAGTGGAAACGCTCGTTCGAAACTTCAAACTGAATGCTTTGATAAGAACATTAAATGATTAAAAATGTTTTTAAAGATAATAATCTAGTTTTCAAAATTTTGTTTTATATTATATAAAGTAAAACTGACATGGTAGCCACAATCTAAAATGTTAAAATTTCCAACATTTCCCTGATTTAAGATTTTGTTTCCCGGGCATTTTAATATAACTTTCTCTTGTGAGAAACCTCCATTTTGTTAAATTGTTTCCATTGTTTTTGTTAATATTTAAGTTAATTTTATAAATTTAATAATATCATATGACTTTTTTGTTAGTGTTTTGGTCAATTTGAATATAATTCCATAACTTTTCTCTGACTTTTCCGGTTTTAATGATATTCAGTGAATTTTTTATTGACGTAATTTTCAGGCATCCGTCGATTTTATAATAGAGTTCAATTTAATGTTTTGAACGAGTGTTTCCACTCCCAGGCTAAGCATGAAGTAAAATTTCGAGTTTAGAAAAGCCCCGTGAAAATTTGTCGAGGGTCGCGCAGCGACCCGAGACAAATTTTCGGGCTTTTCTAAACTCGAAATTTTACTTCATGCGCCACACGTACAAACCACTGATTTGAAGTGAAGTTAAGAAACACACAAATACATCTTTAATCAGAGTAACAGGGAATTAGATTTTTAGTCTGTTATCAACGATGTTCAATGTTAATAATAAATAATTAGGTTTTGAATATATTTGTTAAAACAACTAGTAAAGATATTTATATATTAATGGCTGCAAAAAAATAATAAAATCAAATTTATTCTCAAGGGATTTGTATTCGTGATTCGAAAAAAACAGGATTCGAATCATATTTATCTCTTACGAATCCTTTGTTCGAGTATTCGTAATTGGAATCATATTAGGTGATTGGGATTCGTGATTCGAATCCTTTTCACGAGGATTCGTCCCAGCTCTGATATGAAAGACCTCCCTTAATTTTTGCTAAAAAATCACCCATTAAAAGCTTTCGCATCAATTTAGAAACACCCTGTGTATTTTGAACTTCACATCAGCTCGGTGTTTTACACGTATGGCGCATGAGGTAAAATTTCGAGCTTAGAATAGCCTGAACCAAACCAAATTTTTAGGCTTTTCTAAACACGAAATTTTACTTCATGCGCCAGGCGTGTAAAACACCGATTTGATATGAAGTTCTAAATATACAGGGTGTTTCTTTTTTTGGTACAGTTTGCGTTTTCCAACTATGAAACAAAGCCAAGATTCGTGAATCGAATCATTTTAAATTTGTGGATTTGGATTCGTAATTCGAATCCTTTTGTTGAGGATTCTTCCTAGCTCTGCTATTTGTCATGTTTAATTAACGTAACTAGTCTATTTTATATTTCACTTTTAACCAGTGTTTTATACGCGTGGCACATGAAGTAAAATTTCGAATTTAGGAAAGCTTGAAAATTTGGTTTGGCCACTCCGCTTCGCGGAGCGACTAAACCAAATTGTCAGGCTTTCCTAAACTCGAAATTTTACTCCATGCTTAACCAAAGAATGCAAACACTCGTTAGCAGCTTAAAAGATTTTATAGAAACAATGAATTCCTGAAAACATACCAAATTATTGAGATATATATACAGTGCGTTTTATTTAGGTATGGCCACAGGGATTTACATGGTTAAAAATGTACGCCATGTTAAATTTTGTTGTATAAATGTGAAACAATTTTTTGGTTTTATTTATAAATCAACATTTTTCTACGAAGTGTACAATGCTAGAAGGACATAAACATGTTAGATTTCTTTATTTTCGTATTCAAAGTTGTAATTAATAATACAAATAATTAATTTTAAACATTCAACACCAGGCGTTGGTCGCAGATATGCTTTATTTGTTACCATTATATATGACACACACAAACACATACAAACAACACCCTGACGTTTTTCTACTGAAGATCGCACTGAAACATGTTTAGAAAATAAAATTCTTTAAAAATATCAAGAAGTACATTGTCTTTCTTTATTTAATTTAAATACAATTGATATAATGGACAACAGACACACAATTTTACAAATAATTAAGCCTAAAATTCAACTTGGCGAAAATGTCATAATGTAAGTATTTCTTTTGCTAAACTTAGAAGCTAAAATAATGAATTCTAATATGTTTATGCCCTTATACTAGCAGTGGCATAGATAGAGGAAGGGGGGGTTAGGGGATCCGCCGCCCGAGAGTCTTGAAAACTAAGATTATGAAATACAGGGTTATTCAAAATAAAGGAACAGATTTTGAACATTTATTTCTTCCAAACTACAAAAGATAGAGACACAATTCCAACATTCCTGGAAAGAGAAAAGTTCAATTTTTTATGCATTCAATATGAGCACCATGTGTTTTCCGTGCTGTGGTTTTTTTTTGGCTGCTTTCTTAAACTGTACGAATACGCTCGACATTTTCATTCGATGTGCGTGGACGTTCCGTGATTTTTCGTCTACGAATTTTCGAAGCCACTGGTAAATCTGCTTATGACGAGGTGGTAAAAAGCGCGTTGAACTTCAATAATGGACTCTAGTATTGCTAATTGCAGCACACAGAGTGCTTCTTCTTTTTATATCGCCATTTTACTACAGATAATCAAAATGACAAGCAACAGCGCCAATGCGGCCGTGGTTGGAACTTCTGCCTGGACTGTTCAAATTTTAAATTTTTGTCTGTCCAGGAACGTTGGAATTATAGTTCTACCTTTTGTAGTTTGGAAGAAATAAATGTTTGAAATCTGTTCCTTCTATTTGAATAGCCCTGTATAAGGCTATTTTTCTCTTAGCAATTGATTTTGTTATAATTTTACTTTATGCGCTACGCGTGCAAGGCATTAATTTCAAGTGAAGTTCACTTGTTCACAATATTTCAGTGTTTTCAGTGTTAAATACGCGTGGCGCATGAAGTAAAATTTCGAGTTTAGAAAAGCCTGAAAATTTGGTTTGGCCGCTCCGCGCTTCGCGCTACGCGACCAAACCAAATTTTCAGGCTTTTCTAAACTCGAAATTTTACTTCATGCTTAATCTGGGAGTGGAAAACACTCGTTTTTACCTTTAAATTGAATTCGTATAACAAAAGCGTATGCATATGTACCATACATTTAAAAGAAAAATTCCCCGAATTTAATTTTAACACGTTATCTTGATCTGTTCACGTTTTTTAATGTATAGTGTTCATTTGGAGATTCCATAGTAAATAAACAAATACAAATAGAAAAATATCTAAAAGAAAATCTATTATTGTCATTTATGCAAATCTACTTTAGGCATAATATATAAAATTACGAAAAAACTATTCGTACTTTAGGGTTTCATAACTTTAAGACGTGAAAGAATTATATATTTTTTTGTATCGAATATCAAAATATGTTTATTTCTTAGTGGATCCTGAGAATTTTAAATAAATTCGACTATCGATACGTTTTTGATTAGCCTTTGAAATAATGTTCAATTAAGGAATTTACTTGTCTCAAAACTTGCATTTACAATACAATATTATCGTTTTCTGGACTGAATAATTAAAAATGGTCATTTTTAAAAAAATTAGGAATGTTGGTTAAAGACCATTTCACATTAAATCAGCGTTGTATACGCGTGGCGCATGAAGTAAAATTTCGAGTTTAGAAAAGCCTAATTTGGCTCGGTCGCTCCGCTTCGCTACGCGCCCGAGCCAAATTTTCAGGCTTTTCTAAACTCGAAATTTTACTTCATGCTTAATCTGGGATTGGAAACACTCGATAGACGATTAATCGTAAACTTATTTCGCAGTTTTTTTATTGTAAAATTTATAACTAAAATAAACAGAGGCGATGTTTTAGTGAATTTTTGGCGTATACTATTTTCCTTCCAGTTTGACCAATTTTCAATTTGATAACGTTAAAAGAATGGTAATAGTAATTTTTATAATTTTCATACAAGTCAATCTGAAGTATAAGTAAACTTTTTTTTTCAGAATAAGGTATTTTACTTTTACATACTGTAAAATACCTTATTCTGAAAAAAAAAGTTTACTTATACTTCAGATTGACTTGTATGAAAATTATAAAAATTACTATTACCATTCTTTTAACGTTATCAAATTGAAAATTGGTCAAACTGGAAGGAAAATAGTATACGCCAAAAATTCACTAAAACATCGCCTCTGTTTATTTTAGTTATAAATTTTACAATAAAAAAACTGCGAAATAAGTTTACGATTAATCGTCTATCGAGTGTTTCCAATCCTAGATTAAGCATGAAGTAAAATTTCGAGTTTAGAAAAGCCTGAAAATTTGGCTCGGGCGCGTAGCGAAGCGGAGCGACCGAGCCAAATTAGGCTTTTCTAAACTCGAAATTTTACTTCATGCGCCACGCGTATACAACGCTGATTTAATGTGAAATGGTCTTTAACCAATTAACAAGTGAAATACGTTTAGTATGTCAACCCACTGAGCAAATCCATTTAAGTAATGTTTCAACAACATTAAAAAAACGGTTAATGTTGCTACAATGTTGATATAATGTTATTTGTTTGTTTTTTTCTTAGTGGGAATCATCAATTGTTTAAATGGCGGAGAAAGTGCTACGATGAACACGTCATCATTTTTTGTACTTGTTTTTGTAAACCTTTAGAATTTATGAAACCAAGTACAAACTCAAATCCCCCCCCCTCCCATCATAAAAAAAACTATCTACGCCACTGTCTTCTAGGAATCAACATTTCGTAGAAAAGTGTTTGATTTATTAATAAAAACAAAAAATTGTTTTAACGAAAGTTAACATGGGGTACAATTTTTGCCATGTAAATCCCTATGGCCATACTTAAATAAAACGCACGGTATATGTATAAAAATGAACATTGAGTACATTCTATCCACATCTCTGTGTGAGAAAGTTCGATGTATCTCAAGTTCAAATCAAATGTTTTCATTGTTTATAATTGGAGAAATTGTGGCCACCTGATGAATACACAATTAAGAAGGTACTTACGACTCTCTCAAGTATTCTAGATCGCGGAGCATTACTCTCAAATTGACATGTGCAATTTTTTCTTGGATAGAATTCAAAGTCACCGAAGAACCAATATTTTAAGCAAAAATGAAACCGATTTTCAATTAAACACATATGCATTTTACCTTATGTTAAATATTGTAAAATTTTCTTGTTATGTAATAGATAAAACTTGGCCAAGAATACTTTTTGGGAAAATATTTTTGCTGGATTATCGATCCTATTTTAACGGATTTGTATAAATTTAATGCATACGTCTAATTTTTTTACAAATATATACATTTATTTAGCAACGATTTTATTCAACATACAACAAATAACAATAAATTAATAACGATTAGTTTACGTCCTTTATAAAACAATTGCCAACTACTTATTTCTTATACGGAGGTTCCAAGGCTAATGCCGGTTGTACGATTCCGTTAGGAAAAGTCTGTGGATCTGTAGAGATTAAATTAGGATGCTGCGGTAAATGCAGGGGCAATTGCAAATCCGTGTAACCCGGATGCAAACCATTTCCACTCGGAAAAATCTGATTGCTTTGCTCATATTCTTCATCTTGTTGCTGCTGCTGCTGCTGTTGTTGCTGAATATATTCAACATTTTCCTGCTGGTATCCAGCGAGTTGTTGGTACTGCTCCCCGGAAGTCTCGTACTGATTGCTCACCTGTATGTTTTTAAACAGGTGTTCCAATGGAATTGAATGCGCGCCTTTTCCGTGGTACTCAATCGCGATTTGGTTGTTCAATTGTTGTGGGTGTTCTTGCGCTTGGGCTGGGAGGTAGCCTTGTTGCGGGGTTTGGGGGATTTGCGGGGTGTGTTGGAAGCGGGGATCTTCCTGTGGGGGTTGGTTGAAGATGGGAGTCTGGACTGGGGGAAGTTGATTCGGATTGGGGATGTTAACTGGGGTCTCAAAGGGCGGTAACTGGTTGATGTTGGGAATTTGCACTGGATGTCCTGAAGGAATTTGATGGAAGTGTGGTACTTGCGGAAATTGTTGTCCATGTGGTACTTGGGGGATTTGATGTACGTGAGGTCCTTGATCCGCATGCGGTATTTGGTGTACTTGGGGAATTTGATGTAAGTGGGGGACTTGATCTACGTGATGTACTAGAGGTATTTGATGTACTTGAGGGACTTGATCCACGTGATGTACTTGAGGTATTTGATGTACTTGAGGGACTTGATTCACGTGATGTACTTGAGGTATTTGATGTATTTGAGGCACTTGATCCACATGATGTACTTGAGGTATTTGATGTACTTGAGGGACTTGATCCACATGATGTACTTGAGGTATTTGATGTACTTGATTGAAGTGATGTACTTGAGGAATTTGATGGAGATGTGGTAATTGAGGTACTACTTGAGGAAATTGATGAAACTGTGGGAATTGAGCACCAATATTCACACTAGGAATAGGTAATTGATGCAAATGTGGAACCTGCCCTAGTGAATGCAAATGTGTAGCTAGAGGAACCTGAGGAACGGGAATATCAACATGAGGTGATTGATGTAGTTGAGGTACAGCCACATCGACATGTGGTGCAGGTATATCCACATGGGGAACTTGACGACCAACACCAAAATGATGAGCTTGCGGTACAGGATGAAGATGCGTAACCCCAACTTGTGGGACATGCAAATGCGTCGCCCCTTCGACTTGATAAATCCCTGGATATTGGGGGAAAATGTGTCCATGAGGTTCTGGAACTACGGGCACTGCAGTTGGTTGTGGGATCAAATGGTGATGTTGAACGGGTTGTTGTAAAACAGGAAGAGGAAACGTTGCTCCTAGAGGTAAAACTGGAAGGTTTGGTTTATCCACGTGAAGACTGGGATGATCGTAATGAATTACTACAGGAGTGGGCTGTACAGCATGCAAGTGGTGATCATGAGGTTGGTGCACGTGATCTACATGGTCTATATGAGAATGTGCATCTGGCACCAAGACATCAGCTCCATGATGATGATGTGCATCTTGTACTAGAACATGTCCATCGTGATGATGATGATGTGTATCCTGTACTACAACGTGTCCATCATGATGATGAGCATCTTGTACTAAAACATGCCCTCCATGATGCGTATGCTCGGTATGAACATCATGGTGAATGTCATTATGAACATGGTCAATAGGACTTGGTCTGAAAGGCTTGCTTGGGATCAACTTTGTACTTCGCCAACCTTCTTGCTGCCAAGGTCTTGAAACCATACTGGGCGGAGCTGGAACATGCGCAGGCACTAAAGGCTTCCACCCTCCATTGTTTCCTTTTATAGGCACCTGATAAACAGGTCTTGGCCTTTTCTGAAACCTGGGCCTAAATCTAAACCCTCCAGGCCTTCTAATTAAAGGCTTTACCACAGGAACGTATTTAAAATCCACTGGGCTATAACCCAAGACCAATTTTTGCTTCCCATGCAACTTCACATGCTTTGCCCAGCCGTTATTTAACTCAAAAATCGTCCTTTTGCTGTATTCCTTATCATCACCTTCGTGATGCTCAACTGGATTAATCCCATCACTGCTATGCTCCGTGAGCACACCGACATCACAATCCGCAACCGCGATTAATACAACCACACAAATCTGAAAAATACACCAATCAGCACTTGTAATCCATCAAAAAAACACTCCTGAAAAACTCACCAGTAACTTCCACGCGAACATTTTTTTTTTGTTCAAAATCAAAAAAAGCATCAACACAACATGCTAACCCGACGACGGTAGCCCGATAACAAACCGCCTGAGGGCACTTTCTTTTTTCTATATATACCGGCAATTTCCCGATACGAGGGTTGGATGCTTAATAAGGCAAAGCTGTTTCTAATTAATATTTAAGGTAAACAATGGCCGAGCGCATATTAGTGAAGAAAGTGCGCGACTCGAGCCTGTTTAACATTGGGCATCTGCGCGCATTTGTTATTATATTGTCCGCGCGTGTTTTGAATCCGTTATCGACTTTGGCACTGTCGCTGAATTCGATCGGTTTAAAGTAAACCAAACCAGTGCGATTTATTCAAGAGATCATTTTCTAATTCTAATTTATGAAATCAAGAAATCTCGAAAGTACTTTTTTTGTTGTTATAGTTTTGGCAGAGGAATTGATGAATTATTAATTGGGTGAGCATTTTTCGAGTTTAATGGCCTATTGTGGTTTTGGACATGGTCTGAATTTGAATTTTTTATATACGCATTGAATTAAATTGCAGATATAATCTCATGCTCGATTGCTTCGACCAATTTTTAAAAGGCGCGGATCCACGCGAGGGGGAAGTGGGGACGTTTTTGTTTATTTTCTTAAAATATACGAAAAAAAATATGTCTTTTTCTGTTTTTTTAAATCTTTGAGGTCAATCCGCGACATTTAAATATTATTTAATTTATTTTTTAAATCACAGGACGTTCTTTGAGCAACGGGAGAGATATGAAACTTAGAAACTTTAGTGCGCGTGGCGCATGAAGTTAAATTTCGAGTTTAGAAAAGCTTGAAATTTTGGTTTGGTCGTTCCGCTACGCGGAGCAACCAATCCATATGTTCAGGATTTTTTAAATTCGAAATTTAACTTCATGCTTAATCTGGGATTGGAAATACTCGTTAGAAACTTCAAATTAAACGCATTTATAAAAACAACGGAGGTCTAAAAATTTACATCGAAAAATCGTTTTTTTTTTATTTTATTAAAATATTTGAAAAAAATGTCTTTTTCTGTTTTTTAAATCTTTGAGGTCAATCCGCGACATTTAAATATTATTTAATTTATTTTTTAAATCAGAGGACGTTCTTTGAGCAACGAGAGAGATATGAAACTTAGAAGACATTTTTCTGAATTTGTGAAAATTTCATTTTCAGTTGGTATCTCTATTGTCAGAATCATTACTTCATCTACGAGCATTATTTTCAATCTTGACTTTTCTTTTTTATTTAAAAATAAAATCCTCAAAATAGTAGTTGCTATAAAAAATCAGTGTTTGTCATTTAAATGTACTAAGACAGAAAAATACGATTGAGTACTGAAATACTCTAAAGTTTAGAATATACTCCTTTAGCATACTGATTTAAAAGCATGTTATTAAACATAACAATAGTTCAGTATTTAATACGCGTGACGCATGAAGTGAAATTTCGAGTTTAGAAAAACCTGTAAATTTGGCTTGGTCGTTCCGCTATGCTTCGCTTCGCGGAGCGACCAAACCAAATTTTCAGGTTCTTGTAAACTCGAAATTTTACTTCATGCTTAACCAAAAAGTGGAAACACTTGTTAGATGCTTCAAATGTAACCATTTTCAAAAACAACGAATGCCTCAATAAATGCAGCGTATACATCAGGATATGTATACTTAGAAAAAAATGTATCGGTAGAAATTAAAAGAGGAAATCTAAAGAAACTATATCAAATGTAAGAATAATGTAACGATATTGTTCAAATATTATTTGTAAACGTGATTAAGTAAGTGTTGCCAAAATTAATATAAAATTGATGCTAAAAATATCAAAACTAGATAAATATTAAAGTTTAATGATTATTATAAAACTTGCTAAAATTATAGAAATTATTATTTTATTTTATTTATTGTACATTCAACTTTAATTTCGTCGTTTGCCTGTATTTGTTTTAATTGTTGGTAAAACGTTGCAAACAAAACATTTTTGAAATTATATTTCGTTATTATTTTATTATTACATTTAATTTGTCGTTTGTCGTATTTTATGCAGTTTTAAATTATATTTATTAATTATTTTACTATAACTTTACCTTTTAGTTTGTTCTTTTGTCTTATTTTTGAAGTAAGTGTTAGTGTATTATTATATAAATATTATTTAGTTCTGATTGCAAGATCAATTAGTTTTGTGTTGACAACTAATAATTACACCGATGTATAAGCCTTAAGCATGTGTGTATATTTGTGTATGTCTATTTAATATTACTTCATTTTAGTAGATAAAAAATAACAATTTGACACTTTAAGTGTGGACAAATCGAAAATGAAACCAACAGCCGATTTCTAATTATTTGCATTTATACCAAATCACAATTGTAAGTTCACTTGTCGATTGTTGATAAGAATTATGTACATGGGCAATGTTGCCAACAGTAGAAACAAAATATCCACCAGATATCAATATTTTTTCCTAGAATTTGGCTAAAAATATATTTCTTGTAAACATTAAAGCAAAGTGTGTTAATGTGTGCAAAAGGCGAATCGCTTCGCGTGACAATGTTTCGCTTTTCTTCGGCGGTGTTGGACGTAAACTTGAAATCAGCGGATCTGAAGAGACAAGCAGCCAATGCATTACATCCGTCATGGTGCTTTCCCTAGATGATTTTCGGGAGTTATTTTCTCGGTAATTTTTTATATCTTTATTCCGGGATTCTTGAGCTTCCTCCGAAAGTTTTCCGATGGGCAGTGGTGCCCATTCGACAATACGGGGACCATGTATTAGCACCTGGTGAATCGACGTAGGCATGTAGTACCATGGGAACTTGTCAACAATCATTTTCGCAGTTTGTTTGCAATAATCTTCAAAAAGAGCTACATTTACACCGAAACCGCATGACAAGACCTGCATTATAATGTGAGCGCGATTAAGATATTCCACGTCTATACCCAGAATTTCGGCGGACACAGAAGAGTTAGCAAAAAAACGCCTAGCTGTGTTGCCATCGTTACTATTTCCGAATCCGCCTGCCTTTGGAGTGTCAATCATAAGTCCAAGTCGCACCTTGAAACCTCTCTGCATTGACGATTTCCGCATTTCCACACTTTTTTTTATCCTGCTCGGATCGCGCCTGCTATTTTTTAATTTCTAGTTTATATCCTAATTGTACAAAAAACTCCATAAAATGTATCCACGCATGTAATGAGGCTAAACCGAACTTGAATCTTCTACTGGCAATGGCATAACCTCCTCAAGCTTGTTAAATTGTTTCGACGAGGCTCCACACAAATAGCATCGCATGTTCGAACTTGTGACCGTAACTGTGTTTCTAACTGTTCCGTCAATCATTGTAAACAGTAGTTTGTATGTCACAGTAATGTCTTTTCCGTCTATAAAAGTATCAAATGGAACAAGCGTAGCTATTTGATCATCAAAATATTTACTTTCCTGCAAGGTTGACGTAACATTTTCGCGAATATACTCTATTTTTATCGGACTGCAAAATCGCGGAGAGGAAGGTCTAGGATTTTGCCAAATCAATAGGTCTGGGTCTTCACTGCTCGTTAATCGTAACGGTACAAGCGATGTTAATAGCATACTCGAATCTAAAGCATTTTCGTCATCAAATTTTTGTTTGTATTGACTTTGACCGGAAGAACCGTCGAATCCATATTTTATAATCAAAAGCAAATTTCTTACTTTTTCTCGAGATATAGTATTGATTACGGGCGTTTGTGTGGAAAGAATTCTCCTTGTTCTGTGATCAAAAAAAGATTGTAATGGAACTTTTGCTGTTGTCTCAGTAACCTCAGTACCTGGAGGATAACAACAAGTTTTCGCTACCGCAACTCTATTATATGATGGATACACAGGAACGCCATTCTCCAGTTCCCTTTTTCTTATCAACCGATACGTCTTTCTCGTCATCTTACCTTCAACGAGATCGGAAAGTGCAAGATCACCAGAAATGTCTGTACAAGGAGAAACTTCAGCAGATTTAACTGCTCTCTTGTATTTCGCAACTTCAGACGAGGACATAGTTCCGATGTCTTTGATAACGGCAGCAGCATCGGTAGCTCCGGATGCACGAAGACTCATGCAGGTTGCAAACGATAATTCCGCCGGCCTATGTGCTTTTAGTAAGTTTTCCGACCTCCGCCTCTTTGTTCGGTCTGTTAGTTCATCGAAGTTTTTTAACGGTCGACCTTTGGATTTTCCGCTTGCAGCCTTTTTTAGTACTTTTAACCGGGCCGCCATTCTGAAAAATGTATTAGAATCATTATTATCTAAATGAAAAAGGAAATAAAATAACTGCAAGTTCATAATAAATACATTTCATAATAACTGTAAACTTATAATTTTTATTGCTAAGCAATAATTTGTGTTATTAAATATACATATTGATTTATTTTTACCTTCAGTTCAATTTTTCCTTGCAGCCAATCCGAATTTTTTGTAAGAAACCGTTCGGTTGTTCGGCTACTTTCAATCCATTTATTTTTCATTAATATCAGAAGATTCTTGATCTTCAATGAGTCATCTGCGTGAAATTTGAATGGCTTCTTGATTTTTGTAGACACGCATTTCTCTAAAAGTTCAAGCTTCTCGCGATGTTCGAGGTGGAAAGGTTTTTTTATAAAACCAAAAATTTCCTGCCTACTACATTTTACATCCGCGGTATTGGCTGAAACAACAAAAATTGTTAAATAAAAACAATTCCAGAAATGTAGGTATTTTTTAGTAATTAGGTAATTTTAGTAGTTTTTACTTATTCAGTAATTTACCAGTGACATTGAATTTAACATATAGGTGGTTTTCATTATTAAAAAAAGATAATTCTGCGTTTCCCAATTTTCAAACGGTTTCTACTCCAGCCCGCGCTTTTTGGTGAGGCACGGACGTACACATTCAAACAGACATAGAAACATCAGAGGTACCTCGTGGTACGAGAACTTGGATGAAATCGAAAGAAGATATTCTAAGCTTTCCTTAAAAAAAAAGAAGACCGCTAATCTCGACTGATCTCACTACTATTTTTATAATTTTACGAAATGTACTGAATATACAGCATCGGTAAATCTCAATATTTGACGTGAAAGTTTAAACCCGTTATAAATTTTAATTATGTGTAACAACATATAGAATATGGTCTACTTACCTTCGTCCATGATGTCCATTTTGCCGAATTGGAAACAAGCACTTTGAACAATAAATATACGTGTTCAATAACCGCTTGATTTTTCGTGATTTTTACGAGGCGAGCGCGCTGCACAGCTGACTGACTTTGAGCCGGTGTTACACGTTATTCATGAGGGCCCAACTCATTGTGGACCCGCACCTGTATACAGTGGCGCCTCCTCTACAAGGTTCCGGGGTACTAAAAATGAAATTACAATTTTCATTTTTCCGACTTTTGTCCGCGTTTTTTCGTGAAATGGGCCACTGTGCGGCGCCGAGATAGACGACCGACGCAATAACATCAGTTAAACGAGCGAATACTGTTTTAAGGGAATTGACTTGTATAATTTAAGCAAAAATGATAGGTTTATTCGACACATATCTTTCGAATAAACCTATCATTTTTGCTATAAATAATAGAGCAAATATATACAAGTTTAACTATAATTCAAAATGTTTTATATTATATAATGTAGCTGATTTTATAATATTTATTTTTAAATTATCAAATAATTTTGCCTTTTCAGTAGTAAAGCTGTTCCAAATATTACTTCGGTGACTTGAATTCATCTTGCAAATATTCTGTGATTTGTCTCATAAGTAGTGAGTCGAGTCGTACAAAATACCAATAAAGACTGGCGCAGCGAGTTCTATTCTGCAAGTCGTGAAGATACGTTTCGGGCGGATTCAGACCACATGTACAAAGCGGAGTTGAAGTTGTGCGCGGATTCGAGAAAACGCATTAGTCATCCGATACGGGCGGATTCACATTCAGATCGCATGTACAAAGCGGAATTGAAGTTGTGCGCGGATTCGAGCAAACGCATTAGTCATCCGATTCAGGCGGATTCAGATTCAGATCGAATGTACAAAGCGGAGTTGAAGTTGCGCGCGGACACGAGCGAACGAATTAGTCATCCGATTCTGGCAGATTCAGATCGCATGTATAAATCCGAATCGGCCGTCTCGAGTGTCGGCCGTCTCGAGTGAATAAATCATTAACGAATCAGTTCTTCTTGAAATACGGAATCAGTTCATTCAAATCACCGTACAGAATTGTTCTTTTTGAACGAATCATTCACGAACGACCCATATCTAGTATACAGCATATTACATATGAGCGGACATATTGCGCAAGGGCCGAGCAGCGGCGAGTGCAGTATTGCGCGAGTATGTAATTGCCATACCACTCGAGAACCGTACGATACTTTACCTACGCCCTAACAAAATAAACAATGAGCATGAGAGAACAACTTATTTATTGTAATCATTTTTAATAGTACTATGACAATGATGAAAACTAAATTACTACTTGATCAATATACAGAGAATAAAGGTGTACATTTTTCCGACATTCGTTGTTTTTTTAAAAGAGTTCAATTTGAAGCTTTAAACGAGTGTTTTCCACTTCCAGACTAAGCATGAAGTAAGATTTCGAGTTTAGAAAAGCCTCGTGAAAATTTGTCGAGGGTCGCGCAGCGACCCGAGACAAATTTTCTGGGCTTTTCTAAACTCGAAATTTTACTTCATGCGCCACGCGTATAAAACACTGATTTCAAGTCAGTATCAAATATACATAGAGCTCACAATATTTTAGTGTCTTATACGCGTGGCGCATGAAGTAAAATTTCGAGTTTAGAAAAGCCCAGAAAATTTGTCTTGGGTCGCTGCGCGACCCTCGACAAATTTTCACGGGGCTTTTCTAAACTCGAAATTATACTTCATGCTTAGTCTGGGAGTGGAAAACACTCGTTTAGAGCTTCAAATTGAACTTAAAAATAAAAAACGAATAACTAAAGATTTAAAGAAAATAAGCTGAATTTGGAATAAGTATACTTTAAAGAAAAACTCCCTGTACATCAAGGAAATGTCATTTGGTTGTACGGTAAGCAATCAGCTGTCAGCACGTAAAAGCTATTACGTGCATGTGTACGTAATGTCAATCATACTTGTCAAGATGACAGTGTGGTATGATACGGTTACTAGATAGGGCGTAGTTAAAATAAATTATTATAAATAATTCGCGAATCAGTTTTTTGTACTTATATTGTGTTGTGAATAAAGAAACAAAATAACGACCTTGATTATAACAATCATAGGAAATTACTGAAATTGTAATGACATTAGCAATTAAAAAATGAATGCATGAGTTTTGTGTAAGCATAAAGAAAATTCCAAAACAAATTACAAAAACTTCTGACTAGAATTATGTAAAAACAGTAAGCTCATATTGCATTTATAAAAATCACTAAAATATCAGATTTTTTCATCTTGGATTTAAGTTACAAAATCTCAAAGTTGCCTAGACTTGAAAAAATAAAATAATTAATTCAGGATCCATTTAAAAACTCGCAAAACAATACGCAAACAATTGGTTGTCATTAAATTTTAATGAAATCTAAAAATTGCAACAAATAAAAATGGTGATGTGTCCATCATAGTACTTTCCCCCGTAAATTGCGTATTAAATCACTTTTAAAATATTTGTAGCATTATTATTTTCAAAATTGTTACGTGATTTTTGTGTAAAATTATTCTAAGTTATTTTTATTTTCAATATGAGGAATTAATATATGCAACTTATTGTGCTTTATCAAAATTAATTCGAAAATGCTATCTATTATTTAATTTTTTTGTTGTCTCGGTCCTCCGTGATCATCGCGCTCTCGTTCTTTTTCACACCTGGCACTCGCGGCGTAAACACATCAAATCGATTAAAGGTCACCACGCCATTTTTTTATCTTCGGAAATTAATTTAATAACCGCTTGGTTTCCTTTGGTGTTGAGGGATATATTTTCCTGAAGATTATATTGTAAATTGTTTGGAATTATTTAAAAATAATTTACTTCGCTTCAAGCGGATTGAAAAGCGTGTCGTCCTCGATATCCTCAAATCATCTAGAGGTTAAATTATGATCATGCTAATATCAAATTTATTCACCAAATAGGATATTCCGTGTGACATAGGTATAAAGAAAAGGGGGTTTTATTTTTTTTTTCTCAATCGGAAAAAAAACCCTTATCATATCCCTAATCTCTTGGGACGTTTTAGGTTTCATGTCAGGATTACCTATTCGTTTCTGGTTCCGGTTTCTGGCTCCCGGTTTTCTATTTCCAATGACCGTACACTATATCAGTTTGGACTGTTGGTTGGTGCAAGATTGTTCTGGAATTCACTCCCCGTGGTTGCGAAATGCGAGGAAGAATACGTGGTGAAGGCGCTCCGGAATTTCTTAGTCAAATTATGTCAACGAGGAATTGGTTGTGAGCTGTTGTGAGCTGTTGCGTTCTGATTAGTCGGGTTAGAGGAAAGACCAAAATAAAAATTAGATAAGTATTTGGGGTATTCACTTGCAGTTTAGTTTTTTTTTTGTTTGTTTGGGGAATTGGGGGAAAATAAATGTTCAACGTCCATGTTTTTTTTTCTATTAATTGAAATGAATATTTTAAGAACGAAAATACGTATATTTATTTTATTAATTGAATAATCAAAACCGAGATGAGTAATTCTTACAAATAAATAATAAACCATTATATATTGTATAACCATTGTAAAGATACATACGTATAGCTATATATATTTATCTACCACCGGTCGGCATGAGGTCTGATCTATTAAATTTATTATGTCTGGTTCTCGAAACGTCAGACAAATTTATATCTATGTTTTTTTGTATTGTAGTACCTTTAACTACTTTCAGTTTTCAAATTAAGTTTCAATTTTCAATTGACTACCTTTTATTAAAATTAATAATAAATTACGCAGAAGGAAATATCTCTTAATTTAAATGTATTATTTTGTTTTGTATTGAATTGAGTTGTTGAATTTATATATGTATTAGTACGATCTTGGTTCGTGATTTCCTTTATTTGTGTACTACTTTACCGTCCGTAATCACGTGGCGCCCATTTTTTTTGTTTTAACCCCCCCTACTCCTCTGGGTTAGTCTGGCCGGTAAGTTAATAGTAGTAAAAGTAGCGTCACAAAATGTCTTCAACTTTTTGATAACTACAACTTTTATTTGAAACATTTTTCAATTGGATCAACACATACTGACACAAACCAATGACTAGATAAAAAACACTATTTATTGAATATCTCAAAAACTAAGAGTGCTATGACAAAAAGTGAAGATACAAAAAATCTTTAATATTTCATTACCTACAACTTTTATTTGAAACATTTTTCAATTGTATCAACACACACACTGACACAAATCAATGACTAGATAAAAAACACTATTTATTAAATATATCAAAAACTAAGAGTGCTATGACAAAAAGTGAATCTACAAAAAATCTTTAGTTTTTCATTTCCTACAACTTTTATTTGAAACATTTTTCAATTGTATCGACACATACACTGTCACACACCAATAACTAGATAAAACACACAACTTTTGAAATATCTCAAAAACTAAGAATGCTATGACAAAAAGTAAGTGAACAATACATCTTCATTTTGTTATTATCTACAACTTTTATTTGAAAGAATTTTTTGTTTGATGAACATTTATTGAAAAAATCTGAAAAAACTGAAAAACGCTAAGAGTAAAGTACCACTTCCCGTTTTCCGATTTTCACCAAAAGCTTTTCAGTTCTTCCGATTGTAACAAAAAGCTTAAGTTTCAAGTTTCATCTCGATATCTTTAGCGGTTTTTGCGGTACAGCGCACACAGACACACAGACAGACAGACAGACATTTTTCAAAAATGGTCTTATTCGACTCAGGGGACCTCAAAACGGATATTTCCGCTAATATTTTTGATTCGAAAATTTTCACGAAAACAATACTTTCTCTTTGTATTACATACGGGGGAAAGTAAAAACATAAACATTAAATGAAATCGTCAAAAGCAAAAAACATAAAAACGTACCAGTGCTGTGGCGAGCTAGTTTGGCACCTGGTACCAACTTTTTAAATAGCGCTTTTTGTTTTTCTTATTTTCCCTATATTGAATACAAAAGAAGAGTATTGTTTTTGTAAAAAAACAATCAAATAGAAAAATGTTTCGGAAAGTATTGTCAACTGGCATTAATAAAAGCTGACACCGACTTATATGTAAATGTCTTGATAAACTGTCAAAAATACGAAAAAAATGTCAGTAGTGACAAGTTGTGTTAAAAAGGTGAGAGCATTTTATGCAAAACAGTTTCAGAGATATCAAAACTCTCTAAAATGGAAAAATGCGAAAAGTGTTGAAAATCGTCGAAAAAATTAAAATAAATATTTATCAACTGCCATTTGTAATTTTTCTTTTGTCATTATGGAATCAAGGTACTTTAATAGAGTGTCTGATTTTAAAGCACTCTTATCGAACATTTACTTAAATTTTCATCAGCAGTGTCAAATATTTCCATTTTTAACTAAAAAAATGAGGTATTATCGTTTTTTTTTTTAAAGTCTTACACCACTTTCACAATAAACGGTCCACATGTTACGGTAAATGTACGTTGACTAGCAAAAGTTTACATTTCCCGGTAAATTTATATATACACGTCAGAGCTGGGACGAATCCTCGTAAAAAGGATTCGAATCACGAATCCGAATCACCTAATATGATTCGAATCACGAATATTCAAATAAAGCATTCGTAAGAGATAAATATGACTCGAATCAAAGATTCGAATGCTGTTTTTTCGAATCACGAATACAAATCCTTTAAGAATAAATTTTATTTCATTATTCTTTTGCAACCATTAATATATAAATATCGTTACCAGTTGTTTTAACAAAAATATTCAAAACCTAATTATTTATTATTAATACTGAACATCGTTGATAACAGACTAAGTATCTGATTCCCTGTTACTCTAATTATAGATGTATTTGTGTGTTTTTGAACTTCACTTCAAATCAGTGTTTTGTACGCGTGGCGCATGAAGTAAAATTTCGAGTTTAGAAAAGCCCAGAAAATTTGTCTCGGGTCGCTGCGCAACCCTCGACAAATTTTCACGGGGCTTTTCTAAACTCGAAATTTTACTTCATGCTTAGCCTGGGAGTGGAAACACCCGTTTAAAACTTCAAATTGAACTCTATTATAAAATCGACGAATGCCTGAAAATTACGTCAATTAAAAATTCACTGAATATCATTAAAACGGAAAAAGTCAGAGAAAAGTCATGGAATTATATTCAAACTGACCAAATTATTAAATTTGTCAAAACCAGCAGGCAAATTACGAAACATGTAAAAATGTATAGAATTAACTTAAATATTGACAAAAATAATAAAAACAATTTAACAAAATGAGGGTTTCCCACAGAAGAAAGTTATATTAAAAGGTCAGGGAAAAAAATCTTCAATCAGGGAAATGCCGGAAAAAAATAAACATTTCAGATTGTGGCTACCACGTCAGTTTTACTTCAAATTATATTAAACAAAATTTTGAAAACTAGATTATTATCTTGAAAAACATTTTCAGTCATTTAATGTTCTTATCAAAGCATTCAGTTTGAAGTTTCGAACGAGCGTTTCCACTCCCAGACTAAGCATGAAGTAAAATTTCGAGTTTAGAAAAGCCCCGTGAAAATTTGTCGAGGGTCGCGCAGCGACCCGAGACAAATTTTCTGGGCTTTTCTAAACTCGAAATTTTACTGCATGCGCCACGCGTATAAAATACTGATTTAACGAGAAATTTAAAAACACACAAAACACATTTTTCATGTTAATCCTCACAATTAATTCGAATTATTTTTGACGATTGAAAACCTTTTGTAAGTATTCGAATCCTTTTATAAATATTCTAATCCTTTTATAAGGATTCGAATCACCCACATTTGGATTCGAATACGAATCCTCTTAAAAAAATGTAACGAATCCGGATCACGAATCCAGTTGAACTAAAGTATTCGAATGCCTCTTTTGAATCCTCTGAAAGGATTCGAATCCTGAATGATTTGAAACCTGCCCAGCTCTGTTACGTGTATATAACACAACAATATTGTTGAAATTAATGTTAAAACTTCACACTAAATCAGTGTTTTAAACGTCTGGCGCATTAAGTAAATATTTCGAGTTTACAAATATATGAAAATTTGGATTGTTCGCTTTGCTAATAATAACAAAATACAGAAAATACTAATCAGATGATTCTGCTACACATGTATTGTCATGGATTTCACTTTGTAGTAATACTTTTGGGAAATATTGGAAACTATTTATATTGCATATTAAGTTGTAACACTTAGTAAATATTACTAAATGATTTGCATAATTGGAATTTTTTGCTGCAATGCAATGAAATTGCTCTGGCATGCAATTACTTCACAACAATATTGTTGAAATTAATGTTAGAACTTCACACTAAATCAGTGTTTCAAACATCTGACGCATCAAGTAAATATTTCGAGTTTACAAATATATGAAAATTTGGATTGGTCGCTTTGCTAATAACAACTGAAAATACAGAAAGTACTAATTAGATGATTCTGCTTCACATGTATTGTCATGGATTTCACTTTGTAGTAATACTTTTGGGAAATATTAGAAACTATTTATATTGCAAATTAAGTTGTAACACTTAGTAAACATTACTAAATGATTTGCATAATTGGAATTTTTTTGCTGCACTGCAATGAAATTGCTATGGCATGCAATTACTTAACTTGGGCCGAAATAGCGAGAAGCATAAAATTGCGGGGACCGATCAACCGCGACACCAACATTATTTAATATCGTGCTCGTTTTGTAATTGCGCCCAAACAAAAATATGCGAGACAAATTCGAAATTTGCACAAATTAGAAACGTAAATCGCGAATTCCAAAGTATTTCCTCAAAACCACAAGTTTAATATAAAATTCAGATTTTGGATTTTATCAATCAAAATGACAAACAATAAAATAATTTTAATTTTAGAATAATTTTTTTTAATTTGTTAACCTCATTTTCTAACAAGAAAATTATTTAATAATGTATAAATTACATAAAGGAATTATTTAATATCATTATTATTATTAAATTTGACATTTTTAATGAATTCTCCAAATTTTGTTAAGTTGTGTACAAATTGTAAAATGTTTATTGATAATTAATTATTATAATAATTTTGACAGTATTAATTTGTTTCATGATTAATTTGTATTTACTTTGACAAATATTAATAATTCTAACCATGTTTCGATATTTTACAAGATTTCTATATATTTTTATACCGGGTGCTGATCCGACCGCTCGGTAATAGCAATTTACATGTAAAATCACACTTTTGCAGTTTCCTGCTCCCCTAATTATTTTAGAGCAAAAGCATAAGAGATCAAAGTTATTCAGAATTTAAAATTATATATGATAGGTATTTATTTTCAAAATAGGACTAATAGTACAAGAAAACGAATATATAAATTAGTAATAATTTGAAAAACATAACAATAGCCATGATTTTATAACAAAATTTTGCGTCATCAACAACTGTCAATTGTTTTTAATAAAATTAAATTAAATGCTCCAAGAGACCTCTATTAGCGGCTAAACATTAACCAAGTCTATCATAAAAATGTCTGCGAACATTTGCAAGTTGCCGGTTCGTTATTTTGTTGCATTCTTTCGTAATTTTGTTTTTCAGAACCTCGATGTTAGCATATCTAGCACTGTATATTTTTGATTTTAAGTGGCCCCATGTAAAGAAGTCGTTTGGTGATAAGTCTGGTAAACGAGCTGGCCAATTCACCGGTCCGCCTCGCCCAATTCAAGTATTTGGATAGCAAATATTTAAATACTACCATACCACATTTTCTCCTGCGACAGCATCTATGGCGGGGCCAATTTTCGATTGAAGCAGCTCAAGGTATTTTCCTCCGTTTAAGTGTCCATCAATGAAGAAGGGGCCTATAATATTAGATCCGTATATTCCTAACCATACGTTGACTGACTGCGGATATTGGGAATGGTTATCAATCACCAAATGCGGGTTATCCGTATCCCAATAGCGATAATTTTGCACATTTGTCTCTCCATTTATGGTGAAGGTCGATTTGTCAGAAAAACAAATGTTGTTAATGAAATATCTATCCACATTGGCCATTTCTATTAGTGTTTCACAGAAAAGCATTCTAGATTACCTGTCTGGCTCAAAAATCTCCTGGTTATTCGAAAACTTGTACGATTTAAACTTGTTCTTCTTCAAAATTTTAAGAGCGGTTGTATTGTGCAAATTCAAATCGTCGCCAATTTGGCGAATACTAATGCGTGGATTTGCAACGGCCGCACCAATAACGTTTATTTCGTTTACATTATCTCGCACAATTTCTTCTTCCTCGGCTATATCTGAAGTATGCTTTAAACAGGGCTGCCAGGGTTTAAAAACGGATCCATATTTTGCTTGGTTTGAAATCACGTTCTGAATCGTGGAAATAACGGGTATTGGCCGATCGGGATATAAACCAGCAAACAAGTTTCGAACTTCATTTACACTATTACCGGAATAAAACCACTTCAGAAATATGTTTTTTCAGCAATTGTATAAGACATTATTATGAATTACTTAATTGAAAAGCGCACTTAAATATCAAAACGGAGTGCGATTTTACGAAAAGTCAAAACTAACAATTGTTGATGGCGCAAAATTTTGTTTTAAAATCATGGCTATTGTTATTTTTTTCAAATTATTGCTAATTTATATCTTCGTTTTCTTCTACTATTAGTACTATTTTGAAAATAAATACGGACCTATCATATAGTATTTTGAATTCTGAACAACTTTGATCTCTTATGCTTTTGCTCTAAAATAATTTGGGGAGCAGAAAACTGCAATAGTGTGATTTTATATGTAAATTGCTATTACAGAGCGGTCGGATCAGCACCCGGTATACAGTATACAAATCCCGATAATTACAGCGTTTGTTAAATTTGACAGAATTCCTTGCTTTTACAAAACCGGTCAATATAATGCTCCTGTTTCCACTCCTTGATTAAGCATAAAGTAAAATTCGAGTTTAGATAAGCCTAACCAAATTCAAATTCAGGCCTCTTTAAACTCAAAATTCGAATGTTCCTTCAAAAACATACTTAAATATTGTAATTATTAAAAAATTTAAATATTCGAATATTTCAATGTTCGCATTTAAATATGTTTGTAAATGAATATTCGAATACATTAAATTTAAAAATTGCCAGCCTTGTTTTGAACTTCACTTTAAACCAGTCTTTTATACGCGTGGCGCATAAAGTAAAATTTCGAGTTCAGAAAACCCTAAATTTGGATTTGGATGCTTCGCGTCCAAATCCAAACGTTCACTCTTTTCTAAACTTGAAATTTTACTTCATGCTTAATCAGGGAGTGGAAACAGAAGCTTAGCATTTTACAAATTTTCACATTTAATCAAGACATGTATCCATATTTTATATTATTAACTTGTTTCTCATTATTCACTTGGTAAAGCATTTCTACTAAATATAGGTGTTTAATAGAATTCACTTTTTTGTTTTACTAAAAATATTTTATTTCAACTAGTTTCGGCTTAATGCCATTTTCAAGAATTCTTGGAAATTGCATTAAGCCGAAACTAGTTGAAATAAAATATTTTTAGTAAAACAAACCAAGTGAATTCAATTAAACACCTATATCCATATTTTATTTTAATCTTGTGATGGATTAACAATAACTAAGTACGTTTTTGTATATTTCAGCATAGAATATTCACAAAGAAATATTGATTGTTTTTTAAGTTATCAAAACGGTAAATTACACATAAAAAGGAATCATTAATTTTCTGAAAATTTACCAAACGCTGTAATGATAGGAATATGTGCAAAAATGTACTTGTAAACTGTAATAATTATTAAAATATGAATGTTGTGTGACGAAAATTCTTGTGTGAATTATAATGCATGATACATCGGCCAAAAGTAAGGCGGCCGAAGACACGTTTGAATTCGTCATTAGAAAATGCGCCAAAGGCCGTAAACGGTTATGAAATCACTTTCAACTCTTTCCTATGTGTTCATACCACACGAAAAATGCGTGTACAAGAATTATATTTTCGTATGCTCAATAGCATATAAATTGACAGTTGTATTGCAAATCATTTCATTAACAGTCTTAAAGTCAAAGCAAAAATATTGTTATTTCCAAATTCTAAAAGTTAGGCAAAAAGGTATTTGATTTTGCAACAGCATAAATAAACATAAAGACAATTTAACATAAAGAAAAATTGAGTTTGTCAATAGTTTGCAGAATATGTACAAAATATAAAAACGAATTAAAATTAATATCGACATTCTGCAAAATGTGTGTCTCATTGAGACAAGTCTCCAAATATTCATCGAAACAACTATTTCTCGAGCTAATACCCCGACAGATATTGAATTATACGTTGAATATTTGAATTACACGACAGCTCTACTGTTCTATGCATAATTTATATGCAAAATGCAACATCAGGTCAAATTATTCTCTCACCAAACTAAACGAAACAACAGGAAATTGAAAAAATTGCAGGAAATGAATTTTAATTGTCTTAAGCCATCTATAGACGCGTTTCGAGATTTACCCCTCATTAGTATAGCTATGCTTTCGACTTTCAATACAAAAAATATTAAAATAAACAGGAAACTTACACACTTCGATATTCCTGATGTTGCATTTTGCATATAAATTATGCATAGAAGAGTAGAGCTGTCATGTAACTCAAATATTCATTGTATAATTCAATATCTGTCGGGGTATTAGATCGAGAAGTACTTGTTTCAATGAATATTTGGAAACTTGTCTCAATGAGACAAATATTTTGCAGAAAGTCGATATTAATTTTAATTCGTTTTTATATTTTGTATAAATAAACGCTCTTATGCATTCTTTTAAAATTTTGAATAGTCGATTAACTGTTGTACAAAATAAATGAGAAATAGTAGGTGGAGTCTTATTCTGTTTAAGTTAAATGCATTATTTAACATAATTCGTTTCAATTTTTAGAGTTTTGTTCATTTCACCTAATTTTCACAGTTCTGAAGTTTTTGTGAAATTTTATGATGCGTGTTGGTTTTGAAGATTATATTTAATATAGCAATAGTTATTTAAAATTTGTGATGTTTGTTAAGTAAGTAAACATTTGTAAAATTAATAAACATGTGATTAAACCTAAGCAGTATATTTTAAATTTTACTTTTATACGCGTAGCGCATGAAGTAAAATTTCGAGTTTAGGAAAGCCTGAAAATTTGGATTTGCCGCTCGCTTCGCTCGCGCGCCCTATCATATCTAAATTTACAGGCTTTTCTAAACTCGAAATTTGACTTCATGCTTAATCTGGAATTGGAAACACTTGTTGGAAGCTTCAAATTACTAAGAAAATAAATGATCTGAACGCATCTTCCTAAAATATTAAGCCAAAGTTGAATTTATGGAATTAAATTAACGATTTTAGGAGAACGTTTTAATTGAAACTAGTTGTAAAAAATCGGCAGATTATCAAATTAACATAAAAATCATAGAATATAGACAGAAATTAATAAATATTGATTGGGCATAATTAAAATTTAAATATCTTCGCTGGATATTAAAAAATATTACATCAAAGTTACAATTTCATTTGAAATATATTTACTTTAGCAACGTATTTTCGTATTCAATTATATTCCGTTTATTTTGAATAACTTCTGATCAAATAAGTTTCTAATTGATTGTTTAGAGAAGGTGTTAACTCCCAGATTAAACAAGAAGTAAAATTTCGAGTTTAGAAAAGCCTGAAAACGTTAATTTGCTATGACGCGTGAGGTTTTTCTAAACTCGAAATTTTACTTCATGCATAATTTGGGAGTGAAAACCTTCGTTCAACGATTAAGCGGAAACTTATTTCGCAGTTCCTTTTTTTGTAAAGATTATGACATAAAATAAATAAAGTTGATTTTAAATTTATAACAAATACAAATTCGTATGTTTTAGTAAACAGTGTCTATAATTTTGAAACATAAATCTTGATAAAAGTTATAGAGAATTGACAATTTTTGTTTTATTGCAGGATAAAATAAAATCAAACTTTTACAGGAAACATTGCAAAAGCTTAAATTATACCAAAATGATCTAAAATAAAGCCTAATAAATAGACTACTATAGAACCAATTTTAATAATTAAGTTACACAGATTATCAAATTATTAATTTATTATTTTTTAGTGTGCGTTGGAGAAAACTAAACCGAACAATTTTTTACAAAATTGCAAAAGTTCAAAGTAATCAGAAATTGTTCAAAATGAATGAAATGCAGGAATGCATTTTTATAAGTAATTATCTATAGCGCACGACTTTATATATACTGTTGCAAGAAAACCTCTTGAAAATTAAAAGGAGGATTACTTATGATATCATAAATGATTGCAACACTGTTAAAATAAGGAATCAGGAGTGGCAATTAATAAAAAATGTAAATGTTGATACTGCAACATAACAACACGAAAGCATGGCTAGGCGAGATCCAGAAACAAATGGAACGGTGTATAATATATTCCATTTGTTTCTGGATCTCGCCTAGCCATGCTTTCGTGTTGTTATGTTGCAGTATCAACATTTACATTTTTTATTAATTGCCACTCCTGATTCCTTATTTTAACAGTGTTGCAATAATTTATGATATCATAAGTAATCCTCTTTTTAAATTTCAAGAGGTTTATTGTTAATCTTGGAACAATTATTTCGCCACGCGGTCGCTTCTTCGAGCATTTTATTATTAAATCAAATTAATCTAGTGTTGTAATGCTGTGTCAATGTCAAAGTGAAAAATAATTTCAGGCACATATTAAATATTAACATGCCAAAGATTATCTCTGAATCAAAAAGGTTACAAATTCTGAAATCCTACAAACATTTTAGGCAAAGTAATCCAAATCTACAGCATCACAATATTATTACGATTTTGATAGATATTTTTTGGGTATGTAATTAAAGATAATTACGTTTCAGGTAGAGAGATTTTCATTACAATTAATTTTACGACAAAGACCTGACGAATTGAAATCTACTACTTCTGGCAAACGATCTAAAAACAGCCATTTTTGGAATCACCTAGCTAGAAAAGATCTGCAACAACTAATTTGGCAATATAACTCTAGAAATCAGTATTTTACTTTGAGAGATCTTTTGAATGATATGAAAGAAAATTATGAGTTCCATGGGAGTAGAACAACACTTTATAGGGTTGTTAAAAGTATGGGGTATAAATTCAAATTAATTAATGGGCGCAAAATTCTCTGTGAACAAAAACATGTTGTTGCAGCTAATATTATTTTCCTTAGAAAATTTTTACAGTATCAAAATTCCAGTGAAGATATCCAATTCGTATACCTGGATGAAACATGGATATATCAGAATGGATCCGTGGTTCGACGCTGGGTACATGAAACGGATATAAAAAGTAATCCAACTAAATTAAAAAATGAAGGCAAACGCTTCACCATTCTACATGCTGGGTATAGGGTGGGTTTTTGGATGGGTGTGATTTTTTATTACATTCGAAAAACAACGACCGAGATTACCATGCCACAATGGATGGTAATACTTTTCAAAATTGGGTGGTTAATCAACTTATTCCTGCTTTGGCTAAGCTTTCAGGGAAATGTGTAGTTATTATGGATAATGCTGCATACCATTCTGTGCAATTAGACAAAACTCCTTCATTTTCTTGTAAGAAATGCGAAATGCAGGAGTGGTTGGTTAAACACAATGTAAAATTCAGTCCAAAATTAACCAAAAAGGAACTATGGGCTTTATTTATACCTTTTCGATCAAATGACAAAATTTACGTAGTTGATGACATTTTGAGAAAGAACGGGCACGAAGTTCTTAGATTACCGCCATACCATTGTCAATACAATCCAATTGAAATGGCATGGGGGTTTTGTAAGACTTACTACAATAAGCACATAAATTCTAAGTAACCATCTAAGGATCGTGTTCAGAATTTATGGCTTGAGTCTCTCTCAAAATGTACATCCGATATGTGGCAAAATTTCTGTGATCATTGTGAAAAACTTATTTCGGATGACTGGACAAAACACATGGGGAACCTTTCTTTTGAAACCATTCCTCCTTTTATTATTTCGCTTGGGGAATCTGGCTCAGAACAAACATCAGAAGATTCAGATGCAGGTTCTCTTGACTAAATAATAAAAGTGGAATGAGGGCTTAAAAATTGTTTGACATGAAAATTATCAGTATCACAAGAGGGTGGGAATAAATTTGCAATTCTACAAAAAAATACTGAGGGCCAACAGAAGAGAGAATGACCAAAATTAAGGTGGATGGATGGAGTTGATCAAAATGTGTTAACGGGAAGACCCAAGCGAGAAATACAAATGGATGACGAAATTAGTTTGCAGAGCCGAATTCATTATATTTGTTATATACAATATTATTGCTGTGTTTGTATGTACAAAAACCAAGTAGTAAATTTTGTTAATCTTAAAACTGCATATTATTATCCTTTTATATCTGAAAATTTGTAAAACAGGCAACAGTGTAAGATCACAATAGTCAGAAATTATAACCTTAAAATCGAACATCTGACAGTGACATTTAAAAACCCTGATTTAAAACACAACCAGCCCCATTTACAATACTTAAACTGTCACTTTTCCATAGCTAGGCGAGATCCAGAAACAAATGGAATGGTGTATATATATCCATACTTCAAGATTTATACACTCCAAATTTTCCATGTTTTCTTTATATGTATTATTATTAGTAATAGTTACACTATATTTTAGATATCATTATACATTTCTCTGTAATTGGAAGTAATTCTGTTGAGATAAAGCATTATTATTATTATTATTATTATTATGAAATTTTATTTTACAAAAAATACACTGATTTTAACTTTGATTTAATATTTTGGAATGTCCGGGGATAATATTTAAATTTCAATTATAGCCAATCAAAGTTTATTTATTTCTGTATAGATTTTATGAATTGTAAGTTTATTTGACAATCTGTTGATTTAAAAAAATTCAAAGAAAACATTGTCCTTAATTGATTTGATTGCATCATTTTAATTTTGGCTTAATATTTTAGGTAATTGCGTTGAGATAATTTAATTTAAGTGCAATCAATCCCAATTATATGCTCTTCTTAATTTTGTTTAAAAATTAATAATTGATGAATCGAATTATAACAAATACAAAAAAACCTCTAGAGTGCCATTATTTTATCTTTTTTTAAATTTAGGTTGTAAGTTGGCAACTCTCAAATTATATATTATAAATATTATGTCTGACGTTTAATATGTCAATTCCTAAAGCGTGTAAATTGACATATAAAACGTCAGACATATTTAGAATATATAATTTGAGAGTTACCAACTTACAATATTTGCCATTTTTGTTTTTGTTGAACATATGATATTTAAAAAGCTTTAACTTTTCTAAAATTTCGTATAAAAATATTTTTCAATTCGCCAATTGCTTGTAGAATATTTCTCTTAATCTTAAAATCCCGAATTCCTTTTTTTTTTTTCAAATGCACTAAACGAAAATAGAAAAGTTAATAGGTGTGAAGACCCTGTTTCGTTTCTTCTTTTTCTTCATAAATATCGTGTTTTTTTTTAAATAAAACATAACAAATTTATAAATAATTATTGTTCACATTAACGAGATATTGCCGAAAAAATAAGAAAATGTATCTTACATTGAAGAATAAATGAAAAAAACTAGTTAGTGTCGAAATTATGGATTTTCTCTAGAGGGTTAGAACGTGTAAAAAATATTTCTTCTTTGTGCTTATTCACTCAAATTATATTTTGCTGAAACTAAAATTTTAAACACTCAAATTTGACAAAAATATGTATAGTATTTAACAGAGCTGGGCAGGATTCGAATCATTCAGGATTCGAATCCTTTTAGAGGATTCAAAAGAGGCATTCCAATACTTTAGTTCAACTGGATTTGTGATCCGGATTCGTTACATTTTTTTAAAAGGATTCGTATTCGAATCCAAATGTGGGTGATTCGAATCCATATAAAAGGATTCGAATCCTTATGGAAAAATTCGAATATTTTAAAAGGATTCGAATATTTATAAAAGGATTCGAATGTTTATTAAAGGATTCGAATATTTACAAAGGGATTTGAACCGTCAAAAATAATTCGAATTAATTGTGAGGATTAACATGAAAAATGTCTTTTGTGTGTTTTTAAATCTCTCGTTAAATCACTGTTTTATACGCGTGGCGCATGAAGTAAAATTTCGAGTTTAGAAAAGCCCAGAAAATTTGTCTCGGGTCGCTGCGCGACCCTCGTCAAATTTTCACGGGGCTTTTCTAAACTCGAAATTTTACTTCATGCTTAGTCTGGGAGTGGAAAACACTCGTTTAAATGAAGACAACCTTATACACGACTGTCTCAGCTTAAACCGAGTCAACCTTATACAGTAATGACTTTGATTTTGACGTATGATTCGAATCAAAGATTTGAATTCTGTTTTTTCGAATCACGAATACAAATCCTTTAGGAATAAATTTGATTTTATTATTTTTGTTCAACCATATATATATATATATATATATATATATATATATATATATATATATATATATATATATATATATATATATATATATATATATATATATATATATATATATAAATATCGTTACCAGTTGTTTTAACAAAAATATTTAAAACCTAATTATTTATTATTAACACTGAACATCGTTGATAACAGACTAAACATCTGATTCCCTGTTACTCTGATTAAAGATGTATTTGTGTGTTTCTGAACTTTACTTTAAATCAGTGTTTTGTACGCGTGGCGCATGAAGTAAAATTTCGAGTTAAGAAAGCCCGAAAATTTATCTCGGGTCGCTGCGCGACCCTCGACAAATTTTCACGGGGCTTTCTAAACTCGAAATTTTACTTCATGCTTAGTCTGGGAGTGGAAAACACTCGGTCAAAACTTCAAATTGAACTCTATTATAAAATCGACAAATGCCTGAAAATTCCGTAGAAAAAAAATTCACTGAATATCATTAAAACCGGGAAAGTCAGAGAAAAGTCATGAAATTATATTCAAATTGATCAAAACACTAACAAAAAAGCCATATGACATTATTAAATTTGTCAAAATCAACAGGCAAATTACAAAACACGTAAAAATTTATGAAATTAACTTAAATATTGACAAAAACAATGAAAACAATTTAACAAAATAGAGGTTTTCCACAGAAGAAAGTTATATTAAAAGGCCAGGAAAAAAATCTTGGCGTAGCGAAACGGATAAAACACTGAAATATTGTGAAATTGAAAATATACTGGCTTTTACTTATTATGTTGAAATTTCATAGCAAATTCAGTTAGATTTTAGTAGAAATATTTATGTACTGTATAAGGTCGACTCGATTTAAACTGAGGCAGTCTTGTATAAGGTTGTCTTCATTTAAACGAGTGTTTTCCACTCCCAGACTAAGCATGAAGTAAAATTTCGAGTTTAGAAAAGCCCCATGAAAATTTGTCGAGGGTCGCGCAGCGACCCGAGACAAATTTTCGGGCTTTTCTAAACTCGAAATTTTACTTCATGCGCCACGCGTACAAAACACTGATTTGAAGTGAAGTTCAGAAACACACAAATGTTATCAACGATGTTCAGTGTTAATTTTAGTTTTAGTTTATATTATTTCTTATTTCTGGTTTAATTTATTTGCATATGTTATGATTTATTTTATTGTAACACTGATATATATTTGTTTGTATTATTTTGTTAAAAAGGTGATTCCGTAATAAATTATTATTATTATTATTATTATTAATAAATAATTAGGTTTTAAATATTTTTGTTAAAACAACTGCTAACGATATATATATATATATAAATGATTGAAAAAAAATAATAGAATCAAATTTATTCTTAAAGGACTTGTATTCGTGATTCGAAAAAAACATGATTCGAATCTTTGATTCGAATCATATTTATCGAATCCTTTATTCGAGTATTCGTGATTTAAATCATATTAGGTGATTCGGATTTGTGAGTCCCAGCTCTGGTATTTAAAAGTATGTAAAGAAGTTAACAAAAAAATACTGAGAAATTAACTTACTTTAATTCAATTGTAGACGCTAAACATCGATTTGTGTTTGTTCTCATATTGAAACAAAAGAGTTTATTTCTATAAAAAAAATCATCTACTCTATTTGTTCTTAGTCCTAATTTTATAACTAAGAAAACTAGACTAATAAAGACTGTTATTCCTTACTTCACTTTTTATTTTTATCGTTAGATTTACATTTCGAGACACAAAGTGCTCGATATCAATAACTTATTGATATTATTGATAATGAGCACCTTGTGTCTCGAAATGTACATCTAACGATAAAAATAAAAAGTAAAGTAAGGGATAACAGTCTTTATTAGTGTAATAATCACTTCACGTAAACTCAAAAACATACAGTTAAGAAAACTAGAAAAATTAGATTTTGTTTGTTGTCAAAAAAGCGTTTCCACTCCTTGATTAAGCGTGAAATAAAATGTCGAGTTTAACCACGTGTTAGGGAATCAGGACCAGTTTGTCTTGATACGATGGAAAATGTCTATTTCAATCGACAAATAAATGTAATGTTTGAATAAGATTTAACTGGAGTTGGTGAAACCGGGCATTAGTCATATTTACTGTTCAATCAACGATATATTTGGGACAACTTACACTATTAGATAATTTAGGTATCCTGCATATTTATGTAATACAAATTATATTCGGAAACACCCAACTTTCCACCACAAACACGTCGCCGAGCGTTTTTTTTTTCTTCACCATATAAATTTGTCCGTCAGCGTGATAATGTGTATTAATTTTTCTGTCCCGTGCCCGGCTTCCTTGCGGAAGTCATTGGTGCGTATTATTGGTCTCGTTGGTCAGTCCATAAAGATAATGGCTTTACGTAACAGACAACGCTTTCGCGGCATAAAAAAAACCTACCATTAAACCGTGTAACTGGTAAAAAAAACTCCCTTTCTCCAGCGCCGATAAGCCGGCTAAGTGAAATTGATTCGTTTGGAAATGATTTAGTACGGCACGCAGAGTGGATGAATCCACATGTTTTAGTAGATGAAGATGATGCTGTTGAAGTGGCTGGTTTTGGTGGTCCTTTTTGCCGGGGGTGGTTTTGGGGAAGTGCGCGAGAAAAGGACTCTGGATTTTGTGTTGAGGAGTGTTGCTGATGCGTTCGGGTATGATGTGCAAAAAAGACCTTCTTTGTTGCCTTTGGCCGCTCCAACGCAAGCTGCTAGGCCTAGTAGTACCTTTTTTCCTCCACCTGTGAAGCCGCTGCCGCCGCTACCTAGGGTGTTTCCGATTATTCCTAGGCCTACAGTGGTTATAACTTTGCCGGCAAGACCGGCTGCAGCGCCAGCAGTTCCGAAAGCTGCACCTCCAGCTCCCGCTGCTGCTCCAAGAACTTTGCCACCACCAGCTGCTGCTCCTAGAGTTCCGGCGAAACCAGCTACTCCTGCAGCAGCTCCAGCTAAACCTGCAGCAGCACCACCTGCTCCAGCAGCTCCTGCACCAGCAGCGCCTGCCCCGGCTCCCAGAGTAACCGCACCACCTTTGTTGACAGAAAACGTAAGGAAGACCTTCAACATCGCCTTTAATGTTGTGAGGGATATACAAACACCAGCTCCTCCAGCAGCGCCTGCGCCAGCTCCAGCTCCAAAACCAGCAGCTCCTGCACCTCCAGCTAGGAAACCCGCTCCACCTGCTCCGCCGCCGCCTCCGAGAACCCCGGCACCTCCACCACCACCTCCTCCTCGTGCTCCAGCACCAGCAAAACCACCAAAGCGAGCTGAGTTGTATCAACTTTATCCTGATTACTATGATCCTCGTGAGAAATACCAAAATGTAGATCCAGCTAATTATGATTACGACCTCACCAATGGACAGCAGTTGGCTCAACCTAAGGAAACTTATGATGACACCAAGCAACGCTTCAAAGAATCCTTAGATACCTTCTGGAGGGGCTCACCTTGGATCCAACAACAAAACGGCTACAAGTACTTAACCCCAGCACCACCGGCACCACAAAACAAGTATGAGGAATATGATATAGAAGAAGAATTACCGCAAAGATATCGCGATGAGGAAGCGAAATACGCTGCCTACGAGGACGTAGAACCTCAAAACGAAGAAGAGGAATATTATGTAGAAACTTACAAAGATAACAATGGAGCTCCTGTAGTGCGCCACTACGCAAAAAATCCCGAAGAGCAGGAGAGCAACAACAAAATCAATTATTCCAAAGAACGCCCGAATTTCACCAAAACGCAACCGAGGCCTTTCAAACCGGAACCACAGAACCAAAACCGCAACCAAGACCCCCGGAAAACCTACCTCTCCCAATCGGACCGCGTAAAAATCTTCAGTCCCGAAGAAAACAAAAAACCCCGCTGCGTTAAAGTAAAACGCCGCCCGGTAACTACAAGCCCCAAAACCGCTACAGTAGCGCCGCAATTCGCTGGGGTGCTTCCGGTTTCGCTGCATGCGCTGACTGATAAGAGCAGGAGTCCTTGGCCGCTGCCTTTCGATGCGGATTACGCTGGGTCTGCGAAGAGGGAGGTGAGGGAAAAAGCGGATTTCGGCTACGTCCCGGAGTCTTACGTTGTGGAGGCTTCGTACGATCCCCCGGAACCGGAAGCTGTGGATTACAAAGCGTTGGAGAAGTTGACGAATTTCGAGGATGATGAGGACTTGTCGGATAACGCAAAAGTGAGGACGTCGCAGTTTGGAAAGAAGGTTACTGTTGTTAAGGTTGATAAAGGAGTTTCACAGATGAATTAATAAGGAATTTTAAACCAAAATCATACAGGGATTTTTTCTTTTAAGTATACATACAGAGAGTTTTATATAACACCGAACATTTTGCATCCAATACAATTTGACACCTTTAATTTTTAAGTTATGTGTAAACTGGGAAGCCTATATTACCACTAAAATTGTTGCGCAATTAATGCCTTAACTTGTACATACAGGGAGTTTTTCTTTCAATTACAGCGTATATGCCGTAAATCTGTAGAAACTCATTGTTTTTTTAAGAGTTCAATTTGAAACTTAAAATGAGTGTGTTCCACTCCCAGGCTAAGCATGAAGTAAAATTTCGAGTTTAGAAAAGCCTGAAAATTTGGTTTGGCCGCTCCGCGCTTCGCGCTACGCGACCAAACCAAATTTTCAGGCTTTTCTAAACTCGAAATTTTACTTCATGCTTAGCCTGGGAGTGGAAAACACTCGTTTAAAGCTTCAAATTAAATTCTATTAATAAACCGAGCATTGGCAAATGTACAACGTATGCTTATGTATACTTAAACGAAAAATTCTCGTTATGAAAATGTTCGGTGTTACAGAAAACTCTCTGTATACCGATGTAACCGCTGTATTCGTTATTTTTGATATTCGTTCAATTTGAAACTTCTAATAATTGTTTCCACTCCTTAATTAAGCATGAAGTAAAATTTCGAATTTATAAAAGCCTTAGAATTTGGTTTGGTCCAAACTAAATTTTTAGGTTTTTTTAAACTCGAAATGTTACTTCATGCGCCACGCGTATACAACATTGACATACATGTTTAAAATAAACTTCTTAATCAGTATGCTATAACAGTATATTTTAAGCTTTGAGTATTTCAGTGTTTTATACACCTAGCGCGAAGTAAAATTTCGAGTTTAGAGAAGCCTGAAAATTTCAAAATTTTCAGGCTTTTCTAAACTCGAAATTTTACTTTATGTTTAATCAAAGAGTGAAAACACTCGTTAGAAGGTTCAAATTAGACGATTTTCGATAACAACGAATACCTGAATATTTACAGCGTGTACATCGGGATATGTATAGTTGAAGAAAAAAATCCATGTATACCATATTTTTATGAAAGTTATTTGATATATTGAAATGCATTTTCTTGCAACCTTTTTTTGTTAAAGAAAGCTTATAAGTCATTGGTCTAAATATTACGTACATTCTATCAGCACTAAGAACACCAAATATTATTTACTATAATGTGATAGAAACATGTTCCTTGATACTGTCCCGCAATATATTAAGATTAAGAATCCATTTTCATTAAAGTTTTCAAATACCGCGTTTGAATCCTCTAAAAGTCTTCATGTTACTCTAAAAAGAATATCTTTGATTATAATTAGTGATGTAAAATTACTGATAATTCAAAACTGGGTTATATTCAACTATAATACAGGGTGTTTGAAAAAGAACTCCCTAGTTTGATTGTTTCATAGAAACTGTTAAAATTACTGATAATTCAAAACTGGGTTATATTCAGCTATAATACAGTTTGATTGTTTCATAGAAACTGTTCAAGTTGGTGGTGTTTGATTCATCATCTGTCCAAGTTTTGCTCCCCTGCAGCTGGCACGCCTGCTTGACGTTGACACGGTGCCAGGGTTCAGTTCGCTTAACTCATTAACGGCCGAGCAATTATAGAATTAACTCTAAAAAATAAATAAAATTCTACACTTCTTTATATAAGTTCTACGAATGACTTATTGTATTACATTCTTGAAATTTTCTTTTAAATATAAATAATGTATAGGCTGTAAATGTAAGGCATTCGTCGATTTTGTATAAAAACGAGCAATATAAAGTTTAGAACGTGCATTTCCACTCCCAGGCTAAGCATGAAGTAAAATTTCGAGTTTAGAAAAGCCCCGCGTAGAAAATTTGTCGAGGGTCGCGCAGCGACCCGAGACAAATTTTCACGGGGCTTTTCTAAACTCGAAATTTTACTTCATGCGAGACGCGTATTAAACAGTGATTTAACGAGAAATTTAAAAACACCTAAAGCAAAATTCAAATAATGATCATTTGATTTGTTTCAATATTTTTTTTCTTTAATTATTAATCAAAGAAATGTACAGAGTTAGCAATTAATGTAACGTTGACCAAACGTTAATTAATATGTTTGCCCTATTAACTAAAAATCCAATTTAATTGTAAAAGCCATTTCCTTTTTTTGTAAATTACCTTGTATTTCTATTGTTTTTTATTGTTTATATGTTTATAAATGTAGTTATATTTTTTATTTATGCACGCTATATAGTCTATTTCTGTTACGTTTTGTTATGTTCGTTTGTTAGCCTATGTACTTGCCTATTAATAAATAAATAAATAAGTATAAATGCGTAGATACCGGGTGGCCACGAAAGTATTGCCTACACAATTATTTGAAATAAAACAACGCAGTTGGGAGGGTTTCACTTTTATTGTTGAACACTGCAACATGTTTCACCACACAGTGGCTTCATCAGGCAGATGAAATAATGATTTTACAAAGTACAGGTAAAAGCTTATATACTAATGCAATTAAATTAATAGAAGGGGGGGGGGGTAATGAGGTAATTAGGCTGAAACTAATACAAACAATTTTGAGCGACTAAATATTGATTAGGGGTGAATTATTTACTTCTATTTGGTCATTTAATAGAATACCTTTTTTGTTATATTTATTAATTTCTTATTCTTCTAATAAGTTTAATTTACGACTTTTGTTACATTCGTGCAAAATTTTGAATTTAGGGTTAAAGTTATGTTGGTATTCGATTAAATGATTGGCGTAGGTTGAGGAGGTTTTCTTAAATTGAAAGCATTTTTGATGTTCTGAAATGCGATCTGGGAAGCTACGTCCAGTTTGTCCAACGTATACCTTAGGGCAATCTCCACACTCTAGCAAATACACACCAGAGTTCGTAGTTTTATCAGATTTGTCTTTAGAATTATTAATGAATTTATTAAGTGAATTGACCGTTCTAAAAGAAGGAGTTAGGTTTAAGGATTTGAGTTTTTTGCTGATGGCAATCGAAGGGGGGCCGTTAACACACAATTACTCAGGCAATATAAATGGTAAATATTTGAGTTATGGAATGTATATATAATTTAACTATAGCTTGATTGGTGATTGGTATAGTATTAACGAGGAATACTAGATCCGGTGTTACCGGAAATGATATCATTTTTCTTATTTTAAATTACAATATCAACTTTTTCCTAACTTGTTATACAGGGTGCAGCAAAACAGACAGTGCAGTTTTGAAGGGCTATTAAAAAAACGGCGCAATTGCCGTTTTATGCATTAAGTCCTGAAGATGACATCAGAAAGATAATGACCCCCAGCAGCGATACATTGATGAAGGCGATTTCTGAAATTATTAACCGCATTATGGCACATCTCAATGGGTATAGCGGCGATTTCCTCCCGAATTCAATCCCTGAGTTCTTCCAAGGTGCGTGGTCGTTGCCTAAAGACATTTTCCTTCAGGTAGCCTTACAGGAAGATCAGATCAGGGGAGCGTGCGGGCCACTCCACATCACTGCTCAGAGAAACAAGGCACCCAGGGAAGACCTGTCGCAGTTTCGTCATTGAAACTCGAGCAGTATGGCCCGTAGCCCCGTCCTGCTGAAACCAGATGTCTCCCAGATCTGCTTCCTCCATCAGTTCTTCTAATCGAGGTTGAAAAAAAATTCCAGCATGAAAGCATAACGTTGAGCAGTGACAGTTACGGTTCGTCCGTCCTTTTCAAAGAAATAAGGCCCAATCACCCCAAATTTGGAAATCGCACACCACACGGTGACTTTTGGTGAGTGAAGTGGTCTCTCGTGAAGTTGCCTTGGGTTATTTACAGCCCAGTATCGTAAATTTTGTTTATTCACCCCTCCACAGAGATGGAAGTGGGCCTCATCACTACTGAAAAAAGTTGACCTCGCATGGATCCGGTTCAACATTTCTTGGGAGCGATTCATGCGGTTTTCATAATCAGGGGGCATTAACTTTTGAACAAGCATCATCTTGTAGGGGTGGAATGAGTCTTCATGCAATATCCGTCTTAGAGAGCGATCAGCAATGGCCAATGAAGTTGCATGCTACCGGGCAGAGCGCGTAGGTGACCGTTCGATAGCTTCTCTTACTCTTGCTACATTTTCGGGTATTCTTACCGTTCTGGGTCTTCCTAAACCCTTACGTCTTTGTGTGGAACCAGTTTCTTCTAATGTACGCACCCAACTCGCGATTAAATTACGGCGAGGGACGGGATCACGACGCGCAAGATTGAAATGCAGCCGGAAGGCCCGCTGGGTGGCGACGGCAGAACGGCCATTTTCAAGAAACGTGCGAACTGCGAAGCCCCGATGTTCTCGAGACCAAACCATGGTAACGACTAAAAACGGCACACGGGATGTACTGGGCGTTCCAAACTGTCTGTTTTGCCGCACCCTGTACATCATTGGAAAGGGAATTTAGTGACGCATATTATGAGTTAGAAAAAAGTTGGGATTGCTATTTAAAATAAGAAAAATGATATCACTTGCGGCTAAACCGGAATATTTCTAGTTAATCCTATTCCAAAATGAAACTATAGTTACTTATATATACACTCCAAAACTCAATGTCTACCATTTATATTGCCAGAGTAATTGCGTAGGCAATACTTTCATGACCACCCGGTATATGTGACTTATAAAATAAATATAAATTTATATTTTATGATGTATTTTTATAACAAAACATTCTTTCGTTTGTATATTACCTTTTATTTCATTGTTTTTTTTGTATTGTTTATGTTTATAAATTTAGTTATATTTTTTTATTTATGCACGCTATATAGAGATTTTGTATTTCTGTTACGTTTTGTTATATTTGTTTGTTTGCCTATGTACTTGCCTACTAATAAATAAATAAGTATATATGTGTAGTTATATGTCTGTGGCTTGGATCTAAAAGGGCCAATGTCGAAAATTCCGCTTCTGAGAAAATCGCATTGAATGGAGTTTTGCTTTTGATTATTTTAATTCTAAATCACATAAAGTAGAAGTCAATTATTTTAACTTTGACTATATATACTATAATTATCTTAAGATAATCGTCGTTTTTTAAAAGAGTTTAATTCAGACCAAACCAAATTTTCAGGCTTTTCTAAACTCGAAATTTTACTTCATGCTTAGTCTGGGAGTGGAAAACACTCGTTTTAAGTTTCGAATTTAACTCTTTTAAAAAACGACGATTATCTTAAGATTTTAGGCTTCTCTAAACTCGAAATTTTACTTCATGCTTAACCTGGTAGTGGAAAACACTCATTTAAAGCTTCAAATTGAATTATTTTAGTAAACCGAGTGTCGGAAAATGTACAACGTATGCATATGTATACATCTTTGTATGAAAATGAACATTGATAATGTTCGGTGCTACATTAAACTCTCTGTATATCTGGGTACATGTATGTTTATTCTGTTTTTTTATTGGTCAACCACATCTAGTGATTTCTTTTATAATGTTGGATATTTGGTTAGACAATCTGGCTGTAATTCTGACTTTTGCCTTCAAAATACATTTAAGGTTATGTTTTCTACATTGTTGCCATGTGCTTAATTACCCTATCATAAAGATTAATTAAGTGGCGGAACATTACTTTCCGTATGTTATTACCACTTTTCTGTCGAATAATTAATTAATTGCAGCATGGCATTCATATATCAATGTCATTACATGACAAACATTAGGGACACCCAAATAATCAAAGAACCTAAGCAAAATAAATCCTACATCTGGTTGGCTAATAAATGAAACAAAAGAATAATCTATTAGGATTTTATTTATGTACAAATATGTATGATTTAAAAAAGAAAACACTTGGTTAAATTTCACTAATATTTTGGTTTTTTATTCCAACTAGTTTCGACTTTAAGTCATTCTCAAGAAGAAACTAGTTGGAATAAAAAACAAAAATATTAGTGAAATTTAACCAAGTGTTTTCTTATTCCAATCATAGTTAAATATGTTTCACCACGTGAAAGATGAGAAACTTGTTCAAGATATACAAATATTTGTATGTATAACACTTCAAAAAAATCAGTGCGAATAAATAAATAATATAATAATACCTAAGCGTACAACTATAAATATTTTTTCATCAACTACCATATCATTGATCCAACAGATGCTTCAGTTGCTAGTGGTGGTGGAGGTAGTGATTTTATTAGTGCATCTTCAGAATCACCAGCTGCAGCTGGTGGAGGTGGTGCATATCCAGAATCGCCAGCTGCTGGTGGTGATGGAGGTAGTGAATTCGTTGGTGGTGGTGGTAGGGAACAAAGGTAACCATTTGTCGAATCTCTGTCAGCTTCAATGATAAACGCATCCTTTGAATTAACGATGAACAGCATCACACATTGTACGACCAAATATTTCGCAACCATCTAAAAGAAACATGATTCGTTTTTATCAATACTATAAAAGTAATTCTTAACAGCAATATTAACACACTGAGCAAACATATTTAAGTAATATTTCACTAACATTACAAGAACGTTCGTTTCAAATCTAGCAAAACATAAATTATTGTAAATAAATTGTTAGTGTTTTCATTTTTTTAAATCTTCACTTAACTCAAAAACCAAGTTCCCGTAAGAACGTTTCGAGTTGGTGCAATAATGATCAAATATTATTTAAATCTGGTTTGTTCAGCGGGAAGTTGTATTCTAATGAGATTGTAATAAGTAGTGAGTTTACACTTGCTTTTTGTTATTGTATTAACTTTCAATGGAGTTCGGACGATTTGTAATGCCAAACAAGTATTTTGGAACGCTTATATAACTTCTTTTTTTTTAATTTGTAATTTAAATTATAGCAGTAATACTTGTTTCCAAATTATAATATAATACAATTATTATAACCCAATATGTAAATAGTCTCAAGTCTAATTGTTATAAAATCTGCATAAATAGGTGTAGATTTTTATGAATATGCAAATAAAATTGCAGGGTTACCCAAAAAATTGCAAGGTTTTGAATGTCTCATATTCATAATTTATGAAAATTTATGAGATGCTAAAAAGTAGGTTGTTGTATTTTGATATCACCTTTATGCCTATTAGGCGATATTGTTTCAAAATGTGCATCTAGCAAAATAAAAATTATTGTAAATAAATTGTTAGTGTTTTTATTTTTGAACGTAACTCAAAGCGTAACTCAAAGCAGAAGAGCTTGAAACTATTTGCAGTGCCAACCCAGGGTGCGAATTAATTTTTTGCGGGGATGACAACATACCAAATGCTGCTTGGAAGAGTTCTAGAGATAGTGTATTAAGCACACGAAATAACAGCTATCCAGCCAATGTTTTAGCAAATGTGCTTAATTTCCATCACTTACACCAAGTAAATGAGATTCCAAATGACAGAAATGTATACTTGGATCTGGTGTTTTCTAATACTAGTGAGATTTGCGTAAACCGTGCTAGTGATGTTTTGTGTAACTCAAGTGTCCACCATATTCCATACTCCTTAAATGTACCAGTTCAATCTTTAGAGTTTACTGGTGAAAATATAGGTTCCATCTTTGATTTTAAATTGGCGGATTAAAATAAAATAAATAATTTTTTGTCGGTAGTTGATTGGGATCAAGTTTTTTCAAGTCCTTGTATTAATCAAAATGTAACTAGCTTTAATAATCTGATGTATTCTGTTTTTAATATGTTTGTACCAATTAAGGTGTTAAAATCGTCCAAATTTCCAAAGTGGTTTAATAGCGATCTAATCAAATTGACGCGGTCAAGAAAAGTTGCTCACATGAAATACAAAAATAGTGGACTACGATCCGACTATGACAAATTTAGGTATTTACGGCAGCAATGTGCGAATTTAAATAATTTACTATATACAAAATATATTAATCGGGTTGAGAATAATATTAATAATAATTCGAAATATTTCTGAGATCACGTAAATTTTTGCCGTAAAACCGATGGATTTCCAAACGAAATGTGCCTTGGAAATGATAACAGTGACTCAACAGCGAAGTGTGTTGACTTATTTGCAGCACACTTCGCGACAGTTTACAAAAGGCCAAGTAACTCTCTGTCTAATATTCAGGGAGCGAAAACTATCGATATGGCCAATCTCAGCGTCACTCTTACAGAGGTTTTTAATTGTTTATCATCTCTACCTGAGTCTTGTAATGCGGGCCCTGATGGTATACCTGCATATTTTTTAAAGAGGTGTGTGTATACATTGAGCAAACCAATACACACGATGTATACATGTTCACTCACTTCTGGTGTATTTCCTAAGTCTTGGAAGGAGAGTTATATAGTGCCTATATTTAAGAATGGATGTAGAGCCAATATAGAAAACTATAGAGGGGTATCGATTCAATCCGTGATACCAACACAGTTAGATTTCTTAGTTTCTGAACAAATAATCTGGGCATGTGCACATACCATTGTGGATCAACAACATGGATTTATGAAAGGTAGATCCATTGTAACAAATTTGATGTTGTATCAAACGTTTCTGTCGGATGCATTGGAGAGAGGTTCACAGGTTGACACCATATACACTGATTTCTCCAAAGCATTTGACAGAGTACAGCATTGTATTCTGATACAGAAACTACAATCAATTGTATTTGTCAACCATTGATAATGATCACATCGTGATCAAAATGTGCATTTGGTACTCCAAATAAATAAGTGAAGAAAAGATACAAGTGTTTCATTAATTTAAAACCATCTTCACGCAACTCAACAACAATTAAGTATTACAATCAATGGGTTTTGGTGACAAAGTTTTGAATTGGCTCAGTAATTATCTTTTAAATAGGACTCAATGTGTACGTATAGGCAAATACCTCTCAAATGTAATACATGCTACATCTGGGGTACCTTAGGGTTCGCATTGCGGACCAGTTTTATTTATACTTTTTATAAATGACATAGGATTAAAGCTTAAAAACAGTAATTTTCTCCTCTATGCTGATGACCTAAAATTATTTAGAAAAGTTAGTAATGACACTGATAAATTCGAACTTCGGGGCGATCTAAACACCGTTGCAAAGAAAATGAATTAGAATTGAATCGAAAGAAGTGTCTTTACGTTTCCTTTTGTCGAGGGTCCGGTAGTGGCTTTGAATATTTAATTGACAATCATCGGCTGATGTATGCATCTGAAATTAAAGACTTGGGAGTGATATTCACATCCAAGTTAAGCTGTGCTAAACACATCAGAAATGTCTGTAATAAATCGATGAAAATGATGGGGCCGGTTTTCAATCGATTTCAAGGCCACTACCATAAAAACTTTATACCTAACATTAGTTCGACCTAATCTTGAATTTGCTTCATAAATATGGTGTCCATATAACATAACCACAACCCAGCAAATCGAAGCAGTACAGGGCAAGTTCTCAAAACTAATGTCGTTTAGGCTGGGTAAACGCGACTTCAGTCACAGTGGGATGTTATGTGAACTGAACATTAGGTCGTTAGCAGAATGGACAATTTTTCTTGATATGTCGTTTTTATTTAAGCTGGTAAACGGACTTATTAATTGCAGTCCACTGGTTGGAATGCTGGCATATCATATACCACGAGGTCTTCACTAGGTGTAGGCCTATATTTCAACTTAGATTTCATCCAACCAGATATGGCATGTATAATCCTATGGATCGTTTCATGCGATATGCAAATGTTCTTAGTACTAATTTAAATGTACTATTTGCACCAACATTAGCTAATTTTAAAAGCCTGTTGCGACGTGTTAACCTGCTGGCTGTCACAGGTTGATTTTAATTTCTCTGTTTTGTTTGTAATTAATATGGTGTAGCTTGTTTTGTTTGTGATATATAGGTACTGCTTTTTAATTTGTTTTTAATTTATTTTAATTATTTTATTTTATTTTAATTAATTTATTTTATTTACACTTTTACTATTTATTGCTTTTTATGGTGAATTTTACAGTGTTTTTTGCTTTTGCACATCATTAATTTGTGGTACTAATAAAATATCTGTGATACAAACTAGTCCAACATCTTTGTTTATAATTATTCACTGTTTTTTAAACATGATTCATTTGCTATCTGGGATTAGCGTTGAGATTGGCCGTTCATTAGTATCATTAGTATTGTTACTATTATTTGGTACACCAGTTGGATTTGGACGATTTTATATATATATATATATATATATATATATATGTTAAAACGTAGATTTTCGCGGGCGTAACATGTATCACTGTTTCTTCGGGTTTGGTCCCGCGTATTTTCTTGGCTCTGGTCCATTTTATTTTTAATTCGACGTTTCGATGACGTCGCAGTCACATCGTCAGGAATAACTAGTAAAATTCCATTGCTCTAGCAACCACTTGTTTGATTTGTACGTACTACTTGATGCGTGAATTTCTTGTTTGGCTTGGTGTTACTCTTCTGTTTTGTTCTTCTAATGATGTAGTAGTAACAATTTCAATATTATTTTCGGAAGGAATTGGATTTTGAATTTCTTGGTTGTTGTTCGGAGATAATATATTTTGACCAGAATTTATACAAGTTTTCCAAATTGGTGGTAGTCTTTTAGCATCATCTCTTTGATTTAGACTGTTCGACCACTTACAGCTAAAATGTGTTCATCTCGACGAGTACTAATTTTCCGGTTTGTTATATATATATATATATATATATATATATATATATATATATATATATATATATATATATATATACAATATGTACATTTATTTCTGCGATTGTCTTTTATTCTTTGCCACTTACACCACTTATATATTATATTATAGTATATTATGTATTATGTGCTTAATATTATGTTCTGAGTTTAATATTGTACACACATGATATCTGCTTTGTTTAAAGGAGTTTTCCGTAAATAAATAAAAAAACAAGTTCCCATTACAATGTTTCAAGTTGGTGCAATAATATTCAAATATTATTTAAATCTGGTTTGCTCAGCAGAAAGTTGTATGCTAATGAAATTGTAAAAGTAGTAAGTATACACTTACTTTTTGTTATTGTTGGAGTTCGGATTATTTGTGATGTTAAACAAATATTTTGGAACGCTTATATAACTATTTTTTTAATTTGTAATTTAAATTATAGCAGTAATACTTGTTTGCAAATTATAATACGTGTAACAAAAATTATTATAACAAAATATGTAAATAATCTCAAGACAATTAGTCATAAAATATGCATAAATTTTCCTAAATTTTGAATATGAGACAAAAATCCTTGCAATTTTTTGGATATCCCTGCAATTTTATTTGCATATTCATAATAATCTACCCCTAGATTATTATGAATATGCAAATAAAATTGCAGGGTTATCCAAAAAATTGTAAGGATTTTTATGTCTCATATTCTTAATTTAGGAAAATTTATGAGATGCTAAAAAGTAGGTTTTTGTATTTTGACATCGCTTCTATGGCTAATAAAATAAAATCTTTTAAATTATCATTTAAAAACGTTTTAACTTTATATATATAACACTGTTTTACGTAAAAATAAATATTGATGTACAGAGTTAAAACGTTTTTTTATTGGTAAATTAACATTTATAACGAAGTAGAAGCCACCACAATACAAATTTAAAATGTTTTAGTTTAAAGCTGCATCTTTAACATCTCGATCGGCTTAGGCAGTACAGGGTGGCCTAAATTGGATGTTACTATAGGGAATCTCGGTTATTGGAAGAGATAGAAAAAATTCGATGGCGCATCCTCGAGCTCTTTTTTCAAGAAAAACTCAATGTCGAAAACAGAAATTAGCTATCGTCTTTTGTTTTCAAGTTATAGCTAAAAGTTCAATATTTTCCATATTCGATTTTTATTAATATCTCAGTCATTTATTATTTTATCAAGATGTACTTTTTCGAGGAGAATCGATGCAATTTACAGATTATTTCTATCTTCATTAATAAAAGAGATACAGCCTAAAGTTATATTTTTCTAAATAGAAGTCATAGTTGGCTGTGCTATTAAATAAATTGTTATTTTTTTCCCTTTTCATTGATATACAACATGTTGATGTTTTATTTGAAATTTATTGATATAAAGAGAGTTTTATGTAACACGGAACATTGCCATAACGAAAATTGTTCTTTTAAGTACACATAAGCATACGTTGTACATTTTCCGACGCTCGGTCTTTTAAACGAATTTAAGTTCAAGCTTTAAACGAGTGTTTTCCACTCCCAGGCTAAGCATGAAGTAAAATTTCGAGTTTAGAAAAGCCTGAAAATTTGGTTTGGTCGCGTAGCGCGAAGCGCGGAGCGGCCAAACAAAATTTTCAGGCTTTTCTAAACTCGAAATTTTACTTCATGCGCCACCGGTACAAAACACTGATGCAATATTAAGTTTAGCGGTTTGTTTTAAACTTCGTAATAAGTCAGTGTAAGCCTACTCAAATTCCAGCAATTATTAATTTAATATTAAACATGCCTACTGCGATTAATTTAAAATTTAATAAAATATAATATACAGAGAGTTTTTTATAACACCCGAACATTTTCATCCAATACAATTTGTCATCTTTAATTTTTAAGTTATGTGTAAATTGGGTTGCCTATATGACCATTATAAATTGTAGCCAATCAATTGCAATTAATACCTCAACTTTTGCATACTCTCAAGTATATATGTCCCAATTACAGCGTATATGCCGTAAATCTTTAGATAATCGTTGTTTTTTTTTTATTTTAGAATTCAATTTGAAATTTGAAAAGAGTGTGTTCCACTCCTAGACTAAGCATGAAGTAAAATTTCGAGTTTAGAAAAGCCTGAAAATTTGGTTTGGCTGCTCCGCGCTTCGCGCTACGCGACCAAACCAAATTTTCAGGCTTTTATAAACTCGAAATTTTACTTCATGCTTAGTCTAGGAGTGGAACACACTCTTTTCAAATTTCAAATTTAATTCTAAAATAAAAAAAAAAAACAACGATTATCTAAAGATTTACGGCATATACGCTGTAATTGGGACATATATACTTGAAAGTTGAGGTATTAATTGCGATTGATTGGCTACAATTTATAATGGTCATATAGGCAACCCAATTTACACATAACTTAAAAATTAAAGATGACAAATTGTATTGGATGAAAATGTTCGGGTGTTATAAAAAACTCTCTATATATTATATTTTATTAAATTTTAAATTAATCGCAGTAGGCATGTATAATATTAAATTAATAATTGCTGGAATTTGAGTAGGCTTATATTAGGATGTGATAATAATTACAATTATTTCGAAAAAATTAAATAAAAATAAATGGATATTATACCTAGGTTTCATTTATTGACCAACCAGATTTCGGATTTATTTTTCTTAGGTTCTTTGATTATTTGTCATAAAATGACATTGAATAAAGCCTAATAAACAAATAAACTACCAAACGACCAATTTTAATAATAAAATCACACGGATTATTAAATTATTCATTTAACAATTTTCATTGTAACCTTGGAAAAAATTAAATCGAATAATTTTTAAATGAAATTGCAGAACTTCGAAACGATCAGAAATTATTTAAAAAAATATTCCATTTTTTTTAAATAATTTTTCAGCGTTTAGAACTTTTGTAAATTTATTTAAATCTCGTAGGTTTTTTTTTATAATAAAAAAATACACGAATAAAATAAATATATAAAACATTAAAAGTGCGATTCTTTTCGCAATCTACAACAAATTAGTCTTACAAAGACTATACCAAACACTCATTGAAACAACTACTTCCCGGGCTAATACCCCGACGGACATTGAATTATACAACAAGTGTTTGCTGTTACATACAGTAACCTACTGCAAATGTAACAATTTGGGTCAAATTATTCACGCCATCTATAGACGCGTTTCGAGATTTATCTCTCATCAGTATAGCTTTGCCATTCCCTCTAAACAATTTGACACCTTAGACTGGCGGTCACGTTACCTAACTACTAATTTGTTGTAGATTGCGAAAAGAATCGCACTTTTAATGTTTGAAGTATTCTGCAACCAAGAATTGGCAATTTCATTTATACTTATGTTTGAACGGTAACGTGACCGTCAGTCTAAGGTGTCAAATTGTTTAGAGGGAATGGCAAAGCTATACTGATGAGAGATAAATCTCGAAACGCGTCTATAGATGGCCTGAATAATTTGACCCAAATTGTTACATTTGCAGTAGGTTACTGTATGTAACAGCAAACACTTGTTGTATAATTCAATGTCCGTCGGGGTATTAGCCCGGAAAGTAGTTGTTTCAATGAGTGTTTGATATAGTTTTTATAATACTAACTTGTAGATTGCCAAAAGAATCGCACTTTTAATGTTTGAAGTATTCTGCAACCAAGAATTGGCAATTTCATTTATGCTTATGTTTGAAGGGTAACGTGACCGCCAGTCTAAAGTGTCAAATTGTTTAGAAGGAATGGCAAAGTTATACTGATGAGAGTTACTTCTCGAAACGCGTCTATAGATAGCCTGAATAATTTGACCCAAAATGTTACATTTGCAGTAGGTTACTGTATGTAACAGCAAACACTTGTTGTATAATTCAATGTCCGTCGGGGTATTAGCTCGGGAAGTAGTTGTTTCAATGAGTGTTTGATATAGTTTTTGTAATACTAACTTGTAGATTGCCAAAAGAATCGCACTTTTAATGTTTGAAGTATTCTGCAACCAAGAATTGGCAATTTCATTTATACTTAAATAAATATATATATTTCAAATAAAATTTTAACTTTGATTTGATATTTTGGAATATCCAGTAAAGATTTTTTAATTTCAATTATAGCCAATCAAAGTTTATTCAATTTTGTGTAGATTCTACGAATTGTATGCTGATTTGATAATATGTTGATTTTTTACAATTGTTTTTAAGAAAAAATTCTTCTAAAATCGTCGATTTTATAGCATAATTTGGACTTTGGTTTAATATTTTAATAAAATACGTTAAGATATTTTCGTTTTCTCTAAAGTATATGTAATGTTTAACTGAATCAATCAAGATTCTTTTTTAGTATTTGCTTTTTTTTCAGTGCACAAGAACAATTGGAGTACAAGTAAATGTAGAAGATTTTCCATCACAGCCCAAATCAAAAGAAGGAGAGACTGAACAACATTATCAAAAGAAGTATGAATATATTAATTAATAATGTTATCAAATTAGATCGAATAAAACATAAACGTTTCCTTTGGATTTATAATATTTTTTTTGTTACAGCTTATCCAACATATTCGAAAAATTAAAAACGGAATTGGTTGACCTACATCAGCACGTGCAACAACAAAATATTAAATTGTAATACAACAACTAAAAAAACATCTAAAAATAACAAAATTACAATAAAAATAAAAACCATGAAGCATTTTTTTTTTAATTAAAGACGGCTTTTGCCTGGCTCTGGAATTAACATTCATTAGCGAACATTACTATTATATTTAATTTTGTTTATTTTTACTCCATACCACTCATTCATTTTTCCTTTTTTTCCTTTTTTTTTCTTTCTTTCCTTTCTTTTTTTTCCCTTTTTTTATTTTCTGTTTTCCCTTTCTTCCTTCTTCCTTTTCATTAATCTTTAATTTATTCCCATTTGTTTCTAAATTTTTCACTTTCAATTATTTTTCCTTTCCTTCTTCCTTCCTTTTTCTCTTTACAACTCTAATCTTATCATCTAATTTCCTAACTGGGATAATACAGGAATCACACTCTTCTCGCCTAAATGAAGCATTTGTTTTAAAAGAAATTAACATTATTCTTATAAGTATATTAATAATAAACTGTATCCGTATTAAAGCTTGCGAATAGTATTTAAATGTTGTTCTACTTTATTTGGTCGGTTAAAACGTAAAATTCATTAATCGGGTAGAAAATGTTGCACCCAAATCAATTAACTTATCAGTGATTAGTATTTCTTAAAAACAAAACAATTGTATTTACATTTTGTTTACACAATCGCATATTGATGAGACATATCTTGAACAAGTTTCTCATCTTTCACGTGGTGAAACATATTTAACTATGATTTAATAAAGAAAACACTTGGTTAAATTTCACTAATATTTTGGTTTTTTATTCCAACTAGTTTCGACTTTGAGTCATTCTCAAGGACTCTCCTTGAGAATGACTCAAAGTCGAAACTAGTTGGAATAAAAAACCAAAATATTATTATTATTATTATTCTTTATTTACGGAATTCACCTTTTTTACAATAGAAATTAACAACATTAAAGCAATAAATAACATGTAGGAATAAAATATTGAATTAAAAGATAAATATAAATAATTATGATCACTGGTCATTGTATGAAATTTGTCAACTTAATGCGCTTTAATCGGTTTTTAAACTGCGGCAGTGAAGATGTGAATAATAAAAAGTCGTTACTACGCGACAGTAGGTTTGCGTAACGCATCATACGATCCATGGGATTGAACATCCCATAGTTCGTTGAGTGAAATGCCAATCTAAACAAGGGTTTATGTCTAGACTGAGCATTTCTTGGTATATTGAAATTTAACATCTCCAACAGTTCGCCAATTCAAAATCCCATTAACTAATTTAAATAAAAACTAAATGTCAAGAAACTTTCTCCTCTCCGCCAACGATTAAATATTTAATCTAATCAGCATCTGGCTATGGCTAAAGATTGAATTAGGGCCATCCAGTCTAAACTGCATAAGTTTTAAAAATTTGCTCTGCACCATTTCAATTTTTTTAATTGCTGTACCAGTGTATGGGGCCCATACTGGTGATCCATATTCTAGATGTGGACGTACGAGTGCTAAGTACAATCTCATAACTGTACTCGGACTAAAGTCACCAGTAAACCTTCGAATGAACCCCAACATTGTTAAGCTTTTATTGCAAATCAGGTTAATGTGTTTAGAGAAATTAAGGTTTGATGAGAAAAGCACGCCAAGATCTCTTATTTCAGTAACACGCTCGAGCTGATGGTCACTAATACTGTAGTCGAAATTCATAAAATTTCGCCTGCAAAAAGAAATATAAACACATTTCTTCATATTTAAATACAGTTCATTAGCCTCACACCACAACTCAACATTTTGCAAATCCTGCTGCAATGCAAACTGATCATCAGCTTTACTTATATTTTTATACATTTTTAAATCATCGGCGTAAAGGAGAAACCTACTTGATTTTATCACGCAGCCAAGATCGTTAATAAATAACAAAAACAATATGGGCCCACAATGCGAGCCCTGGGGTACACCCGAAGACACACGAATCGAATTGGATTTATGAGATCCTATTCGGACACGCTGAGTTCTATCCTCTAAATAACTCCTCAACCAAGTAATCACATTTGTACCAATTCCCATCAACTCAAGTTTATGTAGTAATATGGTATGCTGAACCCTATCGAATGCCTTTGAAAAGTCCATATAAATAGAGTCCACTTGGGTCCCTTTTTCCAAGGCATTCGACAAAAAGCACTGATATAACAACAGGTTCGTAACTGTAGATTTACCATTTAAGAAACCGTGTTGCTGGCTACTAATTACGTTAATTGACGCCCATATGAGTTGTTGTGATATGAGGCTATCAAGCATTTTGGGTAAAGCTGATTGGATTGAGATCCCCCTGTAGTTTGATACATCAGACCTGCAACCACTCTTGAAAATTGGCACAATGTAACTACACTTCCAACAATCAGGAAATGTACCAGAAGTTATTGAACGCAAGAACATTGTGTGGACAGGTTTGCTGAGCGTAAATGCACATCTTCATTTAGAAAGTATTCAGGTATACCGTCCGGCCCCGCATTGCAGGATTCAGACAAGCCCAACATAAAATCAAAAACTTCGGTTAAAGCAACATTAAAGTTAGAAAGAGATATTAACTCATTCCCGTAGTATGTTGTCAAATTATGTTGAGGTTTCACATATACACTTGAAAAATGATCTGCGAAAAGATTAACACAAGCAGCGGTGTTGTCACCACTTTTATTACCAAAATACATTTTCGCAGGATAACCATTGGTTTTTTGACAAGTTTTCACATGATCCCAAAATAACTTAGGGTTATTATTGTTAATCCCCGATTCTAAATTGTTAACGTACTCAGCGTATAGTATATCCCTAAGTACTTTACAACGTTCTCTGCACCTACTAAATTCATTGTAATCAGAGAGTGTGCCGCTACTCTTGTACCTGGAATGAGCTAATTTTTTCTCTTTTAATAATGTAATTAATTCTTTATTGAACCATTTGGGGTATTTGGATGAGGCCAATCGTTTCATTGGAATCATATTGTTAAAAATATCCCACAAGATATTATTAAATGAAGACACGTTATCATTAATTGACTTATTTAGAAAAATGTTATCCCAGTTAATGCCAGCAATATAATTATTTATGCCATTGTAATCCGCCGCTTTAAAATTAAAAACCCATTCTGATGTATCACATGAACGCTCCAAAACCGTAGGAAACACACTTAAACAATACGGAATGTGATGATGGCTGGACACACAGAGTTCATCGGTTGCTTGACAAATGCGCATTTTTGATATATTAGAAAACACTAAATCTAAAAATACACCTCTGGCATTGGGGATTTCACTTAACTGATGTAGGTGATGATAGCTGAGAGCATCACCTATTAAATTTGCCTGATGACACTTATTCATCACACTTAACGCACCATCATCAGATTTTTTTATAGTCCCCACATAGAATATATTCACAGTCTTGATGTTCTTCGCAAATTCTGTCAACTTCAAGGGCATGTGAAGTATACGAGGAGTCATCAGCAGAAGGTGGTATATACGTTGATGCAATTATGTACCTTTCGCCGACTTTCACAAACAATTGTTCAATACTATCACTAAATGAAAGTAATTGACTGCACAGACCCTTCTTAACCGCAATTAGGACACCACCCCCTCGGCTTTTTGTGCCGTTGCGGCTTGAGCGGTCGGTTCTGTAGATCAAGTAATTATGAAAACCAAGTTCTTCATCAGATATGTTGTTATCCAGCCAGGTTTCCACGAAAACAATGACATCATATACAGAAACATTCACATTTAACTTAAGAGATTTAAGCTTTCCTTTTAGTCCTCCCACATTTTGAAAATAAATATCTAGTTTTTTTTCGGATTAACTGATTTTATTATGGTAGGACGGCTGTTTGTATATTTTATAGTTAGATCATGCTCGCCTTGCTGCTTTCTTCTTTCTAATTCATTTCTTAGCTGCTTCAAGTGATCCTGCTGAGCTTTAGTCATATCATTATTAAAAATGACATTACCAGTATCAGTTGCCCGTGCGACCTTTAAAATATTAATTGCTTCCTTTTGCGTAGAGAATATTGCCTTCACTGGGCGCGGTTTATTACTCGGTTTTCCTAAACGTATAATTTTTATCGGTTCAAAAACAACTTCAGAAACAATTAAAGATTTAAGAGAATTCATATCCTTATCTAGTCTTCCCTCGATAGGGCCTGTAGCTTCAGGCAAATTAAATACCATGACGTTCTTAAGCCTCATTTGCCGCTCCTCTAATTCATGCACAATATCATCATGATTAACTGCAGCCGCTGGGGCTGCAGAACTCACCGTATCAACATTCGATTCAATAATTGTCAGGCAATCGTCTAGTGATTTTAAGTCGTTTTTTAAATCAGATATCATACTGAAAATTTCAGACCTCAATAGGGGCATAAATTCGTCCCTAAATAATTTTCGAATTTCATCCAACATAAGCGAGTTATTGGTGCATTGGTCCCTGGACGGTTGATTAGAAGCGATAGACGCGCGGGATTGATTAACCTGCAGAATTGACGCGCCTCTGCGATTAGCCTGGACTCTCCCACTAGAAGCGGCGCACGCAGCTCCGGGTGGACTTAAGCCATCAGTGTCATCAGCCGGTTCGCAAGTTTCGCACAGCCAGCGATCACCGTCACTTTTCTTTGCCTCGTCGATATAGTAAGCTACATCATTCAATGATAGTAGATCTAGACAATCTACATGAAAGCGTATTTTACACTTGGAGCATCTTAGGGCTTTAGAGTATGGCCCAAGATTATTTTTGCAACTCCCACATACGCGAGACATTTTACGTTACGTGAATAACTTTAGAAGAAAGCCGGCAACCTTGTAAAATTATTTTATTATTCTACCCAATTGCAACACGCGAAAAGTCTAGTCTATAGCACATGTGCAGAAATGATTCACTTAATAACCTCAGAATTTACCTTAAGTTTGTTATTATTTAATGACCTGGAGGTCTAATTACACTCACTGTCACTGCAATTTTTGATTGGATATACACAGCGGTAACAGCGGTAACATTTAATGATGAAACACAGCTAACACTACTAGAAAATTGTGTAAATAACACTACGGTATTGGCGACGTTGCCAAGAAATTTAACCAAGTGTTTTCTTTATTAAATCAATGTATATATGTATGTATTTGCTGATTTATGGAATAAATGTACTATTATTATTATTATTATTACCATACAGAATCGTTATTTTCCAACGAATCATTCACGAACGACCCATATCTATTAAGAACGACATTTAGGATTTTGATAAAATTATCAGCGATTGTCGATGAATGAATAAACTTTACACTAAAGTTGGAAAAAAAAACAAAATACGACGATTTTTGATTAGGTTTCTGATTGATCCTTTAACGTGTGTTTACACTCCCAGACTAAGCATGAAGTAAAATTTCGAGTTTAGAAATATTGCCAAATTAGGCTTTTCTAAACTCGAACTTTTACTTCATGCACCACACATATAAAACGCTTATTTAATGTGAAATGGTCTTTAACCAATTTACAAGTGAAATAAATAATTTAAGTATGTCAATAACAGAGCTGGGATTAATCCTCAAAAACAGGATTCGAATCACGAATCCGAATCACCTAATATGATTCGAATCACGAATACTCGAATAAAGGATTCGTAAGTGAAAAATATGATTCGAATCAAAGATTCGAATCCTCATTTTGGAATCACGGATACAAATCCTTTAAAAATAAATTTGAATCTATTATTTGCAACCAGTAATATTTTATTCCAACAGTTTCTATTAACAAAAATGTTCATTTACCGACTAAATATCTAATTATATAATGATTTTAATTAATGATGATATATGTGTTATTGAACTTCATTTTAAATCTGTGTTTTATACGCGTGGCGCATGAAGTAAAATTTCGAGTTTAGAAAAGCCCCGTACGCGTACGCGGGGCTTTTCTAAACTCGAAATTTTACTTCATGCTTAGTCTGGGAGTGGACAACACTCGTTCTTAGAAGTTCCAAATTAAAGGATCACTCTAGATTACTGAGTTTATTACCATTTTACAAAGGTTACAGCTCGAAGACCAATCATGGTCTTTGGAGACCGAAGGAATACAGGGAATCGAAGTTTATTTACAAGAAAACAACGAATATCTGAAGGTTTACAGCATGGATAGGAAAGAAAACATCCAATTTTGAAAAAATATCGAAGTTGGGTTGGTTTTCAGTGCGTTTTTAACTTCACTTTAAATCAGTGTTTTATACGCGTGGCGCATGAAGTAAAATTTCGAGTTTAGAAAATCCCCGTGAAAATTTGTCTCGGGTCGCTGCGCGACCCTCGACAAATTTTCTACGCGGGGCTTTTCTAAACTCGAAATTTTACTTCATACTTAGTCTGGGAGTGGACCGTCAAGATTTTCTACAGGTCGAGATTTTCGATATTTCTAGATTTATGTCGATTTATTCACAGTTTGTTATTGTATTAAATGCAACTTTAATATTAAATAAAACTTTTTAATATTTTGTAATTCTTACAATATGTTTAAGCGCCACCTTTCGCTCTCTGATCTTGTAGTTGTTTTTTAATTGTATTTATTAGCTAATTGTAACTTGAATTTTATAACTATCATGTGCATTGTATTATTTGTTATATGTTTAATTTACACACATTTATTATTATATATATATTTAATGTAAAATGGAGATTTCCGTACAAATAAATAAATAAATAAAACGTTTTTTTTAGGAATAGAATGTTCACCCATTAAGATCCGAGCAAATTATAAAGTTAACTCTAAAAGTTAATTTTAGGTAAAAGGTTGCATCTTTTTCTATGATTTCAATGAATGATTTATTATATTACATACGTCGATTTTTTAAAAGAGTTAAATTTAAAATTCAAACCAGTGTTGTCCACTCCCAGACTAAGCATGAAGTAAAATTTCGAGTTTAGAAAAGCCCCACGTAGAAAATTTGTCGAGGGTCGCGCAGCGACCCGAGACAAATTTTCGCGGGGCTTTTCTAAACTCGAAATTTTACTTCATGCGCCACCCGTATAAAACACTGATTTAAAGTAACGTTAAAAATGCACTGAAAACCAACCCAACTTCGATATTTTTTCAAAATTAGATGTTTTCTTTCCTATCTATGCTGTAAACCTTCAGATATTCGTTGTTTTCTTGTAAAAAAACTTCGATTCCCTGCAGTCCTTCGGTCTCCGAAGACCATGGTTGGTCCTTCGAGCTGTAGCCTTTGTAAAATGGTAATAAACTTAGTAATCTAGACTGATCCTTCAAAAAGAACGTGTGCTCCTCACGTGTGCAATTGTTGCACCTCATTTTAAGCTATTTTCTGGGGTTTTAACTTATAATTAAGATCTGTTCTCTTACAAGGATTGTAACTACATTTGGTGTAATGTGGTGAGTGAATTTTGTTATGAAATTCCAACTCCTTTACGACATTTTCATTTATTTTATATTCAGTAATTTTCCATAGTCCGGGCCTCGTACCTCGCCTAGTCAAGGCCACTACCGCAAAAAATTCGTAGTAAATTTATGAATTGAAAGAAATAATAATATCTATATTGGCGGTCATTCACATTTAACTATTATTATTTGTGTATTTAAACTTATCCTCTGTCTTCATTTGTATTTTACCCCATCCGTGGCCTGTATTGTATGTCATTTTTGTTAGTCACCGCAAAGGGCCCTGCTGGTGTGAAGTGTGTCCCCCTGTTATTTATATCCTTGTTTTTCTTTATAACGTAAACTAATACATTTAGAATTATATACAATGGTTCATTTATGCGTAATATGTGAAGGTGCAATCACTCCCAAAACTCCATCTGTCGCTTGTTCAGGAAAATGCAATAAATCGGGTCATGTTAAATGCATTGGTTTGAAGAACGTGAATGCTTCGAATGAAATTATTTGGTTTTGTGTTAAATGTAATAAAGGCGCAATCTCACTTTCTGCGGATTTATCGTCTCAAGATTCATTAAGAGAATTTCTTATTGAGCAATTTAATCTATTCAAAGATGACATAAAAAATTTAATTGCAACTCGATTTAATGACTTAGAGACTAGAATTGAGAAACTGGAATCCAAATGTACTTTAATTAACAGTGAATCGATACGAAATAACAATATAGAAGAAAGCATGGAAGAAATGATGATCGAAATGGATGAGAGAAGTAAACGGATGAAGAATGTCATCTTATTTAATTTACTAGAACCAACTACGAGTGATATCCAATCTAAAATAAAAGAAGATCATCACAACATTGAACAAATCTTACAGCCTCGAGGTATTAACTTTAAACCTGCGAAAGTATTTCGTTTGGGGGCTCTGAAAACAAATAATAAGCCACGTCCATTAAAAATTGTCTTTGAAAGAAATGACGAAGCATTGGAAGTACTAAAGAGTAATGCACGGGATGAGAATAATAAGTTCCATTTTAAGTCAGATAGAACAAAAAAACAAGTTACATATTTTAAAAAGATACCAGAGGAACTGGACATGCGTAAATCTAATGGTGAATTAAACCTAACAATAAAATATAACAAGGGTGTCCCATTTGTTACTTCTAGTCAAACACCAATCTCTCGGACCTCGAATTCAGAACTAAAAAACTAGTGGCTTATTACCAAAATTGTGGGGGGATACGTAGCAAACTTAAAAAATTTATGTTATCTATTAATAACAATGATTATGACATAATTATCTTGACCGAAACATGGCTGTTCGAGGACATATCTAATAACGAACTACAGTTAACAAACTATAATGTATATAGAGTCGAACGTAGTATTAGGGGTGACAAAATGGGTGGTGGTATTTTAATTGCCATCAAACGTTGCTTTACATCTTCGGTTATTTTAAGTGATAATTCTATTGAACATTTATTCGTGTTATTATCAATCAATAAGTCTAACTATATTATTGGGGGTGTCTATATACCACCATCGTCGTCATTAGATATATATTCATACCATTGTAGAATTATAGAAAATCTAGTTGAAAAATATTTTAGCAGTCAATATTTAATTTGTGGAGATTATAATCTCCCAAACATTAATTGGAGTAATAATAATTTAGTAGACAGTTGTAATATAGATTCAAAATCTCAAATCATTCTAGACACGTTTAACTTTCTCAATTTTAAGCAAATTAATACAATACCTAACTCCAGAAATATATTTCTCGATTTATTTTTTTCTAATATTGTTAGTCCTGTTGTAACACTTTCTGAAAATTTAATATCAAATGTATCACAGCACCACTCGGCTTACGATATTTCTATATTCTTTGACGGTGTCATTGTATTACAATCTGAGAGTAAAGTTTATATGTATCATTTAGCTGATTTTAATTTATTAAATGCATTCTACAATAATGCATTTAATAAAAATGAATGGTTATCAAATGTCAAAAATGCAAATGTTAATGACTTGGTGGAGTTTTTTTATAAAATTATTAATGAGGGCATTAATACATTTGTACCTCAAAGAGTATATAACAATAGTTACAATAATTATCCTAAATGGATGTCACAGGAACTAAAAGTTCTCGTAAATAAGAAAAAAGCAGCTCATATAAAATCGAAACAAACTGGTAACTATGACGACTATGTAGTTTTTAAGTCAATACGCAGCCAATGTAAAACACTGTCAAATAATTTATACCATAACTACATAGCTAATGTTGAATCAAAGCTCAATTCCAATCCTAAATACTTTTGGAATTATGTTAAGGACTTAAAAAATGATAACGGTATACCAAAATTAATGCATTTGGATTCTAGAAAAGGTTCCGATGTTAAACAGATCGCTGATTTGTTTGCTGATTATTTTACTACAGTCTATGCGACGGATAATAGTCCAAATAATATTAATTCACCTTCTAAATACGCAATTGGTAGCAGCACTCTTTCATTATCTATGGAAGATATATTTAATGAAATTTTACATCTGAAAGTAAGCAAGGCCCCAGGTCCTGATGGAATCTCAACTTATATTCTGTTAAATTGCATTTATTCACTTTGTAGCCCCTTATTTGATATTTTTTCTAAATCTTTATCTTCTGGAGTATTTCCATCAATGTGGAAGATGAGCTTTATTAACCCAATTTATAAATCTGGTGATCGTAATATGATTTCTAATTATAGAGGTGTTTGCCTTCAGTCTTCTATTTCAAAAATTCTAGATAAATTGGTTTGCAATCAGATTTACTGGATGGCTAAATCCGTTCTCTCTAATAAACAACATGGCTTTATATCCAATCGATCGACAGCCACAAATTTGCTATGTTACCACCAATACTTAGTTAACGCTTTTCATGATAACTATCAAGTAGATTCCATTTATCTAGATTTTTCGAAGGCTTTTGATAGAGTAGATCACTCTATCTTATTAGAGAAATTAGTATTACTTGGGTTTAATGCACTTACGATTGGATGGCTTGCTGATTTTTTGAATAATAGAACACAAATGGTAAAAATCAATAACTTTATATCAAAACCTATATCTGTTACTTCGGGGGTCCCACAAGGCACACATTTGGGGCCAATTTTGTTTTTATTATTCATTAATGATATTGAACGAAGCATTTGCAATAGCGAAATACTTTTATATGCAGATGATATAAAAATATTTAGAATTATTAACACCTTAGAAGACTGTAAATATTTACAAGAAGATTTGGATAAAATTCATGACTGGTGCTTGAATAACAAGCTTTATTTAAATATTAATAAGTGTACTAAAATTTCATTCTCTCGGAAGCATTCAGTTATTAATTATTCTTATAGAATTGGTCAAAATATCATTCCCGAAGTGAATGAAATGAAAGATTTGGGTGTTATTTTCGACAGCAAGTTATCTTTTATATCTCATATAACTAATATATGCAACAAATCATTAAAGATGTGGGGTTTCGTGTGGAGAGTATGTAGAATTCTGAGTCCATCGTGTTTGAAAACTTTATATTGTTCTATGGTTCGTTCTAACTTGGAATACGCATCAATAATTTGGTCACCGCATACATCGGGTCTCACCAACAGATTAGAAACCATACAAAAGAAGTTCTTTCGTACGATGGAGTACAAGTTGGTTAAATACCATTCACTTGGCTCTTATTCAGATATAATGGCTGAATTAAAAATGAAAACCCTAGAAGATCGTCGCACAAATAACGACTTAATTTATCTACATAAAATGTCCACAGATTTTATCCATGCTTGACTTCTACGTACCCTGCCATGATCGTAGTCTAAGGTCTAACCCAATTTTTCGCCTGAGGACGTTTTCATCTAATTATGGTCATAATAATCCCATTGCAAGGATGATGCGAGCTGCGAATAGTTTAGACACGGAATTTATATCGTTATTCGGATCCAATTTAGTTACATTTAAGAATCATCTAACCCACTTAGAGGTTTTTAACAAATAGCCGATAAACTGTGCGACAATTCATATTTATTGTTTGATTAGTGTTGTTAATTTTTTTTTTGCATGATTTCGGTGTTTAATACAATAAAAAATAACTGCTTTTTAGTGAGCATAGTATAATTATTTAGTTTTAGTTTTAGATTAGACATTGTGTATTTTAAATTTAGTATAGTTTATACATGATATATTTAAGCATTAACTTGTTTTTTGTAAAAGGGGTTTCCCGTTGAATATGAATAAAATTAAAATAAAATAAAATTTGAAACTTCTAAGAACGAGTGTTGTCCACCCCCAGACTAAGCATGAAGTAAAATTTCGAGTTTAGAAAAGCCCCGCGTAGAAAATTTGTCGAGGGTCGCGCAGCGACCCGAGACAAATTTTCACGGGGCTTTTCTAAACTCGAAATTTTACTTCATGCGCCACGCGTCTAAAACACTGATTTCAAGTGAAGTTAAAAATATACTATTAACGTTGGATATTTTTCATGGTTAAGTAACCAAATATCCATTCACAAATATTTGAATTATTCGAAAATTTTAATATTTATATTCAAATATGAATAATTTAGTGATTTAAATATTCATATTAGAATATTTAACTATTTGAATTAATCGAATTCGAATTCCAGCCTTAATAGCGATGATTCGAATTATTTAGGAGGATTTGAATCCGTGTATGAGAATTCGAATCCTTTTATAAGGATTCGATTCCTTTTATAAGGATTCGAATCCTTTTATAAGAATTCGAATCCTTTTATAAGGATTTGAATCCTTTTATAAGGATTCGAATCCTTTTATAAGAATTCGAATCCTTTTATAAGGATTCGAATCATCTACGTCTGGATTCGAATACGAATCCTTTTAAAAAAAATGTAACGGATCCAGATCACGAATCCGTTTTCACTAAAGTATTCGAATACCTCTTTTGAATCCTCTAAAAGGATTCGAATCCGGGAATTTAATCCTGAATGATTCGAATCCTGCCCAGCTCTGGTCAATAATCAATTGTTTAGGTGATCTGGAAAATGCTAAGATGGACACATCATTATTTTTTAAGGATTCGTCCCAGCTCTGGTTCCTACTTAATGATTATTACAATTAAACCGACGATCGAATTAAGTTGGCTTTTTTTCTCAAATAACGTCAAACAAAATGCCAGATTGTGGCGATAAAAAAGTAAGTAATTACGTTAAAAAAAAACCCGAGAACCTCTACCATAATTCCGTTTTGATTCTATAGGGTGGTGGTGGTTCAGGTGGTGATTCAGGTAAAAACGACGGCCCGAAATACGAAAAACTCGAAACCGCCTCTCCCGATCCCAGATTTCCCTTTACGAACGTCACAAATCATTGCTTCACGATGTACAACGATTTTCACAGATGCCAGTGCCTTTTGGGAGAAGAGTATTCCTTTTTTCTAAAAATTCTCCTTCTAAAAAAAGTTAATTATTTTCTTGTGTGTGCAGGCATGATCCTTGCAATTACTTCAAGAGAGTCTTCACACAGATTTGCCCCAACGCTTGGATTTCCAGATGGGATGATATGAGAGATAGGGGTGTGTATCCAGGTAGGGTCGGTCCAAATATTTAAATTGTAATTTCTCGATGAATGAAACAAAAAATCTTGTTAACAATAAAAACGAACAATTTGAGTTTTAATGAGTTTATTGAAGTTTTTTTAGCGACAAATTTACAATATCATAATCCGTAGATTCATCGATATTAAACTCACTCAACTCAATGAGTATGTTTCGTTCCTTAAAAATGATTTCGATAAGAAGACACAAATACGTGGATATCTGTGTTTCGTATGAATTTAAAGCACAGATAGCAATTTGTGTGAGGTCATCAAAATATTTCCATGTTATTAAATAACTCAAAATTTATACAAATTCACTTGCATATCGGAATAAATAAATATTGTTTTTTATACTAAGAACTTCTGTAGATGAAGGTGTCGAAATGATGGAGAGACATCTCCTTGTCGATCCACTCGCTAAACATAGCCACATTCACGTAAACTCCCGGACTCTCGTAAACCCCACAGGTCAATCCCCAGGAAACAATCCCAGATTGTTCGTATCTGTCGATCTCTCCGGCGATCGGGCATATGAGGGGGCTGCCCCCGTCCCCCTTGCACGCGTCCCTCTTTTGAAGACCCCCTGCGCAAATGAAGCTTCTGTGCAAGAAGAAACCGGGGCCCAAAAGCGCATCCCTCAGGGTGTTCTGGCATTTCAGTCTCGACACGATCGGGAGGTCCACCTTTTTCAGGATGGATTGGTACGTGCCCTTTTTGGAGGAGTTCTTCCCCCAGCCGGTGGTGATGCACTGTTTTGTGTTTAGGTGGGATTTTTGCGTGGGGATGCAGACGACGCCCACGTTTTCCGATAGGCGAAACGGTTCGTCCATGATTAACAAGGCGATGTCGTTGTGTAGTGTGCCGGGGTCAAATTGTGGATGGATGATTATCTGAAAAAAAAAATATTCGTTATGAATCTCTCATATTCATCACTAGAGCTGGGCCTGAATTCGAATCCTTTTAGAGGATTCAAAAGAGGCATTCGAATACTTTAGTTCAACTGGATTCGTGATCCGGATTCGTTACGTTTTTTTTAAGAGGATTCGTATTCGAATCCAAATGTGGGTGATTCGAATCCTTATAAAAGGGTTCGAATATTTATAAAAGTATTCGAATACTTACAAAAGGTTTTGAATCGTCAAAAGTAATTCGAATTAATTGTAAGGATTCACTTGAAAAAAATCTTTTGTGTGTTTTTAAATGTCTCGTTAAATTACTGTTTTATACGCGTGGCGCATGAAGTAAAATTTCGAGTTTAGAAAAGCCCAGAAAATTTGTCTCGGGTCGCTGCGCGACCCTCGACAAATTTTCACGGGGCTTTTCTAAACTCGAAATTTTACTTCATGCTTAGTCTGGGAGTGAGATATGGGGGAAAATAAAAATACTACTTCTTTTCTGCATTACCCACTTTTTTGCTCATTCTGTCTTGATGCCCCAGCGGTTCGTCCTGATTGGCCCAGTTCCATTCGCCTGCGCGCACTTTGAAGTTCCCCTTCGAAGATGGCACGCAGTGCGCGGCCGTAATTGCCACCTGCGGATGGATTAAGGAAGCTCCGCACTTGAAGACCTTCTCCTGGAGGAGGCCCAGCATCCAAGGGAACTCGGCGAACGAGGCATCGTTATTCCCACCAAATATCTTATACCCCAGTCCGCCAGGGGCTGCCCTCGAATGCAACAGGCCGTTGTTCAGTTTTCCGCACTCGATTTCGCAGCAGACGTCGAAATCGCCGGTGCAGGTGTTCGCTGGTTTTTCGTTTGTGTCCCTAACAACTCTGAAATACATTATTTCTTTATTTAAATAATTAACACTGATTACTTTTACTTTCCCCCGTATGTAATACAAAGGGAAAGTATTGTTTTCGTGAAAATTTTCAAATCAAAAATTTTAGCGGAAATATCCGTTTTGAGGTCCCCTGCGTCGAATAAGACCATTTTTGAAAAATGTCTGTCTGTCTGTCTGTCTGTGTGCGCTGTACAGCAAAAACCGCTAAAGATATCGAGATGAAACTTGAATCTTAAGCTTTTTGTCACAGTCGGAAGAACTGAAAAGCTTTTGGTGAAAATCGGAAAACCGGAAGTGGTACTTTACTCTTAGCGTTTTTCAGTTTTTTCAGATTTTTTCAATAAATGTTCATCAAACAAAAAATTCTTTCAAATAAAAGTTGTAGATAATAACAAAATGAAGATGTATTGTTCACTTACTTTTTGTCATAGCACTCTTAGTTTTTGAGATATTTAATAAATAGTGTTTTTTATCTAGTCATTGATTTGTGTCAGTGTGTGTGTTGATACAATTGGAAAATGTTTCAAATAAAAGTTGTAGGTAATAAAATATTAAAGATTTTTTGTATCTTCACTTTTTGTCATAGCACTCTTAGTTTTTGAGATATTCAATAAATAGTGTTTTTTATCTAGTCAGTGGTTTGTGTCAGTATGTGTTGATCCAATTGAAAAATGTTTCAAATAAAAGTTGTAGTTATCAAAAAGTTGAAGACATTTTGAAAATAATAATGCTACAAATATTCTAAAAGTGATTTAATACGCAATTTACGGGGGAAAGTACTATGATGGACACATCACCATTTTTTTGTATTCACTTTTTATTTTGTACTGTGACTAGTTTCGACTCAACAGCGAGTCATTCTCAAACTAACTACTTAAAACTAACATTGCAATCTTATATATACTTAAACTTATTTATCAGGTAGAAAAGCGTCAAATAGAGGCGTATACATAAGTTCCGTCTGGTCGTTTATTAGCGGGATTCCCGGATTCAGTTTTGCTTTATGAATCTCTAATGACTCCAGAAGGTTCATTTTACGGCCTTTTTCTACACAATGCAAAACTGAAAGTACATCTTTATCAAAAGTATGTCCTTCTTCCATGAGGTGATTAGAAAACGTGGATTTATCCTGTTTTAATTTATACGCTCTAAGATGTTCTTTCAGCCTAATATTGAAATTTCTACCAGACTGACCTATATATACCCCTTTACAAGACTGACATGTTAACTTATATATCCCGGATATATTGTGAATGTTGGTTTTTGTTTTTGAATTGAAAATTTCATATTTTAGTTTCGAATATGGTTTAAATGCGACTGTTATATTCTCTTTTTTTAATATATTTTTAATTTTAAGGCTTGAAATGCCGAAATAGGTCAGTGGAGCGTATTTTTGTTCATTTTTATTAGTTTTAATGGTTGCATACAAGTATTTTTTCATTTGTTTAAATTTATGTTTTTCTATTAAATTATCTATTAGTCCTGTGTTGTATCCATTATTGTTCGCAATGTTCTTAATTATTTCGATTTCTTTTTTAAACGCGTTTTTTGTTAGGGGTATGTTTAGAGCTTTATAGATCATTGAATTGAATGCCGCTAATTTGTGTTTCATAGGATGTCTAGATGATTGAGGAATTATTGTGTCTGTAAATGTTGGTTTCCTATAAATTTCGAATTCTAATTTAGAGTTGACTTTTGAGATTTTTAGGTCTAAGAAATGTATTTGATTATTTTGTTCTGTTTCTAGTGTAAACTTTATATTGGGGTGTAAGGAATGAATAAAATTTAAAAACTGATCCAATTGTCTATTGGAGCCTACAAAACAGGCTAATATGTCATCCACATATCTGTACCACTTAACAATATGTTTCTGTCCGAGAGGGGAATTTAAAATAGCTGATGTGATGTTTTTCATAAAAATTTCTGCAAGTAATGGACTAAGTGGTGACCCCATTGCTAGCCCCTCTTTTTGATCGAAAAATTTATTGTCAAATGTGAAATAACTAAATTTAAATAAGGATTCTAATAGTAGGAGGAATTCATTTTGTATTATTGGATTTATATTGTTAATATCAAAAGACTTTTATTAGTTTTACGCATTCTTGTGGTGGGATTTTCGCGAACATATTGGACACATTAAAGGATACTAATTTGTAGTTAGGTTCTATTTTAAAGGATTTAAGTTGTTCGGTTAAATCAATTGAATTTTTAACTGCATGCTCATCCTTAAATTCTGTCAGTTCTCTATAAATTTTGTTTAAATGTATACCTATTTTACGAGCAGGTGAATTAATGTAAGAGACCACTGGCCTAATTGGGCAATCCTGCTTATGGATTTTCATTAAACCATTAAGTTTTGGAGGGAGGGGATTCATTGGTAATAATAAGCGCTTTTCATATTCTGAAAATATGGCTGTACAGTTTTGAATATTTTATTTTAAGATGTTAACAAATTGTGTGGTTGGATCTTTTTTAATTTCCACAATGTGTAATAAAATTGTTGATTTTTTCAAAATACGCATTTTTGCTTAAAATTACCACTGAATTCCCTTTGTCGGCTTTAGTTATTGTGAGGATTTCGGCTATAACTTTCTTATTAATAGACTGAATTGTGAAATGGTCTGAGTGGTAAACTTTATTTGGGTTTTTTGTTGAACTTATAATAATATTGCAAATTTTTGATTTTATGAGGTTGCTATTTTTAATACTATTCAATGCTAATTCTGACTCGACTGTTAACAATTCTTTGAGGTTTTTTGCCTGAATATGTGGTGAATAATTAGGGCCAAGTTCCATAAGGGCGATTTCCTTTTCGGTGAAATTTACCTCGGTGCAGTTTATAACTCTGGAGTGGAAGGAAGGAAAGTAATCAGTGTTAATTATTTAAATATTTACAATGTATCACAAAGTAACCGCCTCCACCACAAGATATTATTTCTTTAAATAATACTCGCAAGATTGCAATTATGAGGATTATAAAAGATTATTTTAGACGAGGAAGTCGCTTCTTTTAATTGGGGGAATAAATTTTGAATCACCTATAATCTGTTTAATAACTAGGAGGAGCGTTTTAAATTTCACGCGCAAAAACCTACAACTCTGATTGGACGAGAGCGCGCCCATTTTACACTATGCTAATTACGTCATTATTAGACGCAACAGCTGACATAACCTTAATTCGAAGCGTTATCGAGTTGCAACTTTGTCTGTTTCGTAATAACCTTTTGTGCGGTGATTCTTTAGCATAGTTAAAAGTTAGTTTTGTTTATATTGTTGTGATGAATTATGGACCCAGTACAAGCTCGGTGATAATATCACCTTCACCTCCAAAAAAGCGTAAGAGTTGGATTTGGGTCACTTATATCTGTCTGAAAAACAGTGCATAATAAATATGTATAAGCAGATGATAACAGATGATCCACATATGAAAATGTCTGCTGTTGTATCAGACAGTGTTGGTGCAGGGTCAAGGTGCATGTGCAGGACAGTACAATTTTTGAACTTTTTTTTTTAAACATATGTAATTTTATGAGAAAATAACAAATCTGAAGTCCATTTTTTTAGAAAACTTACCGTTTTAGCGAAATTAATTTTTAAAGTTGTCGATTTTGAGAAATTATTTATCGCTCATATGTGTGATTTTATACACATTTCCTGAATAAAATAGACCCACATTACAACTTAGACACAAGTTCTTAAGTATTATTCGCAATTTATTACTTTGTCTTAAATTTTAAGCGAATACACTGATTTAATTTTACACTATAAAAGTGACGTTTGTTGACAACTATTTATATGAAATATGTGTAATACCGACTAATGCCTCAGATTGATATAATTTCATGAAAAAAAGAAGAGGTGGCGCTAGTGTATCTTTATGTACATGCGCTATAATTTTATAGTTGATTAGTTAAAATAAATGTATTGGGTCGTATTCTTTTCTCGTTATTAAAATCGTAACTAAGCTAGTTAATCACGACGTTAGCACTAATCATAACTTTAATAGCGGGTCTATTCTTTTCTTATGTTTATGTCGTATTTAGCTAATCACGACGCGTCATGTTTTAAAGGCGAAAATAGATATGGCAACGTCGCAAATACGTAATGAGCGTGACGTCACTTCAAATTGTAAAACAAAACAACGGAAAACATTCAAAACAACGTACAGAACGTTGTGTGTAACGTTTTTAGTGTGGACAAAAATTAAGATGTAAGTAAAAATACTACATATTTTCAACACAATATAATAAAATAACTCTAATCAATTAATTTTGCCATATTTAAAATTAAAAATGCATATCATCATAACTGTTTATATTCATCTTAAAATGATGACAAGAATCGTGCTTTATACGTACTTTACATGCTTTTATTTTTTATCATTATTTAATTAGACAAACCATAATAATTCCTTTATAATTCTTACACCCTAGAATGACTACCAAAAGCAAAAGATTAAGGAACCAGAACTTTTCAGTAGATGAAAGAGATATGATCACTGAATTTGTGAACCCAACATTTTCAAAAAGAAGAGAAAATTATGGGAAGCGCTAGCTGAAAAAATGAGAGCCGCAGGATACAATCGATCCCCAAACAAATTAAAGGAAAGTTATTTCCGCATAAAGCAAGGAGCAAAAACAAAAATATCTAAGTTTAGAAAAGAGCAGCGCAAGACTGGTGGTGGTGAAGGACCGTCTGCGGACGATGTGCCATCAGAGACTGACTGGACAATTTATAACATTTCGTCAGCTGATTTTATAGAAGATATTTCCATATTTGACTCTGGTGGCATTCAGGTGAGTCTTATAGTAAAATTTTGTCATATAACATTTTTGAATGTATGTAATAAATTGTTATAGACACAGGAGACGCACTCAATTCCTAACGTCGGCGTCGCTTTTCCCACACCTGAAGAAACAACTTGTGACCGTTTTGAGGGATTAATAAATCCAGAAACTGGACATATTGAATCCGAACACCAGCAAATGAAGAAAGTTTTGATATTAATTTATTTATTTAGAATTTGATGAGCACACTTAATATTTACGCTTGATATTTAAATTGTGTTTTTTAACAAACCTATTTGGTCTTTATAGTATTCCATCTCCAGAACCTACTCAAAATCCTACCTGTAGTATACAACAAGAAAAAATGAACAAGAAGAGAAACAAGAACATGACTCAATTTGAAGAAGAAATGCTACGCCTTAATAAAAAACATATGGAAGCAAGAATTGAAAATGAAAAGAAGATAACTGAAAAAGAATTGGAAATTTTAGAAATAAAAAAAGAAGCAGAAATTGCCAGGCTTGCAATATTAAAAAAACAATTAGAAAATAGTAATACATTACAAAATATTGCTAACATTTAAATAATAAATTCAAAAAATAAATTGTTTGTTGTTATAAATTACATTTATTCATATATAAACATAAATAAAATATATATTCTATATACAATAATGCTTCTATTCTAAAAATATGAATTAGTAACTATTCATTGTAATGTAACTCTAATACAAAAACCCTAAAATGAGCTTTGCACGAACTGGTAAATAAATTTAAGCAAATAAAATAGTTAAGTAAAAAAGAAAACTGATAACATATTGTGAGATGAATTTTGTTTTAAATTTTCCAAAAGTTTTGAGATAACGCGAAAAAATTTTCATTTTATTACAGGAATACTACTTAATTAAAGTGCTCCTGAATAAATCTATTCCTGAAGATGTTTCCACGCACGGATACCTGCTGCTCTGCAGGTTGATGCAATGGCTTTTCGTGTTCAACATTTTCTTCTTCGTCGTCATCATCATATTTCCAATCCTCATCATCGAACTCTAATTTAATGTTGTATAGCACTGCCATTGCAGCAATGCATGCTTTGGCCGTTTCTAATGAAATTTGCATGCCATTTTGGAGAGCTTTAAACATACCTTTTCATCGGCCAAAACAACATTCTACAATAACGCGAGTTGATTTATTGTAGGCTTGTTCCGCGTGTCCTTCTGGATTCAATAAAGGCGTCAGCAGGTACCGAGTACAGGCATAGCCACTATCACCAAGCAATATGCCCTTCTTTTGATTATTCTGTAAATTTTATAATTAGAAATCCTTCTGTAACACTGAAAATTAATCTACCTCGAATGCCTCCTGAACTTTACAATTGTTCCATACACTTGAATCATGCCTACTTCCTCTCCATCTAGCAACCACATCAATAATCCGGGTAGCAGCATCACATATAATCTGTAAAATGAAGTGTTAATAAGGAAACATTTACTAAATTATGTAAGTAATACCTGCACATTTAATGAATAAAACCCCTTTCGATTGCAGTAGAGTAGACGTTGATTGCCATGAGGGTTTTTAATTTTAATATGGGTGCAATCTATGCATCCTACAATACCTGGAAAGCCAGCAATATTGTAGAATGCTTCATTAGTACTTTATTGTTTTGGCCACTTTACAAATAGCTCGAGTTTAGAAGCTATTGCTCGGGACACTTTGGCTATTATCCTGGAGACCGTTGATTGGCTACTTCCATGTAAATCTCCTAAAAATTTAAAAATTATCTTACATACGTTACCATATGTATAATATTGAAAAATAATTAAACCACATGTACTTACCAAGTTCTAACTGGTAACATCCCTTAGCGAAGTATCTTAACGTAATAAGTACCTGTAAGGCAGGCGAAATATTTACTCCGCGCTTGGTTAGGGGCTCTAAACGTTCTTCCACCAACTCAATCACAAAATACATCGCTTCTTAAGTTAAACGATAGCGGTTACGGAATTCGCGCTCATTGAACGCTTCAAAAGGATCGATTCGATCGCGTAAAGCCCTTGGCACAACAATCTGACGCCGAAGTCCATATATTTCGCGCACAGCAGCTATGTCTTGTATGTTACGTACAAAATTCGCCATGATTTATTTCTAAACACGTCTAATCACGACTTTAAAGACGGCCCCGGTCGTGTCTAAAAGTTTTGTTTAAATTTGACAGCTGTCATATTTAAAATCGCCGTGATTAGCGCTAATCACGAGAAAAGAATAGAGTCATTATTAAATGTCATGTTTAAAAATTTAACAACGGCATTACTAAAATAAACATAAGAAAAGAATACGGCCCATTATGTTTAACCCATTAAAGGCCGAGCAATTATAGAGTTGACTTTTAAAGTTGATTTTTGGCAAAATTCTGCAATTCTCTTTATGATTTCTATGAATAACTTATTATTAACTTTTTGGATCATTACTCATTAAAAAAAATACATAAGTGCGTTTCTAACTTCCCAATATTTCAGTGTTTTATACGCGTGGCGCATGAAGTAAAATTTCGAGTTTAGAAAAGCCCCTTGAAAATTTGTCGAGGGTCGCTGCGCGACCCTCTACAAATTTTCTATGCGGGGCTTTTCTAAACTCGAAATTTTACTTCATGCTTAGTCTGGGAGTGGAAACACTCGTTCTAAACTTCATATTGCACGTTTTTATAAAGAAATCGATTAATGACTGAAAATTTACAGTGTATACATTTTGCATATTTAAAAGAAAAGAATCACAGTATGAATGTTTCTTTTAAATATGCAAAATGTATACTCCGTAAATTTTCAGGCATTAATCGGTTTTTTTATAAAAACGTGCGATATAAAGTTTGGAACAAGTGTTTCCACTCCCAGACTAAGCATTAAGTAAAATTTCGAGTTTAGAAAAGCCCCGTGTAGAAAATGTGTCGAGGGTCGCGCAGCGACCCGAGACAAATTTTCACGGGGCTTTTCTAAACTCGAAATTTTACTTCATGCGCCACGCGTACAAAACACTGAAATATTGTGAAATTAGAAATACATACTTACATTTTTCTCCATACATTTTCAAGTCAGGTCAATTAATATAATAAATAAAATTAGTTCATTTAGTAATTTGATTAACAAAAAATGTATAATGTTGCGTTTATGCACCAATGGCGCTTAATGGGTTAATGTATATATGAATACACAATTTTAATATAAATGCAGTAAAATATATGTAAATTTGTACAACATCGCGGCGGAACAAATAAAATGTCATTCGACAGAAACGTTATTTATGATAGTTCATCATTAATTTATCTTATAGTTCTTATAGTGTTTTCGGATTAACGCATTGTTGCTGCACATTTCTTCTAGTTGTGTTTGGATTACAGTTTCAGTGTTCATTCACTTTTTTCGAGTTTTATAACGTTACAAACTTTTATGCCAACATAACCTAATTTAGAAGTAACTGAAATAGGCAATGTGCGTAAAGAGACATAAGCAAATTATACAAATGCAAACCTTGCTACTAACCCAACCACTTTATTCTCAACTTTCAAGAGACAACCCTTAACTGGTGACGTGGTTAAAATTTAATACCATTGGTGAAGTAGAGTTTTTTTGGACGCCCATTGAAATTATCTTTAGAATAATCACTTTCTAAAGCTTTTATAATATGTTTCAAAATGAGTAGCTGCTTCCAAATATTGTTCATTCGACTATGATGAATGTGTAAATCTGTGGCTTACCGCAAAAACCAGTTAAGTCGATTTTTTGTCGAAATTGAGTTAGCTGCACTTAAAACACTCATTAGGTATAATGTGTGCAATAAGACACATGTTTAATTATATCATAAACCTTTCTGCTAACCTAACCTGACCAAATAGTATGTGGAATTGCTAACGTGTGCAAACGTGCAACGTAGGTAATTAATTCTATCATAAACCTTTATACTAACCTAACCTAGATATATATGAAATCGCTAATGTTTAGAAAGAGACTTAAACAATTTATTCTATCATGAACCTTTCTACTAAAGTAGAAGTGTATAGAATCACTAAAATGAGCAATGACACTTATGTATTTAATGTATGCAAATCTTTCTGCTAACCTAACCTAACCTAGAAGTGCATGGAATTTCTAAAGTGTTCTATGGGGCCTAAGATCAAGTATTAAATACGGTATAATGCGGCCCGCCAGAGTTTCTGGATTGGGAGACCCGAGTTAGGATGTATAACTGTTACTGCTGTTATTAACATTTCAAATCAAACACTTACCGTTAATCTAAAAGACACGAAAAACGACACAAATACACTAATTAACAAACTGACTACAGTGAAATTATGTACAGAAATTACAAAGTATGTACAGCAATTACAAACCACAATAAAAATTGTTTTACAATAAATATCTCAAAACAATTGACTCCCGCCGGTCGATAAGGTCGCTATCTACTTTGTCGGCCGCCGAGTCAGATGTACTGATTTCACTTATGAATAAATTACTGAATTCATCCAAATGTAGTGTAATTGCTTTATTCTATATCAAATAATTAGAAAATATTATTATTACTTGTTATATAATTTGATTAATAAAAGCATTTGATTATGTACTAGCGCCACCTAGCTTTTACACACCTAATCATGGCGATACCAGCGGTGACAATTGAATTTTGGATAAACAAATCTCAAATGTCACCGTTTATATGTTAACGATGTTAACATTAAATTTGTGTACTGTATTCACGTTAAAATACAAGTAAAAGATCAAAATTGGTGCAGATATGTAGCAATTTATAAGGAAGTTATGCTGTGTTTTCACTTTACACTGGAAATGTGGCATAAAATTGCAAGAAAAGGCAAAAAGGACATCTCATAAAAACATTAACCTAAAACACAAATTGTGACTAAACGGTAAGTTTTAGACAAAAACATATATTAGATTCTTCATTGCCACACACAAACGCAGACAGTTCCATTAAAAAAAGTTCTCAAAAAGATCAAAAATGTCGAAAAAAAACCCAGTGTCCAACACATACACTCAAGCCATTCCACTGTCTATCGTACCTTTAGCGAATATAAGAAATCCGGAGAGATTTGTAGCCGCAAACAGCTTGGACGACATAATTACAAGTTTTGATGACATAGTGAAGAGATCCGTGCATAGTTTCTTCTATAAAAATGAACTGCCAACTTTGAATAAAGTTTTAAAAGAAGTAAACGATCATGCAGGCATGCCGAAGATGAGTCGTTCTACCTTGTATAGTTTTATGAAACAAATCAATTTTAAGTAAGATAGAGACCAAAGCTGGGCAGGATCGAATCATTCAGGATTCGAATCCTTATAGAGGATTCAAAAGAGGCATTCGAATACTTTAGTACAACTGGATTCGTGATCCGGATTCGTTACATTTTTTTAAGAGGATTCGTATTCGAGTCTAAATGTGGGTTATTCGAATCCTTACAAAAGGATTCGAATTCTTGTAAAAGGATTCGAATACCTACAAAAAGATTTGAATTGTCGAAAATAATTCGAATTAATTGTGAGGAATAACATGAAAACTGTTTTTTTGTGTGGTTTTAAATTTCTCGTTAAATCACTGCTTTATGCGCGTGGCGCATGAAGTAAAATTTCGAGTTTAGAAAAGCCCAGAAAATTTGTCTCGGGTCGCTGCGCGACCCTCGACAAATTTTCACGGGGCTTTTCTAAACTCGAAATTTTACTTGATGCTTAGTCTGGGAGTGGAAACGCTCGTTCGAAACTTCAAAGTGAATGCTTTGATAAGAACATTAAATGATTGAAAATGTTTTTAAAGATAATAATCTAGTTTTCAAAATTATCTTTAATATTGTTTGAAGTAAAACCACAATCTGAAATGTTAAATTTTTCCGACATTTCCCTGACTAAAGATTTTTTCCCTGGCCTTTTAATATAACTTTCTTCTGTGGGAAACCCCCATTCTGTTTAATAGTTTTCATTGTTTTTGCCAATATTTAAGTTAATTTTATAAATTTTTACGTGTTTTGTAATTTGCCTGCTGATTTTGACAAATTTAATAATATCATATGGCTTTTTTGTTAGTGTTTTGGTCAATTTGAAAATAATTCCATGACTTTTCTCTGACTTTCCCGGTTTTAATGATATTCAGTGAATTTTTTAATTACGTTAATTTCAGGCATTAGTCGATTTTATAATAGAGCTCAATTTGAAGTTTTGAACGAGTGTTTCCACTCCCAGGCTAAGCATGAAGTAAAATTTCGAGTTTAGAAAAGCCCCGTGAAAATTTGTCGAGGGTCGCGCAGCGACCCGAGACAAATTTTCGGGCTTTTCTAAACTCGAAATTTTACTTCATGCGCCACGCGTACAAACCACTGATTTGAAGTGGAGTTCAGAAACACACAAATACATCTTTAACCAGAGTAACAGGGAGTCAGATATTTAGTCTGTTAACAACGATGTTCAGTGGTAATAATAAATAATTAGGTTTTGAATATTTTTGTTAAAACAACTGGTAACGATATTTATATATTAAGGGGATTATCGCAGTGTAACACGCCGATCGTGTTGGAAAGACCCACATAGTTTAGAGTAGCTCATCCGATGCCAAATTTACAGCACAAGTGGGGAGAATACAGTCAGAGAGAAAAGCGGCAGTCAGTTCGCTGTGCATTTGTGCATTGCTCCTTGGCATGAACGGATGGGGTCTCGCGTCGCGTGGAATAGACGAAAAAAAACAAAGCGTATAAAAAAGACGGATCGAACGAAAGTGTCGATTCGTATTATTTAAACACGCTGATAATACATACAAGCTATGTATTGTTTTCAATTCGTTAGAAAGCGTTATCGGATCCTGTGTTATTTTTCGGTATTTACAAAACTGATGATTCTTATTCTTGTCATTATAACGCATTATTTTTACTTTTAAGACTCCAGTTTCGACAGCCGAACAAACTATGTGTTTTATTTTATTAAATTATAGATTATTTCTTAAAAATATAATAATAAAATAATTCTTGTTCATAAGCTCATTGTGAATATTTATATGCCGCACATATATGAAAAAAAACATAGGATTTTCAATCATATTTTTTAAATGGGAATATTATCTTCCCTAACTGCTATTGCCATGAAAATAATGTGTATTAATTTGGCCTCTGCCCAATTGGGTAAATACCCCCAATTTTGGGGAGAATTTCAATTTATATTCGGTCAAATATTCTAGTTTTTATGAATGCAACAAATAAATAATAGATTGAAAAAAATTAAACGGAAAGCTGCCCTGTTTTTTTTTATGTTTAGTACAGGGTTTACAAAATGATGATGTGTATAAATAGGCTCAGTCAACTTAGCCCCTCGAAGTTCGACTTTTTTGAAAAAGGCGATTGCGCTAGACCGGCCTTAGCTAGCGCCACAAAAATTAGAGCTAGCGCCATTTAGACAAGAAAACTACGGGGATTTGAACTTTCGGGGGGGCTAGGTTGATGCTAGCCCCCCGAGTTTGGATTTTTTAAGTTTTTTTACACTATTCGGATTCCTCAGAGCTAGCGCTACCAATTTAAAAGCCAACGCCACTCCCACAGCCCCAAAAAATGATAAAACATTTTTAACCCTGGCCCCCTAAAATGAGATGTTTTTAACCAAATTGGGTGGAAAATATAACTTAGAGCTAGCGCCAACAGAATATGACAAAAATATTCTCTCAAAAATATCAGGTAAAAAAAAGTTCACGTCCAAATTTTGATGCAAGAGCTTTCAGATCCTGTATGCGTATTACCATTTACTTCCTGAATTTTAATACAAAATGATGTTTGGCATATAATATACCGCTTTCAACAAATAGTTCGGCGTGGTAATTACTTTATTTATGTTCATAGACACTGGCTATTAGAAACATGATGCCTAGTAGACAGTAGCGTAACTGACAATTGTGTTTTCACTCCTAGCTAATTTAAATCGTTATTACGCAAGAACTTACCTTACGATTTAAGAAACTCTTTTGGCATTGTAATTACTATACTAATATTTATAAACACTGGCAACGAGATTGCTTGCACTAGTAAGACAGTGGCGTAACTGACGATTGTTTTTGATAATTGAAATCGTTATAACTCGGAAACTAACCGTACGATTTCAAATTTTTGTTTGGCATTGTAATTGCTATACTGAAGTCTATAAACACTAACAACGACATAGCTAGTGATATTAAAGGATAAATTAAAATCACTTGCTTTGTTTCACTATTTGTTTCTATTTACTCGACTAGTTTCGCTTTTTACGGCATTATCAAAGTTCACTCTTGATTCACTCTTGATAATGCCGTAAAAAGCGAAACTAGTCAAGTAAATAGAAACAAATAGTGAAACAAACCAAGTGTTTTTAATTTATCCTTTATTATTATTTCAAAATGTTTCACCAAGTGATAAATGAGAAAGTTATTCAAGAGATAGCTAGTGCTAGCAAGACAGTGGCGTACCTCACGGTTGTTTTTTTTATGATAACTTAAATCATTATTACTCGGTGGAAAACACTCGTTGGGAGTTTCAAACTGAACGCTTTTCAAAAACAATGAATGCCTGAAAATTTACCTAGTATACATCGGGTTATGTATGTACCTAATCAAAACATGGGTATCTTTTCGATGCTACAAAATTGTGATTAAGCTCCTTTCGTTGCTATTCAATTGACTTCATTTTCATTCTAACACAATCTATCTTAATATCCTGATTCTACGATATACAGGGAGTTTTTCTTTAAAGTAGACGTATTCCAGATTCACTTTATTTTGTTTAAATCTTTAGATATATGTTGCTTTTACAGGAATTCAATTTGAAGCTTTAAGCGAGTGTTTTCCACTCCCAGACTAAGCATGAAGTAAAATTTCGAGTTTAGAAAAGCCCCGTGAAAATTTGTCGAGGGTCGCGCAGCGACCCGAGACAAATTTTCTGGGCTTTTCTAAACTCGAAATTTTACTTCATGCGCCACGCGTATAGAACACTAAAATTTTGTGAAATTTGTGTATATTTGAACCTTACTTGAAATCAGCGTTTTATACGCGTGGCGCATGAAGTAAAATTTCGAGTTTAGAAAAGCCCAGAAAATTTGTCTCGGGTCGCTGCGCGACCCTCGACAAATTTTCACGGGGCTTTTCTAAACTCGAAATTTTACTTCATGCTTAGTCTGGGAGTGGAGAACACTCGTTTAAAGCCTTGAATTGAACTTTTGCACCCAATTTGATTAAAAAAATCTCATTTCGGGGGGCTAGGGTTTAAAATGTTGTATAATCTTTTGGGGTTGTGGGGGTGGCGCTAGCTTTTAAATTGGTAGCGCTAGCTCTGAGGAATCCGAATACTGTAAGAAAACTTGAAACATCCAGCATCAACCTAGCCCCCCGAAAGTTCAAACCCCCGTAACTTTCTTGTCTAAACGGCGCTAGCTCTAATTTTTGTGGCGCTAGCTAGCGCTAGCTAAGGCCCGTCTAGCGCAACAGTTATTTTTTAAAAAGTCGAACTTCGGGGGGCTAAGTTGACTGAGCCGTATAAATAGAGGATTGCAATAACATTCAATTTCAATTCATTTATTCCTTATTTACTTACTATCAAAATATGACTCATCATAAATCAGCCAAATTTGAAAAAAATATATTGGGCTCGGTGCAATGTTGAGCAAGAAGCTTATTATTTGAAATGCATTATAATAACTACCTTATTATTATTATAGTTCTATTTTTTCTAAAATAATTAACAATGAATATGCACGCAGTTAAACCCTACATTTTTTTAAACATTCGTCAAACAAATATTACCTATGCTCAGTAAAAAATAGTTGATTTGTAACATTAATCTACGACAACGTCATATTGGTGTTATTCTTACTATTCTTATAGTTTTGATATCATTGATTCGTTGATGAAGTCGCAGTTGGTTCAAATAGGTCCGATTGCTAGAAACTTTACAATTTACTTTAATAGTTTTATTGCGAGAAGTTTAATGGCATTTAACAACTGCTTTAATAACGAAAGATTTAAGACGAAATAATGATTTGAACAAGACTGATTGTTATTCGATTGCTTCTGGCTTATTAATCAGCTTAAAAAACTTTAAAAATAATTTAATAATACCGACACTGTCAAATAATAAGGAAAGCCAATATTAAAGGTATATTACACATCTTTATTTAAATTAGTGAAACATTTCGTGTTTTCTATATTAGTGAACATGCAGTATAAAAAAATACTTATTCCATTAGTAGTCAGAAAGCATGAAAATAAAACACTAGTACAATAAAATATCGATTATAATTGCGAAATATTAATTTTACGAGAATAAATGCTAACGACGCGAGCCGTTTTTGTTAACTATGATTGAAAAAAGAAAAGAAAAACAAACGCGAAGCCGCACAGCGTTCACCGGCCCAGAGATAAACGCTGGCCGCATGCTGCTCGCCCCTCCAATAATTGTGCAGATGAGTGTACAACGCGTTCAACTAAGAGAAGATCCGCAAGGCGGCGGTATTTTACGGTCTTATTTTTCAAGATTTTTATTTTAACCTGACTCGGGAATAAGCTATCGCATCCTTATGAAATGTTCACATTATATTCCTTATAGTATAAACTAGTAAGATATGGGAATATTTTTTTTAATTTTGAAAAATTTAACATTATTTTTTTCATACCTCTGAAAGCAAATTGTTAAAAAAAAAAGTACTTCGATATTTTACTAGATAATTGGGCTTAATATACGCTGTCAAAATTTCAACTTTCTAGGACCTTTAGTTTTTAAATAAACCTAACATTAAATTTCAGACCACTGTTATATTCCCCTTAATGGTTGCAAAAAAATAATAACGTCAAATTTATTCTTAAAGGATTTGTATTCGTAATTCGAAAAAACAGGATTCGAATCTTCGATTCGAATCATATTTATCCCTTCCGAATCCTTTATTCGAGTATTCGTGATTGGAATCATATTAGGTGATTCGAATCCTTTTTACGAGGATTCGTTCCGGCTCTGATAGAGACACATTATTATATAAATGCCATATTATATTATAAACATAATGTAAATATGTTTTATCTCACAGATATATGGCGAGATGCCGTATAAGCATTTGAATTGAAATGACGATATCGTACGATGGAAAAGAAAATACTTAACCACAATTAAGAACTACAAAATGGATATTTGATTTTATTTAAAGAGTAATTATGAAATTATTTAAAATTGCCGCCAAATTTATCTAGTGATATTTCTGGTAACTTTTTATAGCGTAAATTGGGCTTTGGCATTTACTCCTTCTAGTTTTTAAACAGACTATAGAAGCAAAGGGTTGAACTTTAGAGCTAGATTTTTATAAAATTGTATTACGACACTTTACCCTGCGCCTGCAGATTTATTTTTTCAGCTGAGGGGGGGGGGGGGGGGTAAAATATAATAATGATAATCAGGCTTTTCTAAACTTGAAACTTTTCTTCATGCTCTACACCAGTGATGGGGAAACTACGGCCCGCGGGCCAATTCCGGCCCGCGGAAAGGTTTAATCCGGCCGGCCCGTTTAAGAGTGCCGTCGTGAGAATGTTTGAACGCGTTCTTACTTCGTAATGTGACGACCCGCATAAAAACTACCTACCTACGATTAAGCATTATTCTTTGGCCCGCTACGATTGTCTGGTTATTACAAATGGCCCGTCTTAAAAAAAGTTTCCCCACCACTGCCCTACACGTATGAAACACTAGTTTTAAGAGAAGTTCAACATACACGTCTTTAGCATACTGCTTTATTAGTGTATTGTAAATTTCACAATATTTTAGTGTTTTGTGCACGTGGCACATGAAGCAAAAATTCGAGTTTACAAAAGCCTGAAAATTTGGATTGGTCGCATAGCACTTCGCGACCAAACCAAATTTTAGAGCTTTTCTAAACTCGAAATTTTACTTCATGCTTAATCTGGGAGTGGAAAACACTTGTTTAAAACTTTGAATTGAACTCTAAATAAAAACGAATACCGTAGATTTACAGCATATACCGGGTGTTTAATTAAGCGTGGCCACCGGTTGTATCTCAGAAACTATGTGGCGCAGCATGTTGGGGTAAAAAATTGCAGAGTAAAAGTGGCCAAAAGAAATCCCTGGAAATTAGTTTTAAGTGCTTACCTCCGCCGCTAGAGGGCGCAACATCTATAGCTAATTACAAAAACAGATTTTTACAAAAAAACTGCTAAATTAAGCTAGGTTAAAAATATACAAATCGTAATCTACGCTGAATTTAACTCAATTTTTACTACTTACTTATTTCTTTATCTCGCACATATGAAGCAGGGAAGAGCGGCAAAGTGTAATCATTAAACTACGTGTGACTTTTGTTAGGATTAACCGAAATTGATCAAGTTAGTCTCATTAGATAGGTAATTTAAAGCACTTTAAATCACTGTTTACTTTACGTGTGACTTTTGTTAGGATTAACCGAAATTGATCAAGTTAGTCTCATTAGATAGGCAATTTAAAGCACTTTAAATCACTGTTTACTTTCGTTTACTTTAATTCTTTTAGAAAGCGCCAGAGGGCGTTTTGAGAACTACCGTCATATTTTCTAGATTTTCTCAAAAAATTCATATGATTAGCTATACTTCTCTTACGTTAGTTTACTACAGGAAGGAACACTTAAAAAAAATGTTGAAAACCTCATCCTTATTTCTTTATCCTAACCAAAGGTATAATAAAAAGTCTGTTAGATTTGGTCATTTTTAACCACGCACCATATAAAGATATATTTTAAAATCTAGTAGGCCTTTAAGCTCTTTTGTTTTATGTTCGAGAGGTCAAAAACAATAATTTAAAAAATAATGAAAATTACGTTTCCCCATTTGTATATTTTAGAAAGCAAATATGTAAGTAAATTCATGATTATTTAAAATCTCAAAGTATAGGAGGCTATGAGATTAGTAAAATGTTTAAAACAGCGTATATTTACTAAAGTTAAAAACACTTATTACAATCGTAGGGCGTCAATTTTTCTACTCCTTTTTTTCTACTAATAATTATTTCTACCTTATTCTTTTTCCTACTGCATAAAAAATTCTACTAATTTCTTTTTCTACCAATATTAATTTATTGAATTTTCGAACATTCGAAAAACATTAGAACATTGACATCTTCATGACAACTTCACGTTCATTCATAATTTGACACATTTGTAACTTTGATAATATTCTTTCAACTTATTTTAAAATTATGGATGTGGAACTGATTAAAACATCTCGAAGTACGTTGTTGCACATTGGGGATATTTGTATTCCAAAAACAATGAAAAAAACGGGCGAGTAAATTGGAAGTGCCGCCAATATCCGGAGTGCAGCGCTCGAGCGGTGACCCGTTCTTATTTAACCCACGGTCAAGCCGTTGAACTCTTGAGGTGTCCGGATGAATCGCCTCACCAGGGACATGCACCCAACATGGAAGAAGTCGAAGCCGAGAAAATAAAGGTTGAATTAATGAATCAGGTTGGTGGTGTGGTGTTCACGGGGTTTTTACCTTCAGAATCGCCTGAAACGCAAAGCGGAAGATCACCCGGAAGCTCCACCTGTGCAACTGCTCCGGAGCGAATTGCATGATGTGCCTTCCGAAATATTAGCCTTGCTTCCTGATCGACCTAACTTAACCAGAGCTATCCAACGCCAAAGACTCCAAAACATGCCGACCAACCCCACTGACATAAATGATTTGGAAGAAATTCCACAAAGGTATCGGGATACGGCAGGTGGCGAAAAATGTTTGCTGTACGATTCTTGGGATACGGATGAAATAGAATCGGTCGGGCGACTAATCATTTTTGCGACAAAAGAAAATTTGAGGCGCCTCATGAGAAGTTCCAATTGGTACGTCGATGGGACCTTCAAGGTAGCTTGATTGATTTGATTTAAATTTTGATTTGATTTGATTTGATTTCGGTTTATTCGGTTGATTCCGGTTAATTTTATTTTCAGGTCGTGCCTCATATTTTTTTCCAACTTTTCGCCATCTTAGCCTCGTTCCAACAAATTCGCCGTGGAGTAACCCACATTGTGGCATTACCGCTAGTATACGCCTTAATGGACGGTAAAAAAAAGGTGGTATACGAAAAAGTATTTGCAGTGGTTAACGCTGCATGTCAAACATCTGGGATTCCTCGTACTGTGCCAGTTGTCGTTATGACAGATTTCGAAATGGCCATTATTAATGCAGCTAAATCCATCGGCAACACTACTGTCAAGGCTTGTTTCTTCCACCTAAGTCAAGCAGTGTTTCGACGCATTCAAGAACATGGTCTACAACAAGCTTATAGTGACCGAAATGATGAGCGAAAAATTAAGATAGCTGCCCAAATTATGTGCGCAACCGCATTTGTGCTAATCGAAGATGTCGTTCGAACCTTCGCTGCTTTTGAGCGACAAGCTGCGGAAGATTTCAAACCGATCATAGATTATTACGCGGTAATTAATGTATAATTAATATACAACTTCAGTTTTTTATACCTTTCTGATTCTGGCAGGAGAACTATGTACGCGGAAGAACTGCGCGAGGTAGACGACGCGCTACATCACCAAGATTTCCACCAGAGCTGTGGAATATGTACGATGCAACTCTTCAAAATTTATCCCGAACCAACAATGTTTCTGAAGGCTGGCATAACCGGTTCCAAGTTGTTGTGGGCAAAAATCATCCGAGTTTATACACATTTATGAAAGAACTTTTAAAGGAACAAGCGGACACTGAGTGTATGATCCGTGAACTGGATTTAGGCAAACGAATTAAAAAAGACAGGAATCAATCGAGACAGCAGCAAGAAGACCGAATCAGCAACGTGGTGCTTCAGTACGAAAAACGAAAAAATGAAATTTTATTGTACCTTAAAGACGTCGGGCATTACATTACATTTTAATAAAAATTCAGTTTTTCATTGACGTTTGAGTATTATTATTTTGGGTAGATAATAACAATAGTAGAAAAAAATTAGTAGAAAAATCGGAGTAGAAAAAATGGAGTAGAAAAAACGTTGTAGAATCTATTACAATACTTACTTTATTAGAACAAAAACAAACAAAACAAAACAAATACAATAATTAAATCTAGCTTCGCTGGGAGATGGCACAATCTCTATCGAAAGGATAAAAACAAGATCTTCTTTAAAATGTCAAATTAAGCTGCATTTGTTAAAAATATGTAAATCCTAATCTACTTTAAATTTTGCTTCATTTAAACTACCTTCTCGTTTCTTTTGCTTTCACATAAGATGCGGAGGAGAATGGAAAAGTCTAATCATTAAAATGGTTGTAACTTTAATTAGGCTTAACCGAATTTATTAAATTTTGACTAATTTGATAAATAATTGAATGCACTTTTTAACGCATGTATTCCGATTTACTTTAGTGTCTATAGTAAGAATCAGAGGGCGCTATTAGTACAAAATATCCCATTCTGTACAAATTTTAGTATTAGTTTTACCTTAAATAATATCAAACCAATTTTATTCATTAATCACTTCCAATTATAAAAAATAGAATTTTTATACAAGCTTTATTATAAAAGCATTTAATTTTAAAGTGTTTCCACTCTATAGTTAAGCATGAAGTAACATTTCGAGTTTAGAAAAGACTGAATGAAGCCGGATTTGTCGGGGCGTGCGAGCGAAGAAAGTCGCGCCCCGGCGAATCCAAATTTTCAGGCTTTTCTAAACTCGAAATTTGACTTTATGCGCCAAGCCTACAAAAAACTGATTTTTAATGAAGTTCAATATACACTCTTTATAAATCATTTAACACTGTGTTCATAAAACAAAGTGATGTTTTTCAATACTTTTTTTTTGTTTAAATGTAAAATCTTGAAACGCATTTTGCCTGATAGCCTTTTTGTCTAGACAGTGTGTGAAATGACAGACGAATATTCGGAAAACTGAGGATACCATAAAAGTTAATTCTAAAGTATTTTGGTCTTTTGTTAATGAGTGCAAAAACATAAAAGGTTTTCCAAATAAAATGAATTTTAATGATACACAATGCAATGCTGGAAGTTCTTGTGTTGATTTATTTGCTGACTATTTCTGCACTGTTTACAATGAGGATATAATTGATGCTCCATTATTCAATTATGATCATAAAATATCTTGCTCAAGGTTTAGTCTAAAAACTTCCGATATATTTAATTCAATCAATGAGTTAAGTGACTCACTTAGCTCTGGGCCGGATGGTTTTCCCCCTTATTTTGTAAAACAATGTATTTATTCACTGACTACCCCGATTGAAACATTATTCAATAAATCTATTAATACCGGGGTGTTTCCTACTTTTTGGAAACATTCTTACATCAACCCTATTTTCAAAGAGGGCTCGAGGGAAGTCATACAAAATTATAGAGGAGTTTCTATCCAGTCCGCAATTCCTAAAATGCTAGATAAACTAATATCCGATCAACTCATTTGGTGATGCAGGAATATTATTTGTGAGGAACAACATGGATTTTTAAAGGGCAGGTCTACAACGTCTAATTTGCTTTCCTACCAGATGTATCTGATGAGTGCTTTGGAAAGGGGTCGTCAGGTTGATTCTGTTTACACTGATGTTTCCAAAGCCTTCGATCGTGTTAGTCACTCTGTTCTCTTAAATAAACTTGAAGGCTTGGGATTTAGTGATTTTGTGACAAAATGGTTCGCAAGCTATTTACGGTAACGTAAACAGTTTGTTAAGATTGATAACTTCGTCTCCAGAGCAATCAACGTTACATCTGGGGTCCCCCAGGGCTCACACTGTGGGCCAATTCTGTTCTTGATCTTTATAAATGACATTGGGAGTTATATTAAAAATAGTCAATTTCTGATGTTTGCTAATGATGTTAAAATATTCAAAGTAATTGAGAGAAGTTCGGATCATGCGCTTTTACAATCTGATTTATATAACTTGGCTAATTGGTGCGCATGCAATCATCTTCATCTCGGTTTGAAAAAATGTATGTCAATTTCTTTTTGTCGCCATAGCAATAATAGCAAGTTTGAGTATTCAATTAATGATAATAAATTGCCCCTGGTCGAGACAGTGCGTGATTTGGGTATTATATTTGATTCTCGTTCTTTGTTACCCATTTGAATAAGATCTCTAGTAAAGCTCTTTCTATGCTCGGTTTCATTAATAGATTTTCGAAACACTTTGGCGTGGATACGTTCAAAACCCTTTACGTCAGTTTGGTAAGGCCACATTTGGAATATTGTTCTGCAATTTGGTCTCCTTACCACAACTGTAACATTGTAATCATTGAAAAAGTTCAGAATAGGTTCTTACTACTAGTATCTTTTAAAATGGGGATCGCACGCATTGACTATAGTCGGTCACACATATTGAATTGTCTTAATTTAAAATCTTTAGAATATAGAAGAATATCATTTGACTTATACTATGGGTTCAAATTGATTAATGGACATGTCAATTGCAGTTTTTTATTATCATTGTTGAACTTTAATATTTTTTTAACAACTCCAGTTCGTTGTAGGCCTTTATTTCGTTTAAAGTTCCATCGAACATTGTATGGTTCCCATAATCCTGTGGCACGTATAATGCGGTATTGTATTGTCCTTATGTTGTATCCCAACTTTTACATTTTTAGTAATTCTTACAGTGTATTCAAACGCCATTTACAGTTTATTAATCTGGATATTGTTAATTAGTGTATTTTTGTTTGTTGTATTATATTTCTCACTCTATTTATATGTTTTTCAAAGTAATATTATGTTTATCTTATATCACTATTTTTAATTGTGTATTGATGTATAAAGGAGATTTCCGTTGATAAATAAAATTTTAAAAAAATACAATTTTATTCGTCTATTGACTAAAAACGTTGGACCAGTGCCCCCCTTGCCCATATGTGCTGGTGCCCATACCTAATACAATTTTATAAAAATCCAGCTCCAAAGTTCAAGTTATTAAAACCAACCCACCAAAATAACAATGTGATTAAGTGGAGCTTACAAAACATGGTAAGTAGCTGTATCTATCAATCAAATTTTCTTTTAAGTACCAGAGCTGGGCAGGATTCGAATCATTCAGGATTCGATTCCCGGATTCGAATCCTTTTAGAGGATTCAAAAGAGGTATTCGAATACTTTAGTGAAACCGGATTCGTGATCCGGATTCATTACATTTTTTTAAAAGGATTCGTATTCGAATCCAAACGTAGATGATTCGAATCCTTGTAAAAGGATTCGAATCCTTTTATAAGAATTCGAATTCTTATAAAAGGATTCGAATCCTTATAAAAGGATTCGAATTCTTATAAAAGGATTCGAATCCTTATAAAAGGAATCGAATCCTTATAAAATTCGAATCCTGATACATGAATTCAAATCCTCCTAAATAATTCGAATCATCGCTATTAAGGCTGGGATTCGAATTCGATTAATTCAAATAGTTAAATATTCTAATATGAATATTTAAATCACTAAATTATTCATATTTGAATATAAATATTAATATTTTCGAATAATTCAAATATTTGTGAATGCATTTTTGGTTACTTAACCATGAAAAATATCCAACGTTAATAGTATATTTTTAACTTCAGTTGAAATCAGTGTTTTATAGGCGTGGCGCATGAAGTAAAATTTCGAGTTTAGAAAAGCCCCGTGAAAATTTGTCTCGGGTCGCTGCGCGACCCTCGACAAATTTTCTACGCGGGGCTTTTCTAAACTCGAAATTTTACTTCATGCTTAGTCTGGGAGTGGACAACACTCGTTCTTAGAAGTTTCAAATTGAAGGATTACTCTAGATTACTAAGTTTATTACCGTTTTACAAAGGCTACAGCTCTTCGCAGAACGAAGGACTACAGGGAATCGAAGTTTTTTTACAAGAAAACAACGAATATCTGAAGGTTTACAGCATGGATAGGAAAGAAAACATCTAATTTTGAAAAAATATCGAAGTTGGGTTGGTTTTCAGTGCATTTTTAACTTCACTTTAAATCAGTGTTTTATACGCGTGGCGCATGAAGTAAAATTTCGAGTTTAGAAAAGCCCCGCGTAGAAAATTTGTCTCGGGTCGCTGCGCGACCCTCGATAAATTTTCTACGCGGGGCTTTTCTAAACTCGAAATTTTACTTCATGCTTAGTCTGGGAGTGGACAACACTCGTTTGAATTTTAAATTTAACTCTTTTAAAAAATCGACGTATGTAATATAATAAATCATTCATTGAAATCATAGAAAAAGATGCAAAATTTTACCTAAAATTAACTTTTAGAGTTAACTTTATAATTTGTTCGGCTCTTAATGGGTGAATATTCTATTCCTGAAAAAAACGTTTTTATTTAATATTGAAGTTGCATTTAACACAATAACAAACTGTGAATAAATCGACATAAATCTAGAAATATCAAAAATCTCGACATGTAGAAAATCTTGACGGTCCACTCCCAGACTAAGCATGAAGTAAAATTTCGAGTTTAGAAAAGCCCCGCGTAGAAAATTTTCGAGGGTCGCGCAGCGACCCGAGACAAATTTTCACGGGGCTTTTCTAAACTCGAAATTTTACTTCATGCGCCACGCGTATAAAACACTGATTTAAAGTGAAGTTAAAAACTCACTGAAAACCAACCCAACTTCGATATTTTTTCAAAATTGGATGTTTTCTTTCCTATCCATGCTGTAAACCTTCAGATATTCGTTGTTTTCTTGTAAATAAACTTCGATTCCCTGTAGTCCTTCGGTCTCCGAAGACCATGATTGGTCCTTCGAGCTGTAGCCTTTGTAAATTTGTAATAAACTTAGTAATCTAGAGTAATCCTTTAATTTGAAACTTCTAAGAACGAGTGTTGTCCACTCCCAGACTAAGCATGAAGTAAAATTTCGAGTTTAGAAAAGCCCCGCGTAGAAAATTTGTCGAGGGTCGCGCAGCGACCCGAGACAAATTTTCACGGGGCTTTTCTAAACTCGAAATTTTACTTCATGCGCCAGGCGTATAAAACACAGATTCAAAATGAATTTCAATAACGCATATATCATCATTAATTAAAATCATTATATAATCAGATATTTAGTCGGTAAATGAACATGTTTGTTAATAGAAACTGATGGAATAAAATATTACTGGTTGCAAATAATAGATTCAAATTTATTTTTAAAGGATTTGTATCCGTGATTCAAAAATGAGGATTCGAATCTTTGATTCGAATCATATTTTTCACTTACGAATCCTTTATTCGAGTATTCGTGATTCGAATCATATTAGGTGATTCGGATTCGTGATTCGAATCATGTTTTTGAGGATTCATCCCAGCTCTGTTAAGTACACATACCAGCAGCGGCTCGCAGCCTAACTTCAGGGTAGGCCACAGCGCCAAGGCACACAAAATTTGAGGGGTTTGCGCTTTATAAATACAAGGAATTGCACAACAAAGTCACTTTTCAATAACGGATACATATTACCTTGGGTCTTTGGCCAACCCTAAAGTTAGGCTGCAAACCGTCGCTAATAAATAAAATAATTATCTATGTTACCTTAGTTTATGAGTTAATTTTTAATATTGTTTATTTCTTTATGGTTTTATGTATTTCTGTTCTGCATGCATCTTTTGTTATATATTTATATAAGTTATATTGTATTTAATTTGTAATAATGATATAGCCCTGTTATTGGACTTTACAGTCTGGTGGGTTATTACCAAATAAATAAATAAATAAATAATACATATCTCGATGCCTACGCTGTATTCAGAAATGTTTTGTTTTTGAAAAGCGTTACCTTTAAAGCTTTTAAGGTTGTTAACGTTTTTGTTAGTCACTAGTTCCAGCACCATTTATGTTCTGTTTATGGAACATGATACATCAAAACAATCCTAAAACTTTATGGATTTTAATGTCATCAATTTAAAACGATTAAGATATTTAGTTTTTTGTAAAAAAATCCTGAAAATAGCTATTTTTGAGTCATTTATTTACTCCTTTTTAGGCAACAAAAACTTGTACTACGTAAAATTCAAGGGTGTCCGTACATTCTGCATTCAATTAGCTCAACATTCATTAAAAAAAATGTCCATGAAATATTACGTTTACCTTTTAATGCTGGAAATAGAAATACAGGTCTATCTCGCTCTAGCAAATGGCTACGCAGAGTCTGTCTTACTCTAGTAAACCGCAACCTTCACGAGTGTTTTTCACTTGAAGCAAATTTTGCTTTTAAGGGCCTCATTTGTTGATTGTTATTAATATTGTTGTAATTATTGGATTGGTTAGGTTAAGAATATTTGTTTCTCTACCAACCTTATGTCGATGATGTCAACACCATCTTCAATTAATCCGCTAAAATCTTCCTTGCATTGCCAATAGGGCACACAAACACAGCTCCTCTGGCTTCCGTATTCTGAAGAATCATCATCGAGTAAATCTTGTTTCGAAAGCACGTAAGATTCAACACGATACGACGATGATAAAATCCAAACCCACAGTAAACCTTTTAAATCCTTTAATACAATAAAAATTCTCATTCGTTATTCACTGCTATTCCGTACACGAAATGTTAAATTTAACATCACAGTTTAAGCGCGTTTAGTACTTGATTTATATACTTAGATTGTGCATACGTATATGTTAAATTTATCAGATCGCATACGGGATGGGGGGAATTGTTTAATGTGATCTAAACCTGGTTAATGTTAATGAATTAGCTCTAAACTGATAATTAATTTCAATAAGCACTTAACTTTAATTTTAGTGTTTATTTTACGGTTATGTTACTCACCATTGTATTGTCGAGCCTATTCTTTTCTGTTTACAATAAACGTAAAAAAGTTTGCATTGAGGAGTAGGGCAAAAAAAGCTAGGGTGAAAAAAGTGTGAGAGTTAATTCTGTTTCAATTCGCGAAGCACGTTGTGATTGAAAAATGTTCTTGCTGGTTTTGTTAATTGCTGGAGTTTGGGGCGATGATGACAAAAATTGCACTTGTGTTCCTTATTATCAGTGCTCAGAAGAAACTGGGTTTTTGATTACGGATGGAAAAGGATTACTTGACATGAGGTTAGTACTTAAGTATGTATGTATATATCAGAGCTGGGACGAATCCTCGTAAAAAGGATCCGAATCACGAATCCAAATCACCTGATATGATTCGAATCACGAATACTCGAATAAAGGATTCGTAAGAGATAAATATGATTCGAATCAAAGATTCGAATCCTGTTTTTTCAAATTACGAATACAAATCCTTTAAGAATAAATTTGCTTTTATTATTTTCTTGCAACCATTAATATATAAATATTGTTACCAGTTGTTTTAACAAAATTTATAAAACGTAATTATTTATAATTACCACTGAACATTGTTGATAACAGACTAAATATATAATTCCCTGTTACTCTGATTAAAGATGTATTTGTGTGTTTCTGAACTTCACTTCAAATCAGTGTTTTGTACGCGTGGCGCATGAAGTAAAATTTCGAGTTTAGAAAAGCCCGAAAATTTGTCTCGGGTCGCTGCGCGACCCACGACAAATTTTCACAGGGCTTTTCTAAACTCGAAATTTTACTTCATGCTTAGCCTGGGAGTGGAAACACCCGTTCAAAACTTCAAATTAAACTCTATTATAAAATCGACGAATGTCTGAAAATTACGTAAATAAAAAATTCACTAAATATCATTAAAACCGGGGAAGTCAGAGAAAAGTCATGGAATTATATTCAAATTGACCAAAGCACACAAAAAAGCCATATAATATTATTAAATTTGTCAAAATCAGCAGGCAAATAACAAAACACGTAAAAAATTATGAAATTAACTAAAATATTGACAAAAACTATGAAAACATTTAATGTTCTTATCAAAGCATTCAGTTTGAAGTTTCGAATGAGCGTTTCCACTCCCAGACTAAGCATGAAGTAAAATTTCGAGTTTAGAAAAGCCCCGCGTAGAAAATTTGTCGAGGGTCGTGCAGCGACCCTCGACAAATTTTCATGGCGCTTTTCTAAACCTGAAATTTTACTTCATGCGCCACGCGTATAAACGAATCCTGTTGAACTAAAATATTCGAATGCCTCTTTTAAATCCTTTAAAAGGATTCGAATCCTAAATGATTCGAATCCACCCACTGAGCAAAATACAAACAAATAACATTATATCAACATTGTAGCAACATTAAACGTTGTTTTAATGTTGATGAAACATTACTTAAATGGATTTGCTCAGTGGGCAGGATTAGAATCCTAAATGATTCGAATCCTGCCCAGCTCTGATATAGAATATGTAAATCTATACTCAAATAAAAAAAACAATATATGGTTCCTAATACAAATATTTATATAATGTTACTCACTTTGGTTATTTTTAACAAATTACCTAATAAAATAGTTGTTAATTTTCCTCAAAATTACCTAAATACCTATCCGACCATGATTAGTTGGATAGGTATTTTCTAAATAATGATTCTGTTGATTTTTTTACATCCTAGGGGTTTTGAAAAGAATCAATGTACTGGCTACTTTGATGTCTGCTGCAACATTTCAAATACAGTGCCTATGACAACACAACGGCTCAAACTGAAGGGATGCGGATTTTCTGAGGGAGGAAACACACCGTGGTCTGCTGCTTTATTACAACAGGAGAAAACTACGAAAATGTTAGAATACAAATGCAGTGCTTCTTTGATCCATGAAAGAGCTATGCTCACTGCAGCTCATTGTATCCACACAGATGATGGACTATGGGTAGCCAGAATAGGTAAACAAATTTCTAGAATAATTGAGTCGCCTATTTCCAAAAACCCCTAAATCCATTTGAAAACCATGGATTTAGGGGTTTTTCGAAATAGGCGACTCAATTATTTTTGTATATCTTAAATAAGTTTCTCATCTTTCACGTAGTGAAATATTTTTAACAATGATTTTAAAAGAAAACATTAAGTTAAATGTCAATAATATTTATTATTATATTATTGCTAGTAAAATTTACCCACGTGTTCTCTTTTCAAATCATAATTATTTGTGTAGTGAGAGCGCAAAGTGATCGTTTGGCGATCACAAGAGAAAGTTTGAAATAAATTGACTATGTCCATTCAAATTTTGATATAATTTGATCATTTCTATTCAAATTTTGATGTAAATTGACTTTTCCATTCAAATTTTGATATAATAATGATATAATTTGACTATTTCTACTCAAATTTTGATGTAAGTTGTCTATTTCCATTCAAATTTTGATATAATTTGACTACATCTATTTAAATATTGATATAATTTGACTATTTCTATTCAAATGTTATTAAAAATTGACTATAATAATTTAAAATGTTGTTATAATTTGACTATTTCTGTTAAAATGTTGTTATTAATTGACTATTCAAAATTTGATATAATTTGACTATTTCTATTTAAATGTTGATATGACTATTTCTATTCAAATGTTGATATGACTATTTCTATTAAAATTTTGAAAAATGAAAAATGTTAATTAAAATAGTCAAATTATAATTTCTATTAAAATTTTGATATAATTTGACTATTTCAACTAACATTTTGATATAAAATGACTATTTATAGTAATAATAATAATAATAATAATAAACAAACTTTATTTCAGATAAATGGTCACAAAATTAATACAAAACTCTGGAAAATAAATGGAATAGTGTCACAACTAAATTAAATAACCCACTATACATAAAAAATAAGAAATTCTTTAGGAATCATCAGTTTTGAATAGCAAAGTGTTCATTTAGACTATATAATTCTGCTTGGAGCAGAAAATCGTACATGGCTGTCTTATATTTTTTAAATGAATCTATTCCTTTTATATTGTTTGGTAACGGGTTATAAAATTTAATGCACCGATACATCGCATTTTGCTCGGTTAAGGTGAGCTTATGATGAGGATATACAATTTCTCTATTACGAGTACAATATTGTCGGTCATCATCAGCAATGAAAATCTCTCTATTTTTAAAAACAAACATTAAATACTCATATATGAATACAGAAAAAACTGTTTGGATTCTATTTGATTGAAACAGTCCTCGGCATGATGCTCTATATTTTAGTCCAAATAATGGTTCGTATGCATCGTTTTTGAAGTACAAATAATTTTCCAGTTGATGTACTATTTCCACAAAATATGCAGTATGCACGCATAGTATATAGTTTTTATTGACTCGGGGTTTAAATAGGACTTGATATTACACATAACGTAGTACATTCTCGCCAGTTTAGTTACCAAGTAGTCGACGTGCGAGCACCAATCCAGATGCTCATCAATGTTAATGCCCAGAAATGTTATATTTGATTTCAACTGGATCGTTTTATTTTCTAAAACTAGTTCTTCGTTTAATTTGATTTTGTTTTGTTTTGTTCTAAATAATATCGCTTTGGTTCTTTCTTTGTTTAATCGCAGCATATTTGCAGAAAACCGCTCACTTAAATTGCCATATATCTGATTACACCTTTCCAGCAATTCAGATTGTGTTTTTGCTGTTATTAAAAAAATTGTGTCATCGGCATAGTTTGTTATGCAGTATTTATCGAGCATTTTTAAAGAATGCATGTCGTTTATATAGATAATAAAAGCGATTGATCCTATAATGCTGCACTGGGGTATTCCTACACTCTCACAGCATTGTATTTCTGATTTATACAATATACCATCCTTCCCTATTGCAACTCTTTGCTCTCTATTTCATAGATATGATTTAAACCACGATAATGCGTGTCCTCTTATACCATACCGTTCTAACATTTTGACGTTAAACGTAAAAATTGATCGGAAAATTAACTTAAATAGGTACATCCAAATGCATTTTGTGAACTAAAAACGCATCGAGTACAAGTACAAGTACTTTAAAAATAAAGTACCCGTGGACTGAGTCCGAGTACACGAAAAGTACTCAGAGTGCAAATTTTGAGTACTTGTACTCGAGTACCGCCCAGCTCTGGTGCAAGTGATATCTCTTGGCTACGCCCATGTCATGATTGTGATTTATTTGCTTTGAGATCTTATTTTAATTAATTTCAGGTCCATACAACATAGAATCAGCAAGAATAGTAAAACACCCAGAATTCAACCTAGGCACCCTCCAAAATGACATAGCTCTGGTAATCCTAAAATCCTCTGTCCCCCTCTCCAAACAACTCGGCCTAATCTGCATCCCCCCACCCTCAATCATTTTAAACGAAGACACCTGCTTGGTTAACGCCTGGCGCGAAAAACCCTCCAACCGCATCCTCAGCCTGAACCTAATCAAAAACCCACAATGCCAAAATCTCCTGCGAAGCACACGCTTAGGCCAATTCTTCCAACTCCACGAGAGCTTCGTATGCGCGCAGGGCAAAGGTGTCAGCGAGAGTTGCACCGGTGACGGTGGTAGCCCCCTTGTTTGCAAAGTTCCTGCACAACCCGGAAGGTACCATCAAGTGGGGATCGTTTCATGGGGAATAGGTTGTGGGGAAAAAAACATACCCGTCGTTCACGTAAACCTCCCTTTATTCAGAGACTGGATCGACGACGTTATGACATCCAACGGATTAAACATTAACACATACAGGTATTAACACGCCTTTTGGAAAAGTTTTATTTAAATGCTTTTTTTTTGTATATTTTACACAGCTATTACATTTTTATTTTTTTGCATTCATATTTTTAATAAAATAAAAACAATTATTAGGGTTCTTAATATGTTTTTTTTTTATGATAAGTACCACAAACCCTGCAAATACTTATTAATAGACATACAAAAATAGTGTTAAGACTAGGGATGTTCGATATATATCGATGTCTTGGAATATCGATATTTTCATGTAAAATAATCGATATTTATTTTTCCGATGTATCGCTAATATAGATACCAAATAGTCGATATCATTATATACGATACTTGTTATTCATTAGATTCCATCTTTTGTATTAAGAAAGAAATTGATTAAAAATGTGTCTAGTTAAAACTAGAGGAAAAGATGAATTTATTTAAAAATAAAGGTGTACTCAACTAACACAACCCAAAGCAAATTAATTGTGGCCATAGAATTTTGAAAGATTTAATAAACAGTATATTTTGAACTTCGCGTGGCGCATGAAGTAAAATTTCGAATTTAGAATATCCTGAAAATTTGGTTTGGTTGCGTAGCACTACGCGACTAAATCAAATTTTACAATCATTGTCTAAAAAGTGTTTTCACTCCTTGATTTAGCATGAAGTAACATTTTGGCAAATACAAATTTGCAGGCTTTTCTAAACTTTTTTTTTCTAACCGCGTATAAAACAATAAATAATTCACACTGTTGTATCCTTTCTTCACACTTTATTTTCTAAATAATATTAAAGAATAAATAAATGAGAAAGTTATTTAAGAAACTTTATTTTCTAATGATTAGATATATATTTCAAGTGCTAAGCACTCATTATCAATAACAACTACAACTAATCATTAGAAAATAAAGTGTGAAGAAAGGATACAACAGTGTTAATTATTTATTGATTATACTCTTCTCGAAACTCGAAAACATATATCGCGTATAAAATATTGTATTATTATAATTATTTTGTAAAAGGTCATTAATTTTGTAACCGTCATTAAACTATTTTCGGCAATATTATACATCTTAGGTGAAGGCATTTAAAAAATAATTTACAGTAATATTTAATTGTAATTAAAACGAAAATATTTGGTATTCAACATTATCGATATTTTGAATATCAATACTTATCACTACAATATTTTACCGTATCAATACATTGATTTTATACTTTTTTGGATCGGAACATCCCTAGTTAAGACCTCACTAAGTAATATACCTTGCGATCATTTAAAATATAAATTAGAGTAGGCTTTGAATTTTAAATTGGATTGGCACTACTCACTGTTGACACATAGTTTACCATAACCTCAAATTTACTCCATAATTCTAGCATTCTAGACAACTGCACAAAATAAATGCCGCCTACTCTAATTTATAATTTATTTTAACTTGCATCAATTAGTACTTTATTAATATACTTTATACTTCATTTACAGTTATTAGACACTTGGTTATGATAAGACGACATTTTATACTGTATACTGTGTTTGACACAGTATACAGTAATTGTAGGTTCAGCAAAATGTTCAACATTCAACATGTTTGGATTTATTTGTAATTTATGTTAGTACCTAATGAACGGTACTTCGGTCGGTCTATTCCATACGATTGCGAAAATCTCAAACACGTTCACGATTAACATGTTATCAGGTCATCAGAGAATTTCCCAACGGTTGCCAGTAAACTCCTAACTGTTGTTTCTGCTGAATGGGGCCAGTGTTGCCATATTTGAAGAAATGTTTTTAATATGAAGAATTTTAGCTAAGTAATGGCCAATTAAGAAAAGAAGAATATTTTCTAGGTTAGGAGGATATCTTAATTCAGTATCTAAATTAAAGACAAAATGTAAAATTGAAAAATTTTAAGACTTTTTAAATAGGCTTGCGCTGGAGAGAATCTCATATTACAATCTGGTAACACTGCATTAACAAACCAGGTTTCTAGATTAGAATTTTGATGATTAGCGAGGCAACTTTCACGGATTCTGTCTCTTCTTCTGTCTTCACTTTTATTGATATAATATCGGATGTTCAATAAAAACACCTCCATAGTCCCATGGAAAATATTGTAGGTTGGCAACTCTGAAATTGGATATTAAAATTATGTCTGACGTTTTATAGCCAACTTAAATTTAAAAAAATAATCATGGTACCTGAGGTTTTTGTATTGAACATACGATATTCAGCATAATAATGGTAATATTATGTCAATAATTTTGAGAGAACTAATCTAAAATATTTAAATTTAATCTTGTAATATAAAATGTCACTTTGTAGTTTAGTCATTTTCAAGTAACCAATCTGAACATCAGAGCTAAGCAGGATTCAAATCCTGGATTCGAATCCTTTTGGAGGATTCAAAAAAAGCATTCGAATACTTTTGTTCAACTGGATTCGTGATCCGGATTCGTTAAATTTTTTTAAGAGGATTTGTATTCGAATCCAACTGCAGGTGATTCGAATCTTTATAAAACAATTCAAATATTTATAAAAGAATTCCAATATTTATAAAAGGATTCGAATATTCATTAAAGCAGTGATGGGGAAACTACGGCCCGCGGAAAGGTTTAATCCGGCCCGTTTAAGAGTGCCGTCGTGAGAATGTTTGAACGCGTTCTTACTTCGTAATGTGACGACCCGCATAAAAACTACCTACCTACGATTAAGCATTATTCTTTGGCCCGCTACGATTGTCTGGTTATTACAAATGGCCCGTCTTAAAAAAAGTTTCCCCCACCACTGCATTAAAGGATTCGAATATCGTCAAAAATAATTCAAATTAATTGTGAGGATTAACATGAAAAATATCTTTTGTGTGTTTTTAAATTTCTCGTTAAATCGCTGTTTTATACGCGTGGCGCATGAAGTAAAATTTCGAGTTTAGAAAAGCCTCGTGAAATTTGTATTGGGTCGCTGCGCGACCCTCAACAAATTTTTACGGGGCTTTTCTAAACTCGAAATTTTACTTCATGCTTAGCCTGGGAGTGGAAACACCCGTTCAATACTTCAAATTGAACTCTATTATAAAATCGACGAATGCCTAAAAATTACTTAAATAAAAAATTCACTGAATATCATTAAACCCGGGAAAGTCAGAGAAAATTCATGGAATTTTATTCAAATTGACCGAAGCACTAAGAAAAAAGCCATATCATATTATTAAATGTGTTTGTGTGTTTCCGAACTTTACTTTAAATCAGTATTCTGTACGCGTGGCGCATGAAGTAAAATTTCGAGTTTAGAAAAGTCCGAAAATTTGTCTCGGGTTGCTGCGCGACCCTCGACAAATTTTCACAGGGCTTTTCTAAACCCGAAATTTTACTTCATGCTTAGTCTGGGAGTGGAAACGCTCGTTCGAAACTTCAAACTGAATGCTTTGATAAGAACATTAAATGACTGAAAATGTTTTTAAAGATAATAATCTAGTTTTTAAAATTTTGTTTAATATTACTTGAAGTAAAACTGACATGGTAGCCATAATCTCGATAACGCAATTAAAGCCGGGTAGAAGGTCAAATATTTATGATTTATCAGTTGACATTATCAAAGTTGTGAAAGATATCATTATCTCCCCATTAACAAAATTAATAAATGGCATAATCACTTCAGGAAATTTTCCAGATGTTTTAAAATACGCCAAAGTGGTACCAGTCCATAAAAGTGGTATAGTTGGTGAATTAAACAACTATAGGCCCATTGCAATTCTTCCTACTCTTTCAAAAATAGTTGAAAGAATAATGAAGGATCAAATAATCGATTATTTGGAAAACAATCAACTATTAAATCATCACCAATTTGACTTCAGATCAAATCGAACAACAACTGATGCCATTATTAACTTGACAAATACAATATTACATTTTTTCGAAAACAAATCATACTGTCTCGGAACATTCGTCGATTTAAGTAAAGCGTTTGACTGCATATCACACGAGCTTTTGGGTTACAAGTTGAGCCGATATGGATTTTGTCAGAACAGCATGGACCTAATATCCTCATACTTATCTGACCGTGTCCAGGTGGTTCAATTTGACAATAAAATATCAGATCCCCTCCCAGTCACAATCGAGGTTCCACAAGGATCAGTCCTGGGACCAATATTATTCCTCATATTCATAAATGACATTCCAGATCATGTAAACTCCAGGGTAGTGTTATTCGCGGACGACACCACTGTACTTGATACTGCGAACTCGATAAATGACATTATGGACAGTGGAGTGTCTACCCTAAACCAAGTGACAAATTGGTGCAATTCAAATAAACTAATTTTAAACGAACATAAAACCAAGAAGATCTTATTCACTCTAAATAAAAGTGATATTGCACTTGACGATAATGCTGTTTCTTGGTATCTACTTAGATCCAAAACTAAGGTGGGATACACACGCTGAAAACTTGGCAAAGAAACTGTCCAGAAATATTTATTGTCTTCGTATGTTAACGCACAACCCTGTAGGCAAAGCTTTACGGTCAGCTTATTTGCTTTATGTGAATCACACATAAGGTACGGCATAATTGAATGGAGTCATTCTGCCTCCAGGCATAGGATATTCTCCCTACAACGCCAAGCTATCAGGATTGTTGCAGGTCTAAAGTATACCGATGACTGTAAAAGTTCATTTATTAGACTTCGAATATTAACACTACCCTGTATATACATACACATACGGAATAACTTGAACTTGTACCCCAATCATGATCATCATACTCACAATACTCGTTCCAAAACAGATATCTATCAAGAGCACATCAGACTACAAACAGTGCAAACAAGCACTAAATACTACTGTATACGATTCTTTAATAAACTACCAAATACGGTACGATCGTTGCCTATCAATATCTTCAAAATAACTATAAAGAACTACCTTATACAGGAAGCATTCTACTCGTGGGACGAATATACAGTCTGTTTGATTTATTGTGACACAGCACATATGTCCGTTATTAGTACAGTTAGAAAAAAAAGTTAAAGACAATAGTTTTAGTATTTTTCATGATCTATTCAGTAGCATTGTCAGAAAAACAATTGAAAATCAAATAAACACGTGAAAGCTATTAGCTTCATTTTCTTTAATGGAACACCCTGTATATTTTGTTTATTTCAAATAGGTAATAACCTTCATTGTACAAATAATGCGACAATTGCAAATAAATGAAATTTATCAGTTGCCATGGATAACAATTGACATAAAACAATTTGTTAACGCTTTAATGTCAAAGTGGTGTAGTAACTTCCCGTCTTCCGTGTTGTTGATTCAAATCTTTAGAGAAGGGTGATAATTACTATTCTAATGATGAAAAAATGGATATGCTAAAGGTCTTCGTTAGATGCAACGATAATTCTAGAGAAGCTAGTATCACTTATGGAAACATGTATCCAGAAAGAAGACAACCACATTATTGCACTTTTGCAAGACTTAAACAAAATTTACGGAGAAATAGGTGTTTTAATAATAAATTACGAAGGAGAAGACAAGAAAGAGAAGATAATAATGAAGTATTGATATTGGCCTATTTTAGAGCACATCCACGTAATTCAATACGCGAAGCAGTGGCTGACTTAGGAATAAGTATGCATAAAATATTTTCTATTCTGAGAAAACATAAAATGAGACCATATAAAATTAAGTTAGTACAAGGTTTAAGAGATGGTGATTCTGACAGGAGGATAGTATTCTGTAATTGGCTTAGCAACAATCAACATTTATTAAATTTAATTCTTTGGAGTGATGAATCAAATTTCAACAACAACGGAATCTCCAACCGAAAAAACGACCATTACTGGGATACTGAGAATCCACGTCAAATTCGAGAATGCAGATTCCAACAAAGATTTGCAGTTAATGTGTGGCTTGGTGTGTTAGGTGATACCATAATAGGACTATTTTTTTATCAAGGAACGTTGAATGCGGAGCGATATGCCAACTTTCTTACGATAGAATTTGAAGATTATTTAGATGATATCCCCCCTAGAAATACGTCGAGATATGTGGTTCCAACAAGATGGAGCTCCTCCCCATAACGCAAGAAATGTCAAAGATATTTTGGAAAGAAAGTTTGGTTTGAAATTGATTGCAAATGGTGGCCCCATAAACTGGCCAGCAAGATCGCCAGATCTGTCTATTTTAGATTTTTTTATTTGGGGATTTTTAAAGCAAAAAGTTTATGTTACTCGTCCAGAAAATCTAGACGATCTGAAAAGTCGTATTCGTATGGCATGTGGCCAAATAACACCACGGATGTTGCAAACATCACGACGAAATTTAATGAAGAGATGTGAAGAATGTATTGCGAACAACGGACGTCACTTTGAACAGACACTTTAAATAGTTATTCATGTCAACTGATAAATTTCATTTATTGGCAATTGTCGTGTTATTTCTACAATAAAGGGGTACTTATGTGGTATCATTATAAGGCTAATATTAATGCCTATTAGAAATAAACAAAATATACAGGGTGTTCCATTAAAGAAAATGAAACTAATAGCTTTCACATGTTTATTTGATTTTCAACTGTTTTTCTAACATTACGATTGAATAGATCATAAAAAATAGTAAAACTTTTGTCTTTAACTTTTTTTTCCATCTGTACTAATAACGGACATATGTGCTGTGTCACAATAAATCAAACAGACTGTATGTGCTGTGATAAACCATTCTGTGATATTTAAAACACTAGTTACTTACTATTTAATCTGTTGTAACTCTCTATTCTTTTACAAACAAATTTTACTACTAACTATTAAATGCTTTTAATGTGTTGTGATTGTTATTTTACTTTTATAACTACATTTTTTAACATTTTAACCTTATATTAAATTCTAGTCATTATTATTTATTATTCTAATGCTTTTAATCTGTTGTGCTGTTATTTTACTTTTACAAATATTCGTACAATTAAGTTTTTAATCTGTTGAGTCTTGATATTTCATTACTATTTCAACTTGCACCCTATATATCTTCACAAGCTTTGTCACCAAAACCTTTTCTAAACAAATGGGGATAGTTATACCTACCAATCCACTTTGGCGAAATGTTACAGTGATTTAACTAAATACCTTATTTTATTATTATTACTATTATTATATATTATTGTATTACTATTGACGAGTGTAAACATCTTTTTGTATCAGCACTAATAAAGAAGTTAAAGTTAAAGTTAAATCTGAAATGCTACATTTTTCCGACATTTCCCTTATTCAAGATTTTTTTCCCTGGCCTTTTAGAAGAAAGTTATATTTTCTTCTGTGGGAAACCCTCATTTTGTTAAATTGTTTTCATTGTTTTTGGCAATATTTAAGGTTATTTTATAAATGTTAACATGCTTTGTAGTTTGCCTGCTGATTTTGACAAATTTAATAATTTCATATGGCTTTTTGTTAGTATTTTGATCAATTTGAATATAATTCCATGACTTTTCTCTGACTTTCTTCGTTTTAATGATATTCAGTGAATTTTTGAATTACGTAATTTCCAGGCATTCGTCGATTTTATAATAGAGTTCAATTTAAAGTATTGAACGGGTGTTTCCACTCCCAGGCTAAGCATGAAGTAAAATTTCGAGTTTAGAAAAGCCCCGTGAAAATTTGTCGAGGGTCGCGCAGCGACCCGAGACAAATTTTCGGGCTTTTCTAAACTCGAAATTTTACTTCAGGCGCCACGCGTACAAAACATTGATTAAAAGTGAAGTTCGGAAACACACAAACAGATTTAATAATATCATATGGCTTTTTTGTTAGTGTTTTTGTCAATTTGAATAAAATTTCATGACTTTTCTCTGACTTCCCCGGTTTTAATGATATTGAGTGAATTTTTTACTTAGGTAATTTTCAGGCATTCGTCGATTTTATAATTGAGTTCAATTTGAAGTTTTGAACAGGTGTTTCCACTCCCAGGCTAAGCATGAAGTAAAATTTCGAGTTTAGAAAAGCCCCGTGAAAATTTGTCAAGGGTCGCGCAGCTTTTCTAAACTCGAAATTTTACTGCATGCGCCACGCGTGTAAAACATTGATTAAAAGTGAAGTTCGGAAACACACAAACAGATTTAATAATATCATATGGCTTTTTTGTTAGTGTTTTTGTCAATTTGAATGAAATTTCATGACTTTTCTGACTTTCCCGGTTTTAATGATATTCAGTGAATTTTTTACTTAGGTAATTTTCAGGCATTCGTCGATTTTATAATTGAGTTCAATTTAAAGTTTTGAACGGGTGTTTCCACTCCCAGGCTAAGCATGAAGTAAAATTTCGAGTTTAGAAAAGCCCCGTGAAAATTTGTCGAGGGTCGCGCAGCGACCCGAGACAAATTTTCGGGCTTTTCTAAACTCGAAATTTTACTTCATGCGCCACGCGTACAAAACACTCATTTAAAGTGAAGTTCGGAAACACACAACCACATCTTTAATCAGAGTAACAGGGAATCAGATATTTAGTCTGTTATCAACGGTGTTCAGTCTTAATAATAAATAATTAGGTTTTGAATATTTTTGTTAAAACAACTGATAACAATATTTAAATGTTAAGGGTTGCAAAAAAATTATAAAATGAAATTTATTCTTAAAGGATTTGTATTTGTGATTCGAAAAAGCAGGATTCGAATCATATTTATCTCTTACAAATCCTTTATTCGAGTATTCGTGATTCGAATCATATTAGATGATTCGGATTCGTGATTTGAATCCTTTTTACGAGGATTCGTCCCAGCCCTGCTAAATATTAGTATCAAATTCACAAGTACCAACTTAGAAATAATTCTGAGTCTTATCTCTCACATGTTGCAATTATATTCATGTTTTATTTGTTTTGTAGGTTAAGTATAAGATCAGTAACAGGTTAAGCTGAACTCCGCCTACATTTATAAAAATATTTCTGTTTATATTTTTTCATTTTGATAAATAAAGGCATTTATTATTATTATATCAGTCTCAAATAACCATAAATGAAGTGCAGTTCAAAACTCTGCCAAAGAATATAACCAGGAGTAGACTGGCACCCGCGGCGTCACTGGGAAATTTCCCAGTGTCCCAGACCGTGTCCCAGACTGGCACCCGCGGCGTCACTGGGGAATTTCCCAATGTCCCAGACCGTGCCTGAACACAACATGTTTAGTAGAGGTAAAACTGTATATTAATAAAGTAATTAGGGCCAATTGTATAGATATTTGAAATATAGTTCACCTCTGAACTGAAAATAAATGTAAAGCAAAATTGAGTTTGCCAATTGGTTGCAGAATATTTACAAAATATAAAAATGAATTAAAATTAATAATAATCCGGATTAATTGACCAGACCCTGTCTGGATTTTCAAAATAAACCAAAAAAAGGTTAAACGACCTTTTTTGTTCATAACAAAAAGAAAACTTGCTAAAACTGTTAATAATTTACTTTAGTGTTTAAATAATTGAAGCAAGTAAATAAAACCATTATTTAATATGAACTTATAATAAAATATACAATACACATAATCTATTTTTTTTAATATGACCAATCAAATTTGACATTTCAAGAATTTAGTGGTGAGATGCAGGCAGTTTTGCCAACTCTAGACTGCCAGATGTTTGAAAATTTTATCTAATAAATCACTAGATTTTATGTTTTGTTATAACATGAATAAACCAAATACAAATTAACAGAACAACACTATTTAACGTTAATGAATAAAAAACGTATAATAACTAAAGATGTATTATACTATAATTTTACTATTGTTATGATAGTATAATTATAATAGTATTATGTACAGGGTGTCCCATTAGTGTGATCTCAGAGGATATCTTGACTCACGTTAAAGAAGCAAAACACCGAAGTTGCTTAGTTTTAAGACCGAATGTTTTTATTAAAAGAACACTCAATTTCCATGAGGGATTCAAAAACCAATCAAATTTGACATTTCAAGAATTTAGTGGTGAGATGCAGGCAGTTTTGCCAACTCTAGACTGCCAGATGTTTGAACATTTTATCTAATAAATCACCAGATTTTATGTTTTGTTATAACATGAATAAACCAAATACAAATTAACAGAACAACACTATTTAACGTTAATGAATAAAAAACGTATAACTAAAGATGTATTATACTATAATTTTACTATTGTTATGATAGTATAATTATAATAGTATTATGTACAGGGCGTCCCATTAGTGTGATCTTAGAGGATATCTTGACTCACGTTAAAGAAGCAAAACACTGAAGTTGCTTAGTTTTAAGACCGAATGTTTTTATTAAAAGAACACACAATTTTCATGAGGGATTCAAAAACCAAATAATATACAGGGTGGTCCATTTAAAATAAGCAAGTTGCATCCCCTACCGTCTTTATGGCACACCCTGTATACATAAAAATATTTTTAGGTTATTTAGTTCTTAAAACCAAGCAATTTTAGTGAAAACACTTTTTTTCTATCTTTACCGTGAGCCAATATATCCTTTAAGAACGCACTAATGGGACACCCTATGTAAAACTCAATGTCTAAGACTCAACAGCTATGAACATTTAGTTATCTTTAACAAATCTAAGTCATAAAATAAATAATAAGTTTAACAAAGATTATTAGAAATGTACCTATCACCGTCTTAAATTATTTGTATCTAGTACCAAATTATTAGTCTCTCTGACGATCAGGTAAATGCTTCTTGCTCAGAAATATCTGTCTTCTTCATTATCTGCCCATTTACATGTTCAAATTTTGAAAAAGTCCTAAATACAAAGAATTTTTTTTTTTTTGGTATACATGTTACGATTTTTCAATCTAAATTTTCAGACATTCGTGATCTTATTAAAAACTTGCAATTTAAAAACTCTAACGAGTGTTTTCCACTCCCAGACTAAGCATGAAGTAAAATATCGAGTTTAGAAAAGCCTGAAAATTTGGCTTGGTCGCGTAGCGCAGCGGAGCGACCAAGCCAAATCAGGCTTTTCTAAACTAGAAATTTTACTTCATGCGCCACGCATATAAAACATTGATTTAAAGTAAAGTTCAAAATATACTTCGACTTAGTTTTGTTTAGTTCATTAATTTTACAAATGGTTATATGGAATATGTGAAATTATACTCAAAAATTCCTCTAGATGTTGTAACATTGCAATTTGTAGTGTTCTCTTTTTTGAAACTCTGCACTGTGACAATTTATTTGACAAATTATGATTTATTTGTCACATTGATAATCATTTATTAATATCTCAAAATTTCATGTTAAAATACCCTACTGTTAAAGCAGGACAGCAACTGTTCGCAGTAAATACACCCTAAGTTTGGTCATACTGAAAAAAAAAACAGAGTTTATGTACTTTTTCTTCACTTGAATTAAATATAGATTATCGACAGTCCGGATTTTTGACGTCCGGATTATCGACGATCTACTTACTGTATTCATCAATTTCAATGAATTGTAAAAGTCTCAACGAGAGTACATTTTTGCAGAAAGTCGATATTAATTAAAATTAATATTCGATTTAATATTTTGCAAATAAATGCAACATTTCTTAAAAAATGCTGATCAAGTTCAGAGAAGAACCATCACCATTTTGGTTAAAATACTTTTTTTTTGTTATCCGCTAGTTCTACTAAAAAAACCTGCGTAATTTTGCTTACATGTTTTTCAACTACACGAACATTACGTCGGAAGGTACATGTACGTCATTATTTATTGCAAGTGTGTTTTTATTATTTACAATTGGATAAGCAAAATGTTTAATATTTGAGGTGCGGAATTTTTGATATGGATACGTTTTATTTATTTTTTAATATAATTGTACTGTTGTTGGTTTTTCTAAAAAAAAAGGCTAGTTAATTTGTGATCAAATTAATGCGAATCAAAAGTTTTTTATTGAATGTTTGAGCCATTTATTTTGAGTGGCCTAACTCCATTTCTCAATTTTTTTGTTGTTGATTGCAAAAACCTTTATAATTCGAGGTTTTCAGTCAACAACAAAAATTGAAAAACAGAGTTAGTTAACTTTCAAAATAAACGCCTCATTTATTAAAGATTCTGTTGGATATGTTAATTTTGATTTGCTTTGATATGTGTGGAAAATGTTAAGTGAAATATTTTCTGCCTAACACTCTAATTTCCAGTCTTAAATTGTATCTTCAATTGTAATACAAAATCAGTGGTATTTTAGTTGATATGAAATAGTAGAATTTTATTTAATATGAAATAGTCGAATTTTATTTAATATGAAATAGTCGAATTTTATTTGATATGAAAACAGTTGAATTGGGTTGAAGCAAAGAGTATATTATTATATTATTATAATATATATATATATATATATATATATATATACTATAATAGGCTCTAGACCTCAATATCACAAAACAAAAATATCACGTGCCAAAATATCACATGTCAAAAATATCACATACCAAAATATCACACGTATAAATATAACAAAAAAAATATCACATGTCAAAATATCACATATTTTTACAGTCCAAATTTTCAATCGTCACATTACAATAATATTCTGGAATAGTTTTTCTAATGTAGAATTTCGAATCTGACAAAATTCAGTTGAAAATGAACAGTTGAAAGTGTTCCGTTGTCAGTCAAACATTGTGACAGAAATCGGCACTGAATCGGCACGATGGTTCTGCAGTTCATACGCGGCCAAAAGGGTAACAATTTATTGTTGCATTCCGGTTTTACGTACTCAATATTTCGCTGCACCAAGCCAAACATTCATTGGCGATGTACGGGATGGAAAATGCTGAATTGCGATGCTTTCGCGCGTACGGACACGGATAGGCGAACGGGTATGTATAAACAATTATTAATCTATTTTTTGAATACAATATTAGTGTGACATCGGTATTTATCCAGCTAATTATTACAGGCACCGTTTTACACGAACCGCAGCACACTCACACACCCAGTGCGGCGGAAGTTGAAGTAAAGAAGGTCGTTGCAGGCATTCGACGTCGGGCGAAAAGAACGCACGAGCCATCGACGGTCATCGTCACAAATGCTCTATCGACGGTTTCCGAAGCTACAGCAAGTCATATGCCATCTTTAGTATCGCTGGCGCGCACCGTCAACCGCACGCGTAATGCCGAGGGTGCTCACCTGACCAACCCGACTTCTGCACGTGATTTGATATTGCCCAAAGACGTCACTTCAACGCTTAACGGAAAACCCTTCATTTCGTTCGATGGTAATTTGAACGGGAAACGCGTCATTATTTGCTCGACGAGTTCGAATATAAAATTACTATCGAAATCTGAGGAATGGTTTTCCGACGGTACTTTCGACACAGTTCCCGACATTTTTAAACAATTATACACGATACAGGGCATTATTAATGACACGAAAGTTCCGTTAGTCTACGTCTTTATGAGCGATAAATCGGAAAGATCGTATAAAGAAGTTTTCGCGCACCCGAGGTCGAAAATGAGGCGTTGTTTGGTGTCGCGAATAATAACAGACTTCGAACAAGCGGCGATAAATGCGTATAACGAAATCTTTTCCGATGCAACGGTCAAAGGATGCCTATTTCACTTTGGCCAGGCTGTTTATCGACACGTTCAATGTACAGGGTATCAAACGCGATATGCGAATGACGAAGAATATGAGCAGTTTGTAAAAATGATTATAAGTCTGACGTTCGTCCCGCCAAGAGATGTCCGTGCCGCGTTTAAAAAAATATTGAAAATCGATTACTACAAGACTAATAAGGATGATTTATCAGATCTATGCGAGTACATTAAAAATCAGTGGTTAACCGACGTAGAAATTTGGAACCACTATGAATCCGTAATAAACGGATTATCGCGAACTAACAACTCAATCGAAGCGGACAATTAAAAAAGCGATTACTACGTGCGCGACTTGACTTTTGGAAGTTTCTTCAAGCCCTGAAGAAGGAGCAATCGCGAACAGAGGTGACACTGACGCAATTGAATGCAGGACGACCAGTCCAAAAAAAGAAGCGCAAGTACGAAATTCTGGATGAAACCATCGACAAGATGGTATCGAAATACGACAAAAAATCAGTCATTAAGGTAATCAATGACTGATTTTTTCGTCTAGCGACGCACGTCGTAATCGTTTCGTAAGCGTTTTTAAGCAGTATTTGTAAGCCACATTTATAAGACATATATACATTTGTAACACATTTATAATAAATTTGTGTTATATAAATTTGTGTTAAAAGTGAAATATATTTTCAATAAAACTGCAATACATTTGCAATAAAAATGTGTGATATTTCCGAGATGTGATATTTACGTATATGTGATATTTTGGTATGTGATATTTATTAATGTGATATTTAAAAATGTGATGTATAGGTCGGACACCATTATTAATATACTCCTTGGTTGAAGTGTATTTTAGATGAGATCGCATTAAAATTAACCGCATTAATTAATTAACCTTAAAATTATGATGAATGGTTGCATATACAGACAATTTATTTCTTAACTAAAAATGATTTCTTAAAATAAAAGATATACAGGGAATTTGTCTTTAAAGTATTCACATTCCGATACGCTCTAACTTTCATATTTTTCTCAACTTGAAATTTTATTAGTTATTTTTTCAGGATTTTCGTCAATATTTTAGAACTTAGCAATTTTCGTGATTTTCTTAGATGTTCGTTAATTGTAAAAGTTCTAACACTTTACATGAATTTGCACGATTTTCATTAATTTTAAATTATTTAGAGTTTTTGTGAATTTCAAAGTGTGTAGTCAGTTTTTAAAATCTTTAATTTTTTCAATCTCAATTTAGTTTTCAAAATGTTGAATGTTTTCTTAACCCATTAACGGCCGAGTGATTATAAAGTTACCCCTATAAGTTGATTTTACTTAAAATTCTGCAATCATTTTTATGATTTCTATGGATGACGTTATTGTATTACATTATGTGAATTTTTCTATAAAATATATATACATAATGTATACGCTGTCAATTTTCAGGCATCCGTCGATTTTATATATAAACGTAAAACATGAAGTTTAGAACGAGTGTTTCCACTCCCAGACTAAGCATGAAGTAAAATTTCGAGTTTAGAAAAGCCTGAAAATTTGGTTTGGTCGCTCCGCGAAGCGGAGCGGCCAAACCAAATTTTCAGGCTTTTCTAAACTCGAAATTTTACTTCATGCGCCACGCGTATAAAACACTGAAATGTTGTGAAGTTACACACAGACATTATTTTTTTTAAATGAGTCATAATCGAAAAATTTAAATAACAAAATATTTACATTTTTCTTTATACATTTTCAAATCAGGTCAAATAATATAATATATCAAATTAACTTATTTAGTAATTTAATGAACACAAAAATAATACCAGCGGCGGCGCTTAATGGGTTAATATTCCTAGATTTTTGTTAATTTTAAAAATGCTGATATTTTAATGAATTTTTAAGTTTTTCAACAAGTTTTAAAATCTTACAATTTTTGTGAGTATCTTAAAAGGCTTTGCTAAATTTAAAACTTTTTACGCTTCTCGATATTTTATAATTTTAGTTAATTTTAAAATTCTTCACAGTTTTTTCGTGAGTTTTAAAACTTGACGTTTTCCTTGAGTTTTCAAAATTTCTGTTAATTTTGAAAATTCTGTCGTTCAGCGAATAAAACGGAACGCGTATATTTAAAAGAACAATATTCTGTATTTTTAACTGTTTCAAAAACACGGCATTTCTACAATCAAACTCTTGAAACATCAGACCTATTTACTTAAAAAAAAAACCATGTACTAATATAAATTATTAAATTACTCCAAAACTGATTCAAAAGAAACTTTAAATGTAAAAAAAATTAAAAATAAATTGTCTGTATATCCTATATATGCAAAAATTCATCACTTATTATTTGATCATGTTCCGGACGGTGCGAGTAGTAAATACAAAATCCCCTATACTCGAAAAATCCAAAAAGAAAAAAAAAACAAATGCAAAGCGTCTTAACGATAATTGTGTATTACTTCTCATAAATCTTTTTTTAATTTTTTTTTGGAGTCTAGTGCCAGTCTGTCGTACTATCACAGAATGTGTACATTATCCTACAGTAGGAAAGTATTTAAAAAAAAAACAATAATAGTAAACAAGAAGGTCAATTTACAAAAAAGAAAAAAAAACGACAAGCAAACTCTAACCCAACGACGATAAATAAAATTCAACATATCTTTTTTCCTCTTCTCAACTACATTTACACAATGTATATAGATATATTTATATATAGATAATCTGTAAATATATTACTCTTAAATTCTATGTACAATAAAATATAAATATGGAATTAAAATGTTATGTATAATATACCTCGGTATTTACATACAAGCAATTAAAACAGTTGGCTATGGCCCAAAAAAGTACTAAATTATTTGCGTTTTTGTTTTGGTTATTTTTATTGGCAATAATTTATTAATGCTGGGTTTGACCAACGTCAGTTAAATCGACCAATAGTTATTAATCGATTAAAATCTAGTAATAGTTACATACATGTCAAAACATCAATCAATTTACATTACATTGACGTTTATGACAAAAAATGTCTATTCCAATCGAAAAATAAGTTTAATCTACGAATAAGATTTAATCGAAGTTGGTCTAACCGGACATAAGTATTGTAAATTAAAACAATCACTCCGTCTGATTCAGACAATATCATCAATTATTAACACTTTTTCTGTCTACAAAATCACATATGAATTTAGGGTTCCGCTACTTGACTTGACTTTCAAGCTTACGGTCGTCGGCAGTTTTAACTTGGCCAGGCGCGCAGATAAGGAAAATATGAAGAGCAAACTTTTCATGAACCTACACTGAAAAAAATAAATGATAACTTTAATCAAGTAATTTGTTTATACAGGGTGGCCCGCCCAGGGGAATCGGACGTTTTTTAAATAGTCAGTGTTCACTTGATTTTTAATGAAAAAGTAATTCAATTTTACAAACATCTTCGTAATTACATGCCATTACAATTGCATATAATGAATGCATGATAATGTCAGTCAGGTGGTGTCCACAGGGACGGCCCTAGTCTAGTGGGTGCACGGATGTGAGCTGATTTAGTACCGCCCCCACTCATAAAAACAATCGTAGATTTGGCATTTTTTCGCCTAAATTTGTAGACCGCATTGCTACTAGTGTCCAATTGCCAACCATCTGTTGATTCAAGCCGCGAGACAGCACTGGTTGTACACTGTCTTAAAAACAGTTTTCAAGCCTTTACTCAAAGTTGGTGTATATGCTTTCCAACATCTCACGATCAACTTGTGATTGAGATTTCTTTACAAAAATTAATCGCACGTGGTCAAACAAGGGTCTTTGAGATGTCGCCAAAAAGTGAAATGACCCTTTCTGATAGCATTCGGCGAACCACGACCATTGCCAATTGCGCAGTAATCGCGGTGTTCCCACGTATACCAGATTTGACCAGGTGTGACACTTTTTGTGGGGGTACCTCAAATAACTTGTCTTTGCACACAAACCTCACCACCTAGACCAGTCTGAAAAAGAAAATCAAGCGGCAAGTGGAGATGTCGCCAAAAAGTGAAATGTCCCTTTCTGATAGCATTCGGCAAACCACGACCATTGCCAATTGCGCAGTATTCGTGGTGTCGAGATTTGACCAGGTGTGGCACAAACCCCATACCTAGACCGACAAAAAAAATCAAGCGGCAAGTGACAAGAATTGATCATGAGATGTTGAGGTAATGACATGTCGCAAAATTCGGCAAAATTTTAAAAATCGCATTCAAGAAAGTGGTCATCACGTGCATGACATTATATTTTATTCATAATATACATATAAAATGGCATGTAATTACGAATATTTTCGTATAATATAAATCTATTTTTCATTAAAAACAAGCGAGTACTGTTCATTTAAAATGTGTTCGGTTCCCGTCCGTCACCCGGTATAAGAGCCTACCAAGTAACGTATTTCCGTAAAACATTCTAACTTCTTAGAATGTTTGGTATAAACACGTTACTTAGCATGCTCGTATATTTTTTTCAGTGTATCCAGTGTGCCCGTTTCCATTTCTGTCAGAATTTTGCCTCCGCGCACCGGCAAGTAACATTTGCCATACAATATTTGTCTTAATTTTCAAGCTAGTTGAATCACTTTGAAAACCGATATATTGCCAAAGAATACACTGGTATGGTACATCCTGTATAAAATTAATTATGTTGGACATACCAAAATAATTACATTAGACATACTGATAGACCGAAATATTTACATTTTATGGATACACATCAATTAACTTCAATTATATATATATACCAATGGGCAAAAATATACGTTGGACTTACTGATCTGCCAAAATAGTTATGTTGGACACATCAATCACCTTTAACATTTATGTTGGACATGACATTCATCCAAAATAATTATTTTGGATTAACCCATCAACCGCCAAGCAATTATAGAGTCAACACTAAAAGTTGATTTTAGATAAAATTCTATCTACACTTCATTTTATAATTTCTATGAATGACTTATTCTATTACATACTGTGAATTTTTCTTCTAAATATACTTAATGCAATATTGATATTAAGTTTAGAACGAGTGTTTCCACTCCCAGACTAAGCATGAAGTAAAATTTCGAGTTTAGAAAAGACCTTAAAATTTGTTTTTTTCAGGCTTTTCTAAACTCGAAATTTTATTTCGTGCGCCATGCGTATAAAACACTGACATTTTATAAAGTTAGAAAGACAGAAATTTCATTTTTTAAAATATTTGAATAACAAAATATTTACATTTTTCTTCATACATTTTCAAGTCAGGTCAAATAATATAATATACCAAATTAACTTATTTAGTAATTTAATTAACAAAAAATTAATAATGCTGCCTGTATGCATCAATGGCGCTTAATGGGTTAACTGATTGATGGAGATAGTTTAGTTTGACATACACATTTATTACGTTGGACGTATCATTCATCCAAAATAATTATTTTGAATTAACTGATTGATGGACATGTTTTGTTCGACATACCATTCGCCTTCAAAAATCATGTCGTATGTTCCACTTTACCTAAAAATTATGTTGGACACACTAATTGACTGAAATAGTTCTGTTTGTTGGATACACCAATCGACATCAATAGTTATTAGTATCAATTCAAATATTTATTGTTCCGACAGTGAAAGTGTAAATTATTGATGATTAATTCTTCTTGATCATACAGGGTGTCCCATCAAAACCACACATAAAAAGTATACGGACTAATTAATTTATACTTATAAATGAAATTGCTAATACCTACTTGGTTGCAGAATACTTCAAACATTAATCTATTGTAATGATATTTTTAGCAATTACGTAATCGAATGTTCTCCTTTCAATGAAAATATTTTCAGCATCATACGACTTCCGGTATTCCGGAAATCGGATGACCAACTTCTTTATTTTAAATGGAATGCTATGTTTTTTTCTGCAAATTTGGATTCTAAGTAAAATTCTGCAACAGGAATCAACAAGTAACACAACCTCTCAATTTAATAGTTTCTGAGATATTAGAAAAAAAAATGATCAAGTGACATAACCTCTAAATTTACCAGTTTTCGAGATATTTGAATGTTTCTGATTAATCTATTGTAATGATATTTACAGTACATGCATAATCGAGTGTGCTATTTTTAATGAAAATATTTTCAGGATCATACGACTTCCGGTTATACCGGAAGTCGCCACCAACTTTCTTAATTTAAATGGAACGACAAGTTTTTTTAGGCAACATTACATTTCTTCGATTTTCTTTTGCTCTGAGAAGTATTTTTCAGATATTTGACGTTCTCTTTAAAATGTAGCCTTTTCATAATTAAAGGCAGTACATTTTTGAAAAATGTCAAATATCTCGAAAACGTTTAATTTTAAGATTACTTTACTTAATGATTTTTTTAAAATATAGTATTCCATTGAAAATAAGGAAGTTGGCATTGATTTCCGGTAAACCCGGAAGTCGTATAACCTTAAAAATGTTTTCATTGAAAAGATACTCAATCACATGCAAGATGAAAATCTCATTGCAATTCATTAATTAGAAGTCCAAGTACTTTAAGAAGTTGGTGTTTCCGGTATAATCGTAAGTTGTATAACCTTCAAATTATTTTCATTGAAAAGAGTACGCTCGATCACATAATTGCTGAAAATCATATTTAAATAGATTAATTAGAAGTCCGTATACTTTCAATGTGCGATTTTGGTAGGACGCCCTGTATAAAAAAGTAAATTAATGCCAAGAAAAAAAATAATTCCATTAACGTAAACTTAAAGACCAATAGCGTTAGAAAATTATTTCCGCATTTCTCTTTATTTCCTTAAAATTTCTGGTGTTCACACCTTATTTACTAATCACTCGCAATTCTCAACAATTAAACGTTTTTGTACTAAAAAGACTCTTATCACAGATTAGTAAACTGGTGCACTCCGTATCGTGACGCGCGCGCTTTTGTGGTATTTTTGCAATTTTCAATATTTAAGTGGAATTTTTCCTTTCGATTGTCTGTTGACCGCGGAGCAGCGATCTGTTGGCACTGTCCACGCTTTGCCTGTGCAGCCGCAGCTTTGGTTTGTTCTCCTCGAGGAGCGGATCCGAGGCAACGTTGCCTCCGGGCGGCTGGCCGTTGTTGTGGTTCAGGTGCAGGGCTCTGCTAAGGCCGTGCCGCAGGGAGCTCGACAGCTTCGACAAGGACCCGCTTTGTCAGGGCAGTATCTCCACGTAGTTCTCGGGGATCAGGCCGGTCTTGCCGTTCAGCGTACCTTCCAGCCATCCCGGTTCTTGTGAAGATTTCACTATGCAACAATAATATAGTTTTACAATAATATAGTTTTTATAAATAACAATCACAATAATATAGTTTTTATAAAAAATCTTCGAAACTAAAAAGGACATGATCGCTGAATCAACCAATCATATTCTGTGTTAAGTTGTACTTAATGAATATCATTGCTTGCATCAGCGATCACAATTAGAAGCGATTACAACCGTCGGAAAACAATTTCAATCATTGGATCACGATCAACCAATCATATTCTGTGTTAAGTTGTAGTTAATGAATATTATTGCTTGCATCAGCGATCACAATGAGAAGCGATTACAACCGTCGGAAAACAATTTCAACCATTGGATCACGATCATAATTGTTGGACAACGATCATAACCGTTGGAAAACAATTATAACCGTTGCAGAATGATCATAACTGTTGGACAAAGATCACAACCGTAGAACAGCAATCATAACATATATGTCTAGATCAATTTTTTTAAAATTCTGTGTAACCTGTGCAAAATAATTGAAAATACAATTTGGGTTGCCAATTTTCAGGTACTTCTTGAATAATCTTTAAGAGGCTCTATTTTCTCAAGGAATCAGTTTCAATTACACATTTATCAACAAAAGTTCTTTGCTTTGTTGTGTTTTGCAAGGCCTAAAAGTTTGTTCCTACAATTTATTAACACGCTGTATTTGTTTGAAACTTACCATTGGTGATTATCTGATTTGGTTCAAACGAAAGCTCCCCGTCATTTTCACCGAGGCAGGCGTACAGGGTGCGCACCCTCCTATAATAAAAAGAATAGAAAAAACACCGAATTACAACGAAATATATGGTGGAAATTTTGGAAATAAGCAGACTAGCTCATTGTATCCTTACCGGACCCCCTGAAAAGTGGGACTAGCCCGTCCGCTGCTGACGCCGCCTGGCGTGCCAACAGAACCCCACCGAAAGAAATCGTGCATCCTAACAGTGGTATTAGTAATAGGTGCAGCATTCACAGAAAGAGAGACCACGTTAGTGTTAGTCAGAAATTATTAAATCCACAAATATAAATATCAAAATATCCTAATCATAATGTGCTCGTAATGACTCTGGCTCATAATTGTGATATTTGACATTACCTAAGGGGTTTTCTTTCTTTCAAATATACATATTTCGATGCTGTATGCACCTCCATATGCGCCCATAAGAAAAACAAAAATTTTGTTTGGAAAAACAATTGAAGATATTTGAAATGTGAAAGCAGATTATTTGTAAGCACTAAAATACACAACTGTAATGTTTTCATTGCTTCATTCACTATAAAGTAAAATTTGGGGTTTAGAAAAACCTAAAAATTTGGATTTGCTGGATTGAAGCATAGGACAACCTAACGGTTTAGGCTTTTTTAAACTCAAAGTTTTACTTTACTCACCACATGCATAAATCAAAATACATTTTGTACTTGAAAGTATTTTAGTGTTTTATACAGGTGCGTGAAGTAAAATTTCGACATTTCGACATTTTTTAAAAATTTGGATTTGCCAGGCGCTCTGCTTCACTACGCCCAGCAAATACAAATTTTCAGGCTTTTCAAAACTCAAAATTTTACTTCATGCCTAATCAGAGATTGAAAACACTCATTAGAAGCTTCAAATTGAACTTTTACTAAAACATATGTATACTTAAAAGAAAAAACCCCTGTAAATATAAAACCGGAATGTGTTCATAGATGGCTCTAGTTGTCAATATAGTGACTGTCAAACTGCATCATTGGCCACTTTTTCTTGTGTTTACATTTATCAGATTTTTAACTTACGACAATACAAGTTTAATACAACTACATAGCTTTGATAGCGTTGAACATGACTGCCTGAAACTATGATTTACGGGTATCATTAATTTTCTGTTACTATTTGAAGAAAACTGCCGTAGAATTGCATCGAATGCTTGTCGAAGTTTACGGTGAGTATGCTCTTGGTAAATCACAGTGCTTTGAGTGGTTTAAAAAACTAAAAGGGGCTCAAGCCCGCGAGCCACCTCCCTGGGTGCGCTCAACAACTCGCGGATTAATTCGTGAATCAAATAAATACGTTTGATAGCCATGGGAAAGATCCAGAAGGTAGAAAAATGGGTTCCACATGAACTAAATGAATGACAGCAGAAAAACCAATAAACCCCTGAGAAATGCTGCTCGCCAGGTACAAAAGAAAATCATTTCTCCATCGAATTGTGATTGGCGATGAAAAATGGATATATTTGGAGAATCTTAAGCGTAAAAGATCACGGGTAACTCCAAGCAAACCAGCGACAAACCATCCGTCCATCGCTATGGAAGGAAAACAATGCTCTGTGTTTGGTGGCATCAGGATGATGTTATCTGTATGGGTTGTTTAACATGTTTGATCGGAATATCGGTGACTTAGTTACTATTGCATATTTTTTCATTTAAGTTTTTTGTTCGTTTAAGTACTAGTGACGTACTTGTAAAAAAAATTACATTTAGCTCTTTTTTAAATGTTGTTAATATGTTACAAAATGGCATCCACGATTAAATATCCGTGCAAAAATTATATGCGTGCTGTTGTTCAGTTTTTGGCAGGAAAAGTAATGGTGACCGTATTATTTTATTATGAGGGTGTGATTGGTTAATGCTTATGGAGATTTTATTTTAATTTTTTACAGCATCTAAATGTGTTTTTATTAAACAATCCTAATATTATGAGTGGTTAAAACCTGGCGAAACCGTTAATACCGAAAACAAATGATAAATTTGAACCAGGCGTTCCCTGAAAAATGAAAAGAATACCAGAAGAGACAACACAAAGTGATTTTGCTTCATGATAATGCACCATCGCACACACAGCAAAACTGGTCAAGGAAACTCTTAAGGCCTTTAGTTGGCAAACATTTCCGCATGCTGTTTACTCACTAGACTTAGCTTTATCTGATTATTATTTATTTGCATCGATGAGACACACTCTTGCTGAGCAGTGCTTCACTTCTTACGAGCAACAGTTTTTTTGGTGTGGTATCCACAAACTGCCACAGAGATGAGAAAAATGTGTAGCTAGCGATGAGCAATAGTTTCAATAAAATATTTTGTACCATGTTCGTACAATAAATGTGTATTTTCTACAAAAAAATTCCAGTTTCATATTTACAGACCTGCTATAGTGTTAATAGAAGACTGAGACCACAATAATTATAAACACAGACCAACAGATATCAGCCTTATTAATAGAATTATCGTTAATGCTAGGTTATTTCTATGAAACCCGTAGAAACATGATACAATCATTTCGCATTAATAGAACAAAATCTGCATGTTATTAGTTAGTTTTGAACTATTGAGTGAAAGTGACAACATTTTCATGTGTATTGACTGTATTCTAATTAAATTTAAACCATTTAGGTGGACTTTTACAAACATTAGGTATCCCGCCGTTAAAGCTGGCTACGGGTTAAACGATAAGTTGTTAGTTTACAATCTGAGATTAGAATATCGTTAGGTGAATCGCGGAGTTATCTCGAGTCTGCGTTAAACTGTGGCTGAAACATGAGATAACTTACTGCTTTTTCCCATATGTTTCATTGCGGTCGCACTAGCAATAGAGTAAAGACGAGCGAAAGTTTACTCAGTTGGAAATTAACGACGGTCTACTATAACGGCGGGATACCTAATGTTTGTAAAATTGGACTTTAGAGGTTTTGTCATATTGTTTATGTTTGTGAACGTGCGTTTCTTCCGCTGAATTATTTCATTTATATTTTACTTTAAACAAATGATTCTACTGCTTGCCTAGGCATTAAGTATAATTTCAGGCTTATCTAAACTCGAAATTTTACTTCAAGTTTAAAATATACTGCTTAGGTATGTACATTGATCAATCTTAAATAAACCATATCATTATGATTAAATGAATTCATTTTGCTATGCCAATGTTATTAAATTATTAGTTGTAAACTAACAATAGTAATCTACTAACATGTTTTATTAATACAAAATCATCATTAGTACAGTGTTAAAGCTGTATGCTAACGTCTATTAATACGGCAGTATATTACTTACACAGGTCCAGGAGAACGGTAACCTTTAGGATACGATATTCCAACATTAGTCCGCATATTTTTCTCCGGCGCTATGTTGTTCGGTGAGTAATTCAATCCACCATCACGGGAATTGGAGGATAGTGACTCGTTTGAACTACTTGTACTATTCTCTGTGAAATATTTAAGTTTTATAATAAAAATTTAAAAAAAAATCATTATTTTTCTATGTGGATACCTAATTTTCCATACGGTCTAAAACTTGGGGGGCTACAATTCTGAAGACTAGGCAAGTTGCTCTCTGACTGCGATGAGACCGTGAGCTCCCGATTGATCCGCTGCATCAGCTTGTGGGAGGTCATCGGGATGCCGTTGGACACGTGCTCGCTCTTCGACATTTGGTATATGTTACCACCGTTGTCCGGACTTTCATTGATGTTGTACAGACTGGACGATATGTTGTTGCCGGGATTCGGATCGAAATAAGTACGGACAGTCTATACCCATACAAAAACAAATAATCAATAACATATTTCATAATACATGTAATACAATAAATAGGATTCTAAATAACTATCCTTTTAATCTTAACCTGTATTACTACAGGCCTCATATGGTTAGAGCTTATGTGGGGGACGGGGGCTTATTATTATTATTATAGCCCATCTTGCGCCTGCAGGCGGCTTATAGAGTGTGTAGGTATATTTCTATCATTTTATGCAAGGGATGTACAAAATCAACGAATATTCCCCGCCAATTTTTACCCATAACAACATACAGAGAGTTTTATGTAACACCGAACATTGTCATAACGAGAATTTTTCTTTCAAGTTTACATAAGCATACGTTGTACATTTGCCGAAGCTCGGTTTATTAAAATAATTTAATTTGAAGCTATAAAAGAGTGTTTTCCACTCCCAGGCTAAGCATGAAGTAAAATTTCGAGTTTAGAAAAGCCTGAAAATTTGGATTTGCCGGGCGGAGCGAAGCGAGCCCGGCAAATCCAAATTTTCAGGCTTTTCTAAACTCGAAATTTTACTTCATGCGCCACCGGTAAAAAACGCTGATGCAATGTAAAGTTTAGCGGTGTTTTAAACTTCATATTATGACAGTGTTTTGTACCGGTGGCGCATGAAGTAAAATTTCGAGTTTAGAAAATCCTGAAAATTTGGTTTGGCCGCTCCGCGCTACGCGACCAAACCAAATTTTCAGGCTTTTCTAAACTCGAAATTTTACTTCATGCTTGTGTCTGGGAGTGGAACACACTCATTTCAAGTTTCAAATTGAACTCTTAAAAAAAACAACAATTATCTAAAGATTTACGGTATATACGTACGTATATACTTAAAAGAAAGACTCCCTGTATGTATAAGTGAAGGCATTCATTGCGATTGATTGGCTACAATTTATAATGGTCATATAGGCAACCCAATTTGCATATAACTTAAAAATGAATGGTGTCAAATTGTATTGGATGAAAATTTTCGGTGTTACATAAAACTCTCTGTATACTTACACATGTTAAAGGATGATTCATGTTGGATCGCATGTTGGATACAGTGTGATTCAAGTTCCCGTAAACCCCCGTTTCCGGTTCCGTGTCAAACATAGAGTTTTGGTACTCATTGGCTGGAGGCATCGTGTGCGCACTCCCACTCGGGTAACTCTTGTTTATTTGCGGCGAATTGCTCTCCGAACGGAACTCGGGTTCGGTGTTGAAGATTTTCTCATAGTTAGCAATAAGAATTTCCACGACGATGTTATAAAACTTCAGGTCCACGATGGAAGCGACGGTCTCCTCCTCAGGACGCAGCAGCGTCGGACCGAAACACACGCCCAGATTGCTTATTGTCATTAGGTTCTTATCACTTTTTGCCGCCACACTAATAAAAACATAAGTTAATTTAAGGTTTACGGTTTCATGTTGATGTTGTTTTGAAAGGTGACAGTGGGGTAACTAGCGTTGTGAGGCTTCACAATTGCAAAATCTAGTGCGAACATAAAGCTATTCACAACCTTGATTGTAGTTACCCAGTAAAAAAAAAAACATTTGAATACTCACATCGATAAATGCTTGATGAGGATTTTGAGCACCTCGAAGTTGTTTTTTGGTATTCGGTGGATTAATGTGTGTACGTCACGTACTCTAGCTTGCCGCGAATCATTTTCTAACAAAGAAATAACATTGTAATTTTTCACAAATAGAAAGACTGTTATTCCTTACTTCACTTTTTATTTTTATGTTAGATGTACATTTCGAAACACAAGGTGCTCATTATCAATAACAAACTGTTTGTTATTGATAATAAGCACCTTGTGTCTCGAAATGTACATCTAACATAAAAATAAAAAGTGAAGTAAGGAATAACAGTTTTTCTATTTGTGATTAATCACTTCACGTAAACTCGAAACAATACAGTTATTGTAATTTTTGCTCACGCTATATTTTTTCTGTAGGGATTTTTTTGTATAAGTATACCTACATATCCCGATGTATACACTGTAAAATTTCAGACATTCGTTGGTTTCGTAAAAGTTTAATTTACGAGTGTTTCCCGTCCTTGATTAAGCATGAAGTAAAATTTAAGGCTTTTACAAACTCGAAATTATACTTCGTGCTCAACCAAGGAGTGCAAACTCTCTTTAGAAGCTTTTATAAAAACAACGAATTCATGGCAATTAATCGAACATCGTTAAAATCATCGGAATATGTATACTTAAAAGAAAAATAGCTTGTGTTTTTTTATAATAAATGAATTAACTTACTGACAGCTGCAATGAAACCATTATGGAACCGGAACGTCATGAGCGGTTCCGGGAGGTTCCGCAGGTAGCTCTTGAGGGCGCTGGTGATGGTCTTCGTTTCCCATTCCTGTGGATCCTCCATATTCAGCAGCTTGTCCGATTTCCTCCGGTCCAAACCCATATTCAACAGCTTGGAAACTTTGGAAGTGACACCAACTATCCTGTAAATTCCCTGCTCCTCCAATCCCCGACTTTCCAACACCTCAATGCACTTTTTGATGAATTGAAGACCGACCTCATCCAAGACTCTTTCATCAGAATTTTGTAGTTTTACACTGGCGCTCGGATTTGTATACGTCTATTGATAAATCATTAAAATACTTATTTAGATTTTGTTAAATACTGCGCGATCATTTAAATTACAGGGAATTTTTCTTTTAAGTATACATATGAATACGCTGTAAACTTTCCGACATCCATTCTTTTTTTTTAAGTTCAAATTGAAGCTTTAAACGAGTGTTTTCCACTCCCAGGTTAAGCATGAAGTAAAAATTTGAGTTTAGAAAAGCCTGAAAATTTCAGGCTTCTCTAAACTCGAACTTTTACTTCATGCGCCACGCCTACAAAACACTGATTTTATGTGAATTTCAAAACATACTGCTTACTTCAGTGTTTTATAAGAGTGGTGCTTGAACTAAAATTTCGAGTTTAGTAAAGCCTGAAAATTTGGTTTCAAAATTTTACTTCATGCTTAACCTGGAGTGGAAAATACTTGTTTGAAGCTTCAATTTGAATTTTTCGAAGAAAAATAAATATGCGAAGATTTACAGAATATGCGCTGTAATTTCGATATGTATACCTAAAAGAAAAAGTCCCGGTATGCATATATTAGAGTGGGCGGCACTTCTTCTTCTTCTTTTGCGTAAATAATGGCCTTGATAACTGTTGACCAGTCACAGTAATTTTAAATAATTTAGTAAATAGAGTTTCGCTATCCCCGAGGAAAAGAACGAGATTTACGAAAAATATACACGTGGTTGTAATAAAGGGATTTTCAGTGATTGTAAAGGATGAAATATCATATGTTCAATAAAAAAAAACCTCTAGAGTGCCACAATTTTATCTTTTTTTTAAATTTAAGTTAACTATACACTTTAAGAAATGACATATAAAACTTTAGACATAATAATTATAATGTATATTTTCAGTTGCCAGCCTAGAGTATTTTCCATAGCACTCTAGAGATTTTTTTTAATTGAACATACGATAGGATGAAAAAGGATTTGTGAAACAACCAAGTGTGGGTCAAACGAGAGCAAGGATGGAACGCACTACTCACGCTCGACATCCGCTCTGTTTAGGGTCCAGAACGGAACCTCTCCAGAAATGTAATTGAATGATGGAATAAATTTGAGGTTATGGTAAACTATGTGTTAACAGCCAGTAGTGCCAATCTAATATAAAATTCAATGCCAACTGTAATTTATAATCGCACGGTAGTTATTTCTGTTGAACTTACCGGTTCTTTTCCGTCCATGATGTCCATCCACGCTTTTCTGTCCGCTTCATTCAAAGCTTGGAATGTGAACAAATTACTTGGCTTCGAATCAACTTGAAGATCAAAACAGAACCTCTTGTCTATCGAATCTGACATTCTCCTGGTGCACGATGATAGAATCATGATTTCTGGTTGAGGTACGGATTTTGTAGTTAACTGGTTGTAAGGTATCATCGAAAACTCTTTAGTGTCCTTGTTGTACGTGCAAAAGTGTTTTGTCCAGGTTTGACCGAAAGCTTCTGCAAGTCAAATAATTAGTAATCCGCATTTTCAGTTTCAGATGAGCAAAATTAAGCTAGCCAGTTGCGCAACAGAAATAAAATAAATACAAATTAATTAATAATAAAAATAAACATGTTCGGGGTTCTGATAAATGTGCGCGTATTTATTTAACCGATATTACAAATAGTTTGCCTGTGTTTAAATAATCTTGAGAGTTCGGAGCTCAAGAGAAATAGCGCACAGTTAAAATAAATAAACACTACAAAATACTTCATCATCCAGGAGATGTATTATGCACGCAAATAACCAGAAGTTCTCAAATGATGAAAAATATGCGAATTTTCAAAAATTCTAAAAAAAAAATGTTGCAAGTGTTATTTTTGTGGAAATTTATGTAAAATAGTGCTGTGAATCCCCTCTTAACCCATTTAATCTCAAGTATATTTTTTGATAAAGAAGTTTTTGATATTATTTACTTAACAATGTTAGATTTTACAAAAAGAAGATAAAGACAAAGAAGCATGATTCACTATTTATTTATTTATTGATGGTAAATACCATACTATGTTGGAAGAGAAAGGATGTATGTATGCGGTATTTATGGACCTGAAGGCAGCGTATGACTCGGTGCCGAGGGGAAGCTTGATACAATGTTTGAGAAGGAGAGGGGTGAGTGAGGGGATGGTGGAGTGGGTGAGGAGAGTGTATGAGGAGACATGGGTGGTGGCGAAAGTGGGAGGGTTTGAGGCAAGGGTGCCCGCTAAGCCCGATGCTATTTAATGTATACGTAAGTGAATTGGAAGAGGTGATGAGGAAAGGGCAGGCGGGGGGAGTAGTGATGGGTAAAAGGAAGGTATGGATGCTGGCGTATGCGGATGATGTGGTGTTGGTTGCAAGAGAGTATGAAGGGATGAAAGAGATGTTGAAGAGAGTGGAGAGGTTTATGGATAAAAGGGGAATGAATGTGAATGTAGTGAAAACGAAGTGGGTGAAGTTTAGAAATAAAGGGAGGGAGGGGAAGGTGGAAGAATTGGAGTGGAAGGGGGTAGTTATTGAGAGGGTGAGGAGTTTCAAGTATTTGGGGTTTTGGTTTAAAGGAACGGGAGGGTATGAAGAGCATGTGAGGTGGGTGTATGGTAAGGCGAGGAAGGCGTGGGGAATGGCATGGGGCAAGTGGGGGAAGTGGATGGGGAACAATGTGACGGTTGCGTGTAAGATATGGGATGCGTGTGTAAGAGCGGTGCTAATGTATTGAGTAGAAGTGTGGGGGATGAGAGGGTACGAGGTGATAGAGAGGGAGCAGATGTGGTTCCTGAAGCACATGTTGGGGGTGGAAAGGTCCACGCCTAGCTGCATAGTGCTTCAGGAGACCAACAGAGAGAGGTTAGAGTGGGAGGCAATGGTGAGGGTGGTGAGGTACGAGATGAGATTGTGGGAACTGGATGAAGAGAGATTGGTGAAGGATGTATGGGTGACGAGTGTGGGTGGGGGTGAAGGTAGATGGAGGGGGAGAGGAGGAAAATTTATGAGAGGGTAGGGCTGTCGGAGGTAAAGGTAATGGAATGGCTAGGAAATGGGGTGAAGATGGATGAGTGGGTGAGGGGGAAAGGGAAGGAGGTGGAAGGGCAGGAAAGGGAAGGAGGTGGAAGGGCAGGAAAGGGAAGGAGGTGGAAGGGCAGGAAAGGCAAGCGTGTATTGACAGAAGTCAGTATAATGATATGTATGGGAGGTGGCAGGTGTATGGGAGGGTGCCGTAGTATTTGATAGAGAAGGGATGGGGTAGAGAGGATAGGGTGATTGTGGCAAGGGCGAGGTGTGGATCGGAGGAGAGAGGAAGGAAAGTATGGATGGGGGAAGAATATGGAAGGTGTGTGTTGTGTGGACAGGGGAAGGATACGTGGGGACACTTGGCGGAGGAATGTGAGGGGGTGAAAGAGGAGTGGCTGGGAGCGAAAGGGAATAGAAGGGTAGTGGAGTGGATGAGGGAGGATGGGAGCAGGGCAAGGACGTTGGAAAAGCTGGGGAGGGAGAGGGAAAAGAGAAGGGAAGGTAAGAGGGATACGGGAGTGTAATGAGATAATCAAATGTAAATTAAATGTAATGTAAAGTGTGGAGATATGCCAATAAAGGTCTTTTTTTTTTACCATACTATGTATGTCTCTTCAAGCCTTAATCAGAACTTTATAAAAAAAAAAATTGTTCTGCACCCATGCTAGTCCACATGGAATGTTCACTACAATCGGTTAAAATCAAATTGATATCACTATTCCTCTCCATGTATAGTTATCTTAAGTCCTTTGCCATTTCTTCATTGTAGTTTATGAGAACAATAAAGAATAGCAAATATACTCTCTCTGGGAGTTGATTACTAAAATTTATAAAGAGAGAAATGTTCCATAAAACGTTATTTTAACTATTTACATGCTTGATTTAAATTTGTTTCTCCATCTAAAGTTAACTTCTTGTTATCCATATTTGTTATGGATAACAAGAAGTTAACTTTAGATGGAGAAACAAATTTAAATCAAGCGTGTAAATAGGTAAAATAAAATTTTATGGAACATTTCTCTGTGAATTTTAGTAATTAGCTTCCAGAGAGAGTATTCGTTCACCTCTGTCACGTATTAGCATCGCGATTCCTGGAACAGGTCAAAAAAGGGATCCTGACCAGCAACCCGTTGCCCCATGGGGTTGTTTGTTCCCTAATCCTCAGCAACCGTGAAAGATAATTTTCAAAAACATTTATAACTATTTCACATAGCTGGGACGAATCCTCGTAAAAAGGATTCGAATCACTAATCCGGATCACCTAATATGATTCGAATCACGAATACTGAGATAAAGGATTCGTAAGAGATAAATATGATTCGAATCAAAGATTCGAATCCTGTTTTTTCGAATCACGAATACAAATTCTTTAAGAATAAATTTGATTACACTATTTTTTTGCAACCATTAATATATAATTATAGTTACCAATTGTTTTAGCAAAACTATTCAAAACCTAATTATTTATTATCAACACTGAAAATCGTTGATAACAGACTAAATATCTGATTCCCTGTTACTCTGATTAAAGATGTATTTGTGTGTTTTTGAACTTCACTTCAAATCAGTGTTTTGTACGCGTGGCGCATGAAGTAAAATTTCGAGTTTAGAAAAGCCCGAAAATTTGTCTCGGGTCGCTGCGCGACCCTCGACAAATTTTCACGGGGCTTTTCTAAACTCGAAATTTTACTTCATGCTTAGCCTGGGAGTGGAAACACCCGTTTAAAACTTCAAATTGAACTCAATTATAAAATCGACGAATACCTGAAAATTACGTGCATAAAAAATTCACTGAATATCATTAAAACCGGGAAAGTCATGGAATTTTATTCAAATTGACCAAAACACTAACAAAAAAGCCATATGATATTAATAAATTTGTCAAAATCAGCAGGCAAATTACAAAACACGTAAAAATTTATAAAATTAACTTAAATATTGACAAAAACAATGTAAACAATTAAACAAAATCGGGGTTTCCCACATAAAAAAGGTATACTAAAAGGTCAGGGAAAAATATCTTGAATCATTGAAATGCCTGAAAAATTTAACATTTCAGATTGTGGCTACCATGTCAGTTTTCCTTCAAATAATATTAAACAAAATTTTGAAAACCAGCTTATTATCTTTAAAAATATTTTCAGTCATTTAATGTTCTTATCAAAGCATTCAGTTTGAAGTTTCGAACGAGTGTTTCCACTCCCAGACTAAGCATGAAGTAAAATTTCGAGTTTAGAAAAGCCCCGTGAAAATTTGTCGAGGGTCGCGCAGCGACCCGAGACAAATTTTCTGGGCTTTTCTAAACTCGAAATTTTACTTCATGCGCCACGCGTGTAAAACAGTGATTTACCGAGAAATTTAAAAACACACAAACGTAATTTTTCAAGTTAATCCTCACTTACAAAAGGATTTGAATCGTCAAAAATAATTCGAATTGCGAGGATTAACATGAAAAATGTCTTTAATGTGTTTTTAAATTTCTCGTTTAATCACTGTTTTATACGCGTGGCGCATGAAGTAAAATTTCGAGTTTAGAAAAGCCCAGAAAATTTTCACATGGCTTTTCTAAACTCGAAATTTTACTTCATGCTTAGTGGAAACGCTTGTTCGAAACTTTAAACTGAATGCTTTGATAAAAACATTAAATGGCTGATTTATTCACCTTGAATAAATCAATCAAGGACGTTACCGATACCCATGTCAAATTTCTGGGAATCCATCTAGACCAGCGCTTATTATGGGCAGATCATGGGGAAGTAGTTGCTAGCAAGCTGAATAAATCAACATTTCTCTTACGAAATCTCTGTAATAACCTATCGCCAGCTATGGTTCGTTCAGCTTATTTTTCCCTCATACATGCCCATCTAGCGTATGGTCTATTAGTATGGGGTCACTCGTCCAGCCGTCACAGACTGTTCGCTCTGCAAAGACGAGCAATCAGGATAGTTACTGGAATTGGCTATCAAGACGATTGTAAAAATCATTTTGTGCGTCTTCAAATATTGACACCACCGTCTATGTTTATTCTTGAATGTCTACTCTTCATGAAAAAGAATATGAACAAGTATAACCTGCATGACGATATTCATGAATATAACACTAGAGAGAGAGGAAATCTGTACCAACAAAGGATTAGATTGTCACGGAGTCAAACTGGAACAAATTATTACAGTATACAGTTTTTTTTAACAAACTCCCAATTCAACTAAGAAATATAGAATTTAAATCTTTTAAATCTATAGTGAAAAAATTCCTAGTCGAGAATGCATTTTATAATTTTAATGATTTTTTAAACTGTAATTTTAATATGTTATGTAATTGTTTGTAACATATACTGCTGCTAAGAACTAGAATTTTTAAAATGTTAATTTATCTATGTTGCCTTGTTAAATCAAGGTACTGTGTTTGAATCTATATCTATAACTTGACCTATGTAAACTATGTATATGGTTTTGGCATTAATAAACATATTATTATTATTATTTAATTTAGCACGTCCTTAATTGACGGTGAGTAAATGGACACGGTTTTTAAAACAAGTGTCCATATCGCTATGGAGGGAGATTGAGGTGAGAACGAACTATTGCTGTGGTGTTTAGAATTACAGACTTTGGGAGCTGAATGTAGGTGAGTGGAGGTAGCTTAATTTTTAGGAGGCTATCGTGCAGTTTCTTTGGTATTACTCCTGTTGACGATATTACAATAGGTAAGACATATACCTCTTTCTGTTTCCACATATTCCTAATTTCGTCTGCCAGGGGTTTGTACTTGTTAATTTTTTCCTGCCAGGTAGCCTGCATGTTATGAGTATTAGGAATAGCAATGTCTATAAGGTATGTTATATCTTTCTCTTTGTCTGTTAGTGTGATGTCTGGTCTATTGCAAGGTATGCTCTTGTCCGTGATAATGCTCCGGTTCCAGTACAATATTTGTTTGTCGTTTTCAAGGACATTGGCTGGTTGGTACTCATAATATGTGGAGTTTTATCATCAGTTAAGGTGTGTAATGCAGCTATTTTTTGATGTACAATGCTAGCGACCTATTATTATTATTATTATTAATGTATTTAAAGATAATAATTTTAAGGAACTCTTAGGAAAAAACGAGGAGATATTAACAGACCCGAGACAAATATTTGACAAAAAGGAGGACTTCAGTATGGACGATTTAGAGAAAGTTCTGAGAAGGATAAAAGTAGGAAAAGCAGCAGGCCTGCATCAAATTAAAGCTGAAGCATGGAGGTGGTTAAGCAGAGGACCCAGTGCCGAAAGAGTGGACGGAAGGCATTATTGTCCCAATACATAAAGGAGGAGAGAGAGCGGAACCAAAAAACTACAGAGGAATCACGTTGATGGACAGCATCTATAAAGTGGCAATGATGATGGATAGACTGGAAGCAGAGGTAGAGGAAAAGAGGCTCCTACCGGAAGTTCAGGCAGGATTTAGAAGAGGAAGGTCGACCGTGGAACAGATAGCAACGCTCAACTGGCTGGTGGAAAGAGAATTGGCAAGGAAGGAAAAACTATATCTGCTATTTATTGACTTAAGGGCAGCATATGACTCAGTGGACAGGAAGGTACTTATTGAATGCATGAAACGGAAAGGCATATCAAAACAATTAGTAAAATGAGTGAACGAGATCTGCAAGGAGACTTGGTGCAAGGTGATACACTGTCGGATGCATTTGAAGCGAAGAGGGGAAGAAGGGGGTGAGACAAGGGTGTCCGATGAGCCCACTGCTTTTTAATTTGTTCATAGCAGATATGGAAAGGGTACTTGAGCTGGGACAGGCAGCCGGTGTTCTAGTGGGGAAGGGGAAAGTGTGGAGTTTGGCATATGCGGACGATGTGGTTGTAATGGCTAAGTCATGGAATGATTTAAGGGACATAAAAGAGCGACTGGAAAGATTTCAGAAAAGATATTTGACGGTGAACGTGGGAAAAACAAAATGGATGAGGTGCAAAAATAAGGGAGACAGAAGAGTGAATGAGGAATTAAGGTGGGCATGAGAGAAAATAGAAATGGTAAGCGAATTAAAATATTTGGGATACATGATTAGAGAGACGGGCAGAGAACATAACATATAGAGTTTGTTTGCAAGAAGGCAAGGGTGGCAATGAAGCGTCTGCGGAATACGTGGGAGGATGTACTACGTGGAAACGTAGGTATGCAAATGGCGTGGTGGAATGCATGCGTCAGATCTATAGTGCTATATGCATCAGAAGTATGGGGCGTGAGTGAAAACTCTTCAAGTGCAATATCTAAAAAGAATACTAGATCTGGAGAAAACAACACCACGGTATATCGTGTTGCAAGAATGCCATAGATTGCCTGTAGGATGGTGGGCAGCAAGAAGAACGATTAAGTTTGAAAGAAAAGTATATGGCCTAGGCAAGGAAAGACTGGTAAGGGAGGTATGGAGGGTATGCTATAAGGAAAGCAAGGTGAATGTAAATGGACGGAAATGGATGCAAGAAAGGAACAAGATATATACGAGTGCAGGATGGCCGAACGCGATGTTTGAAGAGAATATTGCCAAGGGAGAAAAAGTAGAGGAGGTAGTGCTGAAAAATATTGAAGGTGCGTGGCTGCAGGCAAGACAGGAACAGATTATGGCAAGTAGGTACCATCTGGAGTATGCAGCTTTACAAACATGTATAAGTCCCCCACGCTACATGAAAACATTGAAAGGAGAAGATGTACAAACCATGGCTCGTTTAAGAAGCGGAAACAAAAAAAGAGGCAATAAATAGTGGATGGGACAGAGGGAGGTGAGGAAAGTAATGAGAGAATATATAAAGAACGGTGGAGAGGGAAAGAGGATGATGGAAGCGAGAAGGGCATACGAGAAGGTGTGCGAAAGGAAGAAGCTAGAAGTGGCAGAGAGAGCAGTGGAGGAAATGAAGGAGTGTAGGAACGAGAGAGAAATGTGGAATGTATTGAGGAGAGGGAAAGAGATGAGGAGGATAGGGGTGTCGTTAGAAGACTGGACCAGAAAGTGTAAGGAGGAGTGCGGTGAACAAGGGACAGTAAGAGAAGTAGGGCGAGGGATTGGAGGAGAGGAATTTACGGAAGAGGAAACAGAAAGAGCGTTCAAGGAGGTGAAGGGAGGAAAGGCGGCCGGAAGAGATGGATTGAAGGCAGAAATGTGGAGAGAGATAGGAGAAGAGGGGAAGAAGAAATTCCGAGAGCTAGTAAATGGAATATGGAGGGGATGGGAGAGCATACCAGAGGCATGGAGAGTAGGCAGGATATGCCCGATATATAAAGGGAAAGATGAGAGGAAAGCAGAGAACTATAGAGGGGTGACGATTATGAGCACGGGATACAAAATAATGATGATTATGGTGAAGAACAGATTAGAAGTAGAGGTAGAAGAGAAGAGGATGCTGCCAGAGTCGCAAGGGGGATTTAGGAGGAGGAGAGGAACGAGGGACCAGGTATTTACCCTAGCGAGGATGACAGAGAAAGTGATGGAAGAGAAAGGGTGTGTGTATGCGGTGTTTGTAGATCTGAAAGCGGCGTATAATTCAGTACCGAGGGAAGATATGGTAGAGTGTCTGAGGCGAAAGGGAGTGAGTGACGGAGTGGTTGAGTGTGTAAGGGAGGTGTATAGGGAAACATGGGTGGAAGCGAAGGTGGGGGAAGAAGTATCGGGAAGGTTCAGGACATGGAAGGGCTTGAGACAGGGGTGCCCCATGAGTCCGGTCCTGTTTAATATATACATAAGTGAACTAGAAGAGGTGTTGAGAAAGGGGCAGGAAGGGGGAGTGGTGATTGGAAAGGAGAAAGTATGGTTACTGGCGTATGCAGACGATATAGTGTTGATGGCGAGAGATTGGGAAGGAGTGAAAGGCATGTTGAAAAGAGTGGAAAGATATATGGATAAGAGAGTAATGTGTGTGAATGTGGGGAAGACGAAATGGATGAGGTTTAGGAATAAAGGGAGAGAGGGGAGAGTGGGAGACTAGAATGGAAGGGAGAGGTGATTGAGAGAGTGAAAAGTTTCAGATACTTGGGATTTATTTTTAAAGGGACAGGTGGGTATGAAGAGCATATAAGGTGGGTACAAGGAAAAGCGAGGAGAGCATGGGGAATGGCATGGAGAAAATGGGGGAGATGGATAGAGAATAGTATTAAGGTGACATGCAAGGTGTGGGACGCGTGTGTAAGACCGATACTAAGGTACAGGGTAGAAGCATGGGGAACGAGAGCGTATGAGGTGATTGAAAGAGAACAGTTATGGTTCCTGAGACGGATGCTGGGACTAGAGAAGTCGACACCGGGATATATACTGCTGCAGGAAACGAATAGAGAGAGATTGGAATGTGAGGCGGTGGAGAGAGTGGTGAAGTATGAAATGAAATTATGCGGAGTAGAAGAGGAAGATTGGTGAGAATAGTGTGGGAGGCGTGCATGAAAGTAGAAGGGGGGAGGTGGAGGGAAGAGAGAAGGAGAATGTATGAAAGGGGAGGACTGGCAGAGAGGAAGGTACAGGAATGGTTGGGTAGGGGGTGAAGGTGGCGGCGTGGATGAGAGAGAAGATGAAGGAGGTGGAAGCGCAGGAGAGACAGGGACGGATAGACAAAAGTGAATATAATGATATGTTTGGAAGATGGCAAGTACATGGGAGGGTGCCGAGATACATGAGTGAGGATGGGTGGAACATGGATGAAAGGGTGATAATGGCGAGGGCAAGGTGTGGGTCTGGGGAGAGGGGAAGGAAGAGATGGATGGGGGAAGAATATATGAGATGTAGGTTGTGTGAATGGGGGAAGGATACGTGGAGGCACTTGGCGGAGGAGTGTGAGGGTGTGAGTAAGGAATGGGTGGGAGTGAAAGGGAATAGAAGGGTGACGGAATGGATGAGGGAGGACGGAGCTAGGGTAAAGACGCTGGAGAAAGTGGGACGGGAGAAAGAGGGCAAAATGTGAAGGGAAGAAAAATAATAGAATGCAGAATGCTTAAAATAATGAAGAAATATTTTGCCAGAAGACGTTGCTTCGCTAAGGGTTAGAATTAGGAAAACAGATTGCTAATATGCAGGGGTAAGGACGCTGGAGAAGGTGGGGAGGGAAAGGAAAGGAGGGAGGAGAGGGGTAATAATATAGTATTGAGAGTGTAAGAATATAGTATTGACATTGTAAAAAGCATTAGGATATGCCAATAAAGGTTTTTTTTTTGTGGATGGGACAGGACTACAACAGGTGTGCATTATGTGGGAAGAGTCGGGATGTATGGGAACACTGGATGTTTGATTGTGAGGGGATAGATGAAGTAATAAATGAGTGCGAGAAGAAAACTCTAACACGAACAGGAAGATGCCAGTCTGGTCGAGGGTTAGAGACATGGAAAAAACTTTTGAATAGCCTGGCAGGGCGGCGTAGATGTTAAATGTTAAGCGTAATGTTAAGAATGATTTATTGTTTTATTGTAGTGTTACCTAGAATGTATAAATTAGGTGGGGCAATAATGCCAAATAAAGGTTTTTTTTAAATCTAGTATTCCAAATTTTGTTTAATATTATTTGAAGTAAAACTGACATGGTAGCCACAATCGAAAATGTTAAATTTTTCTGACATTTCCCTGATTCAAGATTTTTTTTTACTGGCATTTTAGTATGACTTTCTTTTGTGGGAAACCCCCATTTTGTTAAATTGTTTTTGTCAATATTTAAGTTTATTTTATAAATTTGTACGTGTTTTGTAATTTGCCTGCTGATTTTGACAAATTTAATAATATCATATGGCTTTTTTCTTAGTGTTTTGGTCAATTTGAATATAATTCCATGACTTTTCTCTGACTTTCCCGGTTTTAATGATATTCAGTGAATTTTTTATTCACGTAATTTTCAGGTATTCGTCGATTTTAAAATTGAGTTCAATTTGAAGTTTTAAACGGGTGTTTCCACTCCCAGGCTAAGCATGAAGTAAAATTTCGAGTTTAGAAAAGCCCCGTGAAAATTTGTCGAAGGTCGCGCAGCGACCCGAGACAAATTTTCGGGCTTTTCTAAACTCGAAATTTTACTTCATGCGCCACGCGTACAAAAACACTGATTTGAAGTGAAGTTCAAAAACACACAAATACATCTTTAATCAGAGTAACAGGGAATCAGATATTTAGTCTGATATCAACGATTTTCAGTGTTAATAATAAATAATTAGGTTTTGAATAGTTTTGCTAAAACAACTGGTAACTATAATTATATATTAATGGTTGCAAAAAAATAGTGTAATCAAATTTATTCTTGAAGGATTTGTATTCGTGATTCGAAAAACCAGGATTCGAATCCTTGATTGAATCATATTAGGTGATTCGGATCCTTTTTACGAGGATTCGTCCCAGCTCTGTATTCCATTAAGGCCATCGAAATTTGTGTAAATATCTTCTTTTGTATATACATTGGTTTTGGAATGCAGATGCTTATTTGCATGCAGAGATTTCCAAATATTTGGGCCTTGTTGCCAATACCCTTTTTACTTTCCCCCGTATGTAATACAAAGGGAAAGTATTGTTTTCGTGAAAATTTTCGAATCAAAAATTTTAGCAGAAATATCCGTTTTGAGGTCCCCTGAGTCGTATAAGACCATTTTTGAAAAATGTCTGTCTGTCTGTCTGTCTGTGTGTCTGTGTGCGCTGTACCGCAAAAACCGCTAAAGAAATCGAGATGAAACTTAAGCTTTTTGTTACAATCGCAAGAACTGAAAAGCTTTTGGTGAAAATCGGAAAACCGGAAGTGGTACTTTACTCTTAGCGTTTTTCAGTTTTTTCAGATTTTTTCAATAAATGTTCATCAAACAAAAAATTCTTTCAAATAAAAGTTGTAGATAATAACATAATGAAGATGTATTGTTCACTTACTTTTTGTCATAGCACTCTTAGTTTTTGAGATATTTCAAAAGTTGTGTGTTTTATCTAGTTATTGAGGACCACTTCGTAATATGTTATAAAAAGAAGAACGTTTTTCAAGAACTTTCAAACACAATTTTCTACAGGGTGATTCATTAGCCTCTTTACAAACTTTAAAAAGTGATTTAATACGCAATTTACGGGGGAAAGTACTATGATGGACACATCACCATTTTTATGTTCCGTTTCACAGCCTTCTTCTTATCAAACAGTGTTTACCCACTAAACACTTTAACCAATAGGAGAACTCACCCCACAACCCTCGGTCTGTAGAGATAATCTATTAAATACTTTGTAAATATGTATATTTTATGATTGACTATCAAGAAGTTAAACAAAAAAACATCAAAACGTAAATCGTGTTTAATTTTACTCAAAAACCCCACGAAACGAAAAGTGCAACGAAACAATCTCATTTTGGTATTGTCTATGACGCAGCCAGCTTAATTAATTATTGGATCGTGTAAGGGAACTAACTTTTTTCTAACAAAAAAAGGTATCCCTCTTTGCGGCCTTTCACGTTTCTGATCGGGTCCTGCTGCTTTTGTATCTCTGCCATCCGTTTTCGTAATTTAATACTGTAATCCTCGAAATTCTCCCTGGTCTTTTGTATGCGAAACTGCAGGTCGCCTTTGTACGGCGTAAAATCTTTGGCGACTTCGTATCCCTAAAAAAAAGAAAAATTGCGTTGCGTAAAAATTTTGCGATAAAAGGACAAAAATAAACTAATATCAAGGTTAATTAGGTAATAATTTATTAATACCTATCTTTATAACTTTCCTACAGATTCGTGGAATATTTATTTACTCATTGTTTAGAAAATACGAAATTCCTGGTATTTCAATTAAATAATTGCACTTTAGATTGCTTATAAAATCATTCTTTATCAAAGTAAAATTGAACAACTTTTCTGATAACATGGATATGGCACGTCTAATCTAATCTATTAGTCAATATGTATTATCAGGTTTATCGTGTGTGTGAAATTTTGCATATTTCACCCTGTGCAAATTTCATTAATTTAATATTGATTTAAAGTAAAGAAATCATTCACGAAATTAAATAAATAAAAAAGAATCGCAATTCTAATGTTTCAAATAAATATACGTAGAAAGTAAGGATTTGCCGATCCCAAAAAAATATCAATATTTTCGATTATATCGTATATCAAAGTAAAAATATCGTAAGATATTCAAAATATAGATACTTTTCGATACCAGATATTTTAGATTATATTTATTACATCTTCTCAGCGACCAAACGAACTTAACAAATTCGCCCCTCTTGAATATTAATAAAAAAAAAAAAACACCCCCCATAAACATACAGAGAGTTTTATGTAACACCGAACATTTTCATCCAATACAATTAGACACCTTTAATTTTGAAGTTATGTGAAAATTGGGTTGAATATATGACTATTACAATTTGTAGCCAATCAATCGCAATTAAATCCTCAACTTGTACATACAGGGAGTTTTTCTTTCAAGTATACATGTCCCAATTACAGCGTATATGCCGTAAATCTTTAGATAACCGTTGTTTTTTTTTTTTAAATGAGTTCAATTTGAAATGAGTGTGTTCCACTCCCAGACTAAGCATGAAGTAAAATTTCGAGTTTAGAAAAGCCTGAAAATTTGGTTTGGCCGCGTAGCGCGAAGCGCGGAGCGGCCAAACCAAAATTTCAGGCTTTTCTAAACTCGAAATTTTACTTCATGCGCCACCGGTTCAAAACACTGACATATTACGAAGTTTAAAATATACAGCTAAACTTTACATTGCATCAGTGTACCGGTGGCGCATGAAGTAAAATTTCGAGTTTAGAAAAGCCTGAAAATTTGGTTTGGCCGCTCCGCGCTTCGCGCTACGCGACCAAACCAAATTTTCAGGCTTTTCTAAACTCGAAATTTTACTTCATGCTTAGCCTGGGAGTGGAAAACACTCGTTTAAAGTTTAAATTGAATTCTTTTAATAAACCGAGCATCAGCAAATGTACAACGTATGTTTATGTATACCTAAAAGAAAAATTCTTGTTTTAAGCATGTTCGGTGTTACATAAAACTCTCTGTATACATATACCTGACCCGACAATTTTTTTTTATCATTTCTTCGCCTAAAGAAGCCACAGTGTGGCGAAACGATTGTAGCGAATGAACAATATATATTTGAAAGTGTTTAAATTGTTTTATTTATATAAAAGTTATTATTATTTAATACTGCAAATTCATTTTTAAAACCTTCATCTAAGATAAATAATATTGTCAGGAATGGCTTAATGACGGTTATGAAATTATCAAAATTTATCGTTTACAAACAAAAAAATATAATAAGTCAATGTTTTATACGCGTGGCGTATGAAGTAAAATTTCGAATTTAGAAAAGCGTGAACATTTGGATTTGCCGGGGCGCGACTCGCTTCGCCCGCGAAGTTTTCACGCTTTTCTAAACTCGAAATTTTACTTCATGCTTAATCTGGGATTATAAAACACTCGTTAGAATTTCTTAAGAAATTGAAATTGAATCAGCGTTAATCATTCGGATTTCTAAGCACACAAAAATTGCAAAAAGCGCTTTAAAAAGCACCAATTTTAGCAAAAAAAGGCAAAGCAAAGAGCAAACAAAATTTAGTCTCAAATGATTAAAGTTTCTACAATTCGTAACCATTTTATTAATTCATGTTGATACTATTAATTTTCAGCATAAGCTTTTTGCTTAGAAATCTGAGCTCTATTAATCACAAATAAATTACTGAATAATAAGCGAGTTTATGGCTGTAATCATAATCATAAATAAAATCATAATAATACTAAACACAAAACTGTTGACATTTCATTATAATCAAAAATGAACTAAAAACTTCGCTTTTCTTGTGTTTCTCCAATTTCCCTTAACTTTGAAATTTCTGACGCGGGGAATAATTTCTTAGATTTTCAATAATTTTAAATATTCAACACTTCTTATGACATTTCGTTAATTCTTAAAACCCTAGTAGTTTCTGTGCATTTTCAGAATTTTCAGGAGTTTTATTGATTTTGAATATGCTGACGATTTTCATGAAATTTAAAGATTTTCATTAAAATGTTGACGGTTCACGAGAATTTGCGTTAGTATTGAAAATGTTGACTTAACTTCAAAATATTAAATATTCAATGTTTTTAAAACTGAGGAAAATCTTGCAAATTTAGAAAAAGCTTGGAATTGTCTGAAAAGCTGTAACATTTTTAAAATTAACAAACATTTACGAAGAAAGAATTTAGAAAGTTTTTCGCAATTTTCGCATATTGCCGAAATATTCGTTAGTTTTAAAAATGTTACAGCTTTTCAGACAATTCCAAACTTTTTCTAAATTTGCAAGATTTTCCGCAGTTTTAAAAACATTGAATATTTAATATTTTGAAGTTATAAAAATGTTAAAGCTTTTCAGACAATTCCAAGGTTTTTCTAAATTTGCAAGATTTTTCTCTGTTTTAAAAACATTGAATATCTAATATTTTGAAGTTATAACAATGTTAAAGCTTTTCAGACAATTCCAAGGTTTTTCTAAATTTGCAAGATTTTCCTCAGTTATAAAAACATTGAATATCTAATATTTTGAAGTTATAAAAATGTTAAAGCTTTTCAGACAATTCCAAGGTTTTTCTAAATTTGCAAAATTTTCCTCTGTTTTAAAAACATTGAATATCTAATATTTTGAAGTTATAACAATGTTAAAGCTTTTCAGACAATTCCAAGGTTTTTCTAAATTTGCAAGATTTTCCTCAGTTTTAAAAACATTAAATATTTAATATTTTGTAGTTATTCATAAATTTTTAATATTTTAACAACTATTATGCATTTTTAATATATTGACGCCTTTCATTAATTTTTAATATTTTCACGAATTTCATACATTTTTAATATTTTGACCCCTTTTATGAATTTTAGTGAATTTCCAGAAAGTCTGTTAATTTTTGATTTCTGTTAACTTTGTGACGATTTATGTATATTATATATATTTTATATTTTCGTGAATTTCCAAAAGTTCTTTTGATTTTTAAATTGTTGACGCTTTTTATGAATTTCAAGATTTTAGTCGATCTTAAAAATGTTTACGTTTTCGGTAAATTGCTAAGGTTATTATAAAAATTCATGATTTGAATTATTAACAAATTTTATTTCTTTTCTTAATATTCATAGTTTTATTACTTAATTTATTATTATCGTCTATTTTTTTTTGTTTGTTTGGCATAGGTTTTTACCATTCAGCCACTAACGTTGATTTATATTAACATATATTTCGACTAATTTGGACGTCACAAACACATTCACACACATCCATGGAACCGGAGACGAGTATTTTTCGTTAGAAAAATTACTCGCCTCCGCTGGGAATCGAACCCAGATCACCTCCGTGACCGATTTGGCGAAACCGGCGGCTCAACCGCTCGGCCACGGCGGGCCCCTCTCCTATTTTGTTTTATATAAAACAGAAAAAGACGAAATAAGTCATAGACCATTGCCAAACGAGTTTCTCCCACTCCCAGGTTAGGCATGAAGTAAAATTTCCATTTTAGTAAAGCCTGAAAATTTGGATTTTTCGCGGCAGAGACTAAATCCAAATTTTCAGGCTTATCTAAATTCGAAATTTTACTTCATGCGCCAGACGAGTAAAAAAGATAAATCAGATCTCCAAGTTCAAAAACACACAGAAATTCCAATGAATAATTCCAAGTTATTCCATGATTTTGTAAAAATTATTAGTTTTTACGAATCTTTCAACAAACTATCGTTTTTTCCAAGAAAAAAGATTTCTACGAAAAAACTTGAAGATAGAGAAATTGTCCAAAATTTTATTATCTAAAACTTTTATGCGAACTATTTTTCTGTATTACCATTGGTTACTGAGTTATTCGCAACTTTTGCAAAAATACAGATAAAGCAAGCGTACTCGCGTAAATTCTCGGCATTTTTCAATTTTCACAAAAAACGCTACAACTCAAAAACTATTTGAGCTAAATAAAAGTATAATACATTCATTTTGGGTATTTCGATGAGATCTACAAGATGGGCGTATTTATTTTTATACCATACCATACCATAAAGTATCTAAACGAAAATGTCAATTTTTTTTTAATTTTTATTTTTATTTTGGGTTTTACGTCATCTATTTCCGCTGCTAAGGCCAATCATGACGCCAGAGATTAGGTCTACAGCTATCCGGGAATTTTGCCGAACCCGGTGGGAGTTCCAACCCACCGGTAGGGATCTTTAACGTGCACGCAACATCCAGGCAGTACACGGGTCCTACATGCAGAAAATGTCAATTGTTTTTTTTTTCTCAATCAAGAGGACGAGTGTGTATCAAAGTTATCAGTATTGTACAAATTAGTACCTGATCAAGCATAAACTAAAATTTTGATTTTAGAAAAGCCTTCAAATTTGGTTTGGTCGTATACCGGTACACGACCAAACCAAATTTTCAGGCTTTTCCAAACTCGAAATTTTACTTCATGCTTAGTCTGGGAGTGGAAAAAATTCGTTAAAAAAGAATTAATGGTATTTTACAATATTGTAGTTTGTTTACAAAATCTTCAGGGGTTTTTAAGTTTTTGTCCAATTTTAAAATCTTGTCGATTTTTGTGAATTTCTAAGATTTTAATTATTTTCAAAACTTTGACGATTCGTGAATTTTTCAATACGTTTGTTATTTTCAAACTTTTTTTTCTGTATTGTGGAGGCTTCTACTTCGTTATATATGTTAATTACACAATGAAACACTTTTAACTTTGTTTGTATAACACGTTTTATTTAATGTGACTGCAGTTTCGACAAATTTAGCTTGTCATGTCCATGTTTGATAATGACAAGCTAAATTTGTCGAAACTGCAGTCACATTAAATAAAACGTGTTATACAAACAAAGTTAAAACTTTTTTTTAATTACCAAGATTTATAACAATTTTTAAAATTTAGACAAAAATCATGCTTTTTCGAAGATTATTGCGGATTTTCAAATTCTTGACACCTTTCGTTACTTTTTAAAACTTTGACACCTTTCATGTACTTCCTAGATGTTCGATAAACTAAAAAAAAAAAAATCCGGTATTCATGACTTTTCTAGAATTTCGTTAATTTTTGGCCTCGCAAATTTCAAAACGTTTATTAATCGTTAACGAATAATATAACGTCTAAATTAATTAATCGATGCTGGAAAATTGATGAAAATCTCGATATGTTGAAAATCTAATGAAAGTTAAAGGAGTGTCGTCCACTCCCAGACTAAGCATGAAGTAAAATTTCGAGTTTAGAAAAGCCCCGCGTAGAAAATTTGTCGAGGGTCGCGCAGCGACCCGAGACAAATTTTCGCGGGGCTTTTCTAAACTCGAAATTTTACTTCATGCGCCACGCGTGTAAAACATTAAAATATTGTAAAGTTTTCAAAATACTAGCCTTTATTTTGTTCGGTTGGTTGACAAATTGTGTTGAAAATTCTGAGCTTATTATATATACTAATTATTTTTATAAATTCTGACAGTTTTTTTGTTCATGTTTAACTAGATAATTTCCTTAGTTAAGAACATTTTATTTTCTAATCGTTAGATAATTAATTATTTATTTTAATTTTGGTGAAAACTTGCCTGCAACAATTTTAAATGTATGATTTTTTTGGTATCTAGAGGGGGGCCCGGGCACCCCCTTTAAAGTAACAAGTGCTTTCCACTCCCAGACTAAGCATGACGTAAAATTTCGAGTTTAGAAAAGCCCCGCGTAGAAAATTTGTCGAGGGTCGCGCAGCGACCCGAGACAAATTTTCGCGGGGCTTTTCTAAACTCGAAATTTTACTTCATGCGCCACGCGTGTAAAACATTAAAATATTGTAAAGTTTTCAAAATACTAGCCTTTATTTTGTTCGGTTGGTTGACAAATTGTGTTGAAAATTCTGAGCTTATTATATATACTAATTATTTTTATAAATTCTGACAGTTTTTTTGTTCATTTTTAACTAGATAATTTCCTTAGTTAAGAACATTTAATTATTTATTTTAATTTTGGTGAAAACTTGCCTGCAACAATTTTAAATGTATGATTTTTTTGGTATCTAGAGGGGGCCCGGGCACCCCCTTTAAAGTAACAAGTGCTTTCCACTCCCAGACTAAGCATGAAGTAAAATTTCGAGTTTAAAAAAGCCCCAAGTACAAAATTTGTCGAGGGTCGCGCAGCGACCCGAGACAAATTTTCACGGGGCTTTTCTAAACTCGAAATTTTACTTCATGCGCCACACGTATAAAACACTGATTTACAGTGAAGTTAAAAATATATAACGCTTAGATGTGATAATGATCAATATTTACCTAGATGTAGCAAAAAATGCAAAAGTTACTTTTTTTGTGAATAGTTTTGGAATAATAATAAAAGTAGAATAAATTTAGTTTGTGCAAGTTTTCCATATTGTTGATATTTCAATCATCATATCTTTAACGGAGAACTTGCTTTGATGGACACATCACTATTTTTAAAATTGATGTAATTTCTGGTGAAACCGGAAGTGCAAATAAGGTTTATGGAAGATCTGTAAACTCGAAATTGTGTTTAGTATAAGCATAACAAATTTTTAATTGATATCTCACAAAATAAAAAAAAAACTGTGGTGTTTTGTCGCATTTTGGTGGGTTCCAGACTACTGTGCGTCGCTTAATTCAATGATATGGCGAATCAGATGGATCTCTAAGAGTCAGAACTCTTAGCGGAACGCTAGCTCGTAACTGAGTCATGTAACTTTTTTGAGCCGGCTCACTGAACCGGCTCTTTAAAGTGAGTCAGATCTTGTAAACCAGCTCACCGAAAAGAGCCATTTCACCCATCTCTAGGCGACACTCCAAGCTGAGTAGTCTAAACCGCCGCGCACAGTACCAAAAAGGGAAATTACAATAATACAATTCAAACTCAGGACCTAAAAAACGCTAAGCTGACTCGGTGCCTCGGTGACCAAATCGCTGAGTGGCGCACATTCAATTTAGTAATTTATAAATGAAATAGGATTTTTTCTGACTCAGCACTTGAATCAACTTTTACTGGCAATCCACATTTTTATTCAACACATGAATCCAGAAATTTTATTTATTTATTAACGGAATCTCCATTTTATTACATAAGTGTACATATACATATTGTAATATATGACAAAAATAACAAAAAACATAAAAATCATATAAAGAATTACATTGATTACAACCGACTAAATTATTACTGAACAAAAATAACAAAAACCATACAAAGAGTTACATTGATTACAGCCACCTAATTTATTACTGAACTAAAGATCTAACACACAATGACATTGGATAGCCTAATACGACGTAACTGGACCTTAAACTGATGAATTTATGGTGTAAATAAAACAAAGTTGGGATTATTGCTGATACCATTGGCATACCTCATCATACGATCGATGGGATTAGACATCCCGTATCTGGTCGAATGAAAACGTAAACGGAATATAGGCCTATGTCTAGCTTGAAGACCACGAGGTATAAAGAAATTTAGTGCCTCTACCAAATAACAACAGTTAATTAGACCATTAACAATTTTGTGTAAGAAAGTCAAATTTAAAAATACTCTTCTTTCAGCTAACGATCTCAGGTTCAATAGCGATAACATGCCACTATGACTAAAATTGATACTAGCTACACCTAGCCGAGAAGACATAATTTTTAGAAATTTCCCCTGAGTCATTTCCAGCTGATGGATAGCGTTTTTTGAGTATGGTGCCCAAACAATAGAAGCATACTCCACATGTGGGCGCACCAGGGACAAATAAAGAGACTTGACCGTAGTGTCCTTGAACTGTTTGCCGAATCTATATACAAACCCCAACACTTTTAATGCCTTGTTACACACATGCGAAGTATGCTCCTTGAAATCTAATTTTGTTGTAAATATTACGCCCAAATCCTTAACTTTATTATTCAGAGGTAGAGGTTGATTATGTAAACTGTAGGTAAATTCCCCCACACGCCCCCGACTAAAAGATATGGAAAAACATTTACCCAAGTTCAATTCCAATTTATTAATTGTACACCAAACAGAAATCCTATTTAAGTCCTCTTGGAGTTTTAGCTGATCAGAAACATTTTGCACTTTTTTGTAAACCTTGAGATCATCAGCATACAGAAGAAACTGACTATTTTTTATACTTAATCCAATGTCATTGACGAAGAGTAAAAATAAAAGCGGACCACAGTGTGAGCCCTGGGGAACACCTGACGTCACTGGTATTGTATTAGATACATGTTGACCCACACGCACACGCTGAGATCTTTCCACCAAATAACTCTCTAACCATCGCACTACATTGCTACCAAAACCGATACCCTTTAATTTGTGAATTAAAATATTGTGTTGTACCCGATCAAATGGTTTAGAGAAGTCTGTATAAGCTGAGTCCACCTGTGCACCTTCTTCTAAAGCATCTGATATGAAAGTTTGATACGAGACCAGATTCGTGACGGTTGACCTGCCGTTGACAAAACCATGTTGTTCATTGATAATATATGGTGAACATAACCAATTCAATTGGTCGTACACTAAGCGATCCAGAAGTTTCGGGACAGCAGACTGTATAGCAACACCGCGGTAATTGTCGACGTTGGACCTACAACCATTTTTAAAAATGGGTACGACGTAACTGTGTTTCCATACATCAGGGAACACACCGGTAGTTAAAGATGACTCAAAGAGTAAATGAATGGGAAGACTCAACGCGTATACGCATCTTTTTAAAAGATAAGGTGGAATGCCATCAGGGCCAGGGCAGCACGACTCCGGTAATGAACATAAATTATTAAAAACATCTTGAAGAGTAATGCTGAGCGCCTTTACATCCAGAAATGACGATATATTAAAATCAGGTACGGGACTAGAATCCTTCTTATACGTCTTTGTGAAATGAGACGCAAACAAATCAACACAACCTGCAACTGTATTACTTGATATATTGCCCAAGTACATTTCTTTTGGGATACCATTTGTTTTACGGCACGCGTTAACGTGCTCCCAGAAAGATTTCGGGTTGTTGGATATATTATTTTCCACCGAATTAGTTTTTATACAGCGTCTCATTTAATGCTTTACATTGACACCGTAGTTTTTTAAATAGCTCATAATAATGAGTGTTACCCGTACTCTTATATTTGAAGTGAGCTTTTCGTTTATCATGCGTTAATCTTATCAAATTTTTGTTGAACCATTTGGGGTAGTGAAACGTATTTACAAATTTAAGAGGAACAAACATATTAATGCAATTATATTTACAAAATGTACTGGGAAATATTTTAACAATGTCTTTCTTTGTTGTGTATCAATAACATAATAATTGAATAAACGGTTCGCGTCACAAAAAATACATTTGCAACTCAAAGTCAGGAGCCAGGAGCTCGTGTCGCCACAAATGTCGTATATGAATTCTACATATCAATACTAATTTCTTTTCACGCGTTTTTAGAAATCACAGTATATTTTTCAAATATTACTCAAAAGGCACGATGCTGCCCCCTATTTATTGAAAGTATAATCAATATTTGCATTGCTCTTATGGAGATTTCTAAACAACGATTAATTTTATTTATCATTTATTTTAGATCAATTTATTCAATACAAGATGCTTATAATAATAATCTCAATAAATTAAAGCAATATGAAGAAGAAATAATGTTTCCTATGGAAGTAATACACGGATTTATGTAATCATTTGACAGTGTTTCATTATTTAATTTATATTTAATCTAAGAGACATTGTTTTGAAAAACAAATACTGTCAATTTATTTATAAAGCTTTAATGTACAATATGTATAAATTTCAATGCTCTACTTTCATAATTGTAGAAGATTAATCGTTGTTCGTTCTTATGGCCAAATAACATGTAAATTTCCGACCTTAAGTAAATATCAATTTATGTAATTAAAAAAATGTGCACTTTTTACGTATATTTATTTAATTTCGTGAGAGATATCTCTAATTCACCATTAAATAAAAAAATAATATTACATACAACATATTTTTTTAGCAATGAAACATTTTGTGTAAACCAACAGTTAAATCTATTGCAACATGTCGTTTAATTATTTCATACAGTTTTAAACGACCATCCATTATTTTAATTACTGTTTACAACGAACATATATTCAAATTGCGAGTATTCTGGTTGTTTTTATTATGACAGCATGTTAATTAAACGTGTGTAAGAACAAATATTTCACACTAAAATTATGGCGCTCCGTTAAATTAATCTGTTTGCTTAATTAACGCTAATTGACGTTAAACATTCGAGAGCGGAATGTACATTTTTGCGCATTTGCATCACCGGCTTCAATCAAAATGATTTACATTTTGCGTAAAATCCGAGACGGTTTATTTATATAAACTGTGGACCATAAGGGATACATCAACAACATGGGATAACATTAAATATTATGTTTGAAATAAAACAACGCAGTTGGGAGGGTTTCACTTTTATTGTTGAACACTTTGCAGTGTTCAACAATAAAAGTGAAACCCTCCCAACTGCGTTGTTTTATTTCAAATAGTATTATGGAGTTTCATCATGTATCCGCCTCATCAATTAAATATTTAAATATTATGGTTTTCTACTAGAGAAATTAAATAAAAGTCACATTTTTTAAATTTTACAGTGAAATTTACCTCTCGATAGAGTAAAAAATCCTGATTCCAACAGTACAGGGTGTCCCATTTTAATCTGATCAGGTGAATATCTCAAGACACGTGCGTCCAGTTGAAAACCTTTATGGATAAAAATTGGATGATTCGGAGGGGGACATCCGATGCTGACTTTGAAATCTTGAACCCCTATTTTGTATTACAGATTCGGAAAGAGAAAAAAAAACTAAGGTTTTATTAGGGAACTTTTTTTTACGTGCGATAGGTGGCGCTGAAATCGATAAACTGTGTTTTCTAGAATAAGCCATCGAATAATTGTTTTCATGACAATTTGTTATAAAAAACAGGTCAGATTGATACAAATTTAAACACTTTCAACAATTTAAAATATATAATTGAATAATTTCCAATTCAGAAATTTGAAAACTGGAAAATATTTATTTTAATGCAATAAATACGTTTTTTAAATATTCTTTGTTATTAATTCATTAGCATTAAGACTGACAATAACACGTTACTTATACGCAGTCATTTTGTCTCTCTCTCTCTCTTTCTCTCTCTTTGTCCCTCTCCCTCTATTGGGTGAACCTAAGGTGTGAAGGTAAGTCGAATTCATGTTGCTTATTTATGTATTTTTCTAACAGAATTTGTAAGTCCGATCTTACCTCTTAATGTTCAATTTTTCATTGTAATTAGTAATTTTGTAGAAAGTTTTGATAGTTTGACACTTCTCCGCCTCCACGAAGTTGAAGGTGAGTACATTTTTATCAATCTGACCTGTTTTTTTATCACAAATTGTCATGAAAACAATTATTTGATGGCTTATTCTAGAAAAACACAGTTTATCGATTTCAGCGCCACCTATCGCACATAAAAAAATTTCCTGGATAAAAACTTCATAGTTTTTTTTTCTCTTTCCGAATCTGTAATAAAAAATAGGGGTTCCTATTTAAGATTTCAAAGTCACCCCTATTAACCGACCCCCCTAGAGGTCGGGGGGTGAAATTTGTTACAGCATCGGATGTCCCCCTCCGGATCATATAATTTTTATCCAGAAAGTATTTCAACTGGATGCACGTGTCTCGAGATAATCGCCTGATCTGATTAAAATGGGACACCCTGTATACAAAAACGCATTTTTAAAAAAATGTGACTTGGTGCGTAGTTTACCTCCCACATACCAGAGCTGGGCAGGATTCGAATTATTTAGGATTCAAATCCTGGATTCGAATCCTTTTAGAGCATTCAAAAGAGGCATTCGAATACTTTAGTTCAACTGGATTCGTTACACTTTTTTAAGAGGATTCGTATTCGAATCCAACTGCAGGTGATTCGAATCCTTATAAAAGGATTCGAATATTTATAAAAGGATTCGAATATTTACACAAGGATTCGAATATTTATACAAAGATTCGAATATTTATAAAAGGATTCAAATACTTACAAAAGGATTTAAATCGCCAAAAATAATTCGAATTAATTGTGAGGATTAACAAGAAAAATGTCTTTTGTGTGTTTTAAAATTTCTCGTTAAATCACTGTTTTGTACGCGTGGCGCATGAAGTAAAATTTCGAGTTTAGAAAAGCCCAGAAAATTTGTCTCGGGTCGCTGCGCGACCCTCGACAAATTTTCACGGGGCTTTTCTAAACTCGAAATTTTACTTCATGCTTAGTCTGGGAATGGAAAACACTCGTTTATAGCTTCAAATTGAATGCTTTAATAAGAACATTAAATGACTGAAAATGTTTTTAAAGATAATAATCTAGTTTTCAAAATTTTGTTTGATATTATTTAAAGTAAAACTGACATGGTAGCCACAATCTGAAATGTTACATTTTTCCGACATTTCCCTGTTTCAAGATTTTTTTCCCTGGCCTTTTAATATACCTTTCTTCTGTGGGAAATTTTTCATTTTTTTGTTAATATTCAAGTTAATTTTATAAATGTTTACGTGCTTTGTAATTTGCCTGCTGATTTTGACAAATTTAATATCATATGGCTTTTTTGTTAGTGTTTTGGTCAATTTGAATATAATTCCATTACTTTTCTCTGACTTTCCCGGTTTTAATGATATTCAATCAATTTTATAATAGAGTTCAATTTGAAGTTTTGAATAGGTGTTTCCACTCCCAGGCTAAGCATGAAGTAAAATTTCGAGTTTAGAAAAGCCCCGAGAAAAGTTGTCGAGACAAATTTTCGGGCTTTTCTAAACTCGAAATTTTACTTCATGCGCCACGCGTACAAAACACTGATTTGAAGTGAAGTTCAGAAACACACAAATACATCTTTAATCAGAGTAACAGAGAATCAGATATTTAGTCTGTTATCAAGGATGTTCAGTATTAATAATAAATAATTAGGTTTTGAATATTTTTTTTAAAACAACTGGTAACGTTATTAATATATTAATAGTTGCAAAAAAATAATAAAATGAAATTTATTCTTAAAGGATTTGTATTCGTGATTCGAAAAAACAGGATTCGAATCTTTGATTCGAATCATATTTATCTCTTACGAATCCTTTATTCGAGTATTCGTGATTCGAATCATATTAGGTGATTCGGATTCGTGATTCGAATCCTTATTACCAGGATTCGTCCCAGCTCTGCAACATACTGATTTTGTTATATTTAATTTTAACACGTTATCTTGATCTATCTTCAAAGAGCACTGGTGGTCATTAATCTGGATAAAACTTTTTAAGATTATGTTAGAATTAGCAATGTAGTTATCATAACGTATGTGTGTAGTCATTCTGCGGCTCTTAAACTTTTGTTATTTCTTATTTTGTATTATTTCAATGTTAAAGAGGTATCTCGTGAATAAATAAATAAATAAATAAAAATCTATGTTTTAATTGTATTGTGTTCAGTTGGAGATTCCGTAATAAGTAAACAAAGACAAATAACATATATTATTATCAACTATTAAAAGTATTATTAGAATTACAAAATACGTTTTGATGTAGGTCGCTTGTTGTAATATTGAATTCTTTAAAAGAAAAGGATTTGTTAATATAAATTATGTTGTGTAAAATGATGTTTTCGCGTGATTGCATTTTATGAAACGAAATATACAGGATGTAAATGAATTGAATTTTGTTGTTGATTAACTACAACAAAAACAAATAGTAATTATGCAAAATATTGTCTACATCCTGTATACAGGGAATTTTACTTTTGAGAGGGCCACTTTTTGCTAGTAGTGCGTTTCTGGAGTACGAGATGGCGCAGAGATAGCAAAATTGCTGAAAGTAGTTTTGACTATGTGTTGGTTTATAGTGCCTGCCGAATTTTATCACAACGAATAATAAAACTTATGAGTGCAGAGCGCGGTGTTAGTTTGTTTAGATAGCGGCGGGCGAATGAATGGGTATTAAATTTTAGTAGACAAGTGAACTGGATAAATAAATAACACGATTTTAATTTCAATCGACAAACTTTCAACTCCTTTTGTTTGTCTCATGTCCAATACTTATTTTTATTATACAATTATGAATTACAATTATTATAAATATATGTATAATATATACAGGGAGTTTTTCTTTAAAGTATAAGTATTTCAAAATCCGCCTACTTTTTGTAAACCTTTAGATATTCGTTGTTTTTGTAAGAGTTCAATTTAAAGCTTCAAACAAGTGATTTCCACTCCCAGACTAAGCATGAAGTAAAATTTCGAGTTTAGAAAAGCCCCGTGAAAATTTGTCGAGGGTCGCGCAGCGACCCGAGACAAATTTTCTGGGCTTTTCTAAACTCGAAATTTTACTTCATGCGCCACGCGTATAAAACACAGATTTTAAGTGAAGTTTGAATATATATAAATTTGACAATAATATATTGTTTTATACGCGTGGCGCATGAAGTAAAATTTCGAGTTTAGAAAAGCCCAGAAAATTTGTCTCGGGTCGCTGCGCGACCCTCGACAAATTTTCACGGGGCTTTTCTAAACTCGAAATTTTACTTCATGCTTAGTCTGGGAGTGGACAACAATCGTTACGAAATAATCACTGGTTTTTACAATATTTTCATTAATTTACAAAATCTTGAGGGTTTTTAAGTTTTGGTTCAATTTTTAAAATCTTGTCAATTTTCGTGAATTTCTTTCTAAGAATTGAATTAATTTTAAAATTTTGTCGACTCGTGAATTTTTTATTGCGTTCGCGAATTTTCAAACTATTTTTTAATTTCCAAGATTTATAACAATTTTTAAAATTTTGAAAAAAATCATGCATTATTCAAGATAATAATAATAATATCTTTATTGACAGTAAAGTGATTACAGTATATTAACAAGTATATTTACAAAACAATTTTATTATTTAAAATGGATGAGTGATACGAACTGTCACTGTCACTGTCAAATGGCTATCGACCTGAGGTCTTTCTGCCTAGATTGATGATTAGTGTCGCATGTCAGTCCTTAATGAGTGTATGGGTGAAATGATGAAATGAATTCAAATATGGTCGTTAGTTTTTTTTATATTTGGAAAGAATAGTGGGATTTCGATGGAAACAGTAATGGGAAATGGTGCGGTAATTAAAATGATTTTTAGAGAATTTTTCGTAAAGGTATTGGAGGCGTTCTTCTATGGGGGTTATCTCAGTTGAGTCGTAGAGGAGTTGGTTAGATGGGTTATGTAGCGGATTTATGGGGTGACGGAATTTGGTAAGGTTCTTAGGGATGCTCGCTCACTAACTTGGATGTGGTGTAGGGTGGGATTTTGGGATGTGGAAAATAGGATGGAACCATAATCAATCAAGGGACGACATATCATTTTATAGATGATTACAGCAGTTTTAGTGTTTATTCCGGATTGTTTGTAGGTTAGGTTTCTGAACAGTTTTGCCCGAGTTGTTATTTTACTTTTTATGTTACATGCATGTTTTTTGAAGTAAAGTTTTTGGTCGAAAGTAAATCCAAGATATTTTACATGGGAGGAGGGCTGGATTTGGTTTTGTGAAATGGAGATAATAAATGGATAGTTATTGATTTTGCGGTAAGGAATAAGGAGTTGTGATTTACGGGGATTAATTTTTATTCTCCATTTTGCGAACCATCGTTCAAGGGTACCGATGAGTTCTTGGAGAGTTTGGAGAGCTTTAGGTAGGGTGGGAGCGTGGGATATGAGAGCAGTGTCGTCGGCGAACTGTAGGATATATTTTGAGGGATTGAGGTATTTTGGGTCAGGATGGTACATGTCGGAACAGAATATTGCTGGATGGTCTCGGGGATACATAATCGAAGGTTAAAGAATGGTTAATCAGCAATCGTTTGTTGCTGAATGAAAATAAAACATCTAATATGATCTTCAGTCTAAAGGACTGCTCAGATATTGTCAACAAAAACGAAACCAAATTTTTAGGGGTTGTGCTGGACCCGGGATTAACGTGGAGTAATCAAGCTGAATTTATCTGTAAAAAGATTTCAAAATATGTGTACTTGATCCGCAGTTTAACTAAATTAAATAATTTAACAACCATGTTAAATTGCTATTACTCGCTGGTACAATCACAAATAAATTACTCCATCTTGTCATGGGGCCATACCACACATATTAAACGTATATTTGGGCTTCAACGAAAATGTATACGAGCCCTACTCCAATTATATTTTCGCCAAGACATTAAAAATAACTTCAAAAACTTAAACATCTTAACAGTTCCGTCATTATATATTTTAAGGTGCCTGCTATTTGTGAAAACGAATCTACATATGTACACAATTACAAAGGAACATCACAGTTATAATACAAGAATTTCTGACAACGTTAAGATAAAATATACTCGTATTTATAGAACAAGGAATAGTGAAAATTATTACGCTCTACTATTTTACAACAAATTGCCAAATCATATAAAATCTTTAAACATAAAAATGTTTAAATCACAAGTGAAACGATTACTGTGTTCAGGGTCCTATTACAGTGTTAATGACTTTCTGAACGGTGACTTGTTAATATAAACATATGTATAATATTAGTAATTTTATTATATATTTAATTTTTGTCTTGTGTTTCGTAAAAATACTATTATGCGCTGATCATGTAAAAAATGTCTGTGCTTCTATGTCTTGTAATTACCTGATTTTATACTATTACATGTATGTTTTGACGTGTGTAAAGCTATGCTTTTAACACTAAATAAATTGAAATTGAAATTAAAATTGAAATTAAAATTGAAATTAAAATTGAAATTAAAATTGAAATTAAAATTGAAATTAAAATTGAAATTGAAATTGAATATATTGTATAGTAGTGGAGAGAGGGGAAAAGGTAGAGGAGAAACGATTCTTGATTTTTACTTTGAGGGATCTGGCATTATTCAAGATTATTGCTAATTTTAAAATTATTGGCTCCTGTCGTTACTTTTTAAAACTTTGACGCCTTTTATGTATTTCCTAGATTTTCGTTAATTTATAAAAAATCCGGTATTGATGAATTTTTAAATTTTCAAGAATTACGTTAATTTTCGGGTTCGCAAATTTCAAAGAAATTTATTTGACAAAAAATTTGACGGCTTTCTTCAAAACGTTTATTAATCGTTAACGATTAATATAACGCCTAAATTAATTATTCGATGCTGAAAATTGTATGATAAATATATAAGTATGAATATTATTTAAATAAAAATCTCTTGGTTCGTTTCACAAAATATTTGATTTATTCCGACTAGTTTCGACTTCTAGCCATTATCAAGGAATGTACAGAAATTACATTTTTACAAACAATGAAAGATAAGTATGATAAATTTTAAAAGTTATTAAAAATTCATAATAAATGTTAATAACTTCTTGCAAATTCACACTTGTATGAACATTTTGGAGATTAACGGAAATCTTAGAAATGCTCGATTGTAAAGGTTTACGAAAATCTTGAAATATTCATGATGGGCGTCTAGATTTTGACAATTATCGAAAATCTATGGATTTCGCGAAAATCGTCGAATTTTTGAAAATTAACGGAAATCGTGGAAATTTACGAAAAGCGTTTTGGTTTTTGAAGTTGACTAAAACGTTGAAAATTCCCGAAAAATGAGATTATGAAAATTAACTTAAATCGTCGGAATTCATGCAAATTAACGAAAGTTTGGGAAATTCACGAAAATTGTTAACGTTTTAAAATATAACGAAAATCTCAAGAATTCATGAATAGCATATAGATTTAAAAAATTACGAAATTCACAAAAACCGTTAGAATTTTATAAATTAATAACAATCTTAGGGGCAGGTGGTGGCCGAGCGGTAACGTCATCGGGTTGTATCGCTCGGCGAGCCACAAACTCGGGTTCGATTCCCGTGCACGGGGAGACTTTATTTAAAAATAATTTCTCGTCGTGTCCCTGGGTGTGGTGTGAATGTGTCGTGACGTCCAAATATATGTTAAATTAATTAATATAATCATCGTTAGTGGCTGAATGGCTAGAACCTATGCCAATAAACAAAACAAAAATAAAATAACAATCTTAGAGTTTCATAACACGCGTCGAAATTCTAAAAATTAATAAAAATCTTGGGGAAATTAATTAAGAAAAATATTATTACAAACTGCATTCAATTTTAAAGTAAAACATAAATAAACGCATTGAATTTTCACAATTTAAAAAAATTCGTGTATTTTCAATTAAATACTACTTTTGATGCAGTATTTTCATTACGGATTATTAAACTGCACGTATTTTAAGTTAAGTTTGTGATTGTCAAAATAATTCAAAAATGCATTTTTTCTAAATCAGATAAAAGTAAGTGTATTCAAAATTTAACAAAATTCGTCATACAAAGTTCATATTATTTATAGGATCTTAAAATTATTGGTAAAAAAAAATCATAAATATTGAAACATATTACATTAATTCAATAATAACGGATGGGAATTAGTGAATTTAGAATTTCGATTTTTTTACGCTTTACGTTGGGATCTTGTGAACGCTACTCTGGTCATTTTGGAACTTTAGCAAGCAGATAAATTGATATATTTAATTAAATTCGTAAACAGTATCCAAAAATCCTACGCAACAATTCGATAGATTAATATTATATTATAAATTAAAAATTCCACAAAAATTTTTGATTTAAAAATATTTGCGAAAACAATACTTTCCCTGTTTTGCATACGGGGGAAAGTAAAAACATTAGCTCTGTTTTATTGAAAGTAATGTTTTACTTTCAATAAAACAGAGCTAATGTTTTTACTTTCCCCCATATGCAAAACAGAGGAAAAGTAATGTTTTCGCGAAAATTTTTAAATCAAAAATTTTAGTGGATAAATCCATTTTAAGACCCCCCGAGTTGATTGAGACCATTTTTGAAAAATGTCTGTCCTTCTGTAATTCTGTCTTTCTGTCGCCACGATAAAGTCTAAGCCGATTGAGCTGTTAAGATGATACTATAACCTTGAGCTTTTTATTGGTGAAAATGCGGAAATCGAAAGTAGTAGTTAATAAGATACTTTTCAAACAATTTTTCATTTATAATTTCCCTTTAATGTTCGACTTGACTATTTTAAATTTAACATAAACTTAGTCTGCCCTTTGAAAATATATTTTGTCAACTTTATGTAACTCTAACTTTCTCTAGTGTATATTTCTTTCTAATGTTAAAGCACTAATCAGCCAAGAATAGGGTATGCAAGCGCCGTCCAACATCGGAGCCCTAGATACCCTCTAACATCGTAGCTCTAGATACCCTCTAACATCGGAGCCCTAAATACCCCCTAACATCGGAGCCCTAGATATTCACATGATTGACCGATCTTAGCGACGCTACTGCTGCCTAGATATGTATGTACGTCTAGGATTTATAGTTGATTCAGCTTCATTTTAGGTTTGATATGTTAATAAATTTTACAAATGATTATTTCGTCTAACCTAATTTTGCGCCATCAAAATTCTAGCGCCTGGATTAGAACGCCTAATGTAGGATTTTATTATTGACTTCCAATAAATGATTCATTTTCTATTGTTGGTTTGATGATATTACCAATTCCTATTTCTCATAATGAAAGATGCATTTTTCCCATTGGCTTTGAATTAAATTTATGATTGAAAGCTGTCGCAATAGATTTTTTGTCTGCGTACGTGCACGTAAAAGCCACCGCGAAGAGATGTTTGATGATATTGACGTGATGGAATGGATGACTTTCGATGACATTTACCTGGTGATAGAAAGTGAGCCAGGCGATCATAAAGCCCAGCAACGTCTCGACGAACTCGAACTTCTTCCTTTCGTGCACCTCCTGGATTAAGTATACATAATCCATGCTGGCATTGTAGAAGTGTCTCTCTGCCATGCCAACGGCCGCATCCGCCTACAAACCAATATAACCCCCTCAGAAATCTTTAAAACATAACCCCGAACTTCCTCCCCAGCACTTTGATTGACTGCTCGAAGGAAACAATTTGTGTTTAAATTCTTCGGCTGTATGTACTTTTTTTTTCAAAAATGAAGGCAAACTGTTTTACTCGGATGTGGCAATTAGTTATTTACGCGACAGTGCGGGGCGCATGCGGGGCGTCGGGACGTCACACTTGAATCAATAATTCGCGTATCGGACACGCGTTTGATGTTTCCCGTCGCGTGTACCGGGTAAAAGCGGAATTATTATTACCGCGCGTTATATTGCCTACCTCTTTGAGCGCGATGTCGTTCTGCTTTTTGGTGGTCAGGTTCAGGTAGCGCTCCTGGCACTGGCAGAACTTCGCCGTCTGCTTGTCGAATTTCTTCTTTCCCGTTTTCACGGCGCCTATGTGCGTCTTTCGGAAGCCCTCCAAAGGGTTGACCACTTGGATATACGCGTGTTCCAACTAAAACAATACATACTGTTATCCAAAAGTCTAGATATAGGTATAAATTCATGTTATCAAAATATGAGTAAATATAAAGAAAAAATAACAAAACTAACCTAAACTTAAATTACTTATATCGTATGTTCAATAAAAAAAAACCTCTTGAGTGCCATGATTTTAATTATTTTTAAATTTAAGTTGGCTACACGTCTTAGGAATTGACATATAAAACGTCAAACATCAAGGTACACTTCTGTGCAATAAAATTCAGTACTCAAAATATGTTATAGTTTAAAGCGGACACGATGAGTTTCCTAGTTACATAAATATGTCAATTCCTTAATGTCAAAATGCACCGTCATTTAGACAACAATTCTAAACTTCGAAGTGTAACTAAAATAAAAGATGGTTTTTCTATTAGACAAATTGTTCGATTGGTGAACATCAGTAAAGACACTGTTTTAGAGTTAAGGAACGTTGGGAGCAGTAAAGAAGTGTTGTGGTGTTTTATTATTTATTAAAACTGCTGCTAGGCAATTACAACAGACCCGAATTAAACAACTAGAATATTGCCAAAAATAGTTATAAGACTTGTGTTTAATTTTATTGCACAGAAGTGCACGTCGATGGGCGAACCACATATGTGTTACAAGGTATGACAGAATTGTATCTTTCCATGTTTTCCCCTACCCCTTTCCCCGCAGGCTCTAGTTCGTGCGAGAGAGAACAATGACATTGATTTGGTTAAATTTTTGAGTCTATCATAACCTCTGTTTCCGGTTTCGCTCTACTTTCATAGATAGATTTTTAATATTTTGTGTTAAAAATAAGTGTTATTAAAATAAGACTTTGTGTTAGTGTTAAGTGTCGACCAACCGGTTTCAGTGAAATATATCGTGATTTACAAATTAAAATGTAAAATTCAGTCGAAATAATGCACAAATAATCCACCAGGGAGAGCTGACTCAATTTCGTCAAGGTCAAAAAGTGAAAAAGACCCTTAAATATGTATTTAGATTATACAGAGAGTTTTTCTTTAAAATATACGCATTCCAAATTCAGCCAATTTTCTGTAAATCTTGAGATATTTATTCTCTGTTTCTTTTTTAAGTTCATTTTAAAGCTTTAAACAAGTGATTTCCACTAACAGACTAAGCATGAAGTAAAATTTCGAGTTTAGAAAATCCCCGTGAAAATTTGTCGAGGGCCGCGCAGCGATCCGAGACAATTTTTTTGGGCTTTTCTAAACTCGAAATTTTACTTCATGCGCCACGCGTATAATCACTAAAATATTGCGAAATATATGTATATTCGAACTTAGCTTAAAATCTGTGTTTTATAAGCGTGGCGCATGAAGTAAAATTTCGAGTTTAGAAAAGCCCAGAAAATTTGTCTCGGGTCGCTGTGCGACCCTCGACAAATTTTCACGGGGCTTTTCTAAACTCGAAATTTTACTTCATGCTTAGTCTGGGAGTGGAAAACGCTTGTTTAAAGCTTTAAATTGAACTTTAAAAAGAACAGGGAATAGCCGCAATTGTTGTATCAATTCTATGGTATGTCATTACTTTTATAAAATCACATTACTTTTTCCTGATTATTTTAGCTGTTAATTTTCTGACATTCGTTGATTTTAAAAGAGTTCAATTGAAAGCTTTAAAAGAGTGTTTTCCACTCCCAGACTAAGCATGAAGTAAAATTTCGAGTTTAGAAAAGCCCCGTGAAAATTTGTCGAGGGTCGCGCAGCGACCCGAGACAAATTTTCTGGGCTTTTCTAAACTCGAAATTTTACTTCATGCGCCACGCGTATAAAACACTGATTTCAAGTGTGGTTCAAATATAAATAAATTCACAATATTTTTGTTTTGTACGCGTGGCGCATGAAGTAAAATTTCGAGTTTAGAAAAGCCCAGAAAATTTGTCTCGGGTCGCTGCGCGACCCGAGACAAATTTTCACGGGGTTTTTCTAAACTCGAAATTTTACTTCATGCTTAGTCTGGGAGTGGAAAACACTTGTTTAAAGCTTTAAATTTAAAAATTCGAGTTTAGAAAAGCCCCGTGAAAATTTGTCGAGGGTCGCGTAGCGACCCGAGACAAATTTTCTGTGCTTTTCTAAACTCCAAATTTTAATTCATGCGCCACGCGTATAAAACACTGATTTTAAGTGGGGTTCAAATATACATAATTTTACAATATTTTTGTTTTGTACGCGTGGCGCATGAAGTAAAATTTCGAGTTTAGAAAAGCCCAGAAAATTTGTCTCGGGTCGCTACGCGACCCTCGACAAATTTTCACGGGGCTTTTCTAAACTCGAAATTTTACTTCATGCTTAGTCTGGGAGTGGAAAACACTTGTTTAAAGCTTTAAATTGAACTTTAAAAAGAACAGGGAATATCCCGCAATTGTTGTATCAATTCCATGGTATGTCATTATTATTATAAAATCACATTACTTTTTCCTGATTATTTTAGCTGTTAACTTTCTGACATTCGTTGATTTTAAAAGAGTTCAATTTAAAGCTTTAAAAGAGTGTTTTCCACTCCCAGACTAAGCATGAAGTAAAATTTCGAGTTTAAAAAAGCCCCGTGAAAATTTGTCGAGGGTCGCGCAGCGACCCGAGACAAATTTTCTGGGCTTTTCTAAACTCGAAATTTTACTTCATGCGCCACGCGTATAAAACACTGATTTTAAGTGTGGTTCAAATATACATAATTTCACAATATTTTTGTTTTGTACGCGTGGCGCATGAAGTAAAATTTCGAGTTTAGAAAAGCCCAGAAAATTTGTCTCGGGTCGCTGCGCGACCCTCGACAAATTTTCACGGGGCTTTTCTAAACTCGAAATTTTACTTCATGCTTAGTCTGGGAGTGGAAAATACTTGTTTAAAGCTTTAAATTGAACTTTAAAAAGAACAGGGAATAGCCGCAATTGTTGTATCAATTCCATGGTATGTCATTATTTTTATAAAATCACATTACTTTTTCCTGATTAGTTTAGCTGTTAATTTTTTGACATTCGTTGATTTTAAAAGAGTTCAATTTAAAGCTTTAAAAGAGTGTTTTCCACTCCCAGACTAAGCATGAAGTAAAATTTCGAGTTTAGAAAAGCCCCGTGAAAATTTGTCGAGGGTCGCGTAGCGACCCGAGACAAATTTTCTGGGCTTTTCTAAACTCGAAATTTTACTTTATGCGCCACGCGTATAAAACACTGATTTTAAGTGTGGTTCAAATATACATAATTTCACAATATTTTTGTTTTGTACGCGTGGCGCATGAAGTAAAATTTCGAGTTTAGAAAAGCCCAGAAAATTTGTCTCGGGTCGCTGCGCGACCCTCGACAAATTTTCACGGGGCTTTTCTAAACTCAAAATTTTACTTCATGCTTAGTCTGGGAGTGGACAACACTCGTTTAAAGCTTCAAATTGAACTCTTTTAAAAATCAACGAATGTGGTTACCTAAAGTTCACCATGAAGTAACCACATTTAAATTCAGCGCACATTTGTGACGTAAGCGATCTCTACCCCCACTCTAAAATCTACGATTCTGTCGATCTTTCTTACCGTTTACTCGACAGTCCTTGGCCAAACATGATAATTATAATATAAAATTTCAGAGTTGCCAACTTACAATATTTTCCATGGCACTCTAGTTTTCTTTTTTTTTTTTAATGAACATACGATAAAAATTTGCATGGCTATTTTTACCAATATTTTTTGTTGATAATGATTGCATAAACATTCAGAATTCACTTATAAAACTGTTTAACCCTTAGATATTTCTTATTGATTATTGTTTCATTACGATTCACAACCTGATTTTGTCCAATGGATCATCAGTCCTTCCACTTGGATAATGAATGCACTCGAGCATTGCGAAGGGCATTTCTGGGACAGGCAATGAAATTAGCATTGTTTTCTAATTATTCTCTGTGTGCAGGTACACTATTGAGGGCTTTTAACATTAATAATCAAATTAGCATCCTCCAAGCTCAACTCAAGAGGAAATCGACCGCTCTCTAAACGTATAAAACTAAGCATAATGCCGTCTTAATTACATCCTTGTTTAGGGATGAAATATTTTGAAAAAATAGGTATACTTCAAGGAAAGTACAATCTTTAGGCCCGTCTCAATAAAATATTTTATACTTTTACTGTTATTTCATAAAATAATATCAAACATTGGTAAACTAGCGAAATCGCGTTCCTAATTTTATTTTTGTCTGCAGTATCTATAAAAAATATTGAAAAACTAAATCACATTGTAGATAATTCCTTTGTAAAGATATGTGATTTTTTCATTTATTTATTTGGTTAAATATAGTCACTAGGATGTCGCGCGTAAAACAGTTTTTCAAATTTTATGAAACTTCAATATTGCGCGACATCCTAGTGAATTAATTGTACGATAGAAATAATTGGAAAAAAATAAAATTCTTCTACAATGTGACTGATTTAGTTTCCCAATATTATAAAAAATATTGGGAAACTAAATCAGTCACATTGTAGAAGAATTTTAATTTTTTCCAATTATGCAGAAACAAATTATATTGAAGATGCGATTATACTAGTTAAACAATGTTTGATATTTTTTTATAAAAGAACGGTCAAAGTGGGAAATATTTTATTAAGACAGGCATTAAGATTCCACTTTCGTTAAAGTATGCCTATTTTTTCAAAATATTTCATCCCTAAACAAGGATGTAATTAAGACGGCAGTATGCTTAGTTTTATACGTTTAGAGAGCGGTCGACTTCCTCTTAAGCATGCGTATGCTATATTATTTTCCGTTTTATTTCAAAATATTATTACCATTTAAATAAAATATAATGAGCGTGCATGCACAGAAAAAGTCCTCGCCCCCGGCAATTGGCCATGTAATCGAATCAATAGCTCACCAAAAAAAGAACCAGAATGAATAGCGAATTACGTTCTCTCTAACCATAACAATCAAACAATTCCCAGGTGTGGGTGAGGCATCCCGAAAAAAATAGCGTTATCAAACGGCTCTCTTTATGCAATGTCGTCTTTCTCTCTCTCTTTCCAATTCTGCCTGATAATTAGAAATCGCCAATTTGGCATTTACCGTTTCGCGTGCGGCTTGTGGGCTTTCTGGGAAGGACTCGCGTCGCGGCTTGTTCGATCGTTGGCGTTCACGTGAATAATTGTTGTAAAAGCCTCGACATTTCAGAGATGGATGGGATTCTGATAATGTTGCGGAATGAAGAAGACACCGAGTAAATGCAGTTCGCATTTTTTTTTAAGTTTATTAGAAAGTTTGCACAAATGAAGAAGATGCGAGGTGCTGCAATGGCGTCTTTTTAATCTGTAGCAATATTTGTGTAATAAAAGAAGGTACTAATCTTGCAGTGGGACCTAGATAATCTATAGCAACATTACAACAAGGAGATAGAGGGCATCCATTTAATCTATAGCAGGGGTGTTCAACTATTTGTAATACGCGAGCTACTTTTGCATACCAAGTTATTTGGCGATCGTAAGGTTTAGGCAGTAAAAATAAATAAAAAAAGGTATAACCTGTTTTTTTTAATATGACCAAACTTAAGGTGTATTTACTGCGAACAGTTGCAGTCCTGCTTAAACAGTAGAGTATTTTCAGCATCAAAGTTTGAGATGTTGGTAAACTTGGTAAATAATTGTCAATGTGACAAATAAATTATAATTTGTCAAATAAATTGTGACGATGCAGAGAGTTTTAAAAGAGAGAACGCTTCAACTTGTAACTAAACTAGAATTTAGAACTTTTTCAAAACTTGCAACATATAAATAGGAAGGATAATGAAGAAGACAGATAGATATTGTAAAGTCGGTGGCAGAATTATGTGACCTGGACTAACTTTCATTTTTAAAATTATCACTCAAATTGACGTCGACATGCCTCAACTGACTAAAATGCAAAAAGAGATACCGACCTGTTTAGAGACGGTATTAGCATTAGAGACATTGCTAATGAAGTGCATGTCAACAAAATCACCGTCTTGTTGGTCAAGAAACAAATTGTTGTTAACCTGTACATGACAATTTTGTTTTACAAGAAAGTGGCCAAACCTGCCTGCTGTACTAGTTTTTTTTTCTCTCGCAACTGTACCTGTTATTTAATTATTGACTATTATACAGGGTGGGCCATCTAGTGGTTTCTTTTTAAATCATAGGTTATTTTGACACTGACATCTTTTTCCCGCTCGAAATCTTGACAGAAAGTCGGTATCATTCCTCCGCGGTACGAAATGAGCCGCTTTACGCTTGAATAACGTTGGGAAATATTGCAAACTTATTTCCAAAGTGAGTGCTGTGTAGCCCAAACAGTGCGTTTGTTGAAGAGAAGTTTTGGCCGAAATGAATCACCCACCGCGCCTGCTGTACGCAAGTTTGTGCAAAAAGTTCGTGAGACTGGCATGCTAGTGGATAACACTCATGGTCCTCGTTCTCGTACGGTGCGCACAGACGAGAATGTGGCTGCTGTAACCGAGAGTGTGAGACTCAATCCACGAACATCAACTTACACAAGGTCCAATTGACTCAGCAATTGAAGGCGCATGAACATCCGCTTCGTTATCGCTTCGCAGTTTGGGCCTTAGAGCAGCTTGAATTCGACAACGATTTTCGGCGAAAAATCATCTTTTCTGACGAGGCTCATTTTCATCTTGGCGGCTACGTTAACAAACAAAAACCCGCACGATATTGTCGAGAAGCCAATGCATCCCCGAAGAGTGACAGTATGGTGCGGATTGTGGAGTGGTGGCATCATTGGACCATTTTTCTTCGAAAATGAGGCTGGAAACAACGTTTCGGTCAACGGTGAGCGTTACAGAGCCATGTTTTCCGACTTTTTTTTAATGATATTGAAGACATGGATTTGGACGACCTCTGGTGCATGCAGGATGGCGAGCCATGCCACACAGCCCATGCCACAATCGATCTTTTGCGCACCAAATTCCCAAATCGTGTTATCAGCCGTCTTGGCGATGTCAATTGGCCGCTTCGGAGATGCGATTTAACCCCTTTGGATTTTTTTTGTGAGGAACCGTGAAGGACCGATGTTATGCCAACAATCCAGAAACGATTTAAGCACTTTAGGCCAATTTCATCCAAGCAATCCGTGAGCTACAGCTCGAAACCATCAACAAGGTCTTGGAAAATTGGAGTGACAGAATGCGCTATTGCGAAGCCAACCGAGGCAGCCACTTGAACGAAGTTGTGTTCCATAATTAATGGGAATGTTTGTTCTTACTAATAAAGCCATAATACATGGAAAAAAAATAATTTTGTTCATTTTATTGCATTTTTAAAAAGAAACCACTAGATGGCCCACCCTTTATACGAGCCTGCCAACTAACGTGTTTCCGTCAAACATTATAACTTATTTGAATATTTGAAATAAAACAACACAGTTGGGAGGGTTTCACTTTTATTGTTGAACACTGCAACATGTTTCACCACACAGTGGCTTCATCAGGCAGATGAAATAATGATTTGACAAAGTACAGGTAAAAGCTTATATACTAATGCAATTAAGTTAATAGGAGGGGGGGGGGGGGGTAATGAGGTAATTAGGCTGAAACTAATACAACCAATTTTGAGCGACTAAATATTGATTAAGGGTGAATTGTTTACTTCTATTTGGTCATTTAATAGAATACCTTTTATGTTATATTTATTAATTTTTAATTCTTCTAATAAGATTAATTTACGACATTTGTTACATTCGTGCAAAATTTTGAATTTAGGGTTAAAGTTATGTTGGTATTCGATTAAATGATTGGCGTAGGTTGAGGAGGTTTTCTTAAATTGAAAGCATTTTTGATGTTCTGAAATGCGATCCGGGAAGCTACGTCCAGTTTGTCCAACGTATACCTTAGGGCAATCCCCACACTCCAGCAAATACACGCCAGAGTTCGTAGTTTTATCAGATTTGTCTTTGGGCAAACTGGACGTAGCTTCCCAGATCGCATTTCAGAACATCAAAAATGCTTTCAATTTAAGAAAACCTCCTCAACCTACGCCAATCATTTAATCGAATACCAACATAACTTTAACCCTAAATTCAAAATTTTGCACGAATGTAACAAAAGTCGTAAATTAAACTTATTATTATTAGAAGAATTAAAAATTAATAAATATAACAAAAAAGGTATTCTATTAAATGACCAAATAGAAGTAAATAAGTTTATTAGAAGAATTAGAAATTAATAAATATAACAAAAAAGGTATTCTATTAAATGACCAAATAGAAGTAAACAATTCACCCTTAATCAATATTTAGTTGCTCAAAATTGTTTGTATTAGTTTCAGCCTAATTACCTCACTACCCCCCCCCCCCCCCCCCCCCTCCTATTAACTTAATTGCATTAGTATATAAGCTTTTACCTGTACTTTGTCAAATCATTATTTCATATGCCTGATGAAGCCACTGTTTGGTGAAACATGTTGCAGTGTTCAACAATAAAAGTGGAACCCTCCCAACTGTGTTGTTTTATTTCAAATAGTATTATGGAGTTTCATCATGTATCCGCCTCATCAATTAAATACTTATTTGAATGTTTGATTCAAACGTGTTACATGTTTCTATCAAAATTCTAACAAATTAAAATGTTTGACGAAAACACGTTATATGTTTGAATCAAACACGTTACTTGGCAGGCTAGTATATTTTTATTAGTGTGCTCTTGTACTGCACCAGATATCGAAAGAACTCTACTTAACACCATTTTGTTCAATTTTTCAACCTTCACCAGAAAACTTGCGCATTTCAAGAAGATACTTACCATTCGGTCCCTTTCATCTTCTATTGAGTTGATGAGTTTACCGAACTCGTTCAAAGATTTGCAGATCACCATCTCATCATCGGTTTGGGTGCCTCCGATGCATTCGAACGTGAAGCTTTGAAGGCTCTTCGCGAATGATCTTTGGCAATTGCTTAATTCTGAAAGAAAACAAGAAAAAGAAATCAAAGTGAGTGGATGCATCAAAAAAAGGTAAAAGATAATTGATAGGGAGGGGAATGTACATGCACTAAAAGCTAAATGAGGTATTTTGTTTTTTACAAAGAGATTTAAGAGCTTTCATTGATAGCTACTAGGGATGGACGATATTTCACGTAGTAGTGATTTTTCACTGATATTGAAAAATCATAAGTCGCGACTGTTACCTAAACTGTGATTGCTACTTAAATTGTGACTGTTACTTAAAAGTGGTAATAAGAAGACAATAGGATAACATATAATCTGTTTTTGTTAATAAGACCAATCAAATTTTACATTTTAAGAATTTAGTGGTGTAATAAAGGTTGTGTGTTTTAGATCAGGACAAGATTAATCACATGTTATGTTGTAAATCAACTTTTAATTTGTAGGTTATGTGAAGGTTAATCTGACAGTAATATGACAATTCAATTAACTTATAAAATAGATAATTCATTTAACGATTACAAATTACAAAATAAAATGTACCTATCACCGCCTAAAATTATTTGTATGTATTACTAATTTAATAAAGTGTCTCTGAGGATCAGGTAAATGTTAATTGCCCAGGAATATCGTCTTCTTCATTATCTGCCCATTTACATGTTCAAATTTTGAAAAGGTTTTTAATACAAGGAATTTAGTTTTAGGTATACATGTTACAATTTTTTAATGTAAATTTTCAGACATTCTGGATCTTATTAAAAACTTTTAATTCAAAGACTCTAAAGAGTGCTTCCAATCCCAGATTAACCAATTAACGGCCGAGCAATTATAGAGTTAACTCTAATAGTTGGTTTTAGGTACAAATTTTGCATTTATTTTTATGATTTACCATTCATAATGTATACGATGTAAAGTTTTAGGCATTCATAGATTTTATATAAAAACGTGCAATATTAAGCTTAGAACGAGGGTCTTCCACTCCCAGACTAAGCATGAAGTAAATTTTCACGGGGCTTTTCTAAACTCGAAATTTTACTTCATGCGCCACGCGCATAAAACGCTAAAATATTGTAAAGTTAGAAATATACTGCCATTTTATTTTATGAGAAAATGGCAGTATATTTCTAACTTTACAATATTTTAGTGTTTTATGCGCGTGGCGCATGAAGTAAAATTTCGAGTTTAGAAAAGTACCTTAAAAATTTGCCTCGGGTCGCTGCGCGACCCGAGATAAATTTTCTACGCGGGGCTTTTCTAAACTCGAAATTTTAGACATTTTCAGACATTCTGGATCTTATTAAAAACTTTTAATTTAAAGACTCTAAAGAGTGCTTCCAATACCAGATTAACCCATTAACGGCCGAGCAATTATAGAGTTAACTCTAATAGTTGGTTTTAGGTACAAATTTTGCACTTATTTTTATGATTTACCATTCATATTGTATACGATGTAAAGTTTTAGGCATTCATCGATTTTATATAAAAACGTGCAATATTAAGCTTAGAACGAGGGTCTTCCACTCCCAGACTAAGCATGAAGTAAAATTTCGAGTTTAGAAAAGCCAAGCGTAGAAAATTTGTCGAGGGTCGCGCAGCGACCCGAGACAAATTTTCACGGGGCTTTTCTAAACTCGAAATTTTACTTCATGCGCCACGCGCATAAAACGCTAAAATATTGTAAAGTTAGAAATATACTGCCATTTTATTTTATGAGAAAATGGCAGTATATTTCTAACTTTACAATATTTTAGCGTTTTATGCGCGTGGCGCATGAAGTAAAATTTCGAGTTTAGAAAAGCCCCTTAAAAATTTGTCGCGACCCGAAATAAATTTTCTACGCCGTGCTTTTCTAAACTCGAAATTTTAGACATTTTCAGACATTCTGGATCTTATTAAAAACTTTTAATTTAAAGACTCTAAAGACTGCTTCCAATACCAGATTAACCCATTAACGGCCGAGCAATTATAGAGTTAACTCTAATAGTTGGTTTTAGGTACAAATTTTGCACTTATTTTTATGATTTACCATTCATAATGTATACGATGTAAAGTTTTAGGCATTCATCGATTTTATATAAAAACGTGCAATATGAAGCCTAGAACGAGTGTCTTCCACTCCCAGACTAAGCATGAAGTAAAATTTCGAGTTTAGAAAAGCCCCGCGTAGAAAATTTTCACGGGGCTTTTCTAAACTCGAAATTTTACTTCATGCGCCACGCGCATAAAACGCTAAAATATTGTAAAGTTAGAAATATACTGCCATTTTCTTTTATGAGAAATAATCGAAAAATTTAAATAACAAAAAATGTACAGTTTACTTTATACATTTTCAAGTCAGTTCAAATAATATAATATAATATCACATGTTCATGTATTTTACAAATGTTTATATGGAATATGTGAAAGTGTACTTAAAAGAAAAAATCCTTGTAATTGTTGTAAAGTTGCCAGTTGTAGCATTTTCTTTCTTCAAACTCTTTGCATCGTGACAATTTATTTGACAAATTATGATTTATTTGTCTCATTGATAATCAATTACCAACATCTCAAAATTGGTTGGTTAAAATACTCCACTGTTAAAGGAGGACTGCAACTGTTCGCAGTAAATATACCATAAGATTGGTCATATTAAAAAAAGATTATCTATATTAGTTTTTTTTTGATTGGTCAACCAGATCTGGTGATTTTTTATAATGTTCAATATTTGGTTGCATACTCTGGTTGTAATTCTGAGTTTCGCCTTCAAAGTAAATTTAGCTTTTGTATTGTATTAATTATACAATATTACAGAGATTTATATGCGTGGCGCATGAAGTAACATTTCGAGTTTAGAAAAGCCTGAAAATTGGGATTTCACGTGGCGCGAGTTCGATTTCAAAACAATATTAGGCACTCATGCCCGCTTCCTTCTGGGTGATTTATTTGTTTTCTAATTAAGTTTATACATAAAAGTGGTACCATGTTATAAAAATGTCGACAGTAGTCGATTTAGTACATACTCGACTAATGCATTTTTGTACATGTATTAAATTAAAATAACAAGTGTAACGATTTCTTTTTAAGTAATAAACAAACAAATAAATTACTTTCAATTGGTAAACGCCAGACACGTTAATGCACTTCAAGTGCACGATTTTCCTCTCCGCTATCCAACAGGCCGTCCATTACAACTACGTATCACCGTTATCTAGATTCGCACCCGTTGAATTGAATTATTACATAGCCATCAACGAGACGACGAGTTTTTCCTTTCTTTATTCAGTTTCGAGAGAGCGGAGCGTGATTTAATTAATTACGACGACTTTAATATTAGCAATCAGCCGAGAGATAGAGAGAGAGAGAGAGAGAGAGAGAGAGAGAGAGAGAGAGAGAGAGAGAGAGAGAGAGAGAGAGAGAGAGAGAGAGAGAGAGGACGTTAAACCGAGTGGCCTTTAATAATAATCGCTCTCAATTATTTTATCGCTGTTTGTTAACAATTATTTTCAATTGTAATTGAAAATTGAGTATCTGGAGTGTATTAATTGATTGATTTAAAGCGAATGCGATAAGTTAAATATTTGTTGTGGTGTGAAATCAGCATTAGTGTTATGTTTACAATCTCGAGAGGATTAATTGGAGTGAAAGTTAAAATATACGCCATAATAATTAAGTATGCTATAAAGACAAATATCATATAAAAAACTTAACTCAACCTAACAAATAAACTATAAGAATTGACGCCATAATATTTAAGTATGCTATAAAGACAAATGATCTGCCTGGATGTTGCGTGCACGTTAAAGATCCCTACCGGTGGGTTGGAACTCCCACCGGGTTCGGCAAAATTCGGATAGCTGTAGACCTAATCTCCGGCGTCATGATTGGCCTTAGCAGCGGAAATAGATAACGTAAAACCCAAAATAAAAAAAAGACAAATGATTAGTAAAATGTAGCCCATTCACATACAATGACGTATAAGAGACGTCCGTTATTTTAATGTGGAAACGTCAATTTTAATGTGTGGCAGGCGTCACAAATTTTGCTTCAAATTTGTACAGTTCAGAAACGAAGTTTTTGGAATCAAATCCCATGACCATCCTGATTTTTTAAAATAGAAAAAAAACACTGCTTCAAGAAATGAACTCACTACCTGCAATTTCTTAAACGTTTTAGAAATGAGTACTATTTTTGTGAATTTCACGTTAGTGTCTTTAAAATAAGGAAGAATGCTTTGAAAAAATCATGAAAATCGTATAATTTATACGATTTTCATGATTTTGTCAAATTACAAGATTTTCATCCAACATTTACAAATTTCGTTAATTTTACTTTTAAAGATAACGAAATCTTTATACATTAAAAGTGCGATTCTTTTCGCAATCTACAACAAGTTAGTCTTACAAAGACTATATCAAACACTCATTGAAACAACTACTTCCTGGGCTAATACCCCGACGGACATTGAATTATACAACAAGTGTTTGCTGTTACATACAGTAACCTACTGCAAATGTAACAATTTGGGTCAAATTATTGGCAATTTCATTTATACTTGAAATTTTTATAAATTATGAAATTTGCCTGATCATTGACATCATGGAAATTCCATAATTTGTTTTTTATCAAAATGTACAAAAAATGCTTGTAAATCTTGTAAATTCTTTGTGTAATCAATGACAGTGTTTTAACATTGCAATTTTAAGTTAAATTATTGGTTTCTTGTTGGATTTATATTTAAAAACTGTTAAAAAGAATCCATTTTTTATCTAGAACATTAAAAACGTATAATTAGGCGCAGAATTAATCAGAGTTTAAGATATAAAAGCAGAAAAAAAAATCGGGGCTGTACATGAATTTGTAATACATTTTGTTTCTAAAATAAATAGGGGAGCAAAAATTTGAACATTTCAAAATTTACATGGGATTTTCTATGTTGCGTCCCCCAAGTCAACACCCGGTATATAATAATAATAATAATACTTATTTGTGTCTTATAACAATACAGTTTTACACACGTCGACAAAGAAATACAAAAGAAATAAACAATAAACAAATTAGACTAATTATATTATCAATAAGATTTAGAGCACATATGTAATTCCCTAACTTAATTATTAAAAGCAACAATCAATTTGTTCAGAGCAACATTCACTAGGCCTAAATACTCCTTTAAACTACATTATATAAATAGGATTTAAGAAAAACAACATTAAAATTTACAGGATGCAATTAACATTTACTTCGTTTTGATTTTATTTTCATTTCTGCGACCTTAAAGAAGTCGATTTAGTTCATTTTTTATTGTTATTATAAAATCAATACCGCGTGTTATTACTGGTTTGATATTTCCCGGGCGGTTTTGGGTCAATGGTACAACTAAACGTGGACTATGCTTGATTATTAAATTGGCGGTTAATCAACAACCGCACACTGATAAAATTTATTTTTAGACTCAACACACACAAAAATTATACTGAATTTGCCTCGTGCGAGCAAGTCTGATTAGAATATTATTGGAAAACAATGCTGTACACGAGATATTTAACTTAGATTAAAAGTATATTGTACAGCGGACATCTAATAATAGCTATTTATCACGAGAACGATGTTTGTGGAACGAACCGTAGGCGAGTGGAGCAAGTCGTTCGAGTGATTAATAGCCATTATATGCGAGTTATACACCATACTTTGTTCACGACACCAACAATATATAATACAACATTTATTGTATAATATATTTATTAAAAGAATGTTGACAGTTATATAAAGTATTATTATAAACATTATATTATAGTTGATATTATAATAAGAGAACATGAATACTTCAAAACCAATGATTATTATGTTTCTGTTTATTTAAATTTGTAGGAAGTTTTGTGTTCTCGTCTGTGTTGGCCACCGTAGGCGTTATTTTTGAATTACGTGCCTGCCTAATTCTCTGATTCACAAATTCACTGAGTGACTGATTCACTGATGCACTGAGTCACTGATTCACTGAATTTTCTTATAATTTGTTTGTTTTCCGTTTTATTTTATAATAATTTGACAAATAAATAATGACAGATTGCGGTATCATGATTTGTGTAATAGGGTTTGTAACTGACGTCATCATAAATCGCGTTCTGTGAATCAATCAAAACGCGAATTAGCGTGGTTTAAAAACCACATTAAACACGCAAATACAATGTTTAATGAAATTGAGTGTTTAATGCACCCCATTTATGCTGCCCACAAAATTAAATAATGCACATATTATAAGATTGTCGTGAACAAAATATATTATTGAACACAAATACAATGTTTAATGAAATTGAGTGTTTAATGCACCCCATTTATGCTGCCCTCAAAATTAAATAATTCACATATTATAAGATTGTCGTGAACAAGAAATGTAGTGTTTTATTAATTGACTTTTTGATGAACAAAATAAATTATATAAATAAAATGAAATGTTTAGATAAATTAGTTTTTGTAAAAGTAAGATTGTCGATCATTCACGAAAACTATTAGTGATTAACTAAAATGTTGAAAATTCATTTAAAATTCAAGAAACTTTGAAAACAAACTAAAATATTCTAAATTTATGAAAACAGTAAACGTTTTTAAAATTAACGGAAAGTCACGAAAAATTGCCAATAATTTATAAATAATATATAATTGTGAATTAAATAAAGAAAAAACTAAATTAAATTTGTTCTATCAATTTTTCAATAAACAAGGTTATTTATTTATTTATTTATTTATTCACGAGATACCTCTTTAACATTGAAATAATACAAAATAAGAAATAACAAAAGTTTAAGAGCCGCAGAATGACTACACACATACGTTATAAAAATAAGTCATGAATTACACATCAAGTGATAAAACTGTCAAAATTGTTGAAAATTTCGAAAAGTGCTGAAATGTAAAAATTGGGAGCATTCTGAAAAAGTGTAAAGAATTTATTGATGCACCTATTAGACTGTTTTAATTAAACTAGCAGTATATTTGTAACTTTGCTGTAAATCAGTGTTTTATACGCATGGCGCATGAAGTAAAATTTCGAGTTAAAGAAAGCCATAATTTGGATTTGGCCTCCAAATTCATATTGTTCGGGCTTTTCTAATAATTAATAGTTTTTCTCAAGAATTTCATTTGTTTATAAAATCTTTTCTGGAACTCGGAAGTGCAGGATAATCCAATTTTGATTGAAATCGTATTATTTTAAAATGTTTAGTCCACCAATATCAAATTCGAAATCAGCAACCTCGAAAAGGTCAAAATAGTATGGCCAGGAGGGGGACAAGAGTCAAAATATTTGTTAAAAACTTAAGGACCACTAGGACAGCGTTTTTTTTTACGGTTTTTCAGAATTTTTATTTTTGGGAAATTTAATACATGCGATCTTGCGGTTTCTTGCAACTTGTTTATAGATTCATAAACTATAAAAAATGAATTTTAATTCTTTTCAATCGTCCGGCTAAACCTCTAAATCTGGCCTCAAATAAGGCCGTGTCCGCCGTGTTTTTTCTCATGGCCGGAAAGATTTTTTCGATTCTGTGATTTGAAACGTAAAATGAAGTAGTAGTCATTAATCTGTATTAAATTATCTGGAGTTTGAACCACCGACAATAAAAAATCTCGATAAATAACAAAATGGAGGCCATTCGAAAAAAGTGGTCGCTTTTTGCCCCCCTTTTTCTGACTTTAAGGCTCTATGAAAAATATCAAATGTTAATATATTTGAATGACGGTGGTTCAAACTCCAGAGGAAAATGTCGAGAAAAACGCGTTTAAAGTTTTGACACAAGTTTTAACTATTTTTGGAGATTTTTGGCTTTAGTCAGCAATGCCAGCTCCGTACACTAGGCCCTCCTCTTCCTCTAAAAACTGGGTTTGAATGATTTACTCCTGCCAGCGTTGTTGGATGGACTTATGAGTTGCTGGAGTCAGGCAAAATTCGTCCCACATCTCGCGCTCCGCGTCGGTCCGCACCGGAAAGCCTTGGCTTGCAGGCAAATATGGATTCCCAGTGTCTTTATCGTCAAAAATCTAACTAACGAATTCGCCTATTGTAAAACGGCTTTCGGACATGAAACTAGATACTACCAAGTATCAATACATGCAAAAAAAAATAATATTTTAAAACTTCCGAATGGTAATACCCCCTTAAGATATCTCAATTATTTTCACGTGAAACGTCAAAATTATACGATTTCTTTGGGTCCAGGAGGAGGGGGAAAGTGCTCCTCACCACCGCCCCTTTTAGCTACGTCCATGCCAAGATTCGTTGAATCATTTCTAAGATTCTTAATAAATTGTTGTATTTTTGGATTGCAACTTTTTCGTTAATATTTATATCAATTTTTTTTAGATTGCGTAATCAAACTTAATAACACTTATTATAAGAAGGAAAAAAAAAACATGTTTATCAATTAAATTTCACTAAATTTTACGACCAAGCCGATTCGCTAACTCCGCAACAACTTTCGATCTCTGATCAGGTTGTCGTAACACTCGTAACGAACGACTGCCGAAAATAGCAATCAAAGACGCCGGGCCGCGCGAAATTTATCACACTTCGTTCGGGTCAAAAGTTTGCGAAAAGCGAAAGAAAGAAAAAAAAAACCGAAAGAGAAAGTCCCCCAGCGTTTCTGGTCTGTCCGAACGAAAGTGTTAATCTATTTTCACTCGAAACACACCAATGATATGTCACCGGGTTACACAATTCCGCGTGCATTTCAATGGGCATACAATTTGGCCCACAGAATAAGAGAGAGAGAGAGAGGATAATTGCTAGTACGGATACACAATTGAAGGTCGACTGATGAATTATACCATGATGATGACAATCAATAATATGATACAAATAAATAAAATGACAATGTGAAAAAAAAATAGAGGAAATAACAAGTTTTGAATAGGATAAAAATATATGCGCAGTAGAAAAACTGAGGAGAGTAACTTGGCTCTTTTCATAATATGTTAAACTATTAAATAAACGAATATTTTCTTGAGCGAATTTGAAGTGAAGTGAGTAACGAATTAATTTCCATAGAAGAATGGTTGCCAAAATTGCATTATATTTATTTATACAGGCTGTCCCAACTAAAAGTTGCACCCCTTAAAATCCCAGATTTGCTTTAAGTTTAAAATGCTGAAACAGGTCAATTTTTACTTAAGGAGGGACCAAATTTTATCTTGGTTTCAAAATGATTTCTGCACCCCCCTAGCAGTTTATTGACATTTAAATCAGAGCTGGGATGAATCCTCAAAAACAGGATTCGAATCACGAATACTCGAATAAAGGATTCGTAAGTGAAAAATATGATTCGAATCAAAGATTCGAATCCTCATTTTTGAATTTACAAATCCTTTAAAAATAAATTTGAATCTATTATTCGCAACCAGTAATATTTTATTCCATCAGTTTCTATTAACCAAAATGTTCATTTACCGACTAAATATCTGATTATATAATGATTTTAATTAATGATGATATATGTGTTATTGAACTTCATTTTAAATCTGTTTTATAAGCGTGGCGCATGAAGTAAAATTTCGAGTTTAGAAAAGCCCCGTGAAAATTTGTCTCGGGTCGCTGCGCGACCCTCGACAAATTTTCTACGCGGGGCTTTTCTAAACTCGAAATTTTACTTCATGCTTAGTCTGGGAGTGGACAACACTCGTTCTTAGAAGTTTCAAATTAAAGGATCACTCTAGATTACTAAGTTTATTACCATTTTACAAAGGCTACAGCTCGAAGGACCAATCATAGTCTTCGGAGACCGAAGGACTACAGGGAATCGAAGTTTATTCACAAGAAAACAACGAATATCTGAAGGTTTACAGGAGGGATAGGAAAGAAAACATCCAATTTTGAAAAAATATCGAAGTTGGGTTGGTTTTCAGAGCGTTTTTAACTTCACTTTAAATCAGTGTTTTATACGCGTGGCGCATGAAGTAAAATTTCGAGTTTAGAAAAGCCCCGTGAAAATTTGTCTCGGGTCGCTGCGCGACCCTCGACAAATTTTCTACGCGGGGCTTTTCTAAACTCGAAATTTTACTTCATGCTTAGTCTGGGAGTGGACCGTCAAGATTTTCTACATGTCAAGATTTTCGATATTTCTAGATTTATGTCGATTTATTCCCAGTTTGTTTTTGTATTGAATGCAACTTTAATATTAAATAAAAACGTTTTTTTTTTTAGGAATAGAATATTCACCCATTAATAGCCGAGCAAATTATAAAGTTAACTCTAAATGTTCATTTTAGGTACAATTTTGCATCTTTTTCTATGATTTCAATGAATGATTTATTATATTACATACGTCGATTTTTTAAAAGAGTTTAATTTAAAATTCAAACGAGTGTTGTCCACTCCCAGAGAAAATTTGTCGAGGGTCGCGCAGCGACCTGAGAAAAATTTTCACGGGGCTTTTCTAAACTCGAAATTTTACTTCATGCGCCACGCGTATAAAACACTGATTTAAAGTGAAGTTAAAAACGCACTGAAAACCAACCCAACTTCGATATTTTTTCAAAATTGGATGTTTTCTTTCCTATCCCTCCTATAAACCTTCAGATATGCGTTGTTTTCTTGTGAATAAACTTCGATTCCCTGTAGTCCTTCGGTCTCCGAAGACCATGATTGGTCCTTCGAGCTGTAGCCTTTGTAAAATGGTAATAAACTTAGTAATCTAGAGTGATCACGGGGCTTTTCTAAACTCGAAATTTTACTTTATGCGCCACGTGTATAAAACACTGATTTAAAGTGAAGTTAAAAATGCACTGAAAACCAACCCAACTTCGATATTTTTTCAAAATTAGATGTTTTCTTTCCTATCCATGCTGTAAACCTTCAGATATTCGTTGTTTTCTTGTAAAAAAACTTCGATTCCCTGTAGCCCTTCGGTCTCCGAAGACCATGGTTGGTCCTTCGAGCTGTAGCCTTTGTAAAATGGTAATAAACTTAGTAATCTAGAGTGATCCTTCAATTTGAAACTTCTAAGAACGAGTGTTGTCCACTCCCAGACTAAGCATGAAGTAAAATTTCGAGTTTAGAAAAGCCCCGCGTAGAAAATTTGTCGAGGGTCGCGCAGCGACCCGAGACAAATTTTCGCGGGGCTTTTCTAAACTCGAAATTTTACTTCATGCGCCACGCGTATAAAACACTGATTCTAAGTGAAGTTAAAAATGCACTGAAAACCAACCCAACTTCCATATTTTTTCAAAATTAGATGTTTTCTTTCCTATCCATGCTGTAAACCTTTAGATATTCGTTGTTTTCTTGTAAAAACAACTTCGATTCCCTGTAGCCCTTCGGTCTCCGAAGACCATGGTTGGTCCTTCGAGCTGTAGCCTTTGTAAAATGTTAATAAACTTAGTAATCTAGAGTGATCCTTCAATTTGAAACTTCTAAGAACGAGTGTTGTCCACTCCCAGACTAAGCATGAAGTAAAATTTCGAGTTTAGAAAAGCCCCGCGTAGAAAATTTGTCGAGGGTCGCGCAGCGACCCGAGACAAATTTTCGCGGGGCTTTTCTAAACTCGAAATTTTACTTTATGCGCCACGCGTATAAAACACTGATTTAAAGTGAAGTTAAAAATGCACTGAAAACCAACCCAACTTCGATATTTTTTCAAAATTAGATGTTTTCTTTCCTATCCATGCTGTAAACCTTCAGATATTCGTTGTTTTCTTGTAAAAAAACTTCGATTCCCTGTAGCCCTTCGGTCTCCGAAGACCATGGTTGGTCCTTCGAGCTGTAGCCTTTGTAAAATGGTAATAAACTTAGTAATCTAGAGTGATCCTTCAATTTGAAACTTCTAAGAACGAGTGTTGTCCACTCCAAGACTAAGCATGAAGTAAAATTTCGAGTTTAGAAAAGCCCCGCGTAGAAAATTTGTCGAGGGTCGCGCAGCGACCCGAGACAAATTTTCACGGGGCTTTTCTAAACTCGAAATTTTACTTCATGCGCCACGCTTATAAAACAGATTTAAAATGAAGTTCAATAACACATATCGTCGCTGTTACTTCAATAGTGTGTATGTCAAAAAAAAATGGATTTTGAGGTACGACGGCCAAAGTGACCAAAATTATCGTTTCTATATACTAGCAAAACCTCTCAAGTCAAAAGCTAGAGAGAAATAGAATATAAAATAAAATGCGTACTTGCAATATTTCCTATAGCGCCATCTCTCTTTATGTGGTTGATGCAATTACTCGTATGTCAAGCGCTGGTTTGTTTACAAGTGTTTACCTCGTGTTTATGTGGGTTTTAATTAAGGTTTCAATATAACAAATTCATCGTTGTTATAGGTAAGTTGCAGTTTGTTTTAAATACAAATTTTGCGTGTAAAAAAGTACTAGAATATCTTCATAAATACACACACCGGCAAAATTAAAGGAACGCAGATAAATTCGATATTTTTTTCTCCGTGCAACTTTTTTTTGGGCAATTTCAGCGGCATGTCGTACAACCAAGGTAAACTAACTAATAGCAGTTCCTTTTGCAAAGCTATGTGCCATTGTGAAACCTCTTAAAAAAATAAACCAAAAAGTAGCGTTTTTGCTCTAGAAGAATTATACACTTTGACTTTGTTTAAACATGTAATAAATAAGAGAAATTAAACATATTATTTTTTTAATATCGTGTATTGCCTCCACGAGCCCTTATGACTGCAGTCATCCGCCTTCCCATACTTCTGATGACGCCGTCGATCATTTCTTGAGGCAAATTATCCCATTCTTCAATTAAAGCAGCTTTCACTTCTTCTGTGTTTTGGACAGCAGGAATTCTTGACCTAAGTCGTCAACCTAGTATGTCCCAGACATGTTCAATCGGATTCAGGTCCGGAGAACATGCTGGCCAATTTATTTTTGTTATACCCATTTGGTTTAAATAGGCAATTACACAGCGAGCGACGTGCGGACGAGCATTGTCTTGCATTAAGACAACATTTTCCGCAATATGTGGAGCGAAAGGTATCACATGGTCTTGCAGGATATCCCTAATGTACCTATCCGCATTTAAAGTGCCGTCCTGAATCACCACCAACTCTGTGCGTGCCCCTAAACATACGCCGCCTCATACCATAACTGAGCCTCCACCAAAAGAGACAGCAGGAGTAAAATTAAATGGTGCATTTTGTTCTCCTTGACGTCGATACAATCTTTCCCTACCGTCAATCGAATTTACGCAGAAACGGCTCTCATCCGTAAACAAAACATGACCCCATTGGTCATTATTCCAATGCTGGTATTCTCGAGCGAAGTCTAGTCGCGCTACTCGATGTCCTCTCTGAAGTTTTGGGGCTTTTATTGGCACATACGACTTCAAACCAACTTCTTTAAGTCTTCTTCTTACTGAACGTTCACTTATATTGGTTCCACGAACTTCTTTCAGTACGTTTCTTGTTTGAACTGCAGTTTGACGTCTGTTTTGCAGTGTTTGCAACGCTATAAATCGATCATCTATGGCAGTGGTTGAGCGTTTTCTACCCTGACCTCGTCTTCTGACATACAAACCAGTCTGTCTCCAACGGGTAACACTGCGATGGATCGTTGATTTTGATTTTCCAAACATTTGGGCAACCTCTCGGAAGGTCCGACCATTTTCGATCATTTCTATTGCCCTAGCGATATCAGTCGGTGCTAAATCATCCATTATTAACTGGTTGATAACCAAATTGACGATTGTAAATAAAAAAAAACAAATTCGAACGATAACTTATAAAAAAATACGAACTTTTGTCCAAAGAAAACACGCGTTTCAAATGTAAGGCAACAATTAACACAATACTATACAACTTAAAGAGATGTCAACATGTAATTACAAGTCTCAAGTTTTAACTAATGTTTTAAAAAATGACATATGGTAGTAGGAAATGCGACGCCGTCTAGATCTAGCCAGTAAAAAAATAAATTTAATGAATAAAATAAATGTTGTATCCGTTCCTTTAATTTTGCCCGTGTGTGTACATTAAAACTATGAATCAACAAATATAACCTAAAAATACAAAATAAAAATTCCGCAAAGTTGACCTGCTTTTCACTTTTGCTTTCTAAACTAATTTTAATTATAATAAGTGCACATTTTGTTATTAACATAACATAATTTCTAAAAAACTTAGCTTCCTAGGGCTTCATACTAAATTTGATGTTGACATACGATATATTGCTTTGTTTAATATTACATCAATAGATGACATACGACAATTTGCACCTGTTTTTTTTCAGTTTATCTAGCAACGCCATGTTTTCTGGAAATGGGAGAGGCAGTTGTTTATTGCTACAAGCGATTAAGCAGCAAAATAGTAGCAATTTGACAGTGGAGACAGTAGAGATGGCACCTGAAAATACTTCTACGACTGCAGACATAGAAGAAAGCAATGAAATATTAGAGTGGGAACAATTGGGAAGTGAGAGCATTGTTCCTGCTACCAATGACAATATTGTTCCTGTTACCAATGACAATACTTCTTTAAAAAAAATAAAAGTAGCTACTCCTGCCGAATCATTAAACAAACACCAAGAATTAGATTTTGAAGAATCTTCAGGTGAAGAATTTTTTGAGGATAGTGGTTCTGAGTATGAACCACCGGGGAATCTAAGAGCGAATGAAAGTAATACATCAGATAATGAGAGCATACAAGATCTGCAACTGATGGTCGTCAAAGTGAAAAAAGAAGAAGTAAGGGACAAGCTAATCCAAAAATGTGGAAGAGAACTAAAAATGCGGATTTAAGACTGCATGGCAAATCCTACATTGGATTAAAAAAAATGTAGATAGAAAATACTGCCAAACAGCAACTAAGCAAGAGCGATCTATAGGAATAAAATGTCCTGGTCATACAGTGAAACAAGGGAAGGGTGGACCACGTCATAATTTTAAATGTTCAGAAATAACAGAAGATCGGAGAAAATATATATTTACTTCTTTCTGGAACTTGGCATCTTGGGATGCTAAAAAAGAATTTGTTAGAGGACAAGTTTTACCAACTGTTCCAAAACATAGAAGGGATTTTGCAAAAACAAGTAAGAAAAAAGTTAATTTCAGATATTTTTTAATAGTTAGTGATATAGAGGATGAATTACTTCAAGAAACAAAAGTCAATAAATCTGTATGTAAGAAAATGTTTTTGGCTACACTTGGCATTGGCGAAAAGACGGTGCAAAATTGGGTTTGTACGCCGCAGGAACATGAAGAGGTTTTAAAAGAAGAAACTGCACATGTCAAAGCAATAGAAGATTTTTTTACTGGTTTATCCAAAGTAGAGTCCCACTATGCTAGGAAGTCAACATCAAAGTTATATTAGGAACCTGTATGGGACAGTTACAGGCATGTATTCAGGGTATATTAAGAAAAATGTGGCGAAGAAAATAAAACAGCTGCTTGGTGGACAACATTTTTTAAAGTTTTTAAAAAGAACAACTTAGACATTTGGTGCCCAAAAAAAGACCAATGCAATACTTGCTCATTATTTAAAAATGGGCCAGAAACTGCAGAAAATTATCAATCACACATAGATAGAAAACAGCAAGCGCGTGATGAGAAGGAAGCAGATAAGAGTGATAAAAATATCTTATGTTACGCGGTGGATCTCCAAGCAGTATTGCTTGCACCAAGGTTAAATGCATCGGCCAATTACTACAAAACCAAATTGAAGGTACATAATTGGACGTTCTTTAATATGGATATTAAGCAGGTAATTTGTTACGTGTGGAATGAGACGGAGGTCTCGAAAGTGACGTGTTTTCCTCCATAGCTACAAAATTTCTAAATAAAGAAATAATTGCGTACAACCCCTCAAAACTTGTTATTTGGAGCGATGGCTGCAGCTACCAAAACAGAAATGTAAAGTTGTCGAATGCCCTACTGGATTTATCAATAAAATACTCTATCACAATACAACAAAAATATCTGGAAGTAGGGCACACGCAAATGGAGGTGACCTCGGTCCACAGTTGCATCGAAAGAAAACTGGGACGAAGGAGGGAAGTGTACCTGCCAAACGACTATTTACACATAATATCAGGAGCAAGGCAGAGTCCATCGCTATACGAAGCTGTAGCATTGTCATTTTCTGACTTCAACTAATTTGAAGCTACTTATTATAGCAGCATACGGCCTGGGAAAAATCTGGTGATCCTGTCGTAACCGACCTTTGTGCGCTACAGTACACTTCAGAAGGTGTGATTCAATTCAAGCTAAAATTTTCTGATGAGTGGAAAAGCGGAAGGTAACTGATCAAGTTAGGCCTCCTTTATATAACGGGCCTCTGCCCATTGAGGGGTCAAAATATAACCATCTACAGGAATTAAAGGAACTAATTCCACGTGACTGCCGATTGTTCTATGAAAACTTAATTCACAACTAGATAAGTTGTAAATTAACTTTTCATAGAACAAAAACTTTTTTTTTTGTAAATCTATGTTCTAAATGTTCTAAATCTATGTTCTAAGTAGGTATTTAATAAAGAAAAATGAATGTATTATCTTATCTTGATTCTTTTTCCTACTCCTGTAGTTTTAGTATTATTGACAATAAGTCGTATGTCAATAATTACAACCAAATGATAGTATTAATATGTCGTATGTGAAAGTATCTCTGCCAGGTTATTAATATTAAATTTTTATAATAGTGTGCTCCAAAACGTGTTTAAAGTTTTATTTTTTGCCGATTTTAGTTTATTAAAAGAAGTTACGGCATAAAAGTTAAACAGTTTTTTTTACTTTCTGAAAAACAGGTTTTTTTGACATACGACCTATTGAAGTAACAGCGACGATATATCATCATTAATTAAAATCATTATATAATCAGATATTTAGTCGGTAAATGAACATTTTGGTCCGAGACAAATTTTCACGGGGCTTTTCAAAACTCGAAATTTTACTTCATGCGCCACGCGTATAAAACACTGATTTCAAGTGAAGTTAAAAATATACTATTAACGTTGGATATTTTTCATGGTTAAGTAACCAAATATGCATTCACAAATATTTGAATTATTCGAAAATGTAAATATTTATATTCAAATATGAATAATTTAGTGATTTAAATATTCATATTAGAATATTTAACTATTTGAATTAATCGAATTCGAATCCCAGCCTTAATAGCGATGATTCGAATTATTTAGGAGGATTTGAATCCGTGTATGAGGATTCGATTCCTTTTATAAGGATTCGAATGCCTTTATAAGAATTCGAATCCTTTTATAAGGATTCGAATCCTTTTATAAGAATTCGAATCCTTTTATAAGGATTCGAATCCCTTTATAAGAATTCGAATACTTTTATAAGGGTTCGAATCATTTTTTAAGAATTCGCATCCTTTTATAAGAATTCGAATCATCTACGTCTGGATTCGAATACGAATCCTTTTAAAAAAATGTAACGAATCCGGAACACGAATCCGTTTTCACTAAAGTATTCGAATACCTCTTTTGAATCCTCTAAAAGGATTCGAATCCGGGAATCGAATCCTGCCCAGCTCTGATTTAAATACATGGTAAAATAAATATTGAACATAAAATTTGTATACAATCATTACAATGTGGTAAATATACGATAGTACTAAAGCAATTAAAAACAATTTCATTGCCAGGGAAAGTATTCAAAAAGTTATAGTAAAAAATAAGTTTTTTGAGGATTTGTCCCAGCTCTGATAGTTATTATAATGGACAAAAAAACGCATTTAAAGTCAATTATCTTAGATTTTGTTTTCAGGTGAAAATGTAAACATATTTTAGGTGAAGTGTGTAGATGCATGTTTATAATTTGATTATTAAGTGAGAAAGCTCTTTATATTGCACCTACACTCAGCGAACAATTCAAACCAGAGCTAATTTCATTGCCTGTCGCAGAAATGCTCTTCGTAACACTGAGTGCTTCCATTATCAAGTGAAAGGGCCGAAAGTATTTTTTTTTTTCAAAATGTACTGTGAATTGTTATTAAACAATAATTAATAAGAAATATAATAATAATAATAATAATATTTATTCATTACCCAACAGGAAACATTCTCCTAATTACAAGACAATATACATACAGGGAGTTTTTCTTATAAAAAAAAACGAATACTCGAATAAACGAAACTCGAGTTTAGAAATTTTTACGGGGCTTTTCTAAACTCGAAATTTTACTTTATGCTTAGTCTGGGAGTAGAAAACACTTGTTTAAAGCTTTAAATTGAACTTAAAAAAAAGAACAGGGAATACCCGCAATTGTTGTATCAATTCCATGGTATGTCATTATTTTTATGAAATCACATTACTTTTTTTAAATTATTTTAACTTAGAGAAACGTAAAGTGATGTGTGAACATTCATAAATTTAGAATTTTTCATGTCATAAAACTCCAAATCTATCTGAATTTTGTTTACAATTTATAACTATTTTTCTCAATATTCACAAATTTCTAACATTGTCTACTATTTTGGCAGATTTGTCACTTTTCACATAAAGTAGCCACTTAATTTTTTGTGAAGTATTCTTATTTATTATAGTTTATATTTTAATTGTATGTTAGCGGAATTTCCTTTTAAATGTAAAAAAAATAAATAATAGAAATAAACTTAATAAATGTACATTTAGCGTAGATAAATGTTATTAGTGAAGAAAGTGTTGGTGTTTTATTAGGTTTATTGATATTTAACTCTTCACGTAACTCAAACCAAATACATTAAATATAAACATATTGAAAAATAATGAAATAAATATTATAAAGTTACAATTCCCAAGTGGTAAAATATCTATAGTATAATTATATCAACCAAAATAACTAAAATTGGGTTTTGAGGTGTATAAGCCGCAAATAAGACTGAGCATCGTCAATACTCTACGTTCCACATTAATTTCAAACTTAGACATTTTTTAATGCATTACCTGTAACTTATGTATCGCAATAATTTTTTGAATTTTTTTTATTCTCTAATGTAAAATTTTTAATTTATTGTCAACTTTTATTTAAACAAACAAAAGAATTTTATTTTATTTTTTATAGAGATTTTTTAAAATTTTATAACGAAATAAAACAACCGTATTTAAAAAAGTTAACTGTCTGAAAACATGATAAACTATCGCAACTGTGTCAAAAATTATAACACAAAAAATGTGGTAAATATTTATTAAAAAAAATATAATCGTCAAACATGTTTGTTTATTTGATTAATTCATGTATTTTTTGTATTTAATAAATATATTTTTTATATTTATATACACTACATGATTGGTATCTTTGCCATTAAATGTTTTTTTTTTAAATTTATTATTAATTGACTAAGAAGTAATTAAAGATATTATTTTTACTGCAAATAATATCAAAATAAACTTGATTTCTTGATGATTAATCACTTTTACGTCCAATTATAAAAAGTACATTTGTACACAGGGAATTATTATTTTAAATATATTTTTGAATTTGTTATTTTTATAAAAGTGTTCAGTTTGAAGCTTCTAACGAGTGTTTCACCTCCTAGCTTAAGCATAAAGTGAAATTTCGAGTTTATAAAAGCCTAAAAATTTGGATTTGAACGCGGAGCGCCCAAATCCAAATTAGACTTTTCCAAACACGAAATTTTATTTTATGCGACACAAGTATAAAATTGTGATATAAAGTGAAGTTCAAATTATAATTATTTTTATAAAGAAATTTTGATAGCAACGCCATCTAATAGTAGCATAGTATTTTGTTATACTTTTAATGTTTAAATATTTATTTTGTGTAACTCTCAGTATTTCAATTTTTATTAAATTACCACTAACAATACAATTTATATAACTAATAAATAATGTAAATGCTAAGATTTACGAACAGGAATAATTATTAACAAGTTGATACATATCTGATAAATATCGATATACAGTGGGAGTATTTTTTATGTTCTTTATGGGGATCTCGTAAACTACAAGAGATAGAGAAACGGTTAAATGGGCAAAGTAGTGCAGTTTTACAAGCTGAATAAAAAGTCATTTGTAAAATTTGCGAAAAAGTCAAGGGTAACTATATATTTTGAAAAATGTGAAGTGTTGATTTTTTGAATCAATATTTCTCGGTTATTAAAAGAGATAGAAGAAAAAACTATAAATGGCAAAGTTTTAGATAATTTTACACTGAATAATAAAGTTTTATCAGATTTGTTCTATCGACATTAGTTTTTGAGATAGAACACAAACTTGCGATTTTTAAATGGAAGCCATAGTTGGCTATGTCATCATTAAAAAGGGATTTTCTCTTTAATAAGATATATCACTTGACAAAATAAATAAGTTATCAACGATTTTCTATTTTATTTACACACACAAATAGTTAGCCATGAAACAATGACTATAATAAAACAATTGCATTTGTTTGTAACAGTTACGTTTCATTGTTATATTTTTGTCGATTAATTTAGTGTAAAAACAACTGTTTTTATAGACATCATTTCCTACCAATAGGGTCGGAAAGTGATGACGTCAAAAATGAGTGGAAAATTCAAACGTGAGTCATACTTCAAAAACACTGTCAAAATATTGGCAGTACTGACAACGTACATAAGGGCGAGAATAAAATAAGGTATGTTTGGAGGCTTGCTGTAACGTAGTTTTAAATATTTAAGAATTCAATTACTCTAATTTGCTAAATATAATGCTTTATCTAATGTTTGGAACGAACATAATGAAATTGTGCCTCAACTAGCGTCCGTAATTTTTAGATATCAAGCAGTAGTTGCTTTGAAAAATTTGATAATTTTTTAAGTTCATTTTTCTTCATCATTTTTAAGCAATAATTAGATCAAAACGGAATACGAAAAAACTGCTTCTGAATATTGTTATTAAATAAGAGAACCATTTTAATTCCAGTCTGACTATTTAAATTCTATAATGGATATAGAAATTCAAATTAAAAAATTAACATGGAAATTCCCAATGATGCGTCTTGAAACGGGACACACGGTATGTACATTTTTGTATCGGGTTTTTTAAAGTTTCATCACTAGATTACTAAAACAGCTCTGTTTGGTTTTCGGTGGTTCACCCTGTGTTTTGAAAAGAAAAAGCAAAAAGAGGATATCTGAATTTTATGCAGTTCTGACTCAAAATGTTATTATCATTATTTAGTTATTAACGGAAAACCCCATTTACAATAATTTTACAAAACTTACATTACGAAAATCATCTTTTTTCACAACTGATTAATTTTTATGCAAATAGTATCTTTATGTTTTGATTAAAGTATAAACGCAATATTCATACTGGAATTACTCATTCCCTGATAATTATGCAAAATTTCAAATTTTCCAATTCCATCCAACACCTCATTATCTACGAAGGCCTAACGGGAACCACCTCACGCATAAAAAATCAACACTTATCGTCCAATTTCAATTTTGCCAGGGTCACCGTATTCGCGCACACAAACCCCAATTTCAGCCAGCTTTATCAGTTGAAAAATGTCAGCAATATCAACCGGGTTATTCCTTTCAACCCGTTACTTCCTTGCGTCTTTGCGTGAGTCATAATTCTGTGAGTAATAAATGCGACCGAGCTAACGTGATCAAGCTTTTTGAATACATTGCATTAAAAAGCATCTAAAGCATGCGGAGGCACGTACATACAGTATTTACACACATTCTGCAGCCACCCCGAAAATAGACGGGATTTAATGAACTTTCTAGGCGCCCGCGTCGTAAATTCTGTGCACCCAGTATGGCGGGTGTCGATAAAAACAATTCGGTTTTCGAAATGGGTTTTGTCAGGTCGCTATTTTCAGAATGCTTTTAAAACGTGTTTTTGTTCGATTAGGTGTACAAGTTTGGTTTTGATTACGTACTTTCGTCGAGTGATTGATTGGGGCTCAGGAGTTTAATGGATTTTCCGACTGTGTGTATCGAACTATGGCCAGAGCTTTTAATACGCGCGGTGTTTTATGGATTGGTGGTAATTGTTGCAGGTTGAAATAGAAACTGCGATCAGTGATGGTGAAATAAAAATAGTAGATTCACTTAGCGGAGTTTGAGAGAAAGCTTTTCCCAAGTGAGCCTAAAGAATTTTGGAATTGTACAGATGAGTAGTTCGGGACGAATCCTCTTAAAAAGGATTCGAATCACGAATCCGAATCACCTAATATGATTCGAATAACGAATCCTCGAATAAAGGATTCGTAAGAGATAAATATGATTCGAATTTTTGATGTTTATTCGAATCACGAATACAAATCCTTTAAGAATAAATTTGATTTTATTATTTTATTGCAACTATTAATATATAAATATCGTTACCAGTTGTTTTAACAGAAATATTCAAAACCTAATTATTTATTATTAACGCTGAACATCGTTGCTAACAGACTATATATCTAATTCCCTGTTACTCTGATTAAAGATGTATTTGTGTGTTTCTAAACTTCACTTCAAATCAGTGTTTTGTACGCGTGGCGCATGAAGTAAAATTTCGAGTTTAAAAAAGCCCGAAAATTTGTCTCGGGTCGCTGCGCGACCCTCGACAAATTTTCACGGGGCTTTTCTAAACTCGAAATTTTACTTCATGCTTAGCCTGGGAGTGGAAACACCCGTTCAAAACTTCAAATTGAACTCTATTATAAAATCGACGAATGCCTGAAAATTACGTAAATAAAAAATTTACTGAATATCATTAAAACCGGAAAAGTCGGAGAAAAGTCATGAAATCATATTAAAATTGGCCAAAACACTAACAAGAAAGCCATATGATATTATTAAATTTGTCAAAACCACGTATGATTATCGTTTTCCTATGGTACTCTTTTGAATTAAATAATAAAATCATCATGAAGAAGAAATGTCACACAGAATTCAAAAATTCTGGTTCGTCACTACATTATAATGCATTTAAAACGTTACGGGCTGGGTGCAGGGTATTATTTAGCACTTGTCATAGAAACTATATCTCGCGGATCGAAAATAATATTAGATGTAATTCAAGCGCGTTTTGGAAATATGTTAATTCGATTAAATCTAGTTGTTCCTTATTGCCCGTTTCATTTGTCAGCAATGGTGTCACAATTGTGGGCCAAGATAACATTTTAAGTTTATTTGCTGATTTATTTGGTTGTGTATATATGTTCCGTTAACAACGAAACATACTTTTATTGACTCGAATCACATCAATTTACAGCATGGTCCTGAAATTGCGATTTCTGCTGTATACGAAGAATTGTCAAAACTAAAGGCATTACTCAAGCAATGCGCATTCCTACTTAGCAGACCTATTTGGCTATTATATAATTTATCTCTAAAACTGGGATATTTTCCCTCCTGCTGGAAGTATGCACTGATCACGCCAATTCATAAGTCTGGTCCTAAGAATAATGTTAGTAGCTATCGACCTGTCTCCATCTTGTCAACAATTCCCAAGATCTTTGATAAAATTATGTCACAATATCTGACTTACCATTTAAACCCAATGCTAATTGAACATCAACATAGTTTCAGAGCTGGTTGCTCGACTGCAACCAACTTGTTGGTTTATGGTCAGTAAATTGCGAATGCAATGGAAAATGGGTCTTCGGTTTACGCCGTCTATACTGATTTGTCCAAGGAGTTCGATACCGTTGACCATAAACTTTTACTACGGAAGCTTCATCATATTGGTATTGGTGGCGGTTTATTAAGTTGGATTGAGTCGTATCTAACAGTCAGAACGCAATCTGATCGTATTGGTAATCTAATAATAATAATAATAATCTGTTTATTGATCAACGTATGCAGCGAATAACACAATTACAAAATACAATACATATAAACACAATTGTTGATCAAAACAGCTGTATTCAGTTTAATTAAAAACAATTAATTAAACTGATCTACCATACAACCGTTGGACATATTAAGAATATAATTCAAGTGGGGGGTAAAAGTGCATTTATAAGTAAGAAAGAAGTAAGAAAACAGAAGAAATCTCCGTCAGCAATTTATTTTACATGTTTTGGAGTGCAAGGAATCAGTTTAACATCTGATATTAGAGTTCACCAAAGCAGTCTGTTCAATTAGTAAATTATTTCGCATCTTAATTTTGAAAGTAGCGGGGGATAGCATTTTGAATTGTTCAGGTATACTATTGTAAACTTTCATAATTTGGTAGGTAAAGGACCGTTCGAATATTTTATAATGACATTTTGGCGTAGATATCATGTGTCTAAAACGAAGATTTAAATTATGAACATCGGTTCTAAATATTATCTTATTATAGAGATAAGAAGGCTGCTTGGTGTTGATAATTTTTTGATAAGAACAAGCCGCGTGAAATTTTCTTCTGTTTTCCATATTGAGCCAATTTAGTTTCTCGAGTGTGTAGGAGATTTTATTAAATTTACGTATTCCGAAAATGAATCTCAGGCATGCATTTTGGAATTTCTGGATTCTTCGACGATCCGTGGCATCGATGCAGAGCCCATAGACACTGTCACAGTAATTGAAGGCAGAAAGAACCAGACTGTCGCATAACATGCTTCGCAGATTTACACTAAGGCATTCTTTACCCCCATACAACACTTTTAGTTTGCCATAGGAACACTGTATTAGCTTGCTAACTTGTTGTTTAAATCTTAATTTAGTATCTACGAGGATACCTAGGTTCTTTGCACACTTAATGGGAAATAGCTGTTCGTTTTCCAAGGTGAGAGATACAGTATCTTTTACTTTTATCAAGGTACTATCTTTTCCAAAAAGTAAAAGTGCAGATTTTGCTGGATTAATTTGTAGGCAGTGTTTTTTTACAAATGGTGCTTAGGTTGGAAAGATCACTACTCAGCTGTCACTGTCATTAGCATCGAATGATAAATACATCTGCGTGTCATCAGCATACAGGTCTAATATCAATCCCTATAAAAGTTACCTCAGGTATGCCTCAAGGGTCCCACCTGGGGAGTTTATTATTTAATATACTTATAAACGAGGTTTCCAACTGTTTTAAATACTGCCAGTACCTATTATATGCCGACGACATGAAGGTATTTCTTAATATTAAAGATTACACTGAATCGCAGAATATGCAGGAGGATCTAAATAGATTGAGCCAATGGGGTATCTCGAATAGAGTGAGATTAAATATCGCCAAATGTTTCACTATATCTTTTTCGCGAAAACAAACTGCAATTCGAAGTGCTTATAATCTCGGTGGTATTCCACTAAATCGGGTATACCAAATTAAAGATCTGGGGGTTATTCTAACCAGTAATTGGTCTTTTTCAGTTCGTATTTCCATTATATCATCTAAAGCAAACCAAATGCTTGAATTTATGAAAAGAAACACTGATCATTTCACTAACATCGAAACAGTATTATATCTTTATAAGACATTGGTTAGGCCACAGCTGGAGTATTGCTCTGTTATATGGTGCCCTTTTACAGCAAAAGATATCTCGGTTTTAGAGAGGTCTCTAAATTATATCTCTTATAAATTTAATATTTTAGGAGCCTACGATATTATATATATTACAAACTGTCGGTATGCAACATCTCGAAAAACGACGAAGAAATAGTAACGTATTACACGGTTACCAATTAATCAATGGTATAAGTGACACCCCCTCCCTTGTTAATTTGTTTAACATTCATGTTTCGAGTAGAGTAGTTCGCAGCAGAAATACCTTTCATATACCTTTAATAAGGAAGGGCTATGTCAGGAACTTTGATATGTGTAGAATAGCGGCCAATTACAATGCTTGCAGTTTTGACTTTTTTTCATAACGATATAAAGTCTGTACGTCGTTACCTTAAGCTGTAGCGTACTGTCTAGTTATTTGTGTAATGTTTTGTTAGTAATTAGGTATTATTTTAATATATATTTTAATTTAAGCTCGGTATGCATTCACCTCTTTTGTAGATGGTGTAACCCGTATATTTGAATAAAATAAAATTAGCAGGCAAATTACAAAACACGTACATTTCAAACAAGATAAACTCAAATTCAAAACTATTTGAATTCGAGAAATAAGCTTACGCTTCTTATAGTTTGCACACTTTAAACATAATATATAAAATGACGAAAATGTTAGGGGTGAAAATGCACACAATATATATTAGTTAATAAGATAACTTAAGACGATTAATATTCATTGAAGTAGTTGTTTCAATGGATATTTATCGTCTTAAGTTGTTTAATTAATTAAGACATTGTTTGCATTTACACGAATAACATTTTCGTAATTTTATATATTATGTTTAAAGTGTGCAAACTATAAGAAGCGTAAGCTTATTTTCTCGAATTCAAATACTTGTAAATAAAACACTTTTTACTTTGTTTAACCACTGGATGTTACATTTAATTGTGTGACTAGTTTCGACTATCTAGTAGTCATTCTCAAACTAAAGTGTTTAGTTTGAGAATGACTACTAGATAGTCGAAACTAGTCACACAATTAAATGTAACATCCAGTGGTTAAACAAAGTAAAAAGTGTTTTATTTACAAGTGTATTTAAGATGTACCACAAAGTGAACGCCTACAACACCAAACAACGAATTCAAATAGTTTTGAATTTGAATTTATCTTGTTTGAGATGTATTGTATGTTTAATAAAAAAAAAACTCTAAGAGTGCCATGAAAAATATTGTAGGTTGGCAACTCTGATTTTATATAAATATTTAATTACAGCCAAGTTGAACTAACAAAAAGATTAAATCATAGCACTGTGGACGTTTTTAACATATGATTTAGTAATTAAATTTCTTTATCAACTGTATATTGACTATAAATCTCTAAACATTATCTTAGTATCGTCATTAAACCTCTCTGCTGACTGTATATTGACATTTGTGACATGTTGATTGTAAGTCCATTGGTTGGCTGACTTTAAGCTATTATAGGATTTTGTTATATTATATCTTTATCGATTATATTTTGACTATTGTGACATTAAGACTGTAAGTCACACTAGATTGACTGTATTTCAACTTATTCGGATTATGTCATTAATTCACTGTATTTTCACTATTGCGATATTATGACTTCAAGTCATTTTAATGTCTTTTGATTATAATATGATTTTGTTATTAAATCACTATATCAATTGTAATTTCACTATTGTGCCTTTATGACCGTAAGTCACTATATTGACGGACATTAGTCTATCATGTCAACTTGACTTAAGACGATGATAGTCGGCGTTTAGTCCATTGTGTCAACTGAATAAATCGGCATATCTATTTTTTGTTTAATCCGGATAGAGATCACTTTCTTGCATCCTTATATCTATCACAACTATACGCTTAGATAACAAAAAAAATTAATAAAATCGGTTTTATTATAAAAAATTATGTGTTAGAATAGAAATATAAGGATTTACCAAAATATACACTTTTTTATCTTCATTTGTGGAAATGTTTCTTTTGAAAGAATGTTTCAATTTCTTAAATGACCCACCTTCAAGAATTAATAAAAATAGTTTGTTTATATAACGATTCGAAGCCCTGCTTTTAAATGTGCAACAGACAAAAATATTGGAGATTTCAAAATTAACAAGTTTAGTGTAGACATTCATGATTTCACCTCCGTTGCGCAGTGAATGTTTGAACAGACATATTTACAAAAAATGCGTTAAATTAATATTTACCGTTAAGACTAAATTCAGATTAACTAATATAAAATATTTTTTTTTAATATGCAAAATAACAATTTTATGATGCTATTGAATTACACATAACTCTGTAAAATGTATTTCCTCAACCCGATTAAAGTGTAACATATCCCTTACTACGCCCACTAATTAGAGTAATTGGATATTCCTAATCCTTTTAACCCAGATAAAGCGCTAATGCGCCGTGTCGCCTTTATCTATAGACATTGATATTTTCTGATATTGTTTACTCGATAGATAATTTCAGCGAAATTATCAACATATTTAGCACTCAAATAAAAGGATTGTCATAGTTTACAAAGTAACCAAATCTAGAACGACCAATGCATTACACAACATTTTTTTAACAGATTGATGCTAGATTTGGCTGTTACTTTTTTTCATTTCCCGCATATACAAACTAAAGGGAAAGTATTGTTTTCGCGAACATTTTTAAATCAAACATTTTAGTGGATATATCCAATTTGGGGTCCCCCGAGTTAATTAAGATTCGATCAACTTTTGCTGGAAATGCGGAAACTAGAAGTGGTAGTTTATTCTTAGCATTTTTTAAAATTTTTCTTTAATATTGATCATATAAAAAAATCTTGATAAGAAAAATTATTGATAATCGTAAAATTTGCATTTAATACATATTTACCTTATGTCACAGTTATTTTTTTAATGTAACTTATTTTTATTAAATAAGTGAGCTATTGCTATACTTGACGTTAGTTTGACTTTGTCATGATTAATATTTTATGAAAACTGAAAACATAAGTGAGGCTTACGAACAAAGTTTAACAGGAATAAGAAATATTTGTTGAAAAATAAGGTAGATGAAAGCTATCGATTTAAAGTATCTGACATTTTTTAGTAGGACATGATTCACATAATATATGTATTACAATTGTGATTATGTTAAAAGAAATTAAATAAAATAATGACAAATAATTCCAATTAAAAAAATTGAGTATTTAAAAAAAAACACTATAATTGATAGATTTAATGCTACAACCAATGGGCCCGTTCAGCAGAGACAACAGTTGGGAGTTTACTGCCAACTGTTGGGGAATCCTCTGATGACGGGATTGTTAATCGTGAACGTGTTTTGGATTTTGGGAATCGTACGAAATAGATCGACTGAAGTATCGTTCATACGTACCAACATACATCACAAACAAATCCAAACATGTTGAATGTTGAACATTTTGATGAACGGGCCCAATGTTAGATTTTAGAAAACATTATACAACTAATCCTGTTTATAAGAACCTCTCTTGATCAACATTTTGATCCAAATCGGTACTCTCTTAAAAATGCACGCGGCATACCCAAACATTCACACAAGCAATTTTAATTACCCTGTCGAAATCGTGACATATCCAAACCAAAGACTTTCCATTTAGGAAACAATCGATTAATTACAATTGCGACAGCTAATAAAACCCCCACGTCACGTGCCCAGTTATGACACTCGGTACACACATCTGGATGTCTTGACAAAGAGCGGGACGTGCCGATTTTACTGCGCGTGTTGTTTTAAATAAACCGGGCGCGGAAAATACAACGGATTATTGAAGGACCGACCTTGCGCTCGGATATCAAACAAGCGGCGCGCGAGTTAGCAACAAAGGAAGAAAAAAAATATTATGGGCGAAATGGAAGAGTAAGGATGCTGAGATAGCATTGACCATTGTCCGAGGAGTTGCGGGGCAAACAATGCGCTTCTTGTAATCAGCGCGGCTCCTCCGTGTGCCGCTGCTCCAGATATTAATTGTGTCGTCGCCGAGATTTCTAATTTAGAATTGCCTCCGTTGCACTTTTTATTACCGTAAATAGTGATTGCGAAAAAAAGATAATTAGATGTACATCTATGGGCAATAATTTTGCTTTTATGAACTACAAACCTGATACTAAAGCTGGGGTAGGATTTGAATCATTCAGGAATCGAATCTCGGATTCGAATCCTGCTATCAACTTATTTAGTCATTTATTAAGCAACACAATAATAATAATAATAATAATAATGTTTATTGCCCAACAGGAAATAAATTCTCAATTACAAGATAATATAGTATTAACAAAAAAAGTTTTAAAACTATAGACTAAAAATAATAACATTTTACTTCGTATTTAAAATAATTCTAATAGGGATGTCAATGGTTGAAAAAATACGTCACAAGTTGGTAGAAGTTGATCACATTAATAGGCGATTTTAATCCAAAATTAGTTCTATTATACTTCATATTGAATGTGGTTTTATATCTACTATTAAAAGTTGGAATATGCAAGCCAACTAGCTGTAAAATATCAGGGCTGTCAATTCGATCATGCAGAAGCTTGTGTAAGAACGTGATGCCTAGTTTGTGATGTCGGCGTTCAAGGATTCGACATTAAATTTGTCTAGCAATAATGAATGATCACAGCCTCTGTCTAGGTAAAGTCACTCAACTTTGAAGTGCAGAAACTTCAGGAACTTACGTTGAACACTTTCTACTAGGTTAATCTGAAGTTGAGTTTGTGGATACCAAATTACAGATGCATATTCCAACTTTGAATGGACATAAACATTAAATAGAGATTTCAAAGCATTTGGATTTCGCAAATTTGCAGAATTACCATGTATAAATCCTAATGCTTTGAAGGAACTCTTAACAAGTGTTTGAACGCGAGGATTAAATGTAAAATTGTCATTAAACCGAATACCTAAATCTTTGAAGACTGTGACTTGCTCAATAGAATTATTGCTAACTATGATGAATTAATTTCTCACTTAACCCGTGGTGAAACATATTTAATTAATACGCTTTGATTAAAACACTTGGTTTGTACCGATACCATAATACCTAATTCTTCTAACACACACCATAAAATTAAATACAGCACTTTCCACTCCTTAATCCATAAACTTATACATATCCCCCTTAATCAACATAATTTTAAACAAGAACTAAAAACTATAAAAACAATTGCATTTAATAAAGGTTACAGTACTCAATTAATAGATAGATTTGTCAAAAAGAAAAAATTAAAACAATTTGAAAAATATTTTTATGCGCAAAACAAAACGGAAAAAAATAAGTGGTGCAAACTGGAATTTGTTAACAACCTATCAGAAAATATAAAAAAATATTTAAAAGGGTATGAATTTAATATTATAATGACGAATCCAATTAATCTACACAAACTTTTAGTGCATAATAAATCCGACATAGACAAATTTGAAAAAAGTGGCGTATACGAAATCAAGTGCGGAGATTGTGATTGTATATATATAGGACAAACAGGAAGAACTTTTAAAATTAGATTAAGTGAACACAAAAAATCAATATTAAATAATAAATTGTCCACCGGACTTTCACAACATTGTATAGAAAATAACAATTTTTAATAGTAATTTAAATATTTTGTATTCAGGTAATAAGGGACGTGACTTGAATCTCCGAGAGGAATTAGAAATAAACAGAGCAATAAAAAATGGAAAAACCACGCTTAATAACATCGAAGACATTTGGCTTTCCCCCATCGCGACGGCCCTTATTACCTGAAATTAGCTGTAAAATTTGTATAAATATCGATACATTTGTAACATTTTGTACATATCTCCTTGAGAATGACCTAAGGTCGAAACTAGTTGGAGTAAAAATAAAAAATCAGTGAAACAAACCAAGTGTTTTAATCAAAGCGTATTATTGCTAACTATATAATTAAATGAGATTGGTTTATTTTGATAAAGGATATAAATTTGCTCTTATTGCTATTCAAATTAAGATTATTAATACTACACCAATTCGAGATAACATCAATAATGTTGCGTTATTACATCAATGGCGCTTTATGGGTTAAATTATTTTCGGGATTTTAGAGTGATTTTGAAAATGTCTAAACATTTAACATTCGCAATATTTTAAATACATCTTCTGATTTTCTGTATTTTTGAGCCAAAGTTGAAAAAATAGTCTCCTGAATTATTGAAAAACTGACCGATTTTGTTGAAAAATAACCGCTTTTCAAGAATATTTAAATATCACACTTTGGATAGTTTTTCTGCAGTTTTGAGCAGAAGACGATTTCATTTTAGCTGTTCTCGTCGCATTTTCATGTGTTCCAAAGTCTTCTCTATGATTGCATTCAAAGTTATGGTACACTGTTTTTGTTTATTTTTGTGAAAATGTATTTCCTCTGCTGAATTATTTCTAGGAAGTGTTTCCACTACATCAGCGTTTATCAACCTTTTTTAGCTTGCGTACCCCTTGGCAGTTTATTATCCTAAATAACTAGAAAAATGTTTATAATTCAAATACCCGTAGTTATTTTATTTTAAACTTATTCTAACACTAAATTAATAGCAATTGTGTGTCAAGGAGTACGTCCAGAATGTTTATTGATGAAAACTAAAAGACCTTTTATAGATATAGAATTTTTTTATAAAAAAACAACATAATAAATATAAACTATAATTAATATAAACATTAAGTAATATTTAACTTAATGTTTATATTAATTATAGTATATATTTATTACGGGCAGGTGGTGGCCGAGCGGTAACGTCGTCGGGCTGTATCGCTCGGCGAGCCACAAACTCGGGTTCGATTCTCGTGCACGGGGAGACTTTATTTAAAAATAATTTCTCGTCGTGACCCTGTGTATGAATGTGAGTGTTTGTCCGTGAAATACAAATTGTAATGTTAAACAATTAATTAATACAAAATATATATATAAATAAATGATGTTGGCTAATGGGCAAGTTCCCAAGGCCAGGCAAAAGCCAAATACAACAAAAAAAATTTATTATGTTGTTTTTTTATAAAAAAATTATATATCTATAAAAGGTCTTTTAGTTTTCATCAATAAACATTCTGGACGTAAGATTAATTTTAACATAACTTATTATACTCGGTGAGATCCTTGAGCTTGCTTTGAGGCAGATTGTTTTTTGAAATAAGGTTCGATTGGTACAAGGTATAATTTTTATTTTAAACGAAAAAACATAACTTCGAATAATATTTTATTTACAAATAGTGAGCGCTAATACAATGTTTTTGTCCACTGTTTACCACCGCTCTGAAACTAAATCGAGAGGAGAGCAGAATAGTTATATTTTTGGATAGATGAGGCTGTTACTTGGTGAAATTCCATAATATGTAGGAAATAAAACACGATCGTTTGAGAATTTTTACAGTTTTTAATGTCGAACACTGCGACAATTGTTTCGCCACACAGTGGCTTCATCAGGCAGATGAGTAATGATTACATGAAACTACAATCGTTGCTAATACACTAAATCATTGTGGAGGGGGTGTGCGTAACAGTGTAATTTAATATAATATTTATGATTTAACAGAATGACATAATTAATGAAGACATTTACAATTTTACACATTACAATTTATAGACCTAGATTTAATAGTGGTGAATTATTTACGTCGGTTTGATCATTGAGTATCAAACCGCGTTGATTATATTTGTTCATTTCCAGCTGCTCAAGGAGGTTTAATTTCTTGCTTTTAGCGCATCCGTGTAAAATTTTGAAGTTGTTGTTGGGGTTGTGATTATGTTCCCTGAGGTACACAGTGGCTTCATCAGGCAGATGAGTAATGATTACATGAAACTACAATCGTTGCTTATATACTAAATCATTGTGGAGGGGGTGTGCGTAACAGTGTAATTTAATATAATATTTATGATTTAACAGAATGACATAATTAATGAATACATTTACAATTTTACACATTACAATTTATAGACCTAGATTTAATAGTGGTGAACTATTTACGTCGGTTTGATCATTGAGTATCAAACCGCGTTGATTATATTTGTTAATTTCCAGCTGCTCAAGGAGGTTTAATTTCTTGCTTTTAGCGCATCCGTGTACAATTTTAAAGTTGTTGTTGTGGTTGTGATTATGTTCCCTGAGGTGATTGGCATATGTAGATGTTGTCTTATGGTTAATGTAGCTTTTTTGGTGTTCAGCTATCCTTTCTTCAAAGCTGCGTCCGGTTTGGCCAACATATATCATGGGGCAATCTCCACATTCTAACAACTAGATTCCTGATTTTTTGTTTTTGTCGGTTTTGTCTTTGGCATTATTAATGAATTTATGTAATGTATTGTTAGTTTTAAAGGCTACTGAAATATTATGTGATTTTAATTCGTTTTTAATTGTGACGGAAGGATGACCGATGTATGTTGGAGTACAATAATTTGAAGCTAATTTATCATTATTTGAGGGAAAAATTGAGTTGTTTGAGTTTGTTTTTGTTTTTTATTTAAAATATTCAAAATTAGGTTTTTGGGGAAGCCATTATTATAGGCGATTTCTAAGATTCTGTTTAATTCGGTATTAAAATTAGATTTTGATAAAGGAACGCTTAACAGTCTGTGGATGAATGAATTATATGCTGCAAGTTTGTGGGGCATAGGATGGAATAATTTAAAGTGGATAGGGGTATCTGTGTGAGTGGATTTGTGAAAAATGTTAAATTCGAGTTTATTGTTTTTATGGGAAATTGATAGGTCTAGGAAGTTAATCGTTTGGTCAACTTCAACTTCCAACGTAAACTTTATATTATTATACATTTTATTAAGTTGTTCTAAAAAAATGTTAAGCTGTCTATTTGTACCTCGAAAGCAAACCAAGATATCATCTACATATCTGACCCAATATAAACATTTATTAAATAGAGGGTTCTTACTGATTTTATTTTCCAAATTATCAAGAAAGATATATTTTTAACATCCGTCATTGATATTTTTTTTCGCGTACCTCTAAACCATTAAACACGTACCCCTAGGGGTACCCCCTAGGGGTACACGTACCACGGGTTGAGAATCGCTGCACTACATGATTAAAGGTCAGAGCTGGGCAGGATTCGAATCATTCAGGAGGCATTGGAATAATTTAGTTAAACTGGATTCGTGATCCGGATTCATTACATTTTTTGAAGAGGATTTGTATTGGAATCCAAATGCGGGTGATTCGAATCCTCATAAAGGAATTCGAATATTTATAAAAGGATTCGAATATTTATAAAAGGATTCGAATACTTACAAAAGGTTTTAAATCGTCAAAAATAGTTCGAATTAATTCTGAGGATTAACATGAACATGTTTTGTGTGTTTTTAAATTTCTCGTTGGATCAGTGTTTTATACGCGTGGCGCATGAAGTAAAATTTCGAGTTTAGAAAAGCCCCGTGAAAATTTGTCTCGGGTCGCTGCGCGACCCTCGACAAATTTTCTACGCGGGGCTTTTCTAAACTCGAAATTTTACTTCATGCTTAGTCTGGGAGTGGAAACGCTCGTTCGAAACGAACGACAAATTTAATAATATCATATGGCTTTTTTGTTAGTGTTTTGGTCAATTTGAATCAAATACCATGTCATTTCTCTGACTTTCCCGGTTTTAATGTTATTCATGCCCGGTATTATAAACGATTAATAAATCATTAGATAACTATTTGTGGAGTAAATTTATTTACCTGGTAAACTAATGGGCAAATAAAATTGCGTATTATAAAGCAAACCTACCAAATAAATAGCAATTCTAGAAATAAATAATTTCAAATGAAATTGTTAATCAAATTGAAAATTTAGTATAATTCCTTATAATTATAGAGATTAACCGTGGAATAGGACAGAATTACACAGAACAAGAAAAAGAAAGCTTATTAGAAATTATAAAAGACTTAAACGAGTGTTTTCCACTCCCAGGCTAAGCATAAAGTAAAATTTCGAGTTTAGAAAAGCCTAAAAATTTGGTTTGGTCGCGTAGCGCGAAGCGCGGAGCGGCCAAACCAAATTTTCAGGCTTTTCTAAACTCGAAATTTTACTTCATGCGCCACGCGTACAAGACGCTGATTTCAAGTGAAGTTCACTTGTTCGCAATATTTCAGTGTTTCCAGTGTTAAATACGCGTGGCGCATGAAGTAAAATTTCGAGTTTAGAAGAGCCTGAAAATTTGGTTTGGTCGCTCCGCGCTTCGCGCTACGCGACCAAACCAAATTTTCAGGCTTTTCTAAACTCGAAATTTTACTTCATGCTTAGTCTGGGAGTGGAAAATACTCGTTTAAAACTTTAAATGGAACTTATTTTAAAAAAGCGTATGCATAAGTATACAAATCCCTGGTTATGTCTGATTTGAAAAACTTCGACTCCTTAGAATGTCTTGTAGTTTGAATTAATCACGGTCAGGGAAGATACTATGGGCGAACTTTAATCTGACACGGATGATATGGTAGACATGATGTGGTAAGTTTGAAGACGCCCTATGCGACCAGATGCAAGGAGCTCTAAACATAGTTTCTAGGTGGTGCAATGATCACTCCGTATCGGTAAACCCTGCCAAAACGGAGATGGTCCTGTTCACCAAGAAAAGGAAGGTGTAGAAAAAAGCACCAAAATTATTGAATACGATGTTGCAGTACAGCGAAGAGGTGAAATACCTGGGCATCACTCTCGACAGGAAACTGAGCTGGAAAGCGCACATCGACATCAAAACAGACAAAGCTATAAGGGCCTTCTGGCAATGTCGTCGGGCAGTGGGGAAAACCAGGGATTTGAAACCACGCACGACTCTGTGGTTGTACACAGTTGTCATAAGGCCCATGCTGACTTACGGAGCTTCAGTTTGGTGGCCCAGAACCAAACAGAAGACCACGAGGAAGCAACTCTCGCAAGTGCAGCGGACAGTCTGTCTTAGTGTAACAGGCGCCATGCACACTACTCCGACGATGGCAATGGAAGTCATGCTATGCCTTCCACCACTTGATATCCACGTGGAGAAGGAGGCCATGGCGACTATACTTCGCCTTCAGTGCAGTGGGATATGGAACAGTAACAGCTGTGGGGAAGTTAGAGGACACCTCTGGAGGAATGTCTGTAGAGATATACCTCTTTTAGAGGCTGTTAATGACTGCTGTGTACCAACACTAATACGGAACACACCCTACAACGTTACTGGTCAACCCACTAAGCGGATGAGAGAGTCTGCTATAAGGATCTACACAGATGGATCTAAAAGGAGAGAAGGATCGGGCCTTGGAGTTTTCTCTAAAACCCTAAAAATCCAAGAAAAGGTTCCGATGGGAATTCATGGAACCATCACGCAACTGGAGCTGATGGGAATAACACTTGCGGCTGAGTACATCATAAACCGCAAGGTGACAAATGTAGCCATACTAATCTTAACGGATAGCAGGCAAGCGATTCTGTCTCTGCAGAAAGCCTATGCTTCGTCAGAGACCGAAATAGAGTGCCACGGGAAACTCAGACAGGCAGCAATGCACAACAACATTGAAGTCTGCTGGGTGAAAGGGCATGATACAGACACAGGTAACGGGAGAGCTGACGCGCTGGCAAGAGCTGCGGCTGGGATGAATCTACTCTCACCGGAGCCGCTAGTGCGGTTAGCTCCTCTCTCCCTGTGTAACATGCTACAAACCAATGCCCTGGAGAAATTCAGGATGTGTTGGGATGATATCGAGGGCTGCAAGCTCTCTAAGGAAACACTTGTGTATCCCAATGAGAGATCAGCGAAACGGTACCTGCAACTGGCTAGAGGGAATCTCAGGCGCTTAACTGCCATCCTTACTGGTCACTGTGGACTAAACGGGCACCTCTATAGGATGGGGATAATTGACTCCCCATCTTGTAGACGTTGCAGCATGGAAGACGAGACTGCATGGCATTTTCTTTGTGAATGCCCGGCACTATCGTCAATCAGGGAATCCATATTGGGTGATAGATGGCCTACAATGGCCTACATAAGAGATCTACCCACCTCAGCTATGCTAGAATACCTAAACAAGGTGGGCTGGCTAAACTGAAAATGGGTGATCTACGGGAGGTGGCACAATGGGCCTAATGAGGCCTAAGTGCAGTGCAGAACTGCACACTCCCCTTTGAACCAGAACCAGAACCAGACATGATAACCGTAATAAAATTAATAAATACAAGTAGTTGAATCTAAAGTAATTATAATAATATAATACACTTTTGACGTTTAACTGTCAAATTATTTAGAGAATAAAATTTGCTTGGTAGAAAAATAAACAAATAATTTACTGGGCAGATTTATTAGCCAAATAAAGTTATTTTGTGTTTATAATACCGAAATCTTTGGAATAAATTAATTTATTCCTAAAGTAAATTTTATTTAGGGAGTAAAACGTTTTATAATACCGGGCATCAGTGAATTATTTATTTACGTAATTTTCAGGCATTCGTTGATTTTATAATAGAGTTCAATTTCAAGTTTTGAACGATTGTTTCCACTCCCAGACTAAGCATGAAGTAAAATTTCGAGTTTAGAAAAGCCCCGCGTAGAAAATTTGTCGAGGGTCGCGCAGCGACCCGAGACAAATTTTCACGGGGCTTTTCTAAACTCGAAATTTTACTTCATGCGCCACGCGTATAAAACACTGATTTAACGAGACATTTAAAACACACAAAACAAATTTTTCATGTTAATCCTCAGAATTAATTCGAATTATTTTTGACGATTCAATTTTCACGGAGCTTTTCTAAACTCGAAATTTTACTTCATGCGTCACGCGTACAAGACACTGATTTGAAGTGAAGTTCAAAAACACACAAATACATATTTAATCAGAGTAACACAGATATTTAGTCTGGTATCAACGATGTTCAGTGTTAATTATAAATAATTAGGTTTTGAATATTCTTATTAAAACAACTGATAACGATATTTATATGTTAATGGTTGCGAAAAAATAATAAAATCAAATTTATCTCTTACGAATCCTTTATTCGAGTATTCGTGATTCGAATCATATTAGGTGATTCGGATTCGTGATTGAAATCCTTCTCACATGGATTCGTCCCAACTCTTTTAAGCGTGAAGTAAAACTTCGAATTTAAAGAAAACTTAAAATTTGGTAGGATTTTGAAGTTCATTGCAATACGTACTTAAATATTGTTAACGGCGTAGGCTTCTACTTACATCATAATTCACAAATGAAACACTTTGTTTGTATAACTAAAACTTTATTAGGTGACTATAGTTTCGACAACTCGAATTTGGCAAGTTGAAATTGTCGAAACTATAGTCACATAATAAAGTCTCAGTTATAAAAAGTTAAAAAGTGTTTCCATTGTTACTAAAATATTGTCCCTAAGTTTTATTTCGGTTTACAAACAATTTGCAGAATGCTAAAGCTAACATAATCTAGTATCACGCTTACGTCCATCCATTTTAATCACAAATATTATTTTGATCCACATTAAAGCTCCATTTTCCCCGTTTATTATTACACGTCTGCCGCGTTATTACGACACCGCAATTGTAATCAAAACCCGAGACCTGGTTTTCATCTCGCGAAGCTAAACATCTAGAACACGCTCGGCACGAAGCTCTTCGCATCGCAAAAAAACGCAACGACTCCATGACGCAAATTACGGACAATTGTTATGTTGTTCGCCACGAATTTGTTTCCATAAAAACAATTTACACACTTCAACACGTCCGAAGAGAGGAAGTTCGTGAGCCGCTCGCTCTTTTAATTGCTCTCGCCATTTTCGAACCAGATGACTCAACTGAACTCGACTCACTTTTTTTTACACAAGGATATAGTAGGTCATGACATAGTTGAAATGCATCATTTCGGTTCGTTTGAGGAAACAATTTATATTGGTGTTTTGTGTTGTGCATGTGATAAAAATGGTTTTGTGGTTGTTATGTAGGTGAAAAAAAATGTTGTAGATGGAGATTTTGAGTCATTAAAAACCAGTCCATAAGTCAACAAGTTATAGTCCTGAGTATACAGGAAGTTTTTTTTAAGTATACATACCCATGGGCAAAAAATATACACTTTTTTGTATATTTACTACTATTATACCAATAGAGAATTATGGAAGCTCATAAAACACTCCGCAAACCTAGATGTACCAAAAACTACGCCAAAACATCTAAAAAACGAACAAAACGAAGAAATACATGATTCCTTGGAAATGGCAAATGAATTTAATGACTATTTCGCAAATATTGGTAAAACTATGGCACAAAAAATTATTGCAAATGGGAAGAATTACGAACACAATATTACAAAAAATGCACAATCATTGTTTTTAAATCCAGTTTTAGAAACTGACATAATTGATACAATCAAATCTATGAAAAATAGTAAGAGCACCGGCCTAGATGACATAAATGGTGAATTACTCAAACACATTGCCAATGAAATAGCAAACCCATTATCCTCACTACTAAATAGATGTATCGAACTTGGCGTATACCCAAAATCGTTAAAACACGCATTTATAACTCCAGTTCACAAGAACGGTATGAAAAAACTTGCAAAACACTACAGACCAATTGCTATTACGCCATGTATATCAAAGATATATGAAAAACTGATAAAAAACAATTAAGTGCTTTCTTAAAAAAATGCAACATACTCGATTCAAATCAGTTCGGGTTCCGTGAAGGATGCGGTACGGAGGATGCCTTGGTTCACTTTATCACCACAGTATATGACGCAATGGATAAAGGAAAACCATCCATGGCCATAGCACTAGACTTGTCGAAGGCGTTATACTATACGACAAACTAGAGCTATATGGGATACGTGGAAAGCCACTGGAACTAATCAAGTCATATCTGCATAAGAGAATGCAATATGTCAAAATCAATAATATTATCAGCGAAGCCAAGGAAGTAAGTATGGGTGTCCCACAAGGCAGTGTGCTGGGTCCCCTCCTTTTTATTATATATACCAACGACTTAATAAAAAGTGACGATAAGGAAAATATACATATAACATCCTACGCAGATGACACAATGATCCATGTAGTAGCGGGCACTTGGAATGAAGTGTACAATAAGGCAACGGAAACCATAAACAAATTAAAAAAAGTCTATGATCACAATTTACTTAGCTTAAATTTAGAAAAAAACCAAATGCATCTCCTTCACCTCATACAAGAATACATTACCTAGTTTTAACGAAATCATAATTCCTAAACCGCAGTGTAAAAAAAACTGTAATTGCTCACGAATTAACAGAGTACAAACAATTGATTATCTGGGGATACGAATTGACCAACACTTAAGATGGGATTCCCAAACGGCACATGTCACTAAAAAAATAAGAAGCTTCGTTTACTTATTTAATACAATAAAAAACGTGACTAGAGGGGACACACTAAAGATGGTATACTATGGGTTTGTGCAATCTACTATCACCTACGGCATATCAGTATGGGGAGGCTGCTTAAAAACACATCGAGACCAAGTTGAAATAGCGCAAAAATTGATATTAAAAATTATGCTAAAAAAGCCATACAGGTACCCAAGTGCTAAAGTGTTTGAGGATTCTGGTGTTCCGGACCTAAATAAACTATATATCACTGCGATTGCAAAATACATATTTAAAAACAAAACTAACCCATCAATATTATACATGCATGCACATAACTACCAGACCAGAATTGCAGAAAATAACTTTGCATATAATAAAAAAATTAAAAAGACGATAGGAAGATCAGACATATTATATTACACTGCCAAAGTCTATAATTACTTAATAAAAGAATTGAATATCAAAAACATTCATAACTACAACGAATTTAAATGCAAGTTGAAGAGACTATTGAAAGATGTTGATCCCGATGTTGCCTTAAACATTTTGGGAAGGGAACCGTAATAGTTAGGTTAATTTTATTATTATATTACTGTGTTAGCAAAATTATTTTGTTTTTTCATTTTTCAATTTTCTTCTTATTTCTTTTCTATTTTTTCTCTTCTTGGATTTTTATATGTTATCTTACACTGGCGAAAGAAATTAACGCATCATTTGTGATTTTTTTGATATCTTGGAATCGAGTTTTCTTTGAACACAAACATATTTTTACAATAAGAAATCTTATCAAGCATGCTGTTTTACATGTTGTGTTTTGTCTTTTGATCTCATGGTTTTCTGTCAATAAATAAAATGAAGCACTTTTCATTATTCTGACTGTAAGAAAGGTTCATATAAAATTTCTTCTTGAGTTTGTTTTCAAGTAATTGTTAAAATTAAGTGCTAAATAGTGAAGAATGAATATGGATAGACGTCCGAATCTTAATTTAAGCAGTGAAGAAGCTGTGATTGTGGTTACACTTGCAGAAGAAGGTAGGAGTCAGCGTTACATCAGTCAGCGTCTTGGTGTTAATCAATCGACCGTATCCCGTGTCTTGAAGAGACATCGGGAAACTTAGGCATACTCAAGAAGGCCAGGACAAGGGAGAAAAAGGCCACAACTGCTGTTCAAGACCGTTTTTTAATGATGCAGACGTTACGCGAACGGTTTATTACGGCTCCTAGGCTACAAAATATGCTCGCAGAGATCCACAATGTTCATGTAAGTTCCGTTACCATCAGAAAAAGGTTACGTGGTTTTAATTTAACTCCGAAAACAGCGACAAAAGGACCACAATTAACCGCAGACCATCGCAGAGCCAGGTTAACATTTGCGCAAGAACATGTAAACTGGTTACAGGCCGATTGGGCTAATGTTATGTTTAGCGACGAGTCCAGATTTTGTCTTTACGGCAGTGACAGACGAATGCATGTGTACAGACGGCCAGGTGAACGTTATGCGCAGTGTAACATTGTTCCGACTGTTATGTTTGGTGGAGGCTCTGTTATGGTGTGGGGTGGTATCACTTTAGAGGCTCGTACGGAGTTGGTGGTCATACCAAGAGGAAGCATCACGGCAGCGTCTTATACTGCAAACATTTTAGAACCATCCGTAATGCCTTTTGCTCCCTTTGGATGAAACGATTTCCTGTTTATGCATGACAATGCAAAACCACACAGTGCCCAAATTGTACAACAGTATCTCGACCTAGTGGGTATCAACACAATGCAATGGCCAGCCAGGAGTCCCGATCTTAATCCGATCGAACACCTATGGGACGCGATGTGTAGACGCCTTAGAGCACTTCCTCGGCGTCCAAGCAATCAACAAGAGCTTGGACAAAGATTGCAGGAAATTTGGGAAGATATTAACCAGGATGAAATTGGATCATTAATTAACAGTATGAGCCGTCGCTGTCAGGCAGTTATTCGAACAAGAGGAGGAAACACTAGATATTAAGTCTTATAATCACATGTTAACTTTTTTCCTCTTTTTATTTAAGACATTATTTTAGTCATTAATGAAAGAAAATGTGTTGAAAATCATTATTATAGTTCAGTTGGTTTTGTTGTTATTTTTTTTGTTTTTAAACATCAAAACTTTATTTTTAAATTAAAAAAATTAATGTGATGCGTTAATTTCTTTCGCCAGTGTATTTACTAGTTAATAAGAAAAATAATAATGAAGTCCCCTCCGTCTCTACAAGCCATTAGTTTCAAGACAAGGAAACTACTAAATTACAATACTTTGGAATAAGCGTTTATTTTATTTTAATTACCATACTCTGTTATATAATTGTATAAGTTATTGGGCAAAAAAATGTTTATAAATAAAAAAAAAATATTTAGGAATAAACAATAAACAACTTAATTTATTTTTTTACGCAGCCAGGGGGGGGGGGTGCCTCGCCCTCCCTTCGCTGCGTTTCTGTCACATACGCTGTAAATTTTCAGATATGAGGGTTTTCCACTCCCAGGTTAAGCGTGAAGTACATTTTAAAATTTCAGGCAATTGTCTGTGAAAGATAAATGCCCCTCCCAAAATTGCTCTCTGGATCCGTTCTTTGATTGAACGCGATACTAGTTTGCAGTTTTCGTTGCAAGAAACCTTTTATATATCATGGCTACTTATAATGTTTATAACATGTTCATGGGTGACTTTCTTCAACCTTCGGAACCACAATTCGCATTAAAATGTATGACCGACTTCAATCAATTCCAAGCAAGTAATAGACAATAAACAACGTTGCATATTAGGAATTGAATAAATTACGGCCAGAAACGGTAGCAGCAGCAAATAAGCAATATCGGTATTCGACGTGATTCGACATTCACCTGTCGAAGTCGATCCGAAGGTTGCTCCGGACGCGAAACGTGCCCGCAACGGAACACCTCGCAGATTGGGTGACTCATGCACGATATCTCCTCGAACTCCTCGAATGCACACAATTTCTTCGCGTTATCCCTTGCATTCGCGCAAACCGGATTCCGATTTCGATTTGCATCGCCGCCGGCCTTGGTTATTGATCACGCCAGACGCCCGGCGCAAAAATCTCGCCCTTTTCGCGGTGAGCGTCGCGACGCACACGATATCGACCGATGCGGCTGCAGCCGCCGGAGGGGTTATTGAACCCGAGAGCCCTTCACTCTCCCACAACAAATGCACGGAGAGAGAAAACCGTTCGTACATGCCGTTTTCCACATTTATTTATTATTCGAGTAATAATAACAGATGCATGCATATTCAAGCGGGATTATAAATCCGCTTCGTTTACACGGCCAATTAAAAATCAGGTGAAAGTGTAAAGCGTCTGAATCTGGACGTGATTCTGCAAATGAATGGAATGAGAAATGCTGCGGGATTAATTAACGTTGCTTTTTTTCCTGCGCTCACTTCGACTTGTGTTGATTGAGTGTTGAAGGGTTAATTGGTCAATAGAAAACTTAGCCGCCATTTCATAATCAAGTTAAAGCTCTTAAATAAGTTTCTAATCATTCACGTGATGAAACATATTAAACAATGGTTTTAAAAGAACACATTTGATTAAATGTCACTAATATTTTCATATATTTTGGCGTTGGTTGAGTCCATACAGTGTCATCTAGCCTAACCTAACTGTACAGTGACACATAACCTAACCTAAATCCACAAAGTGATATCTTATCTAACTGCACAAAGTGACATTCAACATAACTTAAGCCCACACTGTGGGCTAGCCTAAGCCCATACAGTGCCATCCAGCCTAACATAACTGTACAGTGACATATAACCTAACCTAAATCAACAAAGCGACTTCTAGCCTAACTGCATAATGTTACATCTAATCTAACTCAAGCCCACAAAGTGGCACCTAACCTAACTCAATTGTACAAAATTAATCGGCTCAATTTTGTTGTTTTTTTACGTAAAAATAAAGAAATTAATATTTCCTTACAAATTGTTTATTTGTTTTTATTTCTTTATTATTTTGCGAGCTTCAAAATAAAGCACAATGTTCTTGTATTTTCAATAACTTCGATTAACGTTGAGCTTTCGTTATTACAACTTTACAAATTTGATATTTAAATGACACTTAGCATGTTAGGACTTGTTTAAACTCATGCGAACAAAACCCGAAATTGTTTTAATTCGGACTATAAAAACTATATACTGTGCGTGCTTCGAGTCAGTCTTAAGATTTGGTATCATATTTTGGGGAAATAGTACATCAATTGGAAAATTATTTGTACTTCAAAAACGATGCATACGAACCATATTCGGGCTAAAGTATAGAGCGTCATGCCGAGGACTGTTTAAATCAAATAGAATCCAAACGGTTTTTTTTTTGTATTCATATATGAGTGTTTAATGTTTGTTTTTAAAAATAGAGAGATTTTCATTTCATTGCTGATGATGACCGACAATATTGTACTCGTAATAGAGAAATTGTATATCCTCATCATAAGGTCACCTTAACCGAGCAAAATGCGATGTATCGGTGCTGTTGTGGAGTTGGTACTTTCGCAACCTTACTCCCGTGGTATTTTATGTTGACGAGGATACCACTTGCCAAACGCACTCCCCGGAGATGACTTCCACTAGGTAAGGGTTTTATATCTTCAATGATACCACGATGATAAGTTACTACTCGTATTTTATTACATCTGTGTACAGTATCAATACAATGTTAGTCTTACCGTCTTAGCGTACTTGTACAAAACTGACTCTTAATTCCTAAAGTTTAATATTTATAACGTAAAAAAAATGAAAGTATGTAATTAAGTATTAAGGAAAACTACTCGAGGAACTATATTAGAAAGTCTTCAAGACAAATCCGAAAATATTCCCAAATAGTAATGGAATGCACACTCACATTAATTGCATTCCATAACAGTGCATTAAATTTTATAACGCGTTATCAAACAATATAAAAGGAATAGATTCATTTAAAAAATATAAGACAGCCATATACGATTTTCTGCTCCAAGCAGAATTATATAATCTAACTGAATACTATGCTATTCAAAACAGATGATTTAGTTGTGACACAATTTCATTTATGTTCCAGAGTTTTGTATTAAATTTGTGACTATTTATCTGAAATAAAGTTTGTTTATTATTATTATTATATCTGTGAGCAGTAGACATTTCGCGTTTAGTCTAGATAAAACGTGAGCAGTTGCAGTTGGGTTAAATTAGATATCATTTTGTACAGTTGAGTTAGGTTAGATGCCACTTTGTGGGCTTCAGCTAGATTAGATGTAACATTATGTAGTTAGGTAAGACGTCGCTTTGTTGATTTGAGTTAGTGCCGCGCCCCGGCAAATCCAAATTCTTGGGCTTTTCTAAACTCGAAACTTCACTTCATGCTTAATCTAGGAGTGAAAATACTCATTAGAAGTTTCGAATTGAGCGATTTTATAATGACCATTTTATAAAAAATCTTGGTTTGATATTATTTGAAGTTAAACTTATGCTTATAATAATTTGCTTTTTAAATCAAGTAGTTTCATTTTAATCTTATTATGCAAGGTTAATTTTAAAAGCGTTAAATTTTGAACTTTTAACGAGTATTTCCACTGCCAGATTAAGCATGAAGGAAAATTTCGAGTTTAAAAAAGCCTGAAAATTTGGATTTGCAGGGGCGAGCGAGCCAAGCAAGTCGCGCCCCGGCAAATCCAAATTTTCAGGCTTTTCTAAACTTAAAATTTTTCTTCATGCGCCACGCTGATAAAACACTGATTTCAATTGAAGTTTAAAATAAATTCCATTTAAATAATTTGTCACTTTGCTTATCAAACTAAATTACGCTTTTCAGTACTTTTTTTTCAATGTGAGATCTTGCAACGGATTTTGTCTAATAGCTCTTAGACACAACGCATTTTGTCTAGACAATGTGCGAAATGACAGACGAATGCAATTTAATTCAGCTATTGTCTAAAAACATTGGATACCGAGTGTTGACTTGACGGACGCAACATAGGAAATCGCATGTTAATTTTAAAGTGTTCAAATATTGGCTTCCCTATTTATTTTAGAGACAAAATGTATTTTACTTTTTTGTAGAGGGTAAAATTCTAAATTTATTTATTAATGTTCACACTTAACACTTTACGTTTCTCTAAGGTAAAATAATTAAGAAAAAGTAATGTGATTTTATAAAAATAATGACATTGATACAACAATTGCGGATATTCCCTGTTTTTTTTAAGTTCAATTTAAAGCTTTAAACAAGTGTTTTCCACTCCCAGACTAAGCATGAAGTAAAATTTCGAGTTTAGAAGAGCCCCGTGAAAATTTGCCGAGGGTCGCGACCCGAGACAAATTTTCTGGACTTTTCTAAACTCGAAATCTTACTTCATGCGCCACGCGTATAAAACACAGATTTCAAGTGAAGTTCGAATATAAATAAATTTCACAATAGTTTAGTGTTCTATACGGGTGGCGCGCATGAAGTAAAATTTCGAGTTTAGAAAAGCCCAGAAAATTTGTCTCGGGTCGCTGCGCGACCCTCGACAAATTTTCATGGGGCTTTTCTAAACTCGAAATTTTACTTCATGCTTAGTCTGGGAGTGGAAAACACTCGTTTAAAGCTTCAAATTGAACTCTTTTAAAAATCAACGAATGTCAGAAAATTAACAGCTAAAATAATTAGGAAAAAATAATGTGATTTTATAAAAATAATGACATTTTTCTTGTATAGCGTAAATCATTTCGGAAATATTTACTTTAATCAAGTGACTACGATATTTTTTGCCGTTTTGACATCCGCAGTTGTTGTTTCAATTCCATGGCGTGTCATTATATTTAGAAAATCACATTATTTTTTCTTAATTATTTTAACTTAGAGAAACGTAAAGTGATAAACGTTAACACGAATGAATTCAGAATTTTTACCTCTACAAAAAAAGTAAATACATTCTGTTTCTAAAATAAATAGGGGAGCCAAAATTTGAACATTTCAAAATTTACATGGGATTTCCTATGTTGCGTCCGCCTAGTCAACATCCGGTATACATTGACATACTACAATTTAGTTAGTCTTGGGAGGGGTTTAAGTCCGCGAGTCACCCCCTGGGTGCGCGCCTGTTCGATTTTATAAAGAGTTCAATTTGAAGTTTCGAACGAAAGTTTTCACTCCCAGATTAAGCATGAAGTACAATTTCGAGTTTAGAAAAGCCTGAAAATTTGAAATATTGTGAAGTTAGAAATACATTAAAATATTCTGATTTTTTTTAATGAGTAATAATAGTGATATTTAAATGGCCAAATATTTACATTTTTCATCACACATTCTCAAGTCAGGTCAAATAAAAGAATGTATTAAATTACCTTAATGAGTTAGTGATTTAAGAAAATAATGTTGCGTTATTGCATCAATGGCGCTTAATGGGTTAACTAAAGTAATGAAACATTAACGAAAGTCGTGTTTCCACTGCTTGATTAAGCATGAAGTAAAATGTCGAGTTTAGCCTAGCCTGAAAATCCAAATTTGTAGGCTATACTAAACTAGAAGATTTACTTCATGCGCCAGACGTATAAAACACTAATTTGATGTGAAGTTTAACGTACAGTAGTGGAAAAATATAGAGCAACTTTAATATATTGCTAAAATAAAATTTCTGATGTTACCTTTGGCCATAATTTGTCTGTAGATAAAAACATACGATATTTATAAATAGTTTGCTGATAAAAAATCCCCATTCTTCTTTCGTTGTTCCATTGGATATAAAAAAGAATATTTTAGAATGGAAATAAATAAAGCAACTTTTTCAATAACCTGATAAATTTGCAATGTATTTAGTTTAGTATAAGTTTAAATTCATCAGTTTAACGTATTTCACTTGTCAACATGCCCAGAGGCAAACATTTATCCGCTGATATTAAAAATCGGATTGTTGATTTATACAATAGTGGTCAAAAACAGATTACCATTGCAAACATGTTTATGTTAAATAAATCTATTGTGTCGCGAATAATTAAGCAATATCGTGTAAAGGGAGATACATCCGTCAAAAAAAAATCAGGGAGACCTAGAAAAACCACTCACTTTACGGATAAACAAATTATAAAAATTGCTATAACCGAGCCTTTTCTCGGATCTAACATGATAAAGCACCGTATATTTGAAGAACTTAGAGTAAATGTGACCTCTAGGACAGTGAGAAACAGACTACTAGAAGCTAAATTATTTGCTAGAAGACCAGCAAAAAACCCATGTTGTCTAAGAAAAACAGACGATCCCGTTTAAGTTTTGCCAAAACGCATCAACACTGGACTGAGAATGACTGGAAAAGGGTTATCTGGAGCGATGAATCTAAGTTTTCTTTATTTAAAAGTGATGGTATTGTGTATGTAAGACGTCCTGCCAATGAACAACTCAACCCTAAGTATACGTGTCCAACTTTAAAACATGGTGGTGGATCGGTAATGGTTTGGGGCTGTTTTTCGGGATATGGTATGGGGCCCCTTTATAAAATAGACGGTATTATGGACCGATTTAAATATAAGGACATATTAGAGAACCAAATGGTCCCATACGCCGACGAGATTATGCCTTTAAGACATTTATTTCAACAAGACAATGATCCTAAGCATACTTCTCGGTTCGTAAAAGAATGGTCCAGAAAGGAAAACATCACTGTTATGGAATGGCCTTCACAGTCCCCAGATCTCAATCCAATTGAGAATCTGTGGGACATTTTAGATTCCAAAATCAGAGGAAAATTCTATCGCAATCACCAAGAATTGTTTGAAGCCTTGAACGAAGCATGGGTCAATATGGATACTGCGATTATTTCTAAACTGATAAAATCGATGCCAAAACGTTGTCAACATGTTATTAAGAATAACGGGTTCTTTACAAAATATTAATTAATATATTTTTTTAACTATTTGTATTTAAAAAAAACAATTTTGAAGCAAAGTTGCTCTATTTTTTTCCACCCAAAAATTATCTTTAAATATAAAAATACTTTATACAAAAAATATTTATTTTTACCCCCAAAATAAATTGCTTTTGTAGTTGTGGATTATTATAAAAAAAATATGGCTATGTCATACATTACTGATTAAAAAAATAAACGATTTTCAAAAGTTGCACTACTTTTTTCCACTACTGTATGTGATTATCGGCTTAGTTATTCATAGCCGAGTCATTTTGATTTACCGTTTGTTCTCTCGTTAATAAATATTATAAAAATTGACTTAGTGTAACCAAAATTTGCGTCTTTAAATTTCGAGCGCCTAGAGCTGTTTCTTTACCTGTCTACGGTAGCTATGCTCCTACAGTTAAAAGAATAATGTACCTTATTATTCCATTAGTTCTATTACAAACTAAGTCAAAAGAAAGAAACATTAATCTTCAGTCCAGCAGATTTTACTCCTTACAATTCCCCACCCTTATAACTTATAAACGTGACAAACTTTCAATAGGACCCTCTATTTTCCGTTCGCCGAGACTTTCTTTTATTGCAACAGTAATCCTAGTCAATTTCATTAAAACTCCGCTCAGGCGTGATCCGGTAATGACTTAATGATGGTATCATCAATAAGTCTCGGCCTCCGCATTGCAGGGGAGGATCTCTCAAGATCTCTCCAGGCCAGAAGAGACGAGGGTAAACGACCCCGTTTCCCGTTTCGAAATAAATGGGGAGTAGGGCGGTTTAGTCTGCGCCTGGTGAGAATTTAAATATTGTACGTTGAATGAGGAATTCTTTATTCAACGTATTGTATGAGAGAAGCGATAACAAAAAAAAATAAGAAAGAAAAATTGGATTGATTTCGAATATCAATTTAGTCGCATGAAAGAAAAACCTGGTCAAATATCAAATTCAAATTCCTTTATTAACGGCAATAAACCTTTTTACATCAGAATATAAACATTATAAATAATAATTAACAAATTATACTGCTACTAAAGCAACAGAGACTAATTATAAATATTGGCGTAAGATAAAATGCAAGTAAAAGTAATACAAATCAGAAATATACTTGCTTTAATTTTGACATAAATTGAGAACGGGATTCTGAGAACAATTCAAAATTGGGATCAAGAGACAGTGAGTTTGAAATACGCATGCATCTGGAGAGTGGATTGTTGTAGGCGTAGTTTGACCTATGCATGGGAATGCGAAATAGTGGTCTATGACGAGTAGTACGATATTAACGTAAAAGTCAAAGCGCCCCAATAAATACGGACATTGCATTTGGCTACTCAGCAGTTTATAAAACATTGACAAGTCTAAAAGAATCCTGCGTCGCTTAAGCGTATCAATGTTAAATACCGACATAACTTCATCATAGTTTAAATGTGACTTAAAAGCAAGGATCTTCAGAAATTTGTTCTGAATTCTCTCAAGAGCATTATTGTATTGGGAGTATTGGGAGACCAGACACATGAAACGTATTCCATATTAGAGCGTACATAAGCTAAATAGACAAGTTTGAATGATTGAGCTGATAAATCTTTGGACATCCTTTTTATGTAACACAACGTTTTTGATGCATTGTTGCAAATTGAGTTAATGTAGCTATCAAACGTTAATTTTGTATCCAGTAACACTCCCAGATCTTTAATCTCACACAATTGCTCAAGATGTATATTATTGATACTGTAATTGAATTTAATACCATTTTATTTTCTGGAAAAGGAAACTGCTTTACACTTTTGAATATTGAAGAATAAATAGTTATCGCAACACCATTTATGAATAGAGGAGAGGTCACTTTGCAGCAGGTCACAATCCTTAACAGTTGATATTCTTTTATATATCTTAAGATCGTCGGCAAAGAGTAAACAGGTAGAATATCTTATGACTTGTGTAATGTCATCAATAAATAACAAGGGACCACAGTGTGATCCTTTAGGTACACCAGATGGGACAGCAATTACTTTAGACAAGAAATTCTTCACATTGCGTTCGATTAGTTAAGAAACTATTGAACCACTTCACGATATTCGCATGAAATCCATAAGCAGATAGTTTGGCAATTAAAACATCATGATTTACACGATCGAATGCTTTGGCAAAATCTGTGAAAATAGCATCCACCGATTGATTACATTCAAAGGTAATCATTATATAAGTGGTAATTGATAAAATATTTGTAGCTGTTGATTTGCCCTGTTGGAAACCATGCTGCTCTCCGAGAAGTACATTTTTGCAAACCCACTTTAATTTAATGGAAACAAGTTCATCCAATAGCTTTGATATACCTGATTGTATTGAAATGCTGCGATAATTCGTTATGTTATCCTTTTTGCCGGACTTAAAAAGCGGCGTAATATAATTTTTTTTCAGAACATCGGAAATATACTGTGAGACATAGACGCATCGAATAATAAGTAAAGTGGTATAGTAATAGAATAAATACAATTTCTTAGGAAGCTTGATGGTATATCGTTTTGGACTCACGAAGAAAAGAGAAAAGCCAATTTCTAAACCTTGAAATTGGCTTTGATGATCTATAAAATAAATGATAATAGGTTGATTTCAGAGCTGGACAGGAATCGAATCCTTTCAGAAACATTTATTCATTTGGAGATGTTAAAAAGTGTTGATTACAATCATTAGTGATGGGAATAATCGAAATATTTCAATAATCAATTAGAAATTTTACTTTATGATTAATCCAGGAGTGGAAACACTCTTTGGGTGCCTTTCTCTTGATTGTCAATCTCAATTTCTTAGGTCGCGTGTCCGTAATTGTGACACAGCCACGACACTTGAACCGAACTATCAAATCACCTTGTTGTCATGTGCAATTTAAAATTTCTCCGAGGGCGGAGTGCGCTGCTCCACGAACAGAACGAACAAGTGGACTAATGAACGGTCTTTAGACAGAGATGGAACGAAAGTGAAATTGAAATGTATACGCTTAGTGAATTAGGTAGCCGCTTGCAAATAACAATGTATCACATACACGAAACAGTAGTGTAGTTTTTTTTGTTGGAAGTCGGAAGGAATTTCCCAAGCCAATCAAATACACATTATGGTAACCTGCGAGAGAATTGGATGATTTTGGTATGTAAATTGGGAGTTTCAATGAATCATATGTTAATTGAATGATTCTGGCTCGTGTTTAATAAGTCATTTTCATGGTAGCACGTGAAAAAAATAGACTTGTTGGATGGTGTTGGATATTCTAACACTGTCTAACATTATTCAGTATTCCAACTTGGAATACTAAACAAATTCATTAATTTTAAAAACTAATACCTCAGAGAAGGGGAACGCAAATCAAAAACAAAAACATACAGGTGCAAATCAATACTAAAACAAAATTCATTTAGGTATTAAAACATCGTGTCCAAATACACAGTGTCACAGATTTTAAGTGAAGTTCGAATATACATAAATTTGACAATATTATAGTGTTTTATAAGCGTGGCGCATGAAGTAAAATTTCGAGTTTAGAAAAGCCCAGAAAATTTGTCTCGGGTCGCTGCGCGACCCTCGACAAATATTCACGGGGCTTTTCTAAACTCGAAATTTTACTTCATGCTTAGTCTGGGAGTGGAAAACACTTGTTTAAAGCTTTAAATTGAACTTAAAAAAAACAAGGAATATCCGCAATTGTTGTATCAATGCCATAGTATGTCATTATTTTTATAAAATCACAATACTGTTTCTTAATTATTTTAGCTGTAAATTTTTAACATTCGTTGATTTCTAAGACTTCAATTTGAAGCTTTAAACAAGTGTTTTCCACTCCCAGACTAAGCATGAAGTAAAATTTCGAGTTTAGAAAAGCCCAGACAAATTTTCTGGGCTTTTCTAAACTCGAAATTTTACTTCATGCGCCACACGTATAAAACACTATAATATTGTCAAACTTATGTATATTCGTACTTCACTTAAAATCTGTGTTTTATACGCGTGGCGCATGAAGTAAAATTTCGAGTTTAGAAAAGCCTAGAAAATTTGTCTCGGGTCGCTGCGCGACCCTCGACAAATTTTCACGGGGCTTTTCTAAACTCGAAATTTTACTTCTTGCTTAGTCTGAGAGTGGAAAACACTTGTTTAAAGCTTTAAATTGAACTTTAAAAAAAAACAGGTATATTCGCACTTGTTGTATCAATTCCATGGTATGTCATTATTTTTATAAAATCACATTATTTTTTCTTAATTATTTTATCTGTAAATTTTCTGACATTCGTTGATTTTTCAAAAGAGTTCAATTTGAAGCTTTAAACAAGTGTTTTCCACTCCCAGACTAAGCATGAAGTAAAATTTCGAGTTTAGAAAAGCCCCGTGAAAATTTGTCGAGGGTCGCGCAGCGACCCGAGACAAATTTTCTGGGCTTTTCTAAACTCGAAATTTTACTTCATGCGCCACACGTATAAAACACTATAATATTGTCAAACTTATGTATATTCGTACTTCACTTAAAATTTGAGTTTTATACGCGTGGCGCATGAAGTAAAATTTCGAGTTTAGAAAAGCCCAGAAAATTTGTCTCGGGTCGCTGCGCGACCCTCGACAAATTTTCACGGGGCTTTTCTAAACTCGAAATTTTACTTCATGCTTAGTCTGGGAGTGGAAAACACTTGTTTAAAGCTTCAAATTGAACTCTATTGAAAATCAACGAATGTGAGAAAATTTACAGATAAAATAATTAAGAAAAAATAATGTGATTTTATAAAAATAATGACATACCATGGAATTGATACAACGATTGCGAATATACCTGTTTTTTTTTATGTCAATTTAAAGCTTTAAACAAGTGTTTTCCACTCCCAGACTAAGCATGAAGTAAAATTTCGAGTTTAGAAAAGCCCCGTGAAAATTTGTCGAGGGTCGCGCAGCGACCCGAGACAAATTTTCTGGGCTTTTCTAAACTCGAAATTTTACTTCATGCGCCACGCGTATAAAACACTATAATATTGTCAAACTTATGTATATTCGTACTTTACTTAAAATCTGTGTTTTATACGCGTGGCGCATGAAGTAAAATTTCGAGTTTATAAAAGTCCAGAAAATTTGTCTCGGGTCGCTTTTCTAAACTCAAAACTACTCGAAATGTTACTTTTGCTTAATCTCGGAGTGGAAAACACTAGTTTAAAACTCCAATTTGTACTAAAAAAAAAAAAAAAAAAAACAACGAACGGCAGAAAATTTATGTTAGTTTGAATCAGAGCTCGGCACTACTGGAGTACAAGTACTAAAATTTTGTTAAAATTTTGTACTGTGCGTACTCTTCATGTACTCTGTACTCAGTCCACGTACTTGCCAAGTACTTATGCTTCTATTCGGCCCATGTTTAGACCGAAAAATGAACTCGAGTACATTGGATGTATCTGAAAAGGATAGGGTTATGTCAAAAATAGCAAATACAGGGTGTTCATCATTTATGGAACCGGCTTAATATCTCCAAAACTACTTGTCAGATCAACGTGAAATTTGGAATGGAACTTTAATTACCGACAAGAAGTTGGCCATACATTTCCAGCCACGGATTTTGACGCCTCCACCATCTCACTTATTATGAACAATCTCATTAAAAAAACCTTGAAGACATTTTGAAAATAAAGTATGTGCCTTGGGAGATATGATTTTTTTAAATTTGGTATGTCTGGTGGTTATTCGCTAACAGAAATATATTGTTTAAAAAATATAACAAATTAGTATAAATGAAATTGCCAATTCTTGGTTGCAAAGCTATACTGATGAGAGATAAATCTCGAAACGCGTCTATAGATGGCCTGAATAATTTGACCCAAATTGTTACATTTGCAGTAGGTATGTAACAGCAAACACTTGTTGTATAATTCAATGTCCGTCGGTATATTAGCCCCGGAAGTAGTTGTTTCAATGAGTGTTTGATATAGTCTTTGTAAGACTAACTTGTTGTAGATTGCGAAAAGAATCGCACTTTTAATGTATAACATATTAGAGTTATAACTTTCTGATCATTTATAACTGTTTAAGATATATTGTTTAAAGAATTAGTAAAGACAATTTAAAAATAAAGTATGTGCCTTAGGAGGTATGAATATTTTAAATTTGGTATGTGTGGTGGCCATACACAAACATAAATATATTGTTTAAAAAAATATAACAAATGAGAGTTTTAACTTTTTGATCATTTATAACTGTTCTAGATATATTTTTTGAACAATCAGTGAACACAATTTAAAAACAAAGTATGTGCCTTGGGAGATATGAATGTTATAAATTTGGTATGTGCGGTGGCCGTTCGCTAACAGATATACACTCGACCGCAAAAAAACGCGCCACTTGAAAATTCACGTTTTTTCGTGAATATTCAAACAGCCATAACTTCGGTCGATGTGGATGAAATTTGATGAATTTTTGAGCTTTTGGAACGCTAAAGTTTTCTCTTTAAGGACACAATTTTTTTGCGCATTGTACAAGTTAACAAAGTTAAAAGTTTTAAAGTGAAAAACGTTTCATCGCCTTTAAGGGGTGAAAGGGGGTAAAATGTGCAAAGATCTGAATAACATGCCTCAAAGAGAAAACTTCAAGCTTTTTAAATCGCATAATGTCACAGGTTTGCGAGCAGAGTTATGCCTGTCCGCCAAAGTTATGCCCCAAAATACACTTTTTAAAAAAACTGCCATAACTTCGAGCCAAATCATTGGATCGACATGATTTTTCGCTTATTTCAAAGGAAAATGATGGAATTTTGTTGCGCTTTTTTTGAGGTAGAGCTACGATTTTTTTTTGGCACAGTATAACTTCTCTACTTTTATAATTTTTAACATTCTGAACATTTTTTTGTTGGTAGGACTTTTAAATGCAGAAATGCTTAAATTTCGTTATATCCACTTATGTGTCCTTAAAGAGAAAACTTAAGCGTTCCAAAAACTCAAAAATTCATCAAATTTGATCCACATCGACCGAAGTTATGGCTGTTTGAATATTCACGAAAAAACGTGAATTTTCAAGTGGCGCGTTTTTTTGCGGTCGAGTGTATATTGTTTAAAAAAAATAACAACTGAGAGTTAAAACATTCTGATCATTTATAACTATTCTAGATATATTGTTTACACAACCAGTGAAGACATTTGGAAAATAAAGTATGTGCCTTAGGAGATATGATTTTTTAAAATTTTGTATGTGTGGTGGCCATACGCTAACAGAAATATATTCTTTAAAAAATTTAACAAATGAGAGTTATAATTTTATGATCATTCATAACTGTTCTAGATGTATTGTTTAAACAATCAGTGAAGACAATTTCAAAATAAAGTATGTGCTTTGAGAGATATGAATTTTGTAAATTTGATATGTATAGTCGCCATACGCGCAACAGCAATATATTATTTAAAAATATAACAAATAAGAGTTATAACTTTATAAACATTTATAACTGTTATAGACATATTGTTGACACAATAAGTCATGACAATTTGAGAATAAAGTATGTGCTTAGGGAGATATGATTTTTTTAAATTTGGTATGTGTGGTGGCCATACGCGCGACAACAATATATTATTTAAAAATATAACAAACGAGAGTTATAACTTTCTGATCATTTATAACTGTTCTAGATATATTGTTTAAACAATCAGTGAAAACATTTTGAAAATAAAGTATGTGCCTTGGGAGATATGCATTTTTTAAATTTGGTATGTGCTGTGGCCATTCGCTAACAGAAATATATTGTTTAAAAAAATAACAAATGAGAGTTATAACTTTCTGATCATTTATAACTATTTTAGATATATTGTTTAAACAATCAGTGAAGACATTTTGAAAATAAAGTATGTGCCTTGGGAGATATGATTTTTTTTAAACTTGGTATGTGTGGTGGCCATACGCTAACAGAAATATATTGTTTAAAAAATATAACAAATAACTCTCATTTGTTATATTTTTAATATAACAAACGAGAGTTATAACTTTCTGATCATTTATAACTGTTCTAGATATATTGTTTAAACAATTCGTGAAAACATTTTGAAAATAAAGTATGTGCCTTGGGAGATATGATTTCTTTTAAACTTGGTATGTGTGGTGGCCATACGCTAACAGAAATATATTGTTTAAAAAATATAACAAATGAGAGTTATTACTTTCTGATCATTTATAACTATTTTAGATAAATTGTTTAAACAATCAATGAAGACATTTTAAAAATAAAGTATGTGCCTTGGGAGATATGATTTTTTTAAACTTGGTATATGTTGTGGCCATACGCTAACAGAAATATATTGTTTAAAAAATATAACAAATGAGAGTTATAACTTTCTGATCATTTATAACTGTTCTAGGTATATTGTTTAAACAATTAATGAAGACATTATGTAAATAAAGTATGTGCCTTGGGAGATATGATTTTTTTAAATTTAATATGTGTGGTGGCCATACGCGCGACAGCAATATATTGTATAAAAATGTAACAAACAAGAGTTTTAACTTTCTGATCATTAATAATCGTTCTAGATATATTGATTAAACAATTAGAGAAGACATTTTAAAAATAAAGTATATGCCTTAGGAGGTATGGTTTTTTTAATGAGATTGTTCATAATAAGTGAGATGGTGGAGGCGCCAAAATCCGTGGCTAGAAATTTGTGGCCAACTTCTCGTCGGTAATTTAATCAAGTAAAATCTTTTGATAATATTTTCTTGAAATGTTTATCATCTGTCACACTTTTTAAAATACAGCGCCAACTTGATATTTTTTAAATAGCACACTAATCAAAATGATCATTATTCGATAGCTTATTTTTTTCTAAATTCTAGAGTATATTTACTTGTCTCAAAACATTGAATTCTATTACAAATTCTTAGGTTACGCTTTTTCAACATTTTCAGATTCGACTGTTTTAACTTTAAGTTAAGTAATTTTAATAGATTACTGCAAATCACTAGATTTTCACCAAAAAATTCCAACGAACACCAGAATTTAGCCATGTCTCAATCATAAATAATTTGTCTGAATCCGAAAGTGGAAAACACTAAATTTATTGACAAAATCATTGATTTGGCAACCCTGTGATTTGGCAACCCTGTGCAACATGTTCACAGGGTTGCCAAATCAATGATTTTGTCAATAAATCTAGTATTTTCCACTTTCGGATTCAGACAAATTATTTATGATTGAGACATGGCTAAATTCTGGTGTTCGATGGAAGTTTTTAGTGACAATCTGTTGATAATACAATTGGTAGTTGCTTCATAGGGCTCCATTGCAAGATGAAATGACAGACATTTTAATTTATGAATATTTAAAGCTGAAATTAATTTGGAAGAATTCCTGCATTTTTTAATTTCCATCAACGTTTCTAGCAAATGATGTTACTATCACAAGTCCTCTTTAGGCAAGATTTCTATATACGCATTCCCACTACTTAGATTAAATAAAGTTATGTTTACAAGTACGGAATAACAATCTTTAATTGCTGTTGCAACGTAGTTGCTTTCAAGGTGTGATCCTTATACGCGCAAACAACACAAACCCAAATACGAGCCCCAATACGTTCGGGAATGCGGGCGATTGTTGTTCGCATTCGAGTTGCGAAATCGAGGAATGTCCCTAGATGTCTTCGTTATTTATTCATCAATTAAAAATAATAATAACGACGCCGCTCCTAAATTCGGACACAATCGATTGATTTTGTCGCGCTCCCTGGGAGTTCGACGAAAAAGGTGAACATTTTTAAATTGAATTGATGGATAAGATTTTAGTTTACGAGTATATCAGTTAATTGAATAGATGGATAAGATTTTTTTTACGGGTATACCAGTAAATTAAATAAAGCTATTTGATCAGTGTGCAGAGAAAATGGCAAGATGTACACTTCTGTGCAATAAAATTTTAAGTACACAAAATATGTTATAGTTTAAAGCGGACATGATGAGTTTCCAAGTTATGTAAATATGTCAATTTCCTTAGTGTCAAAATGCCACGTCATTTAGACAACAATTCAAAAATTCGAATTCTAATTTGAGTTAGATCTCGAAGATAATTAATGATTTCGATAGCTAACGCCATCTAATGCTTCATAGTGGCATCGTCAGTGACACGAATGCACAAAGTGCATATACAGGTCACTGTTTCGTCCACGAGCGAGCAGAACTCTGTTTGTGAAACCAGAAAACAAATATCAAAATTGAATTTGTGTTCAGTATTCCAGCACCAGGTACCCACAGACGCGTTTCGGACTTCAAGGTCCTCTTCAGTGTGGTCCCGACCCAGTGCTGAGGAATACTGAATACTGGAATACACATATTGGCTTGAAATAGTCAGAAATGTTCGGTATTCCTCAGCACTGGGTCGGGACCACACTGAAGAGGACCTTGAAGTCCGAAACGCGTCTGTGGGTACCTGGTGCCGGAATACTGAACACAAATTCAATTTTGATCTCGAAGATAGTTTTTCTATTAGACAAAGTTTAGTTTAGTTTTTCTATTAGACAAATTGATCCATTGGTGAGTATCACTAAAGACCTGTTTTCAGAGTTAAAAAGTGTTGGGAGCAGGAAATAAGTGTCATGGTTTTTATTATTTGTTGAAACTGTTGCTAGGTAATTAAAACAGACCCGAATTATACAACTAGAATATTGTGAAAAATAGTTATAAGACTTGTACTTAATTTTATTGCACGGAAGTGTAAATGTTTTCATTTTCTCTATGGATTTGGATTGTAGTCGTGGTCAAATTAGGGTAGTTTAGAAGCAAAGTGTTTAATTAAATTAAAAGTACATCAAATGCTGAATATGTTTTTATAAAAAAATGTTCCAATTCGAGACGTGATAATCCTAAATATAGTACAGCGCTGAGCGAAAACTTTCTATTGTCGGTGTACCTGTGCGTGTAATGTATGTTTTTTTGTCGTATGCCGTTGCTCTCGTGACAGTTATTATCGGCGGCGCTATCGTAAAAATCGCGAAATTGCCGCGTGTTACTCTTTCGCACGGAATGCCATTTCCAGCAATAAAAAGGCGCCATTTTTAACGTCGGTCGACGAAAGTGGAAATATCAAGAAAATGACTCTCGATCGTATGAAATTCAGTTTTATACTTTTTCATTTCATATTAGCAGAGAAAATGTTTGCATTTCGATTTCATATCGTAATTAATCAATCAAAAGGTATTTATGAAGGGTGTTCAAAAACGTTCACGTTTATAATTTATTGCTGAGTGATGCAGTCATTGTTCCTTTTAAAGATAGGTTTTGCCCACTGAAAAAACGCAACATTTATGTTCATGGAGGCGGCCAATTTAAAAAGTTAAATTTCCCTGACTTTTGCTTAACTCCTCACTAATGCCAGATGTATTTCCCTGACCCCTTAAACTAATTTCATATAACGAAATTGAACTTTAAAAGAAAAAACAAGGAATATCCGCAATTGTATCAATTCCATAGTATGTCATTATCTTTATAAAATCACATTACTTTTTCTTAATTATTTTAGCTGTAAATTTTTGACATTCGTTGATTTTTAAAAGAGTTTAATTTGAAGCTTTAAACGAGTGTTTTCCACTCCCAGACTAAGCATGAAGTAAATAAAGCTACCCGAGACAAATTTTCTGGGCTTTTCTAAACTCGAAATTTAACTTCATGCGCCATGCGTATAAAACACAGATTTTAAGTGAAGTTCGAATATACATAAATTTGACAATATTATAGTGTTTTATACACGTGGCGCATGAAGTAAAATTTCGAGTTTAGAAAAGCCCAAAAAATTTTCATGCTTAGTCTGGGAGTGGAAAACACTTGTTTAAAGCTTTAAATTGAACTTAAAAAAACAGGGAATATCCGCAATTGTTGTATCAATTCCATGGTATGGCTTTATTTTTATAAAATCACATTATTTTTTTTAAATTATTGTAAATTTTCTGACATTCGTTGATTTTCAAAAGAGTTCAATTTGAAGCTTTAAACGAGTGTTTGCCACTCCCAGACTAAGCATGAAGTAAAATTTCGAGTTTAGAAAAGCCCCGTGAAAATTTGTCGAGGGTCGCGAAGCGACCCGAGACAAATTTTCTGGGCTTTTCTAAACTCGAAATTTTACTTCATGCGCCACGCGTATAAAACACAGATTTCAAGTGAAGTTCGAATATACATAAATTTGACAATATTATAGTGTTTTATACGCGTGGCGCATGAAGTAAAAGTTCCAGTTTAGAAAAGCCCAGAAAATTTGTCTCGGGTCGCTGCGCGACTCTCGACAAATTTTCACGGGGCTTTTCTAAACTCGAAATTTTACTTCATGCTTAGTCTGGGAGTGGAAAACACTTGTTTAAAGCTTTAAATTGAACTTAAAAAAACAAGGAATATCCGCAATTGTTGTATCAATTCCATGGTATGTCATTATTTCTATAAAATTACATTATTTTTTCTTAATTATTTTATCTGTACATTTTCTGACATTCGTTGATTTTCAAGAGATCAATTTGAAGCTTTAAACGAGTGTCGTCCACTCAATTTAAAGTTCAATTTAAAGCTTTAAACAAGTGTTTTCCACTCCCAGACTAAGCATGAAGTAAAATTTCGAGTTTAGAAAATCCCCGTAAAAATTTGTCAAGGGTCGCGAAGCGACCCGAGACAAATTTTCTGGGCTTTTCTAAACTCTAAATTTTACTTCATGCGCCATGCGTATAAAACACAGATTTTAAGTGAAGTTCGAATATACATAAATTTGACAATATTATAGTGTTTTATACACGTGGCGCATGAAGTAAAATTTCGAGTTTAGAAAAGCCCAGAAAATTTGTCTCGGGTCGCTGCGCGACCCTCGACAAATTTTCACGGGGCTTTTCTAAACTCGAAATTTTACTTCATGCTTAGTCTGGGAGTGGAAAACACATGTTTAAAGCTTTAAATTGAACTAAAAAAAAACAGGGAATATCCGCAATTGTTGTATCAATTTCATGGTATGTCATTATTTTTATAAAATTACATTATTTTTTCTTAATTATTTTATCTGTACATTTTCTGACATTCGTTGATTTTCAAGAGTTCAATTTGAAGCTTTAAACGAGTGTCGTCCACTCCCAGACTAAGCATGAAATAAAATTTCCAGTTTAGAAAAGCCTGAAAATTTAGATTTGCTGGGGGGGCGCGAGCAAAGCAAGTCTCGCCCCAGTAAAACTAAATTTTCAGGCTTTTCTAAACTCGAAATTTTACTACATGCGCCACGCGTATAAATCAGTAACTTGTAAGTAAAATCTCAAACTACTAGGTTAGAGTGATATTAATTTTATATGTCAGTTATCAGTTGTTCAAATTACAGGGAAATTGCTATGCTATGATGGACACATCACCATTTTTTTTTTAATTTGTTTAATTATATTTATATCCGGTATTATAAACGATTGATAAATCATTAGATAACTATTTGTGGAGTAAATTTATTTACGTAGTAAACTAATGGGCACATAAAATTGCGTATTATAAAGCAAACCTACCAAATAAATAGCAATTCTAGAAATAAATAATGTATTTAGTAAATTACCGACCGCAATTATACATTTTCATTGTGGCGATAGATGGACCCACCAATTTTTAAAATTGATTTGTCAATCTTTCAAATTGAATTGTTAATCAAATTGGAAATTTAGTACAATTTCTTATAATTGTGGAAAATAACCGTGAAATGGGTAAGAATTACACAGAACAAGAAAAAAAAAAGGTTAGTAGAAATTATAAAAGACTTAAACGAGTGTTTTCCACTCCCAGGCTAAGCATGAAGTAAAATTTCGAGTTTAGAAAAGCCTGAAAATTTGGTTTGGTCGCGTAGCGCGAAGCGCGGAGAGACCAAACCAAATTTTCAGGCTTTTCTAAACTCGAAATTTTACTTCATGCGCCACGCGTATAAGACACTGATTTTAAGTAAAGTTCACTTGTTCACAATATTTCAATGTCTTCAGTGTTTAATACGCGTGGCGCATGAAGTAAAATTTTGAGTTTAAAAAAGCCTGAAAATTTGGTTTGGTCGCTCCGCGCTTCGCGCTACGCGACCAAACCAAATTTTCAGGCTTTTCTAAACTCAAAATTTTACTTCATGCTTAGCCTGGGAGTGGAAATACTCGTTCAAACCTTGAAATTGAACGTTTTTAAAAAATCGAAGAACGCTTGAAAATTTGCAGCGTATAAATATAAAATAAATGCTTCAAATTTTACAACGCATGTATCGAAATATGTACACTTAAAAAAATCTTTCCTGTACAGTTGAAATGTTCATGTTTTTAAACTCAAAATTTTACTTCATGCTTAATCTAGGAGTGGAAAGTCCTCGTTTAAAGCTTTAAATGAACTAATTTAAACGAAGCGTATGCATATGTATAAAAATCCCTGGTTATGTAAACGGGTTGCTTCTGACTTGAAAAAATCTAGGTCTTCGACGCCTTAGAATTTCTTGTAGTTCAAATTAATCACTGCCAGGGAAGATACTATAAGCGAACTTAAATCTGACACGAATGATATGTTAGACTTGATTACCTTAATGAAATTTATAAATATAAGTAGTAGAATCTAAAGTAGTTATATCATATGTTTAATTTAAAAAAACCTCTAGAGTGCCATGATCTTATCTTCTTTTAAAATTTAAGTTGGCTACATGCTTAAGGAATTGACATATAAAACGTCAAACATAATAACTATAATTTCATAGTTGCCAACCTACAATATGTTCAATGGCACTCTAGAGATTTTATTTTATTGAAAATACTATAGTAATATAATACACTTTTGACTTTTAACTGTTAAATTATTTAGAGAATAAATTTTACTTAGTAGAAAAACAAACAAATAATTTACTAAGGAGATTTATTAGCCAAATAAAGTAATTGTGTGTTTATAATACCGAAATCTTTGAAATAAATTAATTTATTCGTAAAATACATTTTATTTAGGGAATAAAACGTTTTATAATACTGGGTATTAATGTGTCAAACTCGTACTATGAACAGAACAATCTGTCAATTCTTTAATCGTATTATTTGCATATTTATTATTATTATTAATTTAAAAATTTTGTGACTTTTCGCTAAAAAGGCCGAATTTCTCTGACTTTTCCCGATGAATAGAATCCCCCTGACTTTGCCCGTTAATCGCCTGTGACAATTACAAGTAACTAAAGTTTCGAACGACTGTTTCCCCTTCTTGTTAAGCACGATGTATAATTTAGATTTTAGAAGCCTGAACCAAAGTTTCAGGCTTTTCTAAACTCAAAATTTGACTTCATGCGCTACGTGTATAAAACACTGAAATATTGTGAATTTTTAAATTTACTCGGTACACGGTATATTATGTCGTTTTGTTTAAAATAATGTCAGTGATTTAATTTGTTAACTATGTGTGTGAGTGTTGGCATGTGTGTGTGACGCGTCTGGACAATCAAATCCAATCGGTCGATTGTTTGGGCAAACAGCGAGGGTCACGTTTTGGATTGGTGTTTACATCGTGTTTTGATTCATACGGCCAGCTTGTAATCCCAATTATCGGGCTTTCATTTAGTCTCTAGTTAACAGAAAATTACTGGGGTGTATGATTTATCCACCTTTCTTTGTTTGAACATACAAGTTCCAGGTAATTCCGTAAAAAACATTGAGTCCAAAAAGGACCGAAAATCGTTTTTGACGTCATTGTGTAGCTTAGACCAAGTACAGGGTGGCGCAAAACTACCGATATGGTTTGAATGTTTAATAACTTTTTAAATTTATTTATATTTTTTATTTTTATTTCAGAATTTTGTGAAGAAAACTTGGGGAATTTGAAATGGAACAGTACACAACAGAACAGCGATCAAAAATGGTTGAATTTTATTTTGAAAATCAACGGTCAATTGTTTTGACGCAGCGTGCTTATCGTCGTTTTTTAATGTGCGTACTGGACCTTCAGCATCAACAATAAACCGCCTGGTTGCAAGTTTTCGACAACATGGTACAGTAAGGTGATGAACCGGAAGACTACGTACGGTACACACGGAAGAAAATATTCAACGTGTTGTGGATAGTGTGCAGGACAGTCCAGAAACATCAACAAGAAGACGTTCGGCACAACTGGGGCTATCGCGGAGGTCCGTTCAGAGGATTTTGGCTACATGCACATGTTCCCGTATAAGGTTCAGCTTGTGCAAGAATTGAAGCCGATAGACTACCAACAACGGCTTGTTTATGCCATTTCATTCCGACAAAAAGCAGAAGAAAATCGCGATTTCATTAACAATTTGATAATGAGCGATGAAGCCCATTTCCAATTGAATGGTTTCGTAAACAAGCAAAATTGCAGAATATGGGCTACGGAGAATACAAGAACAGTTCATCAGCGACAATTACACCCACTAAGTGTACTGTTTCGTGCGGTGTATAGTCTGAAAGGATCATTGGTCCATATTTTTTGGTAAATGCACATGCCGCCTCAGTTACGGTTATTGGTGCTGAATATCAAACGATGCTGGACACTTTTTTGAGCCCAGCTGTAGAAAACCATCCACAGTTGTGGTTCCACCAAGATGGAGCCACAGCCCACACTGCAAGGGACACAATGGCTCTGTTACGGGACCTCTTTGGCACAAGCATTATTTCGCACAGAAGCGAATTCAATTGGCCCCCACCTTCACCGGATTTAACAGCTCCAGACTGTTTTATTTGGGGTTATTTAAAATAAAGGGTATACGTTAATAAGCCAGCGACCATACCAGAGCTAAAACAAAACATTCGCAATGAAATTCAAGCTATAACACCGGAAATTTTACGAAAAGTTATGGAAAATGTACTGGAAAGAGCACGAATGTGCGAAGCCGAAAATGGCCACCACTTGCGGGATATAATTTTTCATACTTAAGCCAAAAATATTCCACATAAATATACTGTATAACAAAAAAAAATAATAATAATTAACCATTAAATAAAAAAGTTATTAAACATTCAAACCATATCGGTAGTTATGACCGTGAAAGAAAAAAATGGATCACCAGTTATTTACGACGAAAGAAAACCTATAACCTGTAAAAGATACGTTAATTTTCATTATGCTCCCTTGTAACATTTAAAAATTGTGACTCATTTGGTTTTTTCCCTCAAGCCCTTCAAATCCGAAATTGAATAAGTCATAAATCTTAAACGTAAAAATGAAAAAAGCAAGGCTCTCAAAGTGTAAATCGCTGAAATTCGAGTACGGTATTAAAAATAAAGTAAACAGATGTAAACTAGAGGTCGTTTCATTTAACTACTTTAGGTGAGAGATGTGGGCCTGTTTTTTGGTTCACCGGTAACTTTGTGAAAAATCGACTGTGTATGGATTTATGGCAGTCGCGGGAGAAATTATTTGTTTAGAGGTAAAGTGGTATTTGATCTTTCTCTGTCAAACCTTTAGATCAAATGTTTTAGGCCCCTTAGCGGTCTCTAGTGTCCTGGCCTTTTTGTAGTTGCACTACTACAACCAACTTAAAAAAAACCTCTTTGAACGCCCTTTATTAAAAATACAGGGATTCGAAATTTACGAATATAGCATAAATTTAAAAGCCATCGGTCGATGGCCTATTTATTGTATTCATTAGTAATCGAATAAAGAGTGTTGTCGTTAATAACACATTTCTATTTGGGATTTTGCAAACGTTTTAGATTTAGAAACAACCTACGACCATCAAAAATCACAATCCATTCAACACCTACGAAGCCCACACGCGGATCCTTAAACAACACGTCAAAACCTAATTTCGCGACGCCTTTTAATTCGCTTACGCAAACGACGATTTGTTTGTGATTGATGAGGTAAAAATTCTTTGGGCATGCAAATAAGGCAAGATTTTCTTAGACGCGAGCGTAAAATTTCTTCATAATTCTTCAACTTGTAAATAATAATAATAATAATCATTTATTTCTCAGCAGAATAAATTCTATTTACAGAGAAATATACAGTTTTTTTTTTAAAATATACTAACTAAAAATAAACATTAATACTAAAAATGGTGATGTGTCCATCATAGTACTTTCCCCCGTAAATTGCGTATTAAATCACTTTTAAAATATTTTTAGCATTCAAAATGTCTTCAACTTTTTGATAACTATAAATTTATTTGAAACATTTTTCAATTGGATCAACACATACTGACACAAACCAATGACTAGATAAAAAACACTATTTATTGAATATCTCAAAAACTAAGAGTACTATGACAAAAAGTGAAGATACAAAAAATCTTTAATATTCTATTACCTACAACTTTTATTTGAAACATTTTCCAATTGTATCAACACACACACTGACACAAATCAATGACTAGATAAAAAACACTATTTATTAAATATCTCAAAAGCTAAGAGTGCTATGACAAAAAGTAAGTGAACAATACATCTTCATTTTGTTATTATCTACAACTTTTATTTGAAAGAATTTTTTGTTTGATGAACATTTATTGAAAAAATCTGAAAAAACTGAAAAACGCTAAGAGTAAAGTACCACTTCCGGTTTTCCGATTTTCACCAAAAGCTTTTCAGTTCTTCCGATTGTAACAAAAAGCTTAAGTTTCAAGTTTCATCTCGATATCTTTAGCGGTTTTTGCGGTACAGCGCACACAGACAGACAGACAGACATTTTTCAAAAATGGTCTTATTCGACTCAGGGGACCTCAAAACGGATATTTCCGCTAAAATTTTTGATTCGAAAATTTTCACAAAACAATACTTGCCCTTTGTATTACATACGGGGGAAAGTAAAAATAAACATTAATACAAAATGGCAGAAATAAAGTAGAGTAGTGGATAAATTATATGGCATATTTGATAACAAAAAAACAAAAGAAAAGACATATTAACGGTGACAATGAGGTTCTGATATCAAGGGAGGTTACATTTAGAAGAGATTACATTTTGTCTTTAAAAATTAGAATTAGAAATGCAATTAGGGATATGAAAATTGCTTGGAAAAAATAACCGTTTGTAAAATTTACCAACGTGAGATTAAACATAAGTAGTATATTTTGAACTTGACTTAAAATTAGTAATGGGCAAAATCGATCAAAAAAGATCGATTGATCGATCCTTGCAAGTGATCAAGCCGCTCGATCTTCTCGTGCCGCTCGATCTTTTTGATTGACTCGATCTTGTCGATCGGATCAATGTTTCTGTTCGACTCGATCTATCTAATCAGCTCGATCTTTTTGATCGACTCGATCTTCTTGATCGGCTCGATCTTATCGATCGGCTCGACCTTTTCGAACTTGTCGATTGATCAATCGGTTCGAGCAGATTGATCAAATCGGTCGGCTCGAGACAATTAATCAAGTTATACGGCTCGAAGTACTCTAGCTGCATACTATAGAGCTATTTTTGAGCGGATCAATCGGCCTAGGAGGTATCATTGAACGATGACACTATTTAATTTAATTTAATTTGATTGATTAGGTAATTCTTAAACTTCCAAAGTAAATGAATTACTTCTATTCTGCTTCTATTATTTAACATTTGCAGGCGAAATGTATTCAGAAAATCCCATAAAAAGTTATTCTGTATTAAATAATGCATAAAATAAACGATGAAAGTAAAATAATCATAATTATATACCCTAAGAGAAAACCTTTATGGAAACTACGGGCCCTAAAAAACCCAAAATACGTCTTGGAAAATCACCCCCTCAAAAAACTACACAGTGAAAGAACCTCTTTAAAAAATATTTCTGGAAAATCACCCCTCCACCGAAAAACAACTAAACGCCCCCTTTGAAAGCACTTCTGGAAAATTACCTCCAAAAGAAGCAAAATTTACCGCTTCAAAAAACCATCCCCTGTAAAACCATTCCAGATAATGACCCCCTCAAAAAACCACCCCCGTAAAAATCACTCCTCTAAAAAAAAACCTCTTCGAAAAACTATCACTGGTAAAAATGTTACTACAAAACCATCTATAAAATAACTTTGCCTGTAAAATCACTCCCCGGAAAAACCACCCCTAGAGATACATTAATTTATGAAGGTCTTATGTTGTTCTAATTGCTCATCTTATTGCCCCCCCTACCCTAAGTTTCAATTTAGAATGTAAATATTGCATTGTAGCAGGTCGAGAAAATACTATTCTGCAATTTATTTATTAATCCTCACTTTTTCGTATTTGTAAAATTTGTAATTACAAATTCAAAATTACATTTAATTACACTAATGCCCGGTATTATAAAACGTTTTATTACCTAAATAAAATTTACTTTAGGAATAAATTAATTTATTCCAAAGATTTCGGTATTATAAACACAAAATAACTTTATTTGGCTAATAAATTTTCCCAGTAAATTATTTGTTTGTTTTTCTACCAAGTAAATTTTATTCTTTAAATAATTTGACAGTTAAAAGTCAAAAGTGTATTATAGTATTATAATTACTTTAGATTCTACTACTTGATTTATTAATATCATTACGGTTATCAAGTCTACCATATCATCCGTGTCGGATTTAAGTTTGCTCGTAGTATCTTCCCTGACAGTGATTAATTCGAACCACAAGACATTCTAAGGAGTCGAAGACCTAGAGTTTTTCATGTCTGATTTGAACCAGGGATTTTTATACTTATGCATACGCGTTTTTTAAATTAGTTCCATTTAAAGTTTTAAACGAGTGTTTTCCACTCCTAGACTAAGCATGAAGTAAAATTTCTGTTTTAGAAAAGCCTGAAAATTTAGTTTGGTCGCGTAGCGCGAATTTCAGAATTGCCATGGTCCTCTAGAGTTAATTACGATATTTACAAAACAAAACAAAACTGTTTCCATATTTCTAATATGGTGTGGTTACTAACTTGCAATAAAAATGAAAAATATTTATCAAAGTTAATTCAAATTTATTAAAAACATCATCGATCTTAATTTTAATAAAAACCTACCAGAATATACTTGCTTATCCACACACACATGGGGTTGACGGTTAATTTTTACCAATTATCTCCTCCTCTGGGAAAACCCACGCTTTTTCTTCGTCTTCCATCCCAGCTAATTTATTTCACAGGAGATGAACAACACAGACATTAGCATGTAGATGGGGGACAATTAGTGGTCAACTCTCGGGAATTACGTCTGGAGGTTTCATATATTTTTTTTATTCCAACGCGCCTCATTTATCAAATTACGAGGGGTTCTCGTGTGAATGCAATAAACCGATTCCACTAGGGGGGGATTTAAATACGAGTCGAGTGATCACTCACAGGGAAAAACAGAGACGTCTTCTTTGTTTCGTGCGATGCGTGTACAAATTGGTCACTGGGGGATTTTCAGACGATTTGACATTGGTTAATATTGTGTGAGGATTAGTAGGATACAGTTGACTATGCTGTGGTTTAGAGAGAGGGAGTTTTAAGCCCGATTTGAAGGAGAAATATTACGGATAATTTTTAAGCATTAAATTGCGCATATCTGTTCATCCTTGTCCTAATTGATTGAAAAGGAGTTGGTGCGCTGGTTTGAGCACTCGTTTAAAATTAGTAAAATTCAAATGGGAAAATGTCTAGCACCGGATTTAGTGGTTTATTCATGAAGGGAAAAAATGCACGACACCCTGAAATCCAACATCTGTCTGTCAGCGCTGATGAAAATCCTGCGGTCACAGACGTGACTGAAATTTAAATTTTGGGCAATCTGGGGCACAAAACCTCCCCTTGTCGCTTCAAGAAAGGTGGTTTTTTAGTGCTCCCCGAGGATTATCCAAACAATCTAAAAATAGAGCGTTTCCCTCGCCTTTGCGTGCTATTAGATAACCTCCTTTTTTTTATTAAGTTACCGGAAATCGACTAAACTAACAGCCAATCCCAAGAAAGGATCTACTAACTTAATTTTATAGAATTTGCCAGCAATTATATCAAACACAAAAATATTACATCACAAATTACGTGAAGATCAAATTAAATTGACGAATAAAGCACTAATAACATTTCATTGATTTAAATTTCAAAATGTACATTTCTGACACAAACTGACCATAATCAATGGTTAACATTAAATACAAAACAGAATTTTGAAACTATACCGGGTGTTGACTAGGCGGACGCAACATAGGAAATCCCATGTAAATTTTGAAATGTTAAAATTTTGGCTTCCCTATTTATTTTAGAAACAAAATGTATTTATCTTTTTTGTAGAGGGAAAAATTCTGAATCCATTCGTGTTAACGTTTATCACTTTACGTTTCTCTAAGTTAAAATAATTAAGAAAAAATAATGTGTTTTTATAAAAATAATGGCATGCCATGGAATTGAAACAACTGCGGAGGTCAAAATGGCAAAACTTGATTAAAGTAAATGTTTTCGAAATGATTTACACTATAGAAGAAAAATGTCATTATTTTTTATAAAATCACATTACTTTTTCTTAATTATTGTAGCTGTTAATTTTCTGGCATTCGTTGATTTTTAAAAGAGTTCAATTTGAAGCTTTAAACGAATGTTTTCCACTCCCAGACTAAGCATGAAGTAAAATTTCGAGTTTAGAAAAGCCCCGTGAAAATTTGACGAGGGTCGCGCAGCGACCCGAGACAAATTTTCTGGGCTTTTCTAAACTCGAAATTTTACTTCATGCGCCACGCGTATTAAACACTAAAATATTATGAACTTTATGTATATTTGAACCTCACTTGAAATCCGAGTTTTATACGTGTGGCGCATGAAGTAAAATTTCGAGTTAAAACTCGAAATTTTACTTCATGCTTAGTCTGAGAGTGGAAAACACTCGTTTAAAGATTCAAATAGAACTCATTTAAAAAACAACGAATGTCGGAAAATGTACAGCTTAGGCTATCTAAAAAAAAATATTTTATTATTTTCTTTAAATCTTTAGATATTCGTTGTTTTTTTTTAAGTTCAATTTGAGGCTTTAAACGAGTGTTTTCCACTCTCAGTCTAAGCATGAAGTAAAATTTCGAGTTTAGAAAAGCCCCGTGAAAATTTGTCGAGGGTCGCGCAGCGACCCGAGACAAATTTTCACGGGGCTTTTCTAAACTCGAAATTTTACTTCATGCGCCACGCGTATAAAACACGGATTTTTAGTGAAGTTCAAATATGCATAAATTTGACAATATTATAGTGTTTTGTACGCGTGGCGCATGAAGTAAAATTTCGAGTTTAGAAAAGCCCAGAAAATTTGTCTCGGGTCGCTGCGCGACCCTCGACAAATTTTCACGGGGCTTTTCTAAACTCGAAATTTTACTTCATGCTTAGTCTGGGAGTGGAAAACACTTGTTTAAAGCTTCAAATTGAACTTTAAAAAAAAACAGGGAATATCCACAATTGTTGTATCAATTCCATGGTATGTCATTATTTTTATAAAATCACATTACTTTTTCTTAATTATTTTAACTTAGAGAAACGTTAAGTGTTAAGTGTGAACATTAATAAATTTAGATTTTTTCCCTCTACAAAAAAGTGAAATAGATTTTGTCTCTAAAATAAATAGGGAAGCCAATATTTGTACACTTTAAAATTAACATGCGATTTCCTATGTTGTCAACACCCGGTATATAGACCGCCCGATTATAATACAAAAGCAGTACATCACATTAAACGTTTTAATTAATTTTCATCAATTTTAACGAAATTTTTGGTTTTATAAAAAAAAAATCATTGATGATTAAATTAATGTATTGGCTATTTGATACAATATTTTAGTATTTTTGTAACTTTTTTTTAATTTGGTTGACATTCACTTTGTGATACATCTTCATATGAAAATAATATAAAAACCCTTTGTTTTATCACTTTTATTTCAACTAAAAGTGGCACAACAAAGTTTAATTACACAATAAAAACACTTTGTACTTTGTTTGTACAACACTTTTTTTATTTAATGTGACTACGGTTTCGACAAATGTAGCTTATCATTATCACTTCATGTTTGATAATGACAAGCTAATTTTGTCGAAACTGCAGTCACGTTAAATAAAAAGGGTGTTATACAAAACAGGGTGTTATACAAACAAAGTAAAAAGTGTTTTATTGTGAAATTAACATGTACGAGGGGTAATTAAAAAGTACTGTTACAAAATGTACACGTTTCATTGCGGGCTTTGTAACCTTCCTTTATGATCACCCCTCGTATAAGCCTCCATAATACAGAAAGTTACTTATTACTTAATTAAATATCTTGTGGTGCAGGCAGTTACTTCGTGAAACATTGTAAATATTTAAATAATTAACACTGATTACTTTTTGTATTCACTTTTAATTACATATAAAAAGTGAATACAAAAGAGTAATCAGTGTTAATTATTTAAATATTACTTAATTCTTCACCAATTTAGCCAGACGTACAAAAATATCAATTTTACCAAGTTTGCGCTTAGGAAAGTCGATTTTTAAGTAATAAGTGTTATACAAAAAAGGGTGTTATACAAACAAAGTAAAAAGTGTTTTATTGTGAAATTAACATGTACGAGGGGTAATTAAAAGGTACTGTTACAAAATGTACACGTTTCATTGCAGGCTTTGTAACCTTCCTTTATGATCACCCCTCGTATAAGACTCCATAATACAGAAAGTTACTTATTACTTAATTAAATATCTTGTGGTGCAGGCAGTTACTTCGTGAAACATTGTAAATATTTAAATAATTAACACTGATTACTTTTTGTATTCACTTTTTATTACACATAAAAAGTGAATACAAAAGAGTAATCAGTGTTAATTATTTAAATATTACTTAATTCTTCACCAATTTAGCCAGACGTACAAAAATATCAATTTTACCAAGTTTGCGCTTTTATTTTTTATGTCGATTTTTACGCAAAACAACACAATTTCCTCGCCGCAGTGCGTCCTTGTTTGCAACTGAACCACAACATTTTTTTTCCTACAAGCTGTTTGTGTGCGTTGCTGTTTATTTTTGTGCATAACAATCCTTTCTAATCACTGATGCAATCATTGCATACTTAATGATGATAATAGTGAAAGAATGTAAACCGACTCGTTCTTCAGTGATTCATTTAATAGTGATTCATTTAATAATTACGATATTAAACAGTAACATTGGCGTTAGGTGTAATTGTTTAGAACGTGTTACAAATACGAATGTTTATATTATCCGAAAATTCTTCGGTTATCATGAATAAGTAAAATCATCGGAATTATGCAAATAAGATTATACATTTTATGAGTTGAAAATAAATGTTTGAATATAAGCGCCGATTAGTATTTAATTATGTTCTTGCTTTCGTGTATTTGAATGAAATTTAAGGTGTGAATGTAGACAACGATTTTATTTGTAAGAACCACCTTACTGTATTATCGACTTTAGTAGAACATTATGGTTTGAAAACCCTTTATTAATACCATACACATTTTAGGTATCATTTTTTCTTGAAATAATATCAAACCAATCCGGATTAGTTGATAATAAAACACTTCTAATTAGGAAAGTCGATTTTTAAGTAATAAGTAAATTTTCAGGCAGTATTTGTTTTTATAAGCGCATTAAAGCTTCTAACGAGGGTCTCCACTCCCTGACTAAGCATGAAGTAAATAAAATTTCGAGTTTAGAAAAGTCTGAACGTTTGGATTTCGACGCGTAGCGTAGCTTTTCTAAACTCGAAATTTTACTTTATGCGCCACGCGTATAAAACACTTATTTAGAGTAAAGTTTAAAACATACTCACCTTAATAAATGTTGTCTAATGCTATTAGGCAACATTTAAATAGCAAGTTTTATACGGGTGTGAAGTTAGCAATAGATTTTAAATTTATATTTTAGGCCAAGTATTGCAGATAAAAATTAGAATTAACTAATCATCAATAAAGGATGGATCACTATAGTAACTATTCATAATATCACCCAAAATTTTCAACCCCTACATTTTTAAAGTACCCCTAAAATTAATACAACTTTTAAATAAATTTTGACAACTTTTCTAAATGTTCTATAAGAAAGATAAGGGCATATCTGGATTCAGCATACATCAATTAACGAAACTAAACAATAAAATTAGATTCACCAACCCCGAAACATAGACAAAAAAAATCTTCTAACACAGTTTATATCCGAGGTATTTTCCATTTTCTTTTCGAGTTTTGCGACAAACTATAAGTTCCATAAACAAACTAAGGCCATTTTTGGATCCAGCATACATCAATTAACAAAACTAAATGATAAAATTAGGATTAACACCCCCGGAACATAGAAAAAAAAATCTGACACTGTTTATATCCGAAATAATTTCCATTTTCTTTTAGATTTTTGCGACAAACTATAAGTTCCATAAACAAACTAAGGCCATTTTTGGATTCAGCATACATCAATTAACAGAACTAAACAATAGATTCACCAACCCCGAAACATAGACAAAAAAAATCTTCCCCTAACGCAGTTTTTATCCGAGATATTTTCCATTTTCTTTTCGAGTTTTGCGACAAATTATAACTTCCATAAACAAACTAAGGCCATTTTTGGATCCAGCATACATCAATTAACAAAACTAAACAACAAAATTAGGATCAACACCCCCGGAACATAGAAAAAAAAAATCTTACCCTGACACTGTTTATATCCGAAATAATTTCCATTTTCTTTTCGAGTTTTGCGACAAACTACATACATCAATTAACAGAACTAAACAATAAAATTAGATTCACCAACCCCGAAACATAGACAAAAAAAATCTTCCCCTAACACAGTTTTTATCCGAGATATTTTCCATTTTCGTTCCGAGTTTTGCGACAAACTATAAGTTCCATAAACAAACTAAGGCCATTTTTGGATCCAGCATACATCAATTAACAAAACTAAACAATAAAATTAGGATCACCACCCCCGAAACATAGAAAAAAAAAATCGTCCCCTAACACAGCTTTTATCCGAGATATTTTCCATTTTCTTTTCGAGTTTTGCGACAAACTATAAGATCTATAAACAAACTAAGGCCATTTTTGGATTCAGCATACATCAATTAACAAAACTAAACAATAAAATTAGGATCAGCACCCCCGGAACATAGAAAAAAAAGCTTCCCCTAACACAGTTTTTATCCCAGATATTTTCCATTTTCGTTCCGAGTTTTGCGACAAACTATAAGTTCCACAAACAAACTAAGGCCATTTTTGGATCCAGCATACATCAATTAACAAAACTAAACAATAAAATTAGGATCACCACCCCCGAAACATAGAAAAAAAAAATCGTCCCCTAACACAGCTTTTATCCGAGATATTTTCCATTTTCTTTTCGAGTTTTGCGACAAACTATAAGATCTATAAACAAACTAAGGCCATTTTTGGATTCAGCATACATCAATTAACAAAACTAAACAATAAAATTAGGATCAGCACCCCCGGAACATAGAAAAAAATCTTCCCCTAACACAGTTTTTATCCGAGATAATTTCCATTTTCGTTTCGAGTTTTTCGACAAACTATAAGTTCCATAAACAAACTAAGGCCATTTATGGATCCAGCATACATCAATTAACAAAATTAAACAATAAAATTAGAATCACCACCCCCGGAACATATAAAAAAAATCTTCCCCTAACACAGTTTTTATCAGAGATATTTTCCATTTTCTCTTCGAGTTTTGCGACAAACTATAAGATCTATAAACAAACCACGGCCATTTTTGAATTCAGCATACATCAATTAACAAAACTAAACAATAAAATTAGGATCACCGCCCCCGGAACATAGAAACAAAAAATCTTCCCCTAACACGGTTTTTATCCGAGATATTTTCCATTTTCGTTTCGAGTTTTGCAACAAACTCTAAGTTCCATAAACAAACTAAGGCCATTTTTGGATCCAGCAAACATAAATTAACAAAACTAAACAATAAAATTAGGATAACCACCCCCGGAACATATAAAAAAAATCTTCCCCTAACACAGTTTTTATCCGAGATATTTTCCATTTTCTTTTCGAGTTTTGCGACAAACTATAAAATCTATAAACAAACTAAGGCCATTTTTGGATTCAGCATACATCAATTAACAAAACTAAACAATAAAATTAGGATCAGCACCCCCGGAACATAGAAAAAAAATCTTCCCCTAACACAGTTTTTATGCGAGATATTTTCCATTTTCGTTCCGAGTTTTGCAACAAACTTTAAGTTCCATAAACAAACTAAGGCCATTTTTGGATCCAGCATACATCAATTAACAAAACTAAATAATAAAATTAGATTCACCAACCCCGAAACATAGACAAAAAAATCTTCCCCTAACACAGTTTTTATCCGAGATAATTTCCATTTTCGTTTCGAGTTTTTCGACAAACTATAAGTTCCATAAACAAACTAAGGCCATTTATGGATCCAGCATACATCAATTAACAAAATTAAACAATAAAATTAGAACCACCACCCCCGGAACATATAAAAAAAATCTTCCCCTAACACAGTTTTTATCAGAGATATTTTCCATTTTCTCTTCGAGTTTTGCGACAAACTATAAGATCTATAAACAAGCCACGGCCATTTTTGAATTCAGCATACATCAATTAACAAAACTAAACAATAAAATTAGGATCACCGCCCCCGGAACATAGAAACAAAAAATCTTCCCCTAACACGGTTTTTATCCGAGATATTTTCCATTTTCGTTTCGAGTTTTGCAACAAACTCTAAGTTCCATAAACAAACTAAGGCCATTTTTGGATCCAGCAAACATAAATTAACAAAACTAAACAATAAAATTAGGATCACCACCCCCGGAACATATAAAAAAAATCTTCCCCTAACACAGTTTTTATCCGAGATATTTTCCATTTTCTTTTCGAGTTTTGCGACAAACTATAAAATCTATAAACAAACTAAGGCCATTTTTGGATTCAGCATACATCAATTAACAAAACTAAACAATAAAATTAGGATCAGCACCCCCGGAACATAGAAAAAAAATCTTCCCCTAACACAGTTTTTATGCGAGATATTTTCCATTTTCGTTCCGAGTTTTGCAACAAACTTTAAGTTCCATAAACAAACTAAGGCCATTTTTGGATCCAGCATACATCAATTAACAAAACTAAATAATAAAATTAGATTCACCAACCCCGAAACATAGACAAAAAAATCTTCCCCTAACACAGTTTTTATCCGAGATAATTTCCATTTTCGTTTCGAGTTTTTCGACAAACTATAAGTTCCATAAACAAACTAAGGCCATTTATGGATCCAGCATACATCAATTAACAAAATTAAACAATAAAATTAGAACCACCACCCCCGGAACATATAAAAAAAATCTTCCCCTAACACAGTTTTTATCAGAGATATTTTCCATTTTCTCTTCGAGTTTTGCGACAAACTATAAGATCTATAAACAAGCCACGGCCATTTTTGAATTCAGCATACATCAATTAACAAAACTAAACAATAAAATTAGGATCACCGCCCCCGGAACATAGAAACAAAAAATCTTCCCCTAACACGGTTTTTATCCGAGATATGTTCCATTTTCGTTTCGAGTTTTGCAACAAACTCTAAGTTCCATAAACAAACTAAGGCCATTTTTGGATCCAGCAAACATAAATTAACAAAACTAAACAATAAAATTAGGATCACCACCCCCGGAACATATAAAAAAAATCTTCCCCTAACACAGTTTTTATCCGAGATATTTTCCATTTTCTTTTCGAGTTTTGCGACAAACTATAAAATCTATAAACAAACTAAGGCCATTTTTGGATTCAGCATACATCAATTAACAAAACTAAACAATAAAATTAGGATCAGCACCCCCGGAACATAGAAAAAAAATCTTCCCCTAACACAGTTTTTATGCGAGATATTTTCCATTTTCGTTCCGAGTTTTGCAACAAACTTTAAGTTCCATAAACAAACTAAGGCCATTTTTGGATCCAGCATACATCAATTAACAAAACTAAACAATAAAATTAGATTCACCAACCCCGAAACATAGACAAAAAAATCTTCCCCTAACACAGTTTTTATCCGAGATATTTTCCATTTTCTTTTCGAGTTTTGCGACAAACTATAAGATCTATAAACAAACCACGGTCATTTTTGAATTCAGCATAGATCAATTAACAAAACTAAACAATAAAATTAGGATCACCACCCCCGGAACATAGAAAAAAAAAATCTTTCCCTAACACAGTTTTTATCCGAGATATTTTCCATTTTCTTTTCGAGTTTTGCGACAAACTGTAAGTTCCATAAACAAACTAAGGCCATTTTTGGATCCAGCATACATCAATTAACAAAACTAAACAATAAAATTAGGATCACCACCCCCGGAACATAGAAAAAAAAATCTTCCCCTAACACAGTTTTTATCAGAGATATTTTCCATTTTATTTTCGAGTTCTGCAACAAACTATAAGTTCCATAAACAAACTAAGGCCATTTTTGGATTCAGCATACATCAATTAACAAAACTAAACAATAAAACTAGGATTAGGTTGAAAATTTGGGGTGATTTTATGAATAGTTACTATAGTGATCCATCCTTTATTGATTAATAGTTAATTCAGATTTTTATCTGCAATACTTGGCCTAAAATATAAATTTAAAATCTATTGCTGAAATCTATTGCTAACTTCACACCCGTAAGTTTTATGTACAATCTACAGAAAAATTACTTAAACTGATTTTATGGTTTATAACTCGCTGTAAACCCTTAGTATTAAACCTTTAGTAAATTAAGTTAGCTAAATATTACTCATTGATCCATTTGTGATCAGATTGTAATCATAGTAAAATACAACTAAGTGTTTTGCAAATAATAAAAAAAAAAAAAAACTCGCTGTTTCACAAATTGTACAAGGGTATAAGCACCATTACAAACAAATTCATTTTAATTCCATATCATTTATTGCTTAAACAGAACGCAAACATTGGCAAAACTTTGCATAGCAACACGTAACAAAACGAACCAATATCTATGCTAAAATCCAATTATTACAGAGCCGTTTAAAAATTCAAAAACAACCGTACGTTTTTCCGAAGTAGGTGATAATGGAATTACGAAAAAAAAAAAAAAACTCATAAATAGGAACGAAATCTAAATAATCGGCGAACCGCTTCGAATTTCAATTCGCGAACCGAGTTACAAGTGACAAACAAACCGTTTCCTGTCCCGTGACCCATATTAAGTAAACAATTTAACAAGCAAAACAAACAAGAACAAAAAGTAGCACATATGCTTATTGGTTTTTTAAATTATTAAATATTCGAGACTGTTTATAAGTTATTTTACCTACGCCCTATCTAGTAACCGCATCATACCACACTGTCATCTTGACGCGTATGATTGACATTACCTACACATGCACGTAATAGCTTTGCCAAGTATATTACATGCTGACAGCTGATTAATTACCGCACAACCAAATGACATTTCTTTGATGTACAGGGAGTTTCTATTTAAAGTATACGTATTCTAAACTCAGCTTATTTTCCTTAAATCTTTAGTCATTCGTTGTTTTTTTTAAGAGTTCAATTTGAAGCTTTAAACGAGTGTTTTCCACTCCCAGACTAAGCATGAAGTAAAATTTCGAGTTTAGAAAAGCCCCGTGAAAATTTTCTGGGCTTTTCTAAACTCGAAATTTTACTTCATGCGCCACGCGTATTGAACACTAAAATATTGTGAACATTATGTATATTTGAATCTCACTTGAAATCAGTGTTTTATACGCGTGGCGCATGAAGTAAAATTTCGAGTTTAGAAAAGCCCAGAAAATTTGTCTCGGGTCGCTGCGCGACCCTCGACAAATTTTCACGGGGCTTTTCTAAACTCGAAATTTTACTTCATGCTTAGTCTGGGAGTGGAAAACACTCGTTTGAAGCTTCAATTGAACTCTTTTAAAAATCAACGAATGTCAGAAAATTAACAGCTAAAATAATTAAGAAAAAGTAATGTTATTTTCTAAAAATAATGACATACCATGGAATTGATAAAACAATTGCGGATATTCCCTGTTTTTTTTTAAGTTTAATTTGAAGCTTTAAGCGAGTGTTTTCCACTCCCAGACTAAGCATGAAGTAAAATTTCGAGTTTAGAAAAGCCCCGTGAAAATTTGTCGAGGGTCGCGCAGCGACCCGAGACAAATTTTCTGGGCTTTTCTAAACTCGAAATTTTACTTCATGCGCCACGCGTATAAAACACTAAAATATTGTGAACTTTATGTAAATTTGAACCTCACTTGAAATCTGTGTTTTATCCGCGTGGCGCATGAAGTAAAATTTCGAGTTTAGAAAAGCCCCGTAAAAATTTGTCGAGGGTCGCGCCGCGACCCTCGACAAATTTTCACGGGGCTTTTCTAAACTCGAAATTTTACTTCATGCTTAGTATGGGAGTGGAAAACACTCGTTTAAAGCATTTAAAACTCTTTTAAAAAACAATGAATGTCGGAAAATGTACAGCTTTATGTATATGTTTACGTAAAAGAAAAATTCCGTGTATATTGATCAAGTAGTAATTTAGTTTTCATCATTGTCCTGGTAGTATTATAAATTATTACAAAAAAATAAGTTGTTCTTTAATGCTCATTGTTTATTTTGTTAGGGCGTAGGTAAAGTATCGTACGTTTCTCGAGTGGTATGGCAATTACATACTCGCGGAATACTGCACTCGCCGCTGAGCGGCTCGTGCGCAACATATCCGCTAATATGTAGTATGCTGCATACCACTCTCGTGACGTAATATACTATAACAAGTTCATACGGCTTTTATTATCAAAAACGATCTCTTTCTTATCTAATAAAATATTTGCACCTTTTAAGTTGGTTAGCTTCAATTTGGATTAAAAATATCGTTATACTGATGTAATTTTTTACATTAATTGTTACAAATAACGGTGCCAATTTACAAGAACCAAAAATAACGAATGCTTGTTGCTTTTTAAATTATTAAATATTTGAGACAGTTTATTAAAAGTTATTTAACGAGTTCATACAGTTCTTGTTTTCAAAAATATGATCTCTTTCTTATCTAATAACAAAATATTTATACCTTTTAAATCAGTTAGCCTCAATTTGGATTAAAAAACAACGTTATATGTATTTGTCTCTTATCTAATAACATATTTGTACCTTTTAAATTAGTTAGCCTCAATTTGGATTAAAAATAACGTTACATCCATGCAATTTTTAACATTAATTGTTACAATTAACGGTGCCAATTTCATCCCAATTAGCGGTTTTATCTCCCTCCCCATCTGTCAACCTGCTTGTTTACAATTGTAAACAAGTGCGGCCAGCATGTGCCTCGACAAACAAAACAACATTTCCGTTACGTACACTTGTAAAGAAACAAGTAAAAAAATCGGGACATTTATGTTTGTACGTAGAAGATAATTACGTTTAGCGGCGCCTAGGAGATCCTTAACCTCCTTGATCAGCCTCTTGATCTGCTGGTTGGTGTTCTCGAGTTCCTTCTCGTGCTTGTGGAGGTTCTCACGAAATGTGGGACTGTCGGTGAGGCACTCGGTGAATTCCAATGGCGGTAAACCGACACCCATGATTGTATCGTTGAAGAAAACGCACTGTTTCGTTTCGAATCGGATTCGGGGACCGTGTTTTTCTGCAGAGTGGAGGAATTCACGCACTGACACACGTTACCAGTTGCATCCTTTGCGAACGCTGCTGCGCTTGAAATTGACGCGACGACAACAAAAACTCGACTGAACAGTTGTTCGTGCGCGCACACACGATACACCGCCGGCCGAAAACAAACGAGTGCTACCTGTTGAATGTGCGACGTTGCCGCTAAAATAAATATTACGATTTGTTTAATTTACCACTTATAAACATAAGTTTAAAGCAAATAATAGAAAAAAAGGGATTCATTTATTGTTTAATAAGCGAATTATACATAAATTGTTTATTTTAAGGATATATATCAGCAAACATGATTTATAGCTTAAAGCAATTTCGCTTCTAGGTAATTCTTGTCCCTTTAAATTTATCTGTAATTAAAATAAGCAGGTTTTCATATAAAAAAGTTACAAACAAGCGTTATCATTGCAACAAATTACTAATAGTTAAGTATTATTGAATTTGTTTTGTTTGAATTAATATAGATTAATTATTTTTGACATTAGGAAGTTCATGTCTATGGATTCTAGTTTATTTTATTTCTTTAAATAATAAATAGGATTTATTTTCAAATATTTGTGATTAACTACTAAAATAATATTCGAAAAATATGAATGATTTTTAAGTTAGGATCAATTATTTTTGACATTAGAGAGTTCATATCTATGGATTCTAGTTTATTTTATTTCTTTAAATTAAAAATAAGATTTATTTTTAAAATTTGTGATTAACTACTAAAATAATATTCGAAAAATATCAATGATTTTTAAGTTAGGATCAATTATTTTTGACATTAGGGAGTTCATGTCTATGGATTCTAGTTTATTTTATTTCTTTAAATTGAAAATAGGATTTATTTTCAAAATTTCTGATTAACAACTAAAATAATATTCGAAAAGTATGAATGATTTTTAAGTTAGATAAAATTCACCTCTATGAAAAATAGGAATATTAATTAGTTTATTTTATTTCTTTAAAATGAAAATATGATATATTCTCACAATTTGTGATAAACTATATAATATGCTGTACAAAAAAATGCAAATAATTCTATAGGAATGATTTTTAGCATAGATAAAATTTACCTCTATGAAAAATGGTAATTTTGAATTTACTTCTGCGAAAAATAACAATTTTTAATTTACTTCAATAAAAAATCGCGGTTACTAACTAATTTATTATGTAATAATTGAATTATACACCAATTGTTGTTAATTTTAGGAATATATTTCTGCAAGCATGATTTATAGCAAAAGCAGTTTCGCTTCTAGGTAATTCTTGTCCCTTTAAATTTACTAGAAATTAAAACAAGCCAAGTTTTTATATAAATTAATTAAAAACAGCCATCATTGTTTTTGCAGCAAATTATTTTTACTTAAATATTATTAAATGTGTTTTATTTAAATTAATATAAATCAATTCATTTTGACGTTAAGAAATTCATATCTATGGATTTCAGTTTATCTTATTTTTTTAAATTAAAAAACTGATTTATTCTCACAATTTGTAATAAATTACTAAAATTATGTAAAATACCGTTAGGGGTCATTTTTACCACTCCATTTTTACCACTCTATATATACCACTATATTTTTGTACCACTATATTTTTTTCCTCCATTTTATTACCATCATATTTTATTACAAATCATATTTTTCCTGATTTACATCATAATTGGGTACATTAAAATTGGATGTTGTGACCAACGGCCCTAAGCTACTTAGCAATAAATTCGTCTTCGTCTTTACGGGTTTCATAATCGAGCACGATGTTGGAAATTCGTTCTTCCGCTTTGACGCTGGACAGATTTTCAGTCCTCTTAATTTTTCTTCCCAAGTCCAACTCTCGAAGCATCGTCTCAGTATCCCCTTGCTCCTTCTGCAACTCCGCCAAGAAGGCGTAGAGGCTGGGATGATCCTTGCCGACGACTACTGCGAACCGATTGTGCCACCCCTCGCTCATGTTGTTAGTTCTTGACTTGTTCTGCAGCCCGGCCTCGTACATGTTCCACAGCCTTGGTGGGTACCTGAATAAATAATTGATAAGAAATCACAGTATCATAAAATACCTAGGTGCAGTTGCACGACGTCTTCCTCTCGCGGGTCTGCCTTTTATATAATTATCCTCAAAATAATCTGCAATTTCTTGGAAAGCGTCAGGCATATCTTCCATGAAGATATCAAACGCCTCGCCCACGTCTTCCACGGGTACAAATGCTGACTTGTAAATACTTCAGAAATATTTATAAGATAACTAATGATAAAAAATTAGTAGTAAATAATATATGGTAGTAAAACCGGAGTGGTAAAAAGAATTGGTGGTAATAAATATATGGTGGTAAAAATGGAGTGGTAAAAATGTCGTACAATCGTAAAATACTCACAAAAAAATGCAAATTTAATATTGAAAAAATTCAACTCTATAAAAGTTAATACATTTTAATTTACTTTAATAAAAAAAAAAAACGTAGAGTTGCGAATTGAATTATTGTAATAATAATCGAATTACACATCAATTGTTCTCAAGTTTAAGGATATATTTCTGCAAACATGATTTATAGAATAAAACAATTTCGCTTTGTCCCTTTAAATTTACCAGAAATCAAAATAAGCCAGGTTTTTATACAGGGTGTCTCCTAAAAAAGCCGCAGACCATAACATCTTTATTTATTGACCGATTAAAAAAAATCAAAAAACAATTAAAATAGCTCCACAAGATCTACAAACAAGCCCTAATTTTACTCCTTTACCAAATCAAGTTTCATGTCAGCGATAGTCAACTTTTTTTTCAAATGGCCACGTATATTTTTTTAAATTGAATCTGATAGAGGTTACTTTTCTAAATCCAAACGTATACAATAAGTTGGCTTTGGTGCAATATTCATTTGTAAAAAAATGTTTATTAACATAAAGTTGGAGTCTTATACATTTTTTTAAGTGTGCCATGGAAAACTAAAACTGAACACATGAAACAAGTGACAGTGCCTCAGATTCGATTTTTTTGTCAGCTAAATTTAGTATTATTGGTGAAATAACTTAAATGATTGCTAACAATATTAACAGTTTATTGACCGATATGTTACAAGTGTTTTTCGAATACTTATGAATACCAATATACAGGGTGTCCGTATTTCGAGGAAATGCATGGGGATCTCGGTTATTTGAAGAGTTAGAGAGTTGGTTAGGGCAAATATGTGAAATTTGTAGCCCAACAATAATCCGAAAACAGATTTAGAATATCTTTTTTTGTTTTCGAGATATTGCCAAAAAACTATTTTTTTCAAATTTCGTTTTTATTTTTTTATTCAAAAACTATTCGATCTAGGAATTTGCAACTTTTACATTATACAGGCACTTTTTAATCAGGAATTTAGTAGTGTACTTACATTTAAAATAACTTTAATATCTTCCCCGGAACCATAGCCAACTTTTGTTTTTCTAATGGGCGCCATATTGGATTTTCATATTTTTAGAAAGAACTTTTTTTTCTGAATTAAACGGTATATCACACTTATAAATGATTCTGCGTTTCATTTGAAACATAGCAACCTTTTGTTTTTTGTAAAGAGTGCCTTGGAAACAATAATATTGATACGTTATTCAGTTATTGATGTGTCAATAAGATACGATCATTATACATAATACATAAAATGAAGTTAAAAATGGTGTTTTCGAACCAAGAAAAACGAGATATGATCGAAGTTTATTATACTTCAAACAAAAATGTACGTATTTCATCCGAAGTCTATCTACAGCGCTATCCAGAAAGGCAACAGCCAAGTGAAAGTCATTTCATAAAACTACATACAAATTTATTGGAATATGGTTCCTTCGTAGAGCCACGACAAAGATATGGATATCACCAACCCCATGAAAATGAAAACCAAATTTTGCAAGCGGTAAAATGATTTCATTTTAATTACAATAAGATAATATTTATTCCCCTAGATTCAAGATAACCCTTCTTCCTCAACGAGAGAACTTGCGAACCAGTTTGGTGTGACGTTTCAATACGTATGGAGAATTTTGAAAAAAAATAAATATCGCCCATTCAAAATTAAAGTTACTCAAGCTCTCCATCCTGGAGATGCTAGACGAAGGATGGACTTTTGTCGTATTTTATTGGGAAAATTAAACGAAAATCCGAATTTCTTGTCAAATGTGATATGGTCTGACGAATGCCGTTTTACCAACACAGGGATATTCAATAGGCATAATGAACATGTGTGGAGTATAAATAATCCTAGACAACATGAAGAAAGACGACGACAAGTGCGATTCGGACTAAATGTATGGGTCGGTATTTTGGGAGACAATATTGTAGGTCCATAAATTTACGAAGATACGTTAAATTCACAGAGATATCACGATTTTTTAAGAACATTTTTAAGTGATTACGTAGACATGTTATTGTCTACGTAATTATACTTAAATATGTTAAGAAATGTATGGTTTCAACAATGGTGCATCACCTCACAACAGCCAAATTGTCGCTAATTGTCTGTCCGAAATGTTTCCAAATAAAGTTATGGCAAATAATGGTGATATACGTTGGCCAGCTCGCTCACCTGATTTGTCACCTCTAGATTATTTTTTTTCGGGAGCTATAAAAGAAAAAGTTTATAAAACTATTCCAGAGGACAAAGGCGATTTAAGAAGAATTAAGAAGAGACATTTTTCGGGCAGTCCAAAATTTAAGGAAAAGACTAGAATTATGTTTGGAGGTCAATGGTGATATATTCGAACACTTACTCTAAGTTTGTGATAATTTTAGTTCAAAAGATATTTAATTAATTTGTTTATTATTATTTAATATTATGAAAAACTTCATCAAGCAGCAGAGTGATTATTCTGGTTCCTTCCCTAAAAAAATATAGTTGTAGGCCTCAGGAATTTTAAAATGTGCAACTGTTTTCAAGGCACTCTTAAAAATAAACAAAAGGTTGCTTTGTTTCAAATGAAACGCAAAATAAATTATAAGTGTGATATACCGTTGAATTCAGAAAAAAAAGTTCTTTCCAAAAATATGAATCTCCAATATGGCGCCCATAAGAAAAACAAAAGTTGGCTATGGTTCTGGAGAAGATATTAAAGTTATTTTAAATGTAAGTACACTACTAAATTCCTGATTAAAAAGTGCCTGTATAATGTAAAAGTTGCAAATTCCTAGATCCAATAGTTTTTGAATAAAAAAATAAAAACGAAATTTGAAAAAAATAGTTTTTTGGCAATATCTCGAAAACAAAAAAAGATATTTCAAATCTGTTTTCGGATTATTGTTGGGCTCCAAATTTCACGTATTTGCCCTAATTTAACCAACTCTCTAACTCTTCAAATAACCGAGATCCCCATGCATTTCCTCGAAATACGGACACCCTGTATATGAACTGTGCCATATGGTAGATAAAAAACCAAGGTGTTGTGAGTGCGTGCGGATACACTTACAATTTCGGTGGCTCTAGGGGTGTAACCTGTATATGGAATTTGTTGAAATTTTCACAAACAAACACTAATGTTTAGTTTTTTGCACTGTGTAAAAATGATCCCAAACTGATTTGTAGTTAACAATTAATTGTAAATTAAACACGGAGCACCCAAAAGGACGACTATTCACGACGACTATCACGACACAAACGATGGTATATTCACGTAAAGTTCCATTTATATGAATGAAAACTTCTTTACTTAAAAAGATATTCTCATGCGGAAAAATTGTATTATACTTTTTTTGCAAATAGAATACGCTGACCATATTTTTGGAAAGATTACAAAAACTGCAATCGACCAAAGTCATGGCATATTATGATTTGTATTAAAAATAATAGAACTTAATGTCATATCTTATAAATGTTAAACTTTAAACAAAATCTGATATGGTCAGCATATTCTACTTGAAAGAGTGCCTTAAGAAAGTTTTCACCGTATGTCCATATCTTTTTAAATAAAGAAGTTATTTTGACGTATCAGAGCTGGGATGAATCCTCAAAAACAGGATTCGAATCACGAATCCGAGTCACCTAATATGATTCGAATCACGAATACTCGAATAAAGGATTCGTAAGTGAAAAATATGATTCGAATCAAAGATTCGAATCCTCATTTGTGAATCACGGATACAAATCCTTTAAAAATAAATTTGAATCTATTATTTGCAACCAGTAACATTTTATTCCATCAGTTTCTATTAACAAAAATGTTCATTTACCGACTAAATACCTGATTAAATAATGATTTTAATTAATGATGAAATATGTGTGGTTAAACTTCATTTTAAATCAGTGTTTTATACGCGTGACGCATGAAGTAAAATTTCGAGTTTAGAAAAGCCCCGTGAAAATTTGTCTCGGGTCGCTGCGCGACCCTCGACAAATTTTCTACGCGGGGCTTTTCTAAACTCGACATTTTACTTCATGCTTAGTCTGGGAGTGGACCGTCAAGATTTTCTACATGTCGAGATTTTCGATATTTCTAGATTTTTTGTCGATTGACTCACAGTTTGTTATTATATTAAATGCAACTCTAATATTAAATAAATACGGTTTTTCTTAGGAATAGAATATTCACCCATTTAAAGCCGAGCAAATTATAAAGTTAACTCTAAAAGTTAATTTTAGGTAAAATTTTGCATTCTTTTCTATGATTTCAATGAATGATTTATTATATTACATACGTCGATTTTATAAAAGAGTTAAATTTAAAGTTCAAACGAGTGTTGTCCACTCCCAGACTAAGCATGAAGTAAAATTTCGAGTTTAGAAAAGCCCCGAGTAGAAAATTTGTCGAGGGTCGCGCAGCGACCCGAGACAAATTTTCGCGGGGCTTTTCTAAACTCGAAATTTTACTTCATGCGCCACGCGTATAAAACACTGATTTAAAGTGAAGTTAAAAATGCACTAAAAACCAACCCAACTTCGATATTCTTTCAAAATTGGATGCTTTCTTTCCTATCCATGCTGTAAACCTTCAGATAATTGTTGTTTTCTTGTAAAAAAAACTTCGATTCCCTGTAGTCCTTCGGTCTTGCAAGATCATGATTGGTCCTTCGAGCTGTAGCCTTTGTAAAATGGTAATAAACTTAGTAATGTAGAGTGATCCTTCAATTTAAAACTTCTAAGAACGAGTGTTGTCCACTCCCAGACTAAGCATGAAGTAAAATTTCGAGTTTAGAAAAGCCCCGCGTAGAAAATTTGTCGAGGGTCGCGCAGCGACCCGAGACAAATTTTCACGGGGCTTTTCTAAACTCGAAATTTTACTTCATGCGCCACGCGTATAAAACACTGATTTAAAATGACCCGAGACAAATTTTCACGGTGCTTTTCTAAACTTGAAATTTAACTTTATGCGCCACGCGTATAAAACACTGATTTCAAGTGAAGTTAAATACAGCGTGTAATCGAACTAATGTACATCCTCTTAAGGGCGTATACACAAAATATTTTGACACCAATTGCAGCAAAAATAAAATCGGAAAAAAATATTGGATTTTTCATGCATTTTTTACTTTTTGAGAACTTCTGGTTACCTGTGTTCATGATATTTTTCGTGGATGCGTAAGTTGTATTTTTTATTTACTTTTACTACTGCGAGGCGCATAAATCACTTCGCACGCACTAAACACGCACGCTGTCTCGAATGACTAGATGAAACTAGGTCACTCATTTGTGGTATTGTTTATTATGAAAAATCCAATATTTTTTTCCGATTTTATTTTTGCTGCAATTGGTGTCAAAATATTTTGTGTATACGCCCTTAAGAGGATGTACATTAGTTCGATTACACGCTGTATACTATTAAGGTTAGAAATTTGTCATAGTTAAGTAACCAAATAAGCATTCACAAATATTTGAATTATTCGGAAATTTAAATATTTATATTTAAATATGAATAATTTAGTGATTTAAATATTCATATTAGAATATTTAACTATTTGAATTAATCGAATTCGAATCCCAGCCTTAATAGCGATGATTCGAATTATTTGGGAAGATTTGAATCCGTGTACAATGGGTATTCAACACAAATTTATCATTATGAATTCTACAACAAGGATTGAATTGAATTATTCCTGAGGAATTTAATTTTAAGGTAGTTGACTCATTATGACAATTTATGTGGATATTTTGAAATTCAGGTGAAATGTAGACGAATCGCTTATTGTCCAACCCGATTAAGAGAATACTTTGGATTTTAATTACGCGAACTTCGCAGGTTTTAGGTAACACTTTAGAGCCTTTATAGATTTCGATTTCACAATCACTAACACTATTCACAGAGAACAATGGCAGTTATTGTTTACAGATGTACCCTTCTGGATGGCTGACACACTTCTGTATGTCTGAAGTTGTAAGATGAGCGAAGAAAACTCGAAGTTGATCCATTATCAGGAACTGATGTTTGCTGGTGATGAATGCGAAGAGGTCATCTTTGATGTGTACAGGAACACTGGTAACTCGTATCAGATCGTATGTAGTCGATGATACCAATGGTATGTGTAGGATAAAATAAAGGGTTGAATTTTGAAGGAAAATTGTAGGCGTCACCAAGGTGTAAAGGATATTCATGTTTCCTGTAGTCAATTTAAAAGGAAAAATTTATTCTTTTGGAAGATATGTTGGAGCATTTAATAATAGATTTAGTAATTTCACGGGACTCATAAGAAAAGGATGTAGTTTACCCTCGTACGCGTATAAGATCGTTTCAATTAAGTGATTTTGGTAATCGCGAAATTTATTTAATAATGACTCGAAAACTATTAAGTGAAATTCCAATTTATTTATGAATTGTTCCAAGAGAATTTCATTTCTGATTGCGTCAGTTGAATTAGATAAGTGAATATTTATTGAATTTAAATCATTTACTAAACCATTCATGAATTTAGTTTGCTTTGTAAAAGTTGAGTTGATCGACTCTAACGAATTGATAAAGATGCTCGTTCGTTCTGACGAACTATGTAAGACATTGTTTACATTTTGATTTAATTTAATTATTTTTTCAGCGTCATTTTGATCAAGTGTACGAATCCTTTTATATGGATTCGAATCCTTTTACAAGGATTCGAATCTTTTTATAAGAATTCGGATCCTTTTATAAGGATTCGAATCATCTACGTCTGGATTCGAATCCGAATCCTTTTAAAAAAATGTAACGAATCCGGATCACGAATCAGTTTTTACTAAAGTATTCGAATACCTCTTTTGAATCCCTTAAAAGGATTCGAATCCGGGAATCGAATCCTGAATGATTCGAATCCTGCCCAGCTCTGTGACGTATATCTCGAAAACAATTGAAGATAGACCAATTTTGATTAGGTACATGGAATAAGCCGTAAAAAAGAGCTCTGGAAGTATATATTAGCTTTTGTCTATCATTTATATTTATTCTTAAATTTAAAAAAAAACGGGACAGTACTAAAATGAATTTATATCTATCATTTTTGTTATAAAGAAAGTTTGTTTTAACCTAAATTGCAATATTTTCGAAATAAATAAAATATTAAAATTAGTTTTAAATGTTCATTAAAACAATATTTGTTGTACCCACGCTTCTGTTTTTTTACAATTGTACTTGCGTATTTTTAACAAGCCAATTGACATGTTCAATTTATTGTGTATGTGGCTTACTAAACCAATACATAAATAATAGTAATTAAGGTACCGAGGGCGTTAGTAAGTAAATAATGCCTGCCGTCGACAGTGTACAGCCCGAGGGCCTCTGGCCCGAGGGTTGTACGTCGGCGAAGGGCATTATTTCCTACTAACGCTCTGTGGTGCCTTCAACGTTTTATGTCCTACCTGTTTATTAATTTAAAACGAGAAATATGATCAGTATTTTATTCCACATGGATCGTAGTATCAGCTGTCATGTTGACACTGAAATATTTATAATATTTGACGGAGTAAATAGTTTACTTGAAACGTGTAATGGTTACAAGCAATTTACCAGAAGATGTGTTGCATCAAGTAAATAAAGCCAGAGAGGCGTTAGTGCCAATAAAATCAAAAGAAGCCTACGAAAAGGAATTTGATAATTTTAAAGAATGGTCCGATATTCACGATATAGCGGAAATTAATGAAATGGTCTTATTGGGATATTTCCAAGAATTATCCGAGAACTTTGCTCCTAATTCGTTGTGGACCAAGTATTCGATGCTGAAGAAGCAAATGATGGCTAAGAAATTGGTAAATATTTCTGAAAATGTTTTGGAATTAGAGGCGTTTTTAAAACAAAATTCAAAAAATTATGTACCTAAAAAATCAAAAGTTTTGTCGCGGGAACAGGTAGTGTTATTTTTAAAAACTGCCCCTGTTGATGAATATCTTTTCGATATGGTAATTTTGGTGATAGGCATTTTCGGCGCCATGAATTTCTACAAATGAAAGTTGGAAATGTTAAAGATATGGTTTCAAGCATTGAAATTACAATTCCTTGTAGTAAAAATGGTCAACCAAGGAGTTTTGTAGTTATACAGGATAATGAAATTAATGCCGTTAGTCTCATAAGAAAGTACATGTTGCTGAGACCCAAGAATTGCAATATAGATAATTTTTTTCTTAATTACCAGAAGAAAAAATGTACACTACAGTCCGTTGGCAAAAATAAATTTGGTAGTATACCAGCAAAAATTGCAAAATATTTAGGTTTGCCAGAAGCGTCTAAATATACTGGGCATTGCTTTAGGCGTACTGCTGCAACGTTACACTCAGATGCTGGAGGCAGCATAGAAAATTTGCAACGTTTAGGAGGCTGGAAGAGCAGAAGCATTGCACAAAGCTATGTAGATGCTAATATGCAATCGAAAATCAATAATGCGACATTGATTGCTGGATCATCGAGAGATGAATTTCTTGCACCGACATCGACGATGTCCAATATACAAACTAATAAATCGGTTAATGTTTTAAGTTCAGTTGCCCCTCTTATTTCGGGTTCTTTTACGAATTGTACGTTTAATATTGGCTATGATAAATAGTAATGTAGAATTTTTCGTTTAAATAAATTGAATTTTCATTCTGTCTGACATTTCATTTTTTTGTCATTTCGAACCATATTACCATGACAACGAAGAAGTAAATAAAATAATTACCGGGCCATTATGAAACATTTTGTCGCAGTATTCCATTATAAGTCCAGTAACGTTACAAAAAGGAGGTCTATTAATTGCAAATAATGCAGTGGTAGGACAAAATAAAATAACCAACAACTTTATTAATAGAATTCTATTAATGAAACACAATACTGACATTTTGTATTAACCCATTAACGACCGAGGAATTATAGAGTTAACTCTAAAAGTGGATTTTAGGTATACACTTTATATGATTTCTACGAATGACTTATTGTATTACATTCTATGAATTTTTCTTGTAAATATAAATAATGTATACGCTGTAAATGTAAGGCATTCGTCGATTTTGTATAAAAACGTGCAATATAAAGTTTAGAACGTGTATTTCCACTCCCAGACTAAGCATGAAGTAAAATTTCGAGTTTAGAAAAGCCCCGCGTAGAAAATTTGTCGAGGGTCGCGAAGCGACCCGAGACAAATTTTCACGGGGCTTTTCTAAACTCGAAATTTTACTTCATGCGCCACGCGTGTAAAACACTGAAATATTGTGAAGTTAGAAATATACTAAAAACATTTTATTTAAATGAGTAATAATCAAGATATTTTAAAAAATGAAATATTTACGTTTCTCTTCATACATTTTTAAGTCAAGTTAAATAATTTAATATATTAATTAAATTATTTAACTTGACTTGAAAATGTATGAAGAGCAACGTAAATATTTGATTTTTTTATATATCTTGATTATTACCCATTTAAATAAAATGTTTTTAGTGTATTTCTAACTTCACAATATTTCAGTGTTTTACACGCGTGGCGCATGAAGTAAAATTTCGATTTAAGAAAAGCCCCGTGAAAATTTTCTACGCGGGGCTTTTCTAAACTCGAAATTGTACTTCATGCTTAGTCTGGGAGTGGAAATACACGTTCTAAACTTTATATTAGTTATTTAGTAATTTAATCAAGATAAAATTAATAATGTTGTGTATATGCATCAACGGCACATAATGGGTTAATAGAATAAAATCAACATGCTATTAGTTAGTTTTGAACTATTGATAAAATAAACATGGTAACATTGCATTTTTGTATGTTCCAATTTCACTGTTTAAAATTTGACGTAATTTAAAGGGTATACCATTGTTTATCTTTGTAAAAATGTATTACTGATGAATAATTGAATTGAAACTTACTTCTAACAAGTACTTTCACTCCTTGATAAAGCATGAAGTAAAATTTTGAGTAAACATGGGAATTTTTAAAATTGAAGTATTTATTCTAAAACACATTGAAATATTCGAATATGAATGTTTTTAAATGAAAATTCGAATGCTTCAATTTTAAAAATTGCCAGCATTAATGAAAAGATGCATCCTTATGATTTTATTTTAGTTTTGTGGTGGATAAACTAACTAAGTATGTTTTTAAACTTCATATTAAATCAGTGTTTTACTCGCCTGGCACATGAAGTAAATATTTAAAGTTTAGAAAAGCCTGAAATATTTACTTCATGCTCAATCAAAGAGTGGAAAACCCACATGAAAAAACTATAAAAACATTTAATGACAACACCGTATTCTAAATAAAAATTTTAACAAGTTAATTAACAGAACATATTAAGATTAGGAAAATTACTGTAGTTATTTTCATAATTTTAATAAGCTCTGTTAATTAATTAATTAATGTTTGTTTTCTATTTATTTTAAGAAATCAGTACTGTCATTAAAGATTCTAATAGCTGTCGAAAAAGTGTTTTCCATTCCTTGATTGAGCATGAAGTAAAATTTCGAGTGTAGAAGAGCCTGAAAATTTTACTTTATGCGCCAAGCATATAAAACACTGATTTTAAGTGAAGTTTAGTAAGGCTAAAAATTTTTGAATTAATTATTCAAAAACATATTTAAATTATATTTAAATATTTGAATATTCAAATCGATCAACTACTTCCGAAACCTCGTAAGTTTCAATTCTACAAAAATGTTTCTTCATAATTCAGATATCATTAATTTACCAATATTAGTACAAACATCTACTCAAAATACTTATTAAAAATCGCTTATGATGAAGTTATACGTACCATAAAAAAATCAGAATAATTACGCAGCTCAAATAATAATTAACTAGTATTTTGTGCCCCTGTCGAATTTCACATTTTAATCGATTTGTAGCATTATAATTAAACAATGAAGATTTTATTGGTTAGTTGATAGATGGTAAATTTAATTACTGCAATTATTAATATCATATTTTTTCGTTTTCAGTGCAGCACAAGAGAAATGAAATAATAATCAAAATAGCACAAATAAATGAGTTTGAACACTTCAATTGTTATTAAAACAGTTTGCAGTATAAAATTGCAATTTGAAATAACCTCAAGCAAAAAACATAAAAAAGTCATGCTTAAACTAGTTCACTGTTATCGTTACTCACCATTACTGAATGCTGGGATGTTAGGGTATATCGATCAACTACTTCTGAAACCTCGAAGTCCCGATTTTACAAAAAAATGTCCTTGTAAGCCAGATATTATTAATTTACTGATATTATTAATAACATCTGCTCAAAGTACCATAAAAAAAATTACAAGAACTGCGTTACTCACCATTACTGAAGGCTGGGATGTTAGGGTATATCGATCAACTACTTCTGAAACCTCGTAAGTCCCGATTTTACAAAAAAATGTCCTTGTAAGCCAGATATTATTAATTTACTGATATTATTATAAACATCTGCTAAAAGTACCATAAAAAAAATTACAAGAACTACGCAGCTCGTATAGTAATTTAAAGATCAGAGCAGGAGACACAACCTGTTACACCTGTCACATTTCACATTTTTAAATACGAAGTTTCGGAAGTAGTGAATTGATATCTTTATTAGTAAATAAAACACACATCAAGATAAAATAATTCATATTTAATAAAGCTCTCACTGATGCCTACCTATTTAAATATTTACATACAATTCGCTTAACACAAAACAATCCGTTCTTTTTAGAAATATCACGCAACTTTAAAAACCTGCTTACTCCTACAGTTGTCCCGCAGGCTCGTCTCTTGACACTTCCCCTCTGAAATATTTAAACGTTAATTACACCGCACACCGATCTGTCAAATCAAACGGGAGCGTACAGTCGATCTATTTCAATTTAACCACTATAAAAAACTAGATTTACAAATTAAAAGAAGAAGTATCATAGATGAGGTAAGATAGAAGACGGAATGGAATAAAAACAAAATAACATGTTCAATCACCGAGCACAGGAAAGCGTCTTTTTTTTTAATTGATCAAAATGGCAGCCATTAAACTTGTTTCGGTCCTTTCGAGCACTTCTTGGTCATTTTCAATCCTCTTTAATCTCCGATATATCTGTTGACAATGAATATAAATTACACGAAAGTGGATTTTGTACGTTTGCAACGTTACAATGTTTTTTTTTTTTTGATAATTGGCATATGTAACTTATTTTACTTGTCAATTGGTTACAGACCATTTCACGTTAAATCAGTGTTTTATATGCGTGGTAGGAAGTAACATTTCGAGTTTAAAAAACCCTAGTCTTTAGACTTTTTTAAACTCCAAATTTTACTTCTTGCTTAGTCTGGGAATGGAAGACACTCGTTTCAGCATTGAAACAATTGATAATTAACATAACATATTTATCGTTTTTAAACTGACGGAGAAAATTCTATGAGGGTAAAACATAATGTATCGTATGTTCAATAAAATAAAACCTCTAGAGTGCTATGAAATATATTGTAGGTTGGCAACTCTGAAATTATACAATATAATTATTATGTCTGACGTTATATATGACAATTCCTAAAGCGTGTAGCCAACATAAATTAAAAAAAAAGATAAAATCATAGCACTCTAGAGGTTTTTTTTTATTGAACATATGATATTTTAATAAGTTAAAGAGGAAGTAGTCTTTTTATTATGTCCGACATCAAAAGACAATATTTATCAAGGGACTTGACAGTGCAACTACTAGAACCTAACCTAAGGGACTTAACGTGAAAATGCCATATGAGTAAAAATGCAGTCAATTAAGTAATGTACAGTAAAATTCCACAAAAGTGGATTTTGTACGTTTGCAACATTATAACGTATTTTTTTGTTCGTCATTTAATCATATTACATTAGAAAATTACCACAACAAAATGACTGTAGCAAAGCAATGGTAGTTAATTGTATTTACTGCAGACTAAAGTTCTTTTATTTCTTGATAAACTGTGAACTTCTTGAATTCCAAAAGTCACTAGACCATAATTTCTTGATTTTTAACACGTTGACTGCCGCAATGATTTTACACATTTAACATGAATCGTATTTCATTCACACGGCAGTCAGCATGTTGAAAGTCACTAGACCATAGTTTCTTGAATTCACTAGAAGCAGCACTGGTTAAAGTAGACGTTTGTTTCTAAGGGCTCAATTCCACTGAAGCAACAAAAGGCGACATTTAATATTCCACATGTCACCTGCTTTTCGCTGTGCCAGTACAACCCTGGTAGAAACCAAACGTCGCACATGACTTTTGTCGGTCAAAGTAGTATACGCTTTTTGTAGTTTGGTTTGTAGCAGGGATTTAGTGGCCCGTCAAAGTATTGGAAATACAAGTAACATGTGGCACACTACATGTTGCCTCAGTTGAATCCCGCCTTAATGCCTTTTGAAATTCAAGATTCGTTGTTGCGGGGAAAACCCCAAATATTTTAGCATTGCGATAATAATCGTGTGAAATAAGTTAAAATATGGATAACGTTTTTGTTCTTTGTACAATTGCCCAAATTGAAATAGACCAGCTGTATATACAGGGTGCTACAAAAAAAACATCAAGTTAAAAAAAATTGTAAAGAATATGAAACTATCGTGTACAGGGTGAAAAATATTCGATGTTTTTATAGAGTATCTCAGTAACCTGAATAGTTAAACAAAATCTGATATACACATCATAACCTCATTTTCTGAAAAAATAATAATAGCATTGACAGATCGATTAGTTTGGGACATATCGAGCCTCTTTCAATTGGCGGTTTTTTTTAAAATACGTCGTTTTCTTAACAACTATAAGATATACAAATATGTTTATACATAATATATAAAATTACAAAAAAACTATTCGTGAAAATGCAAACAATGTCTTAATTAATAAGACAACTTAAGACGATAAATATCCATAGTTTAATAGTTATTTGTGTGGTTGTCAATGCAGAATGCAGTGGCGTACTTATTTTGTTTATTTCAACTTTTAATCTCAAAGTTGACACATTGCATTTTTGAAATGAAATACGTTGTATGTTTTTATGTCAGTAAATAGCATTTTACTTTAGCTTTACATTGATATACATACTTAAAAAAATGAGGCTTGGAAGATGTGCAGTGCTGAAGGGAAAGGTAAAATGTTGGCAATACTGAATAGTATATGAAGAGCGGATTTGCAGTTTCCAGTGGAGTGGAGGGAAGGGATTGTAGTGCCTGTGCATAAGGGAGGAGATGCAACAACTACAGAGGAATCACACTGATGGATAGCTTATACAAACTAATGATGATGATGATGGTGACAGAAAGACTGGAAGGGGAAGTGGAGGAGAAAAAATGCTACCGGAAGTCCAGGCTGGTTTTAGGAGAGGACGATCAACTGTGGAGCAGATAGCTACATTGAACTGGCTGATTGAGAGAGAGTTGTGCAAAAGAGGGAAAGTATACCTGTTGTTTGTAGATCTGAAAGCTGCATATGACTCGGTAGATAGAGAACGAATGATAGAGTGTTTGAAAGGATTGGGTGTGTCGGAGCAAGTAGTGAATTGGGTGAATGAAGTATACAGAGAGTTTTATGTAACACCGAACATACTTAAATGTACTCAATGTTAATTTTCCTATGTTCGATGTGTACTGGGACGCATCAAAGCATTGAATGCGATGTGATTGGCTACGAGTTCTAACTGTAATATAGTCAACCCAATTTACACTCTTCCCTTCAAGAATAAATGAAATCTGTCAGTTATCGCAAGCAAGTGATATTTGCTATTCTAGCACTTGAAGCAGACGTAGACGAAGAACGGAGAGATCAATATTGTATACAAAGGAGGACAATATAATTCTGGTAAACTTATACCATGGAGAAAACAGTTCAAGAAATGTCTATGATTTATTTTCTGAAAAAATTTCTGTTCAATCAGACTACTATTTATAACAACCATTTCGAACCTTCTAGAACAGTTTGTTTGTATAACGATAACATTTTTGTAAAATTGTATTTAATATGTTAAATTAAAACGAAAAATTGTGTTTACTGATAAAGTGTTTATATCTTCTTACATTTTTTAACTAGTATTTTACTAATTAAAAATATAACAAAAATTGATAACCATTCCGTTGTATTAAAATATTCATAATACAACATATTGTGGTTGACATAATAATTGACAAATTTAATTTATTTTTGTCGTGAAGAGTGTACATTGGGTTGACTATATTACCATTAGAAATTCTAGCCAATCACATCTTACTCAATGCTTTGATGCGTCCCAGTACACATCGAACATAGGAAAATTACCATTAAGTAATTTTCGGTGTTACATAAAACTCTCTGTATATCGAAACGTGGTGCAAGGTCAGAATGGGTGAGAAGGTGTCGCAGTGTTTTGAAGTAGAGAGAGGAGTTAGGCAGGGGTGTCCACTTAGCCCACTACTGTACAACCTGTACGTTGCCGATTTGGAGAGTCTTAGAGCTGGGACAGGCAGGTGGAATAGTGGTGGGAAGCAAGAAAGTGTGGAGCCTAGCGTATGCGGACGATGTGGTGGTAATTGCAAAGACTATGAGTGAACTAAAGGAAATGAAAGAGAGGCTTGAAAGGTATTTTGCGAAAAGGAGATTGACTGTGAATGTAAAAAAGACGAAGTGGATGGTATGTAAGAATGGGGGTGGAAGAAGGAAGGTAGAAGAACTTAAATGGATGGGTGAGGAAGTAGAGCGTGTGAGAGAAATTAAGTATCTCGGGTATATGTTTGCTGAAAATGGTAGCAAAGCCCGACATATTGATTTTGTATGTAAGAAGATGAGAGTTGCTATGGCACAGATGCGGAGAATATGGGAGGATATACTTGGGGAGAATGTTGGAATGAAAATGGTATGGTGGAATGCATCTATAAGAGCGATATTGTTGTATGCAGTTGAAGTGTGGGGAGTGAGTAGGAATGATAAGATTGAAAGGGTACACCTGCAATACTTGAAGAGAATAATTGGCCTGGAGAGGACGACTCCAAATTATATAGTATTGTAGGAGTGCCAGAGAATGTCAGTAGAATAGGTCGCTGCGAAGAGAGTGGTAAAGTTTGAGAGAAAGGTGAGTGGGTTGGGGAAAGAAAGGCTGGTAAGAGAAGCTTGGTATGAGTGTTACAGGGAATTTAAAGTGAAAGGTGTGGGTGTTAGATGGATGACCAGACCAGAAAGTGGGGTGGACGGGGTTGATGGTGAGGGAGAAGATAGCGCGGGGGGAAATGCTTGAGGTTGAATATAGTGAGATATTGAGGGATGTTGAGCTACAGGAGTGCCAGGAAAAAATAAGAAAAAGCAGCTACAACCCTCACTATAAAATAATTAAAGTGCACGCAGGACCGCCGGGCTATTTTAAGACATTAAGTGCGGAGGAGGTACGATTGTTAGCGCGGCTCATATGTGGAAATGAGGAGAAAGGAAGGAAGGTATGGATGGGAGAAGTATATATGAGATGCGTATTTTGTGGGAGAGAGAAGGATGAATGGGAGCACTGGATGAATGCATGCCCAGCAATGAGGATAAAAATAGGTATAAAAGGTAGTACGCATGTTGAGAGTTTGTGTGAGAGCGGAAGAGGGATAGAGGTGATGAAGGAAGTAATGAGAGTAAGGCCAGGGAGATGTAGTTAGCTGCTTTGCGACGGGTAGAGAAGAATGTAGTTTTGATTATATATTTTTATTTTATTATTACTATTATTTTTATTTTAAAGAGAAAATGTTAGTTTTTTAAGAATCTTGTTTGTATTGGATTATGCCAAATAAAGGTTATACTACTATACTTAAACAAATGCGTAAAAATGAGCAAAAAAAACTTTCATATTGAAAACTAAAACTTTAAAGATTAATTTTATAATTTTTGAAGACTTTTGCGATCAATTACTGATTATTAATAAATAATGGTAACACCTCTGTAATTATAATGCTTTGTATTATCAAATATTTATCTGAAAGCTCTAGAGCTAGAAACACAATTTTTCAACAAAAAATAAAAACTTAATTTTATATATAATTGTAAAGCAAATTTAATGTGCTCTTCAATGACATAAAAATATATATGGTGTTCCATTTAAAAAAAATGCAACTTTATATCATAACTCGGAAATTAAAAGTCCGAATAAAAAAATAAGTAAGCCACTGCATTTTATGGTGAAAACTACACAAATAATTATTGGACTGTTTTTTTTGTATATTTTATAGTTATTAAGATAAAGACATATTTTAAAATAGCCAACAATTTAAAAACGCCTGATATCTTCCAAACTAATCAAGTTAGTCATGATCTTATAACGCCATTTTTAACATCTCAGAAAAAGAAGTCAGGATGTGTATATCAAATTTTTTCTAGCTCTACAGGTTATAGAGCAATGAAAACATCGAGTTTGGGCCACCCTGTACATACAGGTTGATTAAAAACAAGACAGCACTAATTGAATTTCTTAAAGAAAAGAAGCAATTTCTATGTTTAATAAACAAAAAATATTATGTGGTCCAGAATGTTTTATTTGGAAGTAGTGTAAAAGTAAAATTTAGATTTTGTTTCAACCACAGACAATTATATATACAGGGTGTCCCATTGCCGTTCAACTTCGGCAACTCTCCCCTAAGTTAAAAACATATGTATGCATCAATTTATAAGAAAGTGAGGTAATGAATGTAAACACAATAATACTTTTTATGGCTAAAGTTGCTACTTTCAAAGACATTTCAATGTTGTCATCTCACTCAACCATTCTAGATCACGCCATGCATGTGAGCTATGTAACATTTTGAATTCGAGTTGGCCATGAAGATAAATTTATATGGAGGATTTCTTTATTGCATGACAATTATATATACAGGGTGACCCATTGCAGTTCAACTTCGGCAACTCTCCCCTAAGTTAAAAACATATGTATGCATCAATTTATAAGAAAATGAGGCAATGAATGTAAACACAATGATACTTTTTATGGGTAAAGTTGCTACTTTCAAAGACATTTCAATGTTGTCATCTTACTCGACCATTCTAGATCACACCACGCATGTGAGCTATATAACATTTTGAATCCGAGTTGGCCATGAAGATAAATTTAAATAGAGGATTTCTTATGCATGACTGCTGAATTTATTTAAATATAATGCTATGCTTTATTTCAAATTTATAAATTTAAAAAGCCTGAAATTTTACTTCATGAAGTAAAATTTCAGGCTTTTCTAAACTCGAAATTTGACTTCATGCGTGGACGCGTATAAAACAAGGATTTCAAATTCGAAAGTTTAAAATATACTGCTAGGGTATGTAAATTTATAAATTTGAAATAAAGCATAGCATTATATTTAAATAAATTCAGCAGTCATGCATAAGAAATCCTCTATTTAAATTTATCTTCATAGCATTATATTTAAATAAATTCATTTTACTATGGCATTTGAGGTTATGTATAACACGGATTTCATGCCTGAAACTAGGAGTACCATTTTATTAAATTAAAATGCATAAAGAAATCCTCCACTTAAACAGCTTATTCATAACATTTCCGTTAATATTTTTATAGTTCAATGTTACTTAATTTCTATTAGACCCGTACAAACACAATACTAACATATCGTATTAATAGAGCATAATTGAAACCTATTAGTTAGTTCTAACTATTGACAAAATTATTATTTCACAATATCACATTTTCATGTATTCCAACTTCACTCCAGTTAAATTTCGGGTAATTTGGAGGTTATGTTACACTGTTTTTATAAATCTTCCTAATAACATGTTAATTCTGCTGTATTGTTTAATTGAAATTTACTTCTAACGAGTGTTTCCACTTCCAGATTAAGCATGAAGTAAAATTTCAGGCTTTTCTAAACTCGAAATTTTACTTTATGCGTGGACGCGTATAAAACAAGGATTTCAAACTCGAAAGTTCAAAATATACTGCTAGGGTATGTAAATTTATAAATTGGAAATAAAGCATAGCGGTATATTTAAATAAATTCATTTTACTATGGCATTTGAGGTTATGTATAACACGGATTTCATGCCTAAAACTAGGAGTACCATTTTATTAAATTAATAGTGTAAACTAACAATAGAAATCTACTTAAATGTTTTATTAATACGAAAATGTTAATATCATCCTTAGTACAGTGTTAAAGCTGTATGCTAAGGTTTATTAATAAGGCAGTAAATTAACTAAAACTGCCAATAATCATCAACATTAAGTTCAAAGTGCCAAATTTTCATTAAAATTTTATTTAATAATATACTGGGAATTCTTCTTTTAGGTAAACATATGTATTAGATATAAATTTGCCGGCATCCGCTGTTATTTAAATGAGTTTAATTTGAAGCTTTCAACGAGTGTTTTCCACTCCCAGACTAAGCATGAAGTAAAATTTCGAGTTTAGAAAAGCCCCGTGAAAATTTGTCGAGGGTCGCGCAGCGACCCGAGACAAATTTTCTGGGCTTTTCTAAACTCGAAATTTTACTTCATGCGCCACGCGTATACAACACTCATTTCGAGTGGGGTTCAAATATACATACATTTCACAATATTTTAGTGTTTTATACGCGTGGCGCATGAAGTAAAATTTCGAGTTTAGAAAAGCCCAGAAAATTTGTCTCGGGTCGCTGCGCGACCCTCGACAAATTTTCACGGGACTTTTCTAAACTCGAAATTTGACTTCATGCTTAGTCTGGGAATGGAAAACACTCGTTGAAAGCTTCAAATTAAACACATTTAAATAACAACGGATGTCGGGAAATTTATAGCTAATACATATGTTTACCTAAAAGAAAAATTCCCTGTATATTATTAAATAAAATTTTAATGAAAATTTGGCACTTTGATGTTGATGATCATTTTCACGGGGCTTTTCTAACCTCGAAATTTTACTTCATGCTTAGCTGGGAGTGGAAAACACTCGTTTAAAGCATAAAAACGAATCAAAATTAATAACCGATGTTAAGATAGCCATAGATTTTCCAGCCACGGATTTGCCCGGCGCATCCACCATCGATCGTAAATTAAAATAAATGTTTTTCTTAATTTAAGGCATATTATTGATGAAACAAAGAAAACTAAACTAATTCCAGCCCTAAAAATATAGCTCATCCAAACTTAAATTTATTTTCGTATATAGGCTTTATCAAACACAAATAGATAGTCCTCCCAAAAGCATGTAATAAAATGACCAGATTTCAAACTTAAATTAAAAGTATGTAGTTGCGATTAAAATTATTTTTTTTAACTCTGACTTGTAGCTTAAAGCCTAAACCAGTTAAGCAATAAAATTTTGGCAAAAATGTTAAATACATTTTTTATAAATTTTTTCCATCCTAACGACTCCAATAAAATGACCAGATTTCAAACTTAAATTAAAAATATGTAATTGTGATTACAATTATTTCTTTTAACTCTGACGTGTAGCTTAGAGCCTAACTAAGCCATTTAAGCTATAACATTTTGGCGAAAATGTTAAATGAATTTTTTATAATTTTGTTCCATCCGAACGACTCGAATAAAATGACCAGATTTCAAACTAAAATTAAAAATATGTAGTTGTGATTAAAATTATTTCTTTTAACTCTGACGAAAATGTATTTACCATTTTTCCCAAAATTTTATAGCTTAAATGGCTTAGTTAGGCTTTAAGCTACACGTCAGAGTTAAGAAAAATAATTTTAATTACAACTACATATTTTTAATTTAAGTTTGAAATCTGGTGATTTTATTCGAATCGTTCGCATGATAAAAATTTATAAAAAATTCATTTTAATTTTTGCCAAAATTTTATAGCTTAAATGGCTTAGTTAGGCTTTAAGCTACACGCCAGAGTTAAAAGAAATAATTTTAATCACAACTACATATTTTTAATTTAAGTTTAAAATCTGATCATTTTATTCGAGTAGTTCGCATGGAAAAAATTTATAAAAAATTCATTTAACATTTTTGCCAAAATTTTATAGCTTAAATGGCTTAGTTAGGCTCTAAGCTACACGTCAGAGTTAAAAGAAATAATTTTAATTACAACTACATATTTTTAATTTAAGTTTGAAATCTGGTCATTTTATCGAGTCTTTCGGATGGGAAAAATTTATAAAAAATTCATTTAACATTTTTGCCAAAATTTTATAGCTTAAATGGCTTAGTTAGGCTCTAAGCTACACGCCAGTGTTAAAAGAAATAAATTTAATCACAACTACATATTTTTTATTTAAGTTCGAAATCTGGTCATTTTATTCGAGTCGTTCGGATGGAAAAAAATTATAAAAAATGTATTTAACATTTTTGCCAAAATGTTATAGCTTAAATGGCTTAGTTAGGCTTTAAGCTACACGTCAGAGTTAAAAGAAATAATTTTAATCACAACTACATATTTTTAAGTTAAGTTTGAAATCTGGTCATTTTATTGGAGTCGTTAGGATGGAAAAAATTTGTAAAAAATGTATTTAACATTTTTGCCAAAATTTCGTTGCTTAAATGGCTTAGTTAGGCTTTAAGCTACAAGTCAGAGTTAAAAGAAATAATTTTAATCACAACTACATATTTTTAATTTAAGTTTGAAATCTGGTTATTTTATTCGAGTCGTTTGGACGGAAAAAATTTATAAGAAATATATTTAACATTTTTGCCTAAATTTTATTACTTAAATGGCTTAGTTAGGCTTTAAGCTACACGTCAGAGTTAAAAGAAATAATTTTAATCACAACTACATACTTTTAATTTAAGTTTGAAATCTGGTCATTTTATTACATGCTTTTGGGAGGACTATCTATTTGTGTTTGATAAATCCTATATACGAAAATAAATTTAAGTTTGGATGAGCTATATTTTTAGGGCTGGAATTAGTTTAGTTTTCCTTGTTTCATTAATAATATGCCTTAAATTAAAAAAACATTTATTCTAATTTACGATCGATGGTGGATGCGCCGGGCAAATCCGTGGCTGGAAAATCTATGGCTATCTTAACATCGGTAAATTAATATCGACTTTCTGCAAGAATGTTGTCTCATTGAGACAATTCTCCAAATATTCATTCATTCATTAATAAACCCAGCATAACTTTTTTTTCATAGCCAATGCAGAAAAACAATTTTATAGCACACAATCATCAAAACATTACCTTATTATAATGCACTGAAGAATAAACTACAAAACGAAAATAAACCCCAAATAAATTAGTAAAGATGTAAATCATGCATAAATTAAAAAAAAAGTTAGTCACAAGGAAAACGTGGATTAATGCTCAATGAAAAAATCAGTTTCGTAAAAAATAATAAAATATATTATAATACTCCAGAAAAAAATACTATTTCACAACAAATCAACTAAGTAACTATTCTCCTTTTGTTTAAAAAAAAAAAAACGAAACAAACGTGTAAGTAATACCAGCAACGCAGCACTTTAAAAACTATGTTATCTCAAATATTAATCCGACTGCTCGAGTAAAGGCACTTGATCCTCCAGCTGTCCGTAATCTACCTCAAAATACCCTAAAAAGAACTGATCATTTCAAAAACACTCCGAAATATTCAAAACTCCAACTTTTAAGATATAAAATACAAAAAGATTTAAGACAAAAAAACGATCAATAATTAATGAGGTTTTTTTTATACAGTACACGAAAAGCACATATAAATACGATATATTCAAGAAAAAAAAAGTAGCAACCTATTAAAGTTACTCAATCAGAAAAAATAAAATAAAAACATTAAAAATAACTATGACTTTTCTTAAGCTAATAGCCACTTATTAAAGTTACTTGATCAGAAGAAATAAAATAAAAATATTAAAATTTGCCATGGGACATATTTCCCCTTCGTTAAAGTAGAGACAGTCATTAAATTTGTTAGTCGCTGTCATATTGTCAACTTTAATGTTTCCATGAATTATTTAGTTAACGAATATCTTAACGAAGAGAAATCATTTAACCCAATGATTTTTTCAAGACAATAGCAACCTTTTAAGGTTACTTGATCAGAAAAAATAAAATAAAAACATTAAAAATGACTATGACTTTTCTTAAGCTAATAGCCACTTATTGAAGTTACTCGATCAGAAGAAATAAAATAAAAATATTAAAAATTGCCATGGGACGTATGATTTCCCCTTTGTTAGAGTAAAGACAGTCGTTAAATTTGTTTTTCGCTGTCATATTGTCAACTTTGATGTTTCCATCAATTATTTAGTTAACGAAGGTCTTAACGAAGGAAAACCATACGACCCAATGATTTTTTTTAGCTAATAGCAACTTTTTAAAGTTACTTGATAAAAAAATAAAATAAAAACATTAAAAATTACCATGACTTTTCTTAGGCTAAAAATTTATGTTGGCAGCACTGCATCCAGAAAGTGTTAAATATTGTACTTACATTTTTCGAGTTTTAGATGTTTTTTAATGTACAAAAAAAAAACTAGAATACAATTTCATAATTTCCCCTTCGTTAAAGATTTTGTTGGCTAAATAATTGATTAGAACGGGTGGAAATATACAATAAGGTAAATGATAATGGACAGATTATGTAAATGATCAATTGTTTTAATGCTCCGTTAACTGTGGAGATGTGAATGGAAAAGGGAAGAATAGAGGAAAGGGGGTAAGAAAACAAATACCTTAAGTGTGGGGTAAAGGCGATGGAGGATATGAGGAAGAGGCTGGCGAGGATTCAATGGGAAGAGGGAAGGAATTGAGGGAATGCAGGAACGAGGCTGAAATGTGGGAGGTGCTGAGGAGAGGGGAAAGGAAGAGGCAGTTAGGGATATCGTTGACAAGGAAGTGCAGAGAAGGTAGTGGAGTGCCAGTAGGGATGGGAGAAGACAGGCGAGGGGATGGAGAGGAAGAGTTCACGGAGGAGGAGGTCGAAAGAGCGTTCAAAGAGGTGAAGGGAGGGAAGGCAGCAGGAAGGGATGGGCTGAAGGCAGAGATGTGGAAGGAGATTGGAAGAAATTCAGGGAGCTACTGAACCAGATGTGGAGGGGAAGAGTGAACATACCGGCAGCATGGAGGGTGGGGAGGATATGCCCAATACATAAAGGAGGGGATCAGAAGGATGCGGATTGCTATAGGGGGATAACAGTGATGAGCACGGGATACAAGATAGCTATGATGGTGGTAAAAAATAGGCTAGAGGAGGAGGTGAAAGAGGAGGGGCTGCTGCCGGAGACGCAGGGGGGCTTTAGGAGGGGTAGGGGGACTTACCCTTGCAAGAATGGTAGAGGAGGTGATGGAAGAGAAAGGGAGCTTGTATGCGGTGTTTGTAGACCTGAAGCCGGCGTACGACCTGGTACCAAGGGTAGGATTGTTAGAGTGTCTGAGAAGAGGGGTGAGTGAGGGAATGGTAGAGCGGGTAAGAGATGTGTACGAGGAAACATGGGCAGTGGCAAAATTGGGAATGGAAGAGTCGGAGAAGTTTAGGACGTGGGAGGGGCTTAAGCAGGGGTGCCCGTTGAGCTCGCTGTTGTTTGGGGGTGATTGGTAGAAGTAAGGTGTGGATGTTGGCATATGCGGATGATATGGTGCTGGTGGCAAGACAGTGGGAAGGGATGAAGGATATACTGAAAAGGGCGGAGAGGTTTATGGATAAGAGGGGGTTGAGCGTGAATGTTAGAAAAACGAAATGGATGAGATTCAGAAATAAAGGGAGGGAGGGGAGGGTGAAGGAATTAAAGTGGAAGGGGGAGGTGATTGAGAGGGTTAAAAAATTCTAGTATTTAGGGTTTATGTTCAAAGGGACAGGAGGGTATGAGGAGCATGTGAGGTGGGTGCAGGGGAAGGCTAGAAAGGCATGGGGGATAGCGTAGGAAAAGTGGATGGGGAACAATGCAAGAGTGGCATGTAAAGTATGGGATGCGTGTGTGAGGTCAGTGTTAATGTATGGGGTGGAAGTGTGGGGAACGAGAGGGTATGAGTGTATGGAGAGGGAGCAGTTGTGGTTCTTGAAGCATATGTTGGGGGTGGAAAGGTCGACACCCGGATACATAGTGCTTCAGAAAACGAATAGAGAGAAACTAGAGTGTGAGGAAATGGTGAGAATAGCTAGGTATGAGATGAAGTTATGGGATCTGGAGGAAGAGAGATTGGTGAAGGCGGTGTGGGTGGCGTGCGTGAATGGGAGAGAGGGTAGATGGAGGAGCGAGAGGAGGAGAATGTATGAGAAGGTGGGTCTGTCGGAGGCGAAGGTGATGGAATGGCTGGGGAATGGGGTAAAGGTGGATGCGTGGGTGAAAAAGAAGGAGAAGGAGGTGGAAGCACAGGAAAGACAGGGGTGTATAGAGAGGAGTGAATACAACGATAGGTACGGGAGGTGCCAGGTGCATAGGAGAATGCCGAGGTATTTAGTGGAGGGGGGATAGAGTAGGGAGGAAAGGGTGGTGCTGGCGAGGGCGTGGCGTAGGTCATAGGTCAGGGGAGAGAGGAAGGGAGGTGTATATGGGGGGGGGGGGGGATACTTGGAGTCATTTGGCGGAGGAGTGCGAGGGGGTGAAGGAGGAATGGGTGGGAATAAGATAATAGAAAAGTGACGGAATGGATGAGAGAGGATGGGGCAGGGGTAAGGACGCTGGAGAAGTTGGGGGAAGAGAGGGAAAGCAGGAGGAAGAGTGGGGGCAGCGATTAGTGTATATGTAATGTAGTATTATGCCAATAAAGGTCTTTTTTTTATATAAAAATAAATGTTTAAGTTTATAAATCATTGTTGTGAATGGATCGTTAGTTCATAACCTCAAATCCACATCTAACAATTTATCAAACTTCTAAAAAAACGATTACGTATATGACAGAGATGATGATGAAACAACTGTCTTCAAGTTTAAGGAAAGAGAAATCAATGACTATACAAAAATAGATGTTTAAGGTTATAAATCACTATTGTGAATGGATTATTAGTTCATAACCTTGAGTCCATATATAACAATTTATTAAACTTAAAAAAACGATTTTTTTCCTTGAATATATCATAACTGACTAAAATTAAAAAAGAGGGAGGTGGGGATATTTCGGCAAAGGTGTGCGAAGCTCCGTTTTCTTTTTTTTAAGCACGGTGAAGCGTTAATATGTTGGAACGGGTCGGTTAATTTAAAATAAACAGTTGACTGTATTATAGAAAATGGTTTTATATATATAAGTAAATATAATGTATATATACATAGATATTATTATTTCATCAGTACAGCGAGTAGAAACATTTTATTTACGGGGGGACGAGAACTCGTCTCACGTGCACACACGTTTGGAAAATGTGCGCGAGCGAAAGACGAACTCACGAGTGTGCGCTTACTTAAAAACCTATCAACAACAATATAAATAATTTACATTTTTATCATCTTCTTTAAATAACCGTAAAAACATCTTGAAGGCTGGGGTAACGGACATTGAACGGAAAATTGATTAATTTTAAATAATACATTTGTTTCTACTGTAAAAATGAGTTTAAAACTTATAAGTTGTTTACAAAAGATGCTTTAGGTCGACGTAATTCGAATGGCTCAGTAGGAAAACGACCCATCGCCCAACATACCATAGAATCGATATAAATTGAATATCGTAGGTTTAACGATAAAAACCATTAATTTTAGCGCCAGAGCATCGATATTGCTATTTGTTTAAATTTGAAGATATTAATTTAAATTGAAATTATTCATCCCAGATATACCCTGAGCGTTTTGTTTTAAAAATCTTTTTTTTTGAGCCTTCGTTATTTTAACCGTAACCTAAATATTTTCACACAGTCACCCTGTAAAACAAACCACACACCACCTACTACAGAACTTTTTTGAGTCGCCCAGATGCAAAACCAGCCATACACATTTTTTGATTTTGAGGTTTCGGTATTCCTGGATTCTACTCGTTTTAGACTACAATTTTAAAAATAAATTGACAATCAAAACCTCTCCTAAACCTTTCAAAATTCAGTAGCACATTTCATCAGTTGCAAAACTTTTTCTTAGTTATACACAGGGTTGTTATGTTTAAAAACACTGTTTTAACGATGTTTTAAATGTTAAATTCATTTAAACCATGTTTTAAACATTGAATTAGTTTGAAACATTTTTTTTTCCATTCAATATAACACAATACTCACTCAACACTATTTTAATTTATTTAAAAGACACTGCAAAATCAGTTTTTGTCATTTTGAAACAAGTTTCTCAAAAGACGTATTGCATCTGGCCGACTCATTAATTCGCGCGATTTTTATATTTTTGGTTTAATTTGAATATTTATCAGTTTACTATTATTCATAATTCTCGTTTTTATAAATATCATCCAAACAATGTGTTCATTAAATTTAATTAAAAAATCATTAAAATTCTGAAGGAAAGCTAAACAAAAAAACAATATTTTTTTTGATTAAATAAATAAATAAGGTAGAATTATTATTTACCTTGACATTCGAATCATTTAAATTCTTAAATAATCTGCAAACAGATTTAAGCACTCTTTGAAATTCAATTATAATTGTCATATTATGCAAAATAATGGTTTTTAAAATCGAAAATATTATTAATTTCTTTGTTTATAAGTGACAATTATTCAAATGTTTTATTTGTGCCTGGGTTTCGCCAATTTCTACAATATTAAGTTGTTAATCGAATAAAATTTAGAAAATCCTTTAATAAATTAATAAATAAAATATTTCTGATTTTCAACTTTTTGTATTTACCTTCACTACAATTGTTTCGCTACGATGTAGCTTCTTCAGGTGAAGAATGTTAATTATTGATGATGAAAACAAAGAAGTGCACCTGACTGGTTAATTTAACTGATAATAAACTTATGCAATTCAATGAACAATTTCATTTGTCCCTTGCAGCAAATAGCGCCCTCTGGTATAATTTTATTCTATCTGTCAATTTGTTATTCGCCAAACAAAACTGTTGAAAGTTTAATGCCAACATTTAAGAGATTTTCTGACGAATGCACTGTCAACAGCAAACACGTTCGTCGTTTTTGCAAGTCGGTTATTCCATAAATAAGTGCACACCTTTTAGGGGTACATCAGGAATTTTAGAAAATCTCATAATCTATCTAAACAAAGTATTTTCTCTTTGGAAAAAAATGTATTTTAAACTTTGAACATTTAAGCACGAAAACGTAACGGATTACGATATTTTTGAGTTCAAAATAAAAGTGTACTAAAAGTTTATATTGTTATAACTTTTCACACAATAATTTGTTTAACCTCTAGTAACAACCAAAAGCCATGTTTTGATAGCCTTCATAATATATGTGAATTTCGATAAAATCCCTAATGTACCCCCAAAAAGTGTGCACTTATTTATGAAATGGCTGAAGTGTTCATAATAGTCCGATTGGTGTTGAATTAAGCGTTTAATTTGTCTAGGCTATGGACTTGATAGAGGTTACGGGGAATTTTTGGTTAGATGAAAAGTAAAATTTTACTCTGCCTATTCCGTGTAACGTCCATCAAGTCCATGGCCTCGACAAATTAAGCGCTTAATTCAACAACAATCTTTCTTGTACAGGGTGGACCAAAAGTCCGTTTAAATTTGAATCGGTAGCTGCGACGAGGAGCGACGGCGGAGTGGGGCGGAGGGGTTACGAAGCGCAAGAGCGGCCAATGGGAATTCAGTACCATGGCGTCGTTCAGCGATAAAAAACGTGCGTTCTGTGTACGCGAGTACTACCGCAACAACAATTCTTTTACTCTAGCGCACGAAAATGTTGCGCTCATTACAACATACGGCGTAAAAATGAAGCTCCATCGATTCAATGGATTCGAAAATGGGTACAGAAGTTCGAGGAGACAGGTTCAACAATGAATCAACCACGATCCGGCCGACCTAGAACATCAAGAGATCCCGAAAACGTCGAGCGTGTAAGAGCGTCTATTCGTGAAAATCATGGACTCTCTACTCGGAAGCGGTCTAAAGCCTTAGGTGTGCCCAGAACATCATTGATTCGTATTCTTCATAAAGATTTACATCCGTACAAAATCCAAATGGTACAGGAATTAAAGCTCATTAAGTGCTGTTCAATTTATGGACAACAAGTGATATCCAAAAGAGGTGCCATTAACTGGCCACCTCGTAGCCCGGACTTATCCCCACTGGACTTCTTTCTTTGGGGATACCTTAAAAGTAAAGTTTTCAACAGCAACCCAATGTCCCTAGAGAAATTTAAGGAAAATATTCGAGAGGAAATGCAAAACATTTCACGAAACACTTGTGAGGCCGTCATTGAAAATTTCCGCTCCAGGTTGCAGCAGTGCCAAAATAGTCAAGGATCACATATGGATGATGTAATTTTTATAAAATAAAATCCGTATTTGTGTACTTTGATAATAAATAGAAAGTTTTTATCTCACATAACTAGTTTCTTTTAAATCATCATTTGAAATGTAAACGAACTTTTGGTCCACCCTGTATTTAATCAATTAGATAACCTCTAATCTACTGCCGCATTTTGAAAGCAGGCTTGCCAATTGTGTTATAGTAGTCAAGGCCTGCTCTGAACCATTTTTTTTTCGATCTCACCGTATGTAATTTGTACTAAATTTTATTCGATGAATAACTATACGATTTAACTGACATTTCTTGAATAATTTTCTCACTTATCACTTGGTGAAACATTTTCAAATATTGATAATGAAGGTTTAAATTAAATTACACTTGGTTTGTTTCACAATTTTTTGTGAAAATTGTGAAACAAACCAACTGTAATTTAATTTAAACCTTCATTATCAATATTTAACTGACGTTGGTGAAACTTGGCATATTTCTTTTTCTCAATGGCCAATTAATCATTTAAAACATAAATTAGAGTAGACTTTGAATTTTAAACTAGTTTGGCACTAGTGACTTAACACATAACTTTACCATAACCTCAAATTTATTTCATCATTCATTCTGGGCAATCGCACAAAAAAAATGCCGCCTACTCTAAGTTATAATTTAAATGATTGCACGGTAGTATGATTTAATTATTGTACAATAAATATTTGTTATTATTTCGTTTAAATTTGTTTATTATTTATTTGGTTATTTTCATTCCGTACCCAGAAACCGCACCACCCACACACACTATCAAAGAAAATAAATAATAATAACGTATGATGCGTGACTGGAACGATGATGGTGTTTTTTTTTTTCGAGTTTTGCTTTAACGTTTGGACAATTGTTTTCTGACAAGCGCCTACTGATATTTGCTACGACTGCGTGTTTTGATTGGTCTAGATTGATTCGTACCGTTCTTTTCAGCGGCCGTCTGCTGCTGGTTGGCCCCCGCCCCGAGAGGCTTGCTCGTGTGTGGGATCCTGAACAGGTCTATCCTCAGGTACAGGCAGATCTCGTGGCATATTTGGTAGCAGTACCTCAACAGGTCTACCGTCACATATATCTAATAAAGAAAAAATATTTAATTTAACTTGTTACAATTTTTTTATAATAATAATAATGCTTTATTTCTCAACAGAATTAATTATAATTACAGAGAAATGTATATTAATCTTAACTTTAATTTTGTACAATCATTACCGTTTTTTGCGTTCAACGGTTTACCTGGACCCAGGGTTGTTAAAGGAAAACTTTTTAATCATTTTAAATAAATCAAACAGTGTTTTTACAAAACTTCATAAGTTGACATTTCTTGTTAATTAGACAACAAATAAGTTGACTTTTGTAAAGTTCAGGGCAAAAGTTGTATTGTGAATATAATTCTTTAACCAGTAAAAGTTTCAAAATTATAAAGAAATTCTAGAATTAGGTAAAAGAAATTCTCAACAAATACAAATTTCTATTTGAATGTTAACAATAGTGTTTTTTTAATTTAAATTTTATCGATTGAAAACATTGAAACGTTTATAACTTTAAAAATGTTTATGAGATATTTCTGAAATTCTATATGAATATTTAGAAAATATTGCTCTGTTAAAATTCTCAACCAATAAAAATCTGGTAACACTGAGAAAGAGCAATATTTGTGCACACACGTGTGTTTTTTATTCAAATTTTATCGATTAAAAAATTAAAACATCCAAACTCATGAGATCATTCTGAAATTTTGTGAAGATATCAAGAAGATTGCTCTTTTAAAATATGTAAAAACGTAAATATACAACTTAGATGGTTTTTAAGTTATTTATTTTTAAATGTCAACAATAGGGTTGTTTTTTTGAAATTTTATCGATTGAAAAATCGTAATTTTTATCTTAATTTCGCTAAAAATTGGATAAAACAATTTTTCTTTGGCGCTTAACCCATTAAGCGCCATTGATGCATACACGCAACATTATTAATTTTTGGTTATTAAATTACTAAATAAATTAATTTGATATATTATATTATTTGACCTGACTTGAAAATGTATGAAGAAAAATGTAAATATTTGGTTATTTAAATATTTCCATTATTACTCATTTAAAAAAAATAATGTGAATGTATTTCTAACTTCACAATATTTCAGCGTTTTAAGCGCGTGGCGCATGAAGTAAAATTTCGAGTTTAGAAAAGCCTGAAAATTTGGTTTGGCCGCTCCGCTTCGCGGAGCGACCAAACCAAATTTTCAGGCTTTTCTAAACTCGAAATTTTACTTCATGCTTAGTCTGGGAGTGGAATCACTCGTTCTAAACTTCATACTGCACGTTTTTATATGAAATCGACGAATGCCTGAAATTTTACAGTATATACACTGTGTATTTAAAAGAAAAATTCACAGTATTTAATACAATAAGTCATTCATAGATATCATAAAAATAAGGGCGGAATTTTACCTAAAATCAACTTTTTGGAGTTATCTCTATAATTGCTCGGCCGTTAATGGGTTAATTAAAAATAACTTAATAACTTTAAAAGGGTTTTTTCTTTTATTTTCAGCTGTTTTGAAAGATGAATCTGTATTCTTTCACGCTTGATAGTTTTCGAGTTATTTCTAAGCTAAATTTACTTATCTTTAACTTTTTTTATAGATGTTTAAGATAATTAAAACATCGTGAGTGTTGATGTGCATTAAAAAAAAGAACAAACCACAAGTATTTGACAACATTACAACCTTGGAATTTCTTAATCATTCTTTAACCAGTAAAAGTTCAAAAATTATAAAGAAATTCTAGAATTAGGTAGAAGAAATTTTCAACAAATAAAACTTTCTATTTGAATGTTAACAAAAGTGTTTTTTCGATTTAAATTTTATCGATTGAAAAAATTAAAACATTTTTAACTTTGAAAATGTGTATGAGATATTTCTGAAATTCTATATGAATATTTAGAAAAGATTGCTCTGTTAAAATATGTCAAAATCTAAATATACCCCAGCAATAGTTTTTGAGTTATTTTTATTTAAATGTCAATAAATGTTTTTTATATAAATTTCATCAATTGAAAAAGTTTAACATTCACAACTTTGACACTTTTTGTGATATCTTTGTGAAATTTTGTGAGGATATTAGTGAAAGATTGCTCTTTTAAAATGTGTCAAAATCTAAATATACCCTGTCGATGGTTTTCGAGTTATTTTTCTCCAAATATCAACTAGAGTATTCACAACTTTGACATTTATTGTGATATCTTTCTGAAATTTTGTGAGGATATTAGTGAAAGATTGCTCTTTTAAAATGTGTCAAAATCTGAATATACCCTGTCGATGGTTTTCGAGTTATTTTTCTCCAAATGTCAACTAGAGTATTCACAACTTTGACATTTTTTGTGATATCTTTCTGAAATTTTGTGAAGATATTAGCAAAAGATTGCTCTTTTAAAATGTGTCAAAATCTAAATATACCCCCCGATGGTTTTCGAGTTATTTTTCTCTAAATGTCAACTAGTGTGTTTTTTATTCAAATTTAATCGATTAAAAAAAATTAAAACATTCATAACTTTGAAAATAATCGTTTGATCTTACTGAAATTTTAAGTATACTTTTACATATTCCATGTAAACATATTTAAAATTATTTAACATAAGCAGTAGGTATACAGAGAGTTTTATGTAACACCGAACATTTTCAATGTTCATTTTCATATGTACTAACCAAAGCATCCAATACGATTGTTACAAAAGATCTTTTAGGTCGAGATAACTTCGAAAGGCCCAGAGGCCACACGACCCACCGACCCCATAACATCCAATACGATTTGACACCTTTAATTTTTAAGTTATGTGTAAACTGAGTTGCCCATATGACCATTACAAATTGTAGCCAATCAATCGCAATTAATGCCTCAACTTGTACTTTCTTTTAAGTATACATGTCTCAATTACAGCGTATATGCCGTAGAGCTTTAGCTAATCGTTGTTTATTTAAAACACTTCAATTTGAAACTTAAAATGAGTGTGTTCCACTCCCAGACTAAGCATGAAGTAAAATTTCGAGTTTAGAGAAGCCTGAAAATTTGGTTTGGTCGCGTAGCGCGAAGCGCGGAGCGGCCTAACCAAATTTTCAGGCTTTTCTAAACTCGAAATTTTACTTCATGCGCCACCGATACAGAACACCGACATATTACGAAGTTTTAAACACATCGCTAAGCTTTATATTGAATCAGTGTTTTATACCGGTGGCGCATGAAGTAAAATTTCGAGTTTAGAAAAGCCTGAAAATTTGGTTTGGCCGCTCCGCGCTTCGCGCTACGCGACCAAACCAAATTTTCAGGCTTTTCTAAACTCGAAATTTTACTTCATGCTTAGCCTGGGAGTGGAAAACACTCGCTTAAAGCTTAAAATTGAATTCATTTAATAAACCGAGCATCGGAAAATGTGCAACGTATGCATATGTATATTTAAAAGGAAAATTCTCTTTATGAAAATGTTCGGTGTTACGTAAAACTCTCTGTATGTTAAACTTCAGAATGTTTCAGTGTTTTATACGTTCGGCGCATGAAGTAAAATTTCGAGTTTAGAAAAGTCTGAAAATTTGGTTTGGCCGCTTCGCGCTACGCGACCAAACCAAATTTTAAGGCTTTCCTAAACTCGAAATTTTACTTCATGCTTAACCTGGGATTGGAAACACTCGTTAGAGGCTTTAAAACAAAAAATGCATTCCATTAATAGTTTTTCAGTTGTTTTTAAGTAAAGGTCAAAGAAAAGCAATTTTATCAAAATAATAATCAAGAGGGTTCAACCCTCTTCAAATATTCAAGAGGGTTCAACTAAGAGTCCACTATTGAATTTAGGAGGACGATACTTGAAATATAAAACAACTCACCATACATAATATCAGTACGTAATATTCGGGGAAAAACGTATTGAAATATTGGTTGAAGAACAACATGGCGGGCCCTAAAAGCGACCAGTCCGTGTAATCCATCTCACTCTTCGTCATATGCGCTACCTGTAACACACCCCGTAAAAAAATATCAGAAAAACAGTCGACAAAACTTCCCTAAACATCTTTAACTCACCACTAGTTTATTGGTAATCTTCGCTGCGACGAAGCCAAAGGCTAATATATACAAAGCTGGATTCGTTTCGTATACGAACTCAGTGGACTTACGGTATATTATAAAGGCCGGCACTAACACCGTCGAAAACGGAATTATCGGCGACAGTACACTTGTGCCCTGTGGATATAAATTGAAAGTTTTAGATGCGAAACAGGTCAGAATCTCACAAGCGCGTCTAAGCACCCCAAAAGCTTGATTAAAATTAAAGTATAAGTAACGTCACACAAAGCATGCAGGATTTTTACGTTTTTTGACAAACACAACGATTAAAGCTGTAAAAATTGTACTGGCAAACACATAAAACGTGCTTCTCCGAGAGTCTTTTACATAATAAAATAAAATTAAACGAAAATAAAATAAATGCAAAAGCGTGCTGTTAGTGGATTTGTTTTCCTTTCTTTTTTTTTTTTATTCGACTCTCGGAGGGAGTGCCTACACGATGTAAATACAGGTTGATGGTGGAGAGCAATTTCTTACTGCGACGGTCGATCCGTTTTTGCCTGCTCCTCCCGACATCACCACCGTCAGGTTGCAGTAGGCTAGTTTAAGCGAGACTAGACACGAGAAATGCAGCGCCAACAGCTTCAGCTCGAACTCCATACCGGGTATCTTTAATTAATCGGGACATACGCATACGGTAAAAACAAATTAAACAAACAAAGCAAAGAGGAGATGGGACATTTTTTTGATAAAATATATACTGATGGGAACCACAGGCACACGATCAGGACCGGCCCAAACAAAAGTGGGGCCAGGTGCAAAGTTGACTACATAACCAACCAAACTTTCAGGCTTTTCTAAACTCGAAATTTTACTTCGTGCTTAATCAAGGAGTGGAAACTCGTTAGAAACATTAAAATGTTCAATTTTATAAAAACGGCGAACTCCTGCAAACTTACTAAAGGGTGTAATCATAGGGAAATGTATACTCAAAAAGAATCTCTGTATAACTTCATAAGTTTGACTTTGTTTCAAATCCAACGAATAAATGTTAAGTCTTTCTACTTTAAACCCAACAACTTAGAATTACAGGTGCATTGATATGTATGCAATTTTAAGTCTAACTTTTACTGTTTTTGAAGTGAAATAATCAATTATTTAAAGGGCAAATAAATGATGGTAGTAAAGTTAGCCAACGAAAAAAATGTCATTCACATGCGTTATAATGAAATTTAAGTATAACATAAGTGTTAGACACTTTCTGGAGCTTAGAAAAGCTAAGTTTCAGCTTGTGGGGCAAAGGAAGCTAATGTCTAGCAACAACAATACAGTAAAACCATTGTAATGATTACTAATAATAAGAAACATAAACATACAAATGAAAGAAAAAATAAATGTTGGACAAAATTTATGGTAATATAAACAATGAGTAATACAAAAATACAATGTGGAACAAAATGATTTTCACCAAGTTACATTTCAAATTTTTTCACACGTAATTTTTCCGGGAATGGGACGTTTCATCGCCGGGCCAGTTCATCGCCTGGCCAGTTCATGGCCGGGCCAATTCATCGCCGAGCCAGGTCATCGCCGGCTGTTTCATCGCCAAGCCAGTTTATCGCCAGGCCAGTTCATCGCCAGGCCAATTGCGATAGGATATGTCAGGATAGGTTAGGATATGTTTGGATGGATCAGGATAGGTTAGGTTAGGTTAGGTTAGGTTAGGCTGGAGGAGACCACGCTGGTGGCCCGAATGCTGGACAGCGAGGAGGCATGGGAAGCGGTTTGCGTATACGCTAACTACGTCATGGCAAAGAAGTACGGCGAGGAGCGGGCGACGGACGCCATAGACTAGCGCTGCGGAACAGCGAAGTGCAGCCGAGGAAATGCCTTTGGGCGATGCCGGTAAGGATGAAAACGGCCATGGGGAGTTTTTTAGTGGGTAGGCCCCCTTTAGATAAGGGGAGGAGTCCCACACACTACTGTGCGTAAATGCATTTTTCTCCTCAACAAAAAAAAAAGGTTAGGATAGGTTAGGATATGTTAGGATGGGTTAGGATAGGTTATGATAGGTCAGGATAGTTTAGGATAGGTGAGGATAGGTTAGGATAGGTTAGGCTAGGTTAGGTTAGGATAGGTTAGGACTGGTGAGGATAGGTTAGGACTGGTGAGGATAGGTTAGGATAGGGCAGCATTCTCATTCGATTCTTATTAAGTTTGAGTAACGATTACTTGGTTATAAAACCTAATATTAAATTAGTAGCCAATTTCCAGAATTGGGTAATATTTGAAATTTTATCATTAATTATGATCTTTCTTTCAAAATTTATTTTATAAAAATATTGGCGATGAACAGGCCTGGTGATGGAACGGCCGGCGATGAACTGGCCCGGCAACGGAACGGCGGCGATGAATCGGTGGCGATGAATCGGCGGCGATGAAACGTCCTAGACCGAATTTTTCCTGTGCCGCTCTAGTTCTGTCAATAAATGTTATCAATTTGTGACGGTCGATCAAATTGAAAATTATTAGAAGTTCAATTTATGCATGTAACATGGATAATGCAAAGATGACTAGATGAAAATCATTTCTTTGGCGTTGCATAATGTAATGGTAATATTAAACACTCGAAAATCAAAAGATATTTCATTCGCCTATTTCCAAAAACTCCCAAATCCATTTGAAAAAAATAGATTTATAGGTTTTTGGAAGTAGATGACTCATTCACCCTACACCGTAAAATTAAAATATGTTGGACGTTGAGACATCACATACAATAGACATGGTACACAACACTCTCCGAAGCGCTTGATAGAATCGAATAAAATCTTACACCTACAGTTGAAACTTAAATACTATCCATATCAGAGCTGGGACGAATCCTCCTAATATGATTTGAATCATGAATATTCGAATAAAGGATTCGTAAGAAATAAATATGATTCGAATCGAATTCTGTTTTTTCGAATCACGAATACAAATACTTTTAGAATAAATTTGATTTTATTATTTTTTTGTAACCATTTATATATAAATATCGTTACCAGTTGTTTTAACAAAAATATTCAAAACCTAATTATTTATTATTAGCACTGAACATCGTTGATAACAGACTAAATATCTGATTCCCTGTTACTCTGATTAAACATGTATTTGTGTGTTTCTGAACTTCAATTTAAATCAGTGTTTTGTACGCGTGGCGCATGAAGTAAAATTTCGAGTTTAGAAAAGCCCGAAAATTTGTCTCGGGTCGCTGCGCGACCCTCCACAAATTTTCACGGGGCTTTTCTAAACTCGAAATTTTACTTCATGCTTAGCCTGGGAGTGGAAACACCCGTTTAAAACTTCAAATTGAACTCTATTATAAAAACGACGAATGCCTGAAAATTACGTAAATAAAAAATTCCGAGGAAAGCCAGAGAAAAAAATTATATTTAAATTGAGCAAAACACTAACAGAAAAGCCATATGATATTATTAAATTTGTCAAAATCAGCAGGCAAATTACAAAAAATTTATAAAATTAACTTAAATATTGACAAAAACAACGAAAACAATTTAACGAAATGGTTTCCCACAGAGGAGAGTTATATTTCCCAAATTAAAAAATTATAATCTTGTTTCAATATTTTCTCGCAGGACGTACAGCCACGGTGGAGCCGCAATTTTAGCTGCAGATAAATATAAAGTATACTGCAGGCCGGACATACACAATCTTTCCCAGGAAAAAATATTAGAACTAGCATGTGCAGAATGCGTTTTTCAAACAAATCGAAAGATTATTTTTCTAAGCGTCTATCGGCAACCAGACGGATTATTCTCTGCCTTTTTATATATTCTTGAGAAAGTAATTCACAAACTCATAATAGTAGAACAATTAGAAATAATAATCGGGGGTGATTTCAATCTTGATTTACACAAACAAAGTGACTACAAAGTATCTATGTTTTTAAATTTAATAAGTAGCTATAATCTAAATGCAACCATTACATCGCCAACTCGCGTTACAAAGACAAGTAGCACCTGTATAGACAACTTAATTACAAATATAAAGTATACATATGCTAATGCTCTGGATACGAATATATCCGACCACAGAGGCCAATTACTCGAGTTCGTGTGCAGTAAGAACAAAGATACAAAAACCATAACAAGAAGAGAAATAACTGAAAGTAACCTTAATAAGCTCAACGAAATGTTACACTTAAAACATTGGGAAGAAATCCAACCGTTCGGCGGGGAAGAATCATTTAACAGATTTTATACAAATTATCTAAAAGCATTCAATACTTGCTGTCCCACTGCAATAAAGACGGCAAATAATTTCAAACCAAAAATACCGTGGTTTAACAACAAATTAAAACAATTAAAAAATAATCTAAATCTATTGTATGATATGTATAAAACAAACAAGAGTGAAATAATTTACAATACATATAAATCACTAAAAAAATAATACAAATCTTCCATTCAAACAAAAAAAAGAAGTTACAATACAAACCGAATAAAAAAAGCAACAAGCTCATCAAAAGAAATGTGGAAAATTCTGAAGGAAAATAAAAATCAAGATGTGAACCCTAATAAGGATATAAAATATATTTTAGAGTCAAATTTGAAAATTACTCATCCGCAACAAATCGTCAATACGATGAATAAACATTTTAGTTCGATTTGCACTGACCCTACTACACATGTAACAAATAATTGAAGACAAATAAGTATCAGTAGCTCAGGTTCAATCTTTCTCTATCCTGTAACCAAAATCGAAGTAAGTAATATAATAAGTACCTTAAAGAATACCACCTCTCCAAAGATTTAGATGATATATCTATCAATGTCTTAAAATTTACAAAACAAGAAATTATTAAACCACTAACATTTGCTATTAACTAGTCGCTATGCAATGGTATATTTCCGAAAGCTCTTAAAGCGGGAAAAATTGCCCCACTTTACAAAAAAGGAGATGCCCATCTCGTAAATAATTACAGGCCAATTTCAATTTTACCAGCATTCTCAAGAGTATATGAACGAGTTATATACAACAGGATAATGAACTATTTAGAAAATAATAATATATTGAGTCCAAAGCAATATGGGTTTAGAAAGGGCCTAACAACAACGCATGCGATTTTCGGTTTTATTGATTTTGTTCTCAAGAACCTGGAAAACAATAAACAAGTGTACTCTATTTTTATTGACCTAACGAAAGCGTTTGACAGTGTTCCATACGATATTCTATTAAGTAAATTATTTGACTACGGAATAAGAGGAAACTGCCTGAATCTGATCAAAACTTATCTTTCTGAAAGAATACAGATAACAAAAATGCAGTTCAACAACATTCATTACACATCATCCGCAGCCACTCCGAAGACTGGTGTTCCACAGGAAAGCGTATTAGGGCCACTTTTCCTAATATTTGTAAATGACATGCCACTCAATATTAATGGACACATTAGTTACAAAAGATCTTTTAGGTCGAGGTAACTTCGAAAGGCCCAGAGGCCACACGACCCACCGACCCCATACCATAATGGACACATTACAATGTTTGCAGACGATACCACCATTAACATGGAAAGCTACCGTCTAGATGAACTTAATAAAGCATAATGGTTTGTAAATTAAATTCACTTGGTTTTGTTTCACTTATATGTACATATAAGTGAAACAAAACCAAGTGAATTTAATTTACAAACCATTATATTTCAAAATGTTTTACCAAGTGATTAATGAGAAAAAAGTGTCCGATATATTAATAAAGCAACAAATGATGTGCTTGTTGAACTACATTCTTGGCTAACCAATAACAATTTAAAGGCTAATGTTTCAAAAGCTCATATTATGCACTATAAAGCACCAACAGGACACACAAATATACAATTTAATGGCGAAACACTACATGAAAGGGATGAAGTAAAATTTCTTGGTTTTACTATACAAAATGATCTAAAGTGGGATACACATGTTCAACAAGTGTCAATGCAAATATCAAAATATGCATACCTTATATTTGCAACACGCAAAGATGTGCACGAAGAAGCGGCTAGAATAACCTACATGGCTTACTGTCAATCGCAACTCACATATGGAATCATCTTTTAGGGCTGTACAACAAAAATGAATTTGCAAAAGGTATTTGTTGCTCAAAAAAGATTAGTAAGGGCTATTGCAAATACAAAACCATATAGCAGCTGTCGAAGCTTATTTAAACGACTCAAAATAATGCCTTTGGCCAGCCTCTACATCTACGAGTCTCTTAAATTTGTCAAGAACAATGAATATCTATCAAGGAATAACCACGTACATCACGAACACAATACCAGAACAAAAACTATAAGACTTCCAAAACACAGTCATGCATTTTACCACAATTCATGTATAGTGCAGTCCTTAAAATTATATAGCGTTGTGCCTGATAGAATAAAACAATTACCAAAGAAACAATTCAAAAAAAGGGTTAAGGAAATATTATTAAGTCACTGCTGCTATTTATTAACGTGTGCAGCATTATATGACTGTACTTCAAATTTATATTGTAAACGTAATTTTATATTTTAAACTTATATTTTAATCTTATATCAGACCTTGTATTATATTTATTTAATCTATTTCCTAATTTTTTAACTAGATATAAGTTTTAATATGTTTGATTGTATAAATTTTAATATATTTGTAGTGTCCTTATTTACACCGCATTTATTATTTATTTACTGTAACTGATTTTAACTATATATAAGTTTTAATATGTTTGATTGTATCAATTTTAATATGTTTGTAGTGTCCTTATTTACACCTCATTTATTATTTATTTACTGTAACTGATTTTTAACTAGATATAAGTTTTAATATGTTTGATTGTATCAATTTTAATATGTTTGTAGTGTCCTTATTTACACCACATTTACTATTTATTTACTGTAACTGACCCACCCACGAATGTCTGTATATTCATACTGAAAATAAATGAATTATTATTATTATTATTAAAAGGTCAGGGAAAAAAATCTGGAATCAGGGAAGTGTCGGAAAAATTTAACATTTCAGATTATGGCTACCATGTCAGTTTTACTTCAAATAATATTAAACAAAATTTTGAAAACTAGATTATTATTTTCAGTCATTTAATGTTCTTATCAAAGCATTCAGTTTGAAGTTTCGAAAGAGCATTTCCACTCCCAGACTAAGCATGAAGTAAAATTTCGAGTTTAGAAAAGCCCTGTGAAAATTTGTCTCGGGTCGCGCAGCGACCCGAGACAAATTTTCTGGGCTTTTCTAAACTCGAAATTTTACTTCATGCGCCACGCGTATAAAACAGTGATTTAGCGAGAAATTTAAAAACACACAAAAGACATTTTTCATGTTAATCTTCACAATTAATTCGAATTATTTTTGACGATTTAAATCCTTTGGTAAGAATTCGAATCCTTTTATGAATATTCGAATCGTTTTATAAATATTCGAATTCATTTATAAATATTCGAATCCTTTTATAAAGATTCGAATCACCCACATTTCGATTCGAATACGAATCCTCTTAAAAAAATGTAACGAATCCAGTTGAACTAAAGTATTCGATGCCTCTTTTGAATCCTCTAAAAAGATTCAAATCCTGCCCAGCTCTGATCCATATAAACATTGTTCAATGGGAGACACACAGCCCGCAAATACCGTAGCTATAATAAAATGGTTTATTCAGATTCTTACTGCCGATGTGGAACCGTTTTTACCACATCCTCTGGTCATGATTTTTCTCATAGTGCGCACTAGCACATAGGCGCAATTTAACACTATGAAAATGCTGAGAAGCGTTGTCACTCTGATATTATAAACCTATAAAAAAAGGAGAATTCTAAATAATATATATCTAATAGAAAGAAAAAAAAAACCTTGGACATCATACATCATATTAAGAAAAGTAACAACCATAATTCAGAAACTCTTGTGTTGCACAGGTTCTAGTTAAGGTCCTCGTTAATTTATGCTGTAGTTAAATGACAAAATACCTAGCAATGCCACTGAAGTTAAAGGCGCTATCTGTCACATAATTCATTCCACCTCATAGGACATGTGGTATCGTATGTTCAATAAAAAAAACCTCTAGAAATTGACATATAAAACGTCAGACATGATAATTACAATACATAATTTCAGAGTTGCCAATCTACAATATTTTCCATGGCACTCTAGAGGCAAAGACTGGTGCAAACGGGTATTAGAAACCACTAATCGATAAATTTAGGTTAAGACATAGTTTCTCTAATTCAACTGGACACAGCGATAGATTGCATGTGCCGACCTCTCAAGTGCAATGGAAAATATTATAAGTGGGCAACAGGGAAATTTGACAATTAAAGCTTAACTTCCTTTATGCAAGTCTTAGGCCCGTTGGCTCCCCAACTGATTGACTTTAATCATCCACTAATCCAGCGGTTCTCAAACTTTTTGAGCGGCGGAGCCCTCCAAAGGCATACAAATTTCCACAGAACCCCACTGGTTCAATAAGCATATGTATGTGCATATATATATATATATATATATATATATATGTATATATTTATATGTATATATATATATATATGTATGTATATATATATATATGTATGTATATATATATATATATGTATGTATATATATATATATGTATATATTTATATGTATATATATATATATGTATGTATATATATATGTATGTATATAAATATATTTTATTTTTAGTATTTTAGTTTATATAAATAAATATAAAAGAAAGAATGAAATTATTTGTACTTCAATAAAATCATTTATTTATCAACAAATAATTGCAAAATATTATAAAAACAAACTTCATTGTTAGTGGGACACATGGACTTGTTTCCTATTTTTACATAGTTCTATTATGTCTGGCTTTATAGAGGACAGTTGAATCCTCATATCAGCTTCTGCATCGAGTCTGTTGCGGTATTTGGTTTTTCTTGCAGCATATGAAGAAAAGCCAGATTCGCACAGATAAGTCGTAGCGAAAGGAAGAAGTATTTTAACAGCTTTCATTGATAAATCTGCAAATTCTTCTCTCAAAGTGCACCAAAATTCTGGCAAAGATAGCTTTTCAAATATGGCTTGTAGTGAGGAATCTGTAATCATGTCAACGAACATTTCGTACTCCTTAGCTGTGAATGTGTATGGCCTTTTCTGAACTATGAATGGGTTTCTAATCCATGTATAATTTTTAAGCTTTTCATTCTCTTCATCTGGAAAATATTGTTTGACCGAGTTTAGAATATCTTCCAAATGTTGACAAATTTCATCACACAACATAGTAAGGTCATCAATGTCTCCTTTAATTTCATCGCAGAAATCTTTAAGTATTGGGAAGCTATCTAGCTCACGAGAGCAAATGCAAGTGATCCAAAATTCCAATTTCTTTTTGAAAGCTTGAATTTTATCATTGGCTGCGAACACTGTTACTTGTTTTCCTTGAAGTGACATATTCACATTGTTTATCTTTGAAAAAATGTTGGCGAGGTATCCAAGTCGAAACAACCATAGATTATCTGTCAACCTATCTTGTACATCCATATTGTTTTTCATGAAAAAGGTGCCCAATTCGGAACGCAGCTCGAATAGTCGAACAAGTACTTTCCCTCGAGACCGTCACCGTACTTCGGTATGGAGCAGTAAAGCTTTATGAACGCTGCCCATATCTTCGCATAGAATTTTAAAAAGCCGTGTTTGTAATGGTCGCGATTTTATGAAATTTATTATCTTTACAGACTCGTCAAGGACCTTTTTAAGTGACAATGGCATTTTTTTACTGCAAGTGCTTGGCGGTGAAGTATGCAGTGGCTATTTGTGCAGTTTGGTGCCATGTTCTTGATTTTTGCGACAGCGCCAGCAGTTTTTCCTACCATTGCCTTTGCACCATCAGTGCAGATATCAACACATTTTTTCCAATCTATACCATGAGCATTAAAAAAGTTATCCACGATATTAAATATTTCGGCACCAGTTGTATTGGTTGGCAATTGTTCACACAAAAGTAGATCCTCTTCAAGCAAATTTAGATGCTGATATCGGACAAATACAAGCAAGACTGCAAGTCCAGCTACGCCTGTGCTTTCGTCCATTTGTAGAGAAAAATTACAACATTGCAGACGAGATATCAATTCAGCCTTTACGTTGGCTGCTAAATCCTTAATTCGGCGAGCTACTGTGTCATTGGATAGTGGCACATTAGTTATTTCTTTTGCCAACCTTTCATCAAGCATACATTTAGCAATATCGACTGCACAAGGCTTGATCAATGTCTCAGCTATTGTATGAGCTTCGCCTGCCAGTGCAATACGATAACTGACAATGTATGATGCTTCAGTGGCCTTCTCATTGTCAGTTTTAAAAATTGAAACAATTAGGTTTTGTCGCTTTAAGAGTTCATCACGCCTACGCATAAAATAATCAACTTTCTTATGTTTAAACTCTGGATGTACGGTTTCCAAATAGCGACGCATTTTAGCGGGTACCATAGAACTATTTGGAAAAAGCTTGCTGCATATGACACATTGAGGCACATTATTAGCATCTACAAAACCAAGAGACAGGTAGCTTTCATCATATTTCCTTTTCTTAGTGGCGGGTTCACGTAATATGCTCGTAGTGGCAGCAGATATCTCTTTTTCTGGATTTATGCAAGTATCCACTGTTGTTTCAGTTTCAATGTTTTTGGATGTAGACGGTCCAGGTGATTGTTGAGATCCTGCAACTTTTGCTGTTCCTTTGATAAGCCAACGATCCATCCTTAATAACTTGCAGATAAAAAAATAATTAAAAATTCGCTTTATTATGTATATACACGGTAACTTTCTTAAAGGCGAACGCAAGAACGAACGAAGACAACAGTGTAGGTAGACAACCCAATACACGTCAAATAGTCACGCGATATGCGACAGCGCGGAGCGAGCAAACTGATGCAAACTAAACCTAAAAAAAAGCTGTTTGTAAACGGCCACGCGGCAAACCGCGTGATGACCGCGGGTGACTCAAAGCCACTCAAGTTAGCAACGCGCACACACTCACACACGCTTCACACTTTAGGACAGTGTTTCTCAACCGCTAAAAATCTAAAAAAAATTCTGTAATCTAAATTTTTAGTTCATTTTTTATTAATATATATTAATTTTTAGCGGATTTCAATTTATAATTCACGGAACCCTTTGGGGTAGCTCGCGGAACCCCAGGGCTCCGCAGAGCATACTTTGAGAAACGCTGCACTAATCATTGAAAGTTATAAATTTGTAAGATACCCTAAACATGTTTCTTTTATTAATATGGAATTGTGCAAACAATTTGTAAATTAAATCGTTGTTTTTATTACTAATCATTGATTAAGTTAATTAACTTGGGTGCAAACTGGCCTTAGAGTTTAGAGTGATAACTTAAACAAAAAGTTGAGGTTATACCTGACGTATCATATGTCAATTCCTAAAGCATGTAGCCAACTTCAAATTAAAAAAGATTAAAACATGGCACTCTCGAGGTTTTTTTTATTGAACATACAATACAATATGATCAAAAGCTCTTCTCCTCTAGAGCGCTTTGAATTTTTTCTTTATTTTAAATTACGCTGGCATCAATGAATACAAAAATCAAATGTCATAATTTATTGTGAGAATCAGTAAACATTTTTATATTAAATGTATTTTAACATAACTTCAAACCCAGGAGTTTCCAACCTAGGGGGCACGCCCAATGACTCTAACTGTACACATGGACCATGTGTCACCAGATTATTGTCCGGATAGGAAAAACTTTTTTATTGTCCATTTTTCAACAAAAATTCTTTCTTTACAAGAAGTTTTGGATGACTTAAAAGTACTATTTTCATTATGAAATCTTAAATTTATTGTAGAGGTCGTTCAAAAATTATGTACACATGAAGCTGCACATACCATGTGTCACCAGATTACTGCCCGGATAAGAAAAACTTCTTTATTGTCTATTTTTCGACAAAAATGATTTCTTCATAAAAAGTTTTGGATGACTTAAAAATACTATTTTCATTATTAAATTTAAAATTTATTGTAGAGGTCATTAAAAAATTAAGAAAAACTAAAAGTGTGATAAGAGAGAAGTACCTCTAATTATAATTTTAGAGAAAAATGTTATCGGAAACATGTTATGGAACAATTGTCGACAAAATTGCTCAACTTATACCAAAATTATGTGAGTTCACAAAAAAGAAATTAAATTGAATTCTAAAAGAATAAGTAATAAATACATGGGGATATTAAGAAATGCACAATCTATATTTTACGTTAAAAACTAGATACGAACAATTTTTAACAACATATCAAAAGCTGAGTGTCAACTGACTTGATTTTATTTTTTATTTTTTTTATTTTGGGTTTTACGTCATCTATTTCCGCTGCTAAGGCCAATCATGACGCCGGAGATTAGGTTCACAGCTATCCGGGAATTTTGCCGAACCCGGTGGGAGTTCCAACCCACCGGTAGGGATCTTTAACGTGCAGGCAACATCCAGGCAGTACACGGGTCCTACATGCATTTAACGTCATATCCGAGAAGACGGAGTGTTTGGCATTTTTATCCTAACCTATATAAATGCAGACAACTTGTTAGGCCGGTATTTGAACCTCGGTCCGTGGCGTGGCAGTACAACACTCTAACCACTACACCACCAAGCTGCCCGACTTGATTTTATTTGCACAGAAAAATAACCCTGTGATTAATTTACTACAGAAAGTTTAGTCTTCAGTCAATTTTTAAGTGGGAATACCTCAAGTCTAGAGTATACAGAGAGTTTTATGTAGCACCGAACATTTTCATAAAGAGAATTTTTCTTTTAAATATACATATGTATACGTCGTACAATTTCCGACGTTCGGTTTATTAAAAGAATTTAATTTGAAGCTTTAAATGAGTGTTTTCCACTCCCAGGCTAAGCATGAAGTAAAATTTCGAGTTTAGAAAAGCCTGAAAATTTGGTTTGGTCGCGTAGCGCGGAGCGGCCAAATCAAATTTTCAGGCTTTTCTAAACTCGAAATTTTACTTCATGCGCCACCGGTACAAAACACTGACATATTACGAAGTTTAAAACACACCGCTAAACTTTACATTGAATCAGTGTTGTGTACCGGTGGCGCATGAAGTAAAATTTCGAGTTTAGAAAAGCCTGAAAATTTGGTTTGGCCGCTCCGCGCTTCGCGCTACGCGACCAAACCAAATTTTCAGGCTTTTCTAAACTCGAAATTTTACTTCATGCTTAGCCTGGGAGTGGAAAACACTCGTTTAAGGCTTCAAATTAAATTCTTTTAATAAACCGAACATCGGAAAATGTACGACGTATACATATGTATATTTAAAACAATTTTTGTTTCTTTGTGAAAATGTTCGGTGTTACATAAAACTCTATGTATGTGGACAATGGAGGATCCCTTGAGAAATTCCGATGGCAGATATCTTGATTTTGCACAATGCTGAAAAACAAATGAATAATCTTGACACCAATCACTGAAAAATAAAAACTGCTATCCTGTTTTCTGAAGATCACTGAAAAAACAATAGATTGCTATCTTTATCGACAGCACTGAAAATATCTGTTATCACTTGGTCACACTGAGACACCAACGATAACTTCATAACCCACAGCACCATTGGCGTAGCCAAGGGGGGCAATAATAAATCATATATTTATTACGTTTCACAAAAAAGTAACATACCATAAGTTTTTAATAAATATTTTGACTCTTATCCCCTCCCTGGACAAAATATTTTGTCCTTTGCCCCCCTCCTGGTATCGCTCCTACCGATACCAGAAGGGAGAGGCATGCATTATACTGAAACTGCAAAACTGCAAAAAAAGGCAACGGCATTGTTTTTCTGAAACTGAAAAACAATTGTTACGACAACGGCAAGAAAGTGAAAGAAAGAGAGAGACTCCATAATCAACCTGCGTGTACACACGGAGAGCACATGCTGCCCGTTTTATCTATCGGCTTGGCTTGCATTAGTCAACAGAACAAATTTTAAATTTAAACAAAATAAATACAGAAAGGGGTAAAAACTGATATTAAATAAATATAGATTTGCGGATGCATGCTGGACGGGCCAGATTATAGATTAATATCGAAATGCTTTGTTTTTCTTTTATAATTGATTTTGTCCGTTCCACTTACTGCCACGGTCGAGCCATTCTTGCCGATACCTCCCGTGAATATCACCGACAGCATGTTGTACAGCGACCAGAGACCGCACACGAGCGTGCACGCCGGTATTCCGTACCATAGCTCTACAGTGCCATTAAAAAACTGTCAGGGAAAACAATCTGGTCTGAATCACTCACATTTTAACTCCCACACAATAATAAGGCGTGTGATACATAATGATCTCGGAAAAAGAAATCGATTAATGGTTTTAACATAGAGGGCGGGATGAACGGACCGGGTACCTTACCTTACTCTGCCAGATCTCCGAGCCGAACAGGGCCGATACCATGTGAATTCCGATTATCGTGTATTGGGCTTCCGTCACGTCCACCCTGCCGAAGCGCAGTGTTCCCGACACGTACGTCTGCCAGTGGGCGCAATAGAATAATGTCATCGCACAAAAACACTAAAAAAATATAGACATTTTGTTAGATTAGGTTAGATACTAATTGATAAGGTTATATGACAGAATGTACCATGCGATCATTTAAAATATAAATTAGAGTACACTTTGGATTTTATATAAGATTAGCACTGTCGACTAAAAACACATAGTTCACCATAACCTCAAATTTATTCCATCATTCAATTAATATTCCGGGCAACCGCACACAAAAATGCAGCTTATTGTAATTTATAACTGTTGCCGCAGACCAACTACCCAAGTCAACGTAATGTGACTAAAGGATTAAAATTGGGGTCCACTGCGCCTATCAGCAATACTGCCCAACGGCATGTTCTCACAGACGGTGGTCATGTCTCATGTCTGCGGGGGAAGAGGAGAGCGACCTCATGAAAAACTCAAGGTGGGCGGGCGACAGGCTAAAGGGATGCGTTGTATGATAGAAGACTAGTTCCGACTGTACCAACCTTCTGGGGGTCTTTTCTTGAATTAATTTCTCATCTGGCACTTGGTGAAACATATTAGAATATCTAAAGTTATTTAAATTAAAAACACTTGGTATTGTTTCACAAATTAAAACTTTATTCCAAGTAGTTTCGGTTTGTTAGACCATTTTCAAAGGAATTTTCCTTAGAAAATGGTCTAACACAGTGGTCTCCAAACTACGGCCCGCGGGCCAAATCCGGCCCGCGACTTGCATGAATCCGGCCCGCGATTGTTTGTAATTTTTTTTGTAAATGTTATATTTTGAAATATTGTAACAATTGTTCCTTAAATTTTTCATAATTTTATAAAATTAATCGGATCTTATCCGACTTTATTATGTAGAATTGTATTTGTGGCCCGCGAAGAAGATAGTTTGGAGACCCAGGGTCTAACAAACCGAAACTAGTCGGAATAAAGTTTTAATTTGGAAAACAATACCAAGTGTTTTTAATTTAAATAGCTTTACATATTCTGGGTCTGTTCAGGCTTTTTTGCTAAAGGAGAACAAGGTCAGATCGTTACCTCCAAATCGGAGCATAAGCCTTTCCGAGGCATCCTCTGTGTCCCTATTCCGAATAGGGCTAATGTATGCACAGTTCAGCCCTGGTGCGTGCAGTCATTAAACGAGGAATCAGAGATGGGCCGTTTAAAGCCCGGGGGGATCCTCCACAGCCAGCCCATCACAGGGTTAGAATCTGATGGGTATTGGTATCCCTCAGCCACATAACAAAACGCTGACTCTTTAAAACAAGCACCATTCAACACAGCTAGACATAATTCTCTTGCCGGGAAGAGTATTCTTGAAAATAAAATAAGCTTCTGAGTTCGGCACTACTGTGTTACAAGCAACCTGTAATTGGGTGCGGCTCCTCTCCGCCAAACAATCCTTAATCCTACTAGGTTACCTTCTATGAGAAATAACTAGCATCTAACCAATAGTAATAGTCACCCGCACAAATCCTGGCAATTAGTCACAGTGCGAGATTGGTCCAACCAGAGCTGGGCAGGATTCGAATCATTCAGGATTCTAATCCTTTTAGAGGATTCAAAAGAGGCGTTCGAATACTTTAGTTCATCTGGATTCGTAATCCGGATTCGTTATATTTTTTTTAAGAGGATTCCTATTTGAATCCAAATGTGTGTGATTCGAATCTTTAAAAAAGGATTCGAATATTTATAAAAGGATTCGAATATTTATAAAAAGATTCGAATATTTCTAAAAGAATTCGAATATTTATAAAAGGATTCGAATACTTACAAAAGGATTTGAATCGTCAAAAATAATTTGAATTAATTGTGAGGATTAACATGAAAAATGTCTTTTGTGTGTTTTTAAATTTCTCGTTAAATCACTGTTTTATACGCGTGGCGCATGAAGTAAAATTTCGAGTTTAGAAAAGCCCAGAAAATTTGTCTCGGGTCGCTGCGCGACCCTCGACAAATTTTCACAGGGCTTTTCTAAACTCGAAATTTTACTTCATGCTTAGTCTGGGAGTGGAAAACACTCGTTCGAAACTTCAAACTGAATGCTTTGATAAGAACATTAAATGACTGAAAACGTTCTTAAAGATAATAATCTAGTTTTCAATTTTCTTTTTTAATATTATTTGAAGTAAAACTGACATGATAGCCACAATCTGGAATGTTAAATTTTTCTGACATTTCCCTGATTCAAGATTTTTTTCCCTGGCCTTTTAATATATTTCTTCTGTGGGAAATTTTGTTTAATTGTTTTTGTCAATATTTAAGTTAATTTTATAATTTTTTTTTTGTAATTTGCCTGCTGATTTTGACAAATTTAATAATATCATTAGGCTTTTTTGTTAGTGTTTTGGTCAATTTGAATATAAATCCATGACTTTTCTGACTTTCCCGGTTTTAATGATATTCGGTGAATTTTTTATTTACATAATTTTTAGGCATTCGTCGATTTTATAATAGAGTTCAATTTGAAGTTTTGAACGAGTGTTTCCACTCCCAGGCTAAGCATGAAGTAAAATTTCGAGTTTAGAAAAGCCCCATGAAAATTTGTCGAGGGTCGCGCAGCGACCCGAGACAAATTTTCGGGCTTTTCTAAACTCGAAATTTTACTTCATGCGCCACGCGTACAAAACACTGATTTAAATTGAAGTTCAGAAACACACAAATACATCTTTGATCCGAGTAACAGGAAGTCAGATATTTAGTCTGTTACCAACAATGTTCAGTGTTAATAATAAATAATTAGGTTTTGAATATTTTTGTTAAAACAACTGGTAACGATATTTATATATTAATGGTTGCAAAAAAATAATTAAATCAAATTTATTCTTAAAGGATTTGTATTCGTGATTCGAAATAACAGGATTCGAATCATATTTATCTCTTACGAATCCTTTATTCGAGTATTCGTGATTCGAATCACATTAGGTGATTCGTGATTCGAATCCTTTTTACGAGGATTCGTCCCAGCTCTGGGTCCAACCATCATGGGAACTGCAATGGGACTAATTATGGTTTAAGTGAGTGTGGCTGCCCTTCCACGAGCAATCCTTAATCCTCTTACATTAGACTGTAAAATCAGTTACTTTGGATGCGAAATAACTAGCATCAAACCAAACCTAACCAACTGGCATCTAACCAAACTCCATAATTCAATTAATGAACTACTATTCAGTACTCAGATGTGAACTATGTTACATTTTAAGATTAAAATTTTGCAAACTAAAAAAAGCGCAAGCTTATTCTTTCAAATTCAAATAGTTTTGAGTTTGAAATTTTCATATTAAATTATTGACTTTTAGATACATGTTGAAATATTTGTTATTAATTGACATAACTTCAACGATTCATTTAATAACAAATTTGTGACACCTGTTGCCAACAACCCGCAACTTGTAATTATTTTAACTTCCTTCAAGAAAATAAATTAACAACTTTCTATTTTTGGAGGCCAGGGTACTTACACAATCTTCTAACAATACCTAATTAATACAACCAATGTCCCACATTATCAACACGTCGTCTTTTGCATTTACATCGCGCCTGATTGAATCTAATCCAAGTGCGCGTTCGCGTAATTGAATTACGCCACGGCCGTGTCAATTTAAAGGAGGTTAAGTAAGTCTCCCTTCGTCCGTACCTGAAAAAACATCCATTCCGGCTGGTAGCCCAGCTTGACGGCTATGCAGGCGGAGAGGGCGACGAATATCGTCGACAGGGAGTCGCAGCCGTGGTCGAAGAGTTCGCCCAGGGGATTCGCCGTGCCCGTCCTGCGCGCCTGTTTCCCGTCGATCGCGTCCAGCGTTTGGTAGATAAACAGTCCGAGGCCGCAGAGGGCGCACGTCCACCGCGGCGGTTCACCTTTCCCGTCTGGAGAATACCTGTAATGATCATAATACATAATTAATTAGTTTAAATAAAAATACACATTTCTTAATTGGACATAAAAATCAATTTCTTTTATTTGAAATAACAACACAGATGGGAGGGTTTCACTTTTATTGTTGAACACTGCAACATGTTTCGCCTATTTTATTGAAACTATTGAAATATCGCTCCACTTCGCTTCGCGACCAATCCAAATTCTAAGGCTTTTCTAAACTTAAATATTACTTCATCCGCGTATAAAACACTAAAATATTGTGATTTTTTTGTTTTCGTGATTTATGATGTTTCAATTTGAATCGGGGTTTAGACGATATAAATCATAAGATATCTATCAAGATATTTACCATGATATATATCGATATTTATAAACTACGATATACATATATCATGAATATTTATGGAATGCACAAAACCACTGAATTGCACGTTACCGGAAATTCTCCCGTTTCTCGAATATACCCTGTTGCAATATTTTTATAATTAATTGATAAATTGCTAAGAGTTATTGCAACAAAATAAAATTAAAAAAGCAATGCAGCATAATGCACTCTTTATGCATTTCTTATTACCGTAATAAACTTTTTTTGCACCCCTTTGGTTTACCGACAAAAACGAATTTTTGGTGGAGGGGCTGGCGGAACGGATAGCCAGCCCACGTAGTATACAGGGTGAGTTTTTTTCGATGTTCTCTATGGGGATCTCGGAAACTACAAGAGATAGAAAAACGGTTAAATTGCGAAAAAAGTGTAGTTTTATAGGACGAATAAAATGACACTTTCAAAATATTTGAAAAAGTCAAGGGTAACTAGATATTTTGAATAAAGTAAAATGTGTCAATTTTTTGAAATCAATATATCTCTATTATTATCATAGATAGAAAAAAACTGTAAGGGACAAAGCTGTAGAAAATTTTACACAGATTAATAACAACAAATTTAAAAAAAAATCGCTCATATTTTGGGAGATATGACACAAACTTACCTTTTTTTAAATGGAAACAATAGTTGGCTATGACTTTATTAAAAGGGCTATTTTTTCCCTTCAATTCGATATAACATATGCCATAGTTATTTTTAAAATAAAGTAAGTTACAGTCGTTTTTAATTTTACCGTCCACCAAAAAATAGTTAGCCATGAAAAAGACAAAAGTAAAACAATTGCAGTTATTTATTCTAAACACATATTAATTCATTTCCATATTTGGTTTGTTTCGATAAGTTTGTTTTGTATTTATTTGGCGTTGAAAGTTTTTTAAAGTGATAATGAATTTTCCCAACGAAGAAAAGCGTGATATGCTTGTTTGTTACATTCAGTGTAATAAAAACGCTGCAGAACAATATTATAATCAATATATCGATCGTCGGCAGCCATCTTTACCAACATTCAGAAGAATTTGGGTGAGTACGGATCCTTTACAAAGCCGAAACTTGAAAAAAAAAAACGAAATTAATGAAGTTTCGGAAATAAACGTATTAGCATTGGCGATGATAGATCCATCCACATCGACCAGACAAATTGCAACAGAAACAAGCATATCTCAACGGACTGTAGTACGAGTTTTGAAAAAACACAAATATCACCCATATAAGGTATCAATTTCACAAAATTTACATGACGGTGATACCAATAAGAGAATGGTCTTCTGTATGTGGTACAAAAACATGTGCCAAGAGGATAATACGTTCCCTACAAAAATAATTTGGACAGATGAAACGCGATTTACTAATTGTGGGATTTTTAACCGGCACAATGAACATGGTTGGAGTCAGGAGAATCCACGAGAAGTTGCACAACGTAGACCACAAATTAAATTTGGATTTAATGTATGGTGCGGTGTGTTCGGATCGAGAATTCTCGGCCCATATATTTTTGATAACACATTGAATGGAAATGATTACCTTCGTTTTCTTCAAGAAACATTTGAAGATATGCTCAATGATTTAAATTTATCAGTACGGGCAAGATTGAAGTGGTTTCAACACGACGGAGCTCCACCTCATAGCAAGTTGGCTGTGCGAAACTATATAAATGATGCTTTTCCTAATTCATGGGTGGGAAGAAATGGACCAATCCTATGGCCACCTAGATCACCCGACCTATCCGTTTTAGACTTTTTTCTGTGGGGTTATGTGAAGAACAAAGTGTATCAACAATCATATCAATCCGTGGAGGATCTTAGACTAGCTGTACTTGAAACATTTAATTCTATTGACAGAAGAAAAGTCAAAAAAGCCACAAATTCGATTTTAAAAAGATGTACTTTATGCCATAATAATAATGGTGGACTTTTTGAGCATCTTATGTAATATTTAAAATTTTCTTCTATTATTATTTTGATAATTTTGGAATTATTTTACTTTATGTTGCTTTTGACAAATCTAAAGAAAGATAATAAATTAAATATTGATTTCGTTGCTATAAACAACCGCAATTGTTTTACTTTTGTCTTTTTCATGGCTAACTATTTTTTGGTGTATGGAAAAATTAAAACGACTATAACTTATTTTATTTTAAAAATAACTATGGCATATGTTATATCGGATTAAAGGGAACAAAATAAACTTTCCAATAAGGCCATAGCCAACTATTGTTTCCATTTAAAAAAAGATAAGTTTGTGTCATATCTCCCAAAATATGGGCGATTTTTTTTTTGATTTTTTGTTATTAATCTGTGTAAAATTTTCTACAACTTTGTCCTTTACAGTTTTTTTCTATCTATGATAATAATAGAGATATATTGATTTCAAAAAATTGACACATTTTACTTTATTCAAAATATCTAGTTACCCTTGACTTTTTCAAATATTTTGAAAGTGTCATTTTATTCGTCCTATAAAACTACACTTCTTTCTCCATTTAACCGTTTTTCTATCTCTTATAGTTTCCGAGATCCCCATAGAGAACATCGAAAAAAACTCACCCTGTATATCAACTAAATCAAAAAACAACTATGCCTAAATTATGCACTAATAATGCATTTTCGAAAGGTGTTAATCACAATTTTTGCACCAACCCCAATTTCGAGAAAAAAAAATATTTTTGATATTTTTGCCGTTTGCACAATGACATTTGTTTATAAAATGGTTAATGATTGATATAATTTACTTGAATAATACTCGAACTATGCACTTACTATGTACTATATAAAAACGTGTATGAGTAACTTTCATACAAACACCATTCTCGAAAAAATTATTATTTTCCATATTCTCAGTTCCCTAAAAAGAAAGATGTTTATAAAATTGTTAAAAGTTAATGGAATTCCATCAAAATACAGGGTGGCGACCAACCGGGAAAGTCAGGGAAATTAGGCCTTTTTAGAAAAAGTCAGGGAATTTTTAAACACATTTTTTAACAAATTGTTCTATTAGTTCAGCACGAAGTTGACACATCAAATAATACTAAACAAAATTAAAATCAAAAATGGGTACTTGTTAATTGGTTGAAAACCATTTTACATTAAATTAGCGTTTTATACACGTGGCGCATGAAGTAAAATTTCGAGTATAGAAAAGCCAAATTTCCAGGCTTTTTTAAACTCGAAATTTTACTTAATCGGGGAGTGGAAAACACTTGTTTCATTAAATTAATTGATAATTGATTATTGTTGTTTTATTGAGGGAGAAAGTTCTATGAGATTAAAACATAATGTCAATTTTGATGCAAGTTAAAGAAGAAACAGTCAATTTTTTGCCATAATAGTGCAAATAGTCAACAAACAATTGACACAGTAACGTCACAATAACCAAGGACATTCAATTACGTCACGTAAAGTCGACATTTTAACTATAATGACAGTTGACATAAGTTGCGCAAGCCGACATTTAACCAATCGTGCCAACTTGAGACGAGTTTGAATTGAACTATAATAATAATAATAATAATAAGTATTTATTGCCCAACAGGAAATTTCCCAATCACAAGACAATGATAATACAATAAACAATGTATAATGAGATCGCCATGTCATTGTTTTTCTTTGTGACAGTTACGATACACATTTTGATAGTAGTGATATATTTTAAAGCAAGAAGTGTCTTCCACTCCCAGACTAAGCATGAAGTAAAATTTCGAGTTTAGAAAAGCCCCGCGTAGAAAATTTGTCGAGGGTCGCGCAGCGACCCGAGACAAATTTTCACGGGGCTTTTCTAAACTCGAAATTTTACTTCATGCGCCACGCGTATAAACCACTGATTTATAGTAAAGTTAAAAATATATAACGCTTAGATGTGATGATGGTGATCAATATTTAGCGAAATGTAGCGTTGACACGAGTTTGAATTGAACTATAATGAGATCGCCATGTCATTGTTTTTCTTTGTGACAGTTACGATACACATTTTGATAGTAGTGATATATTTTAAAGTAAGGAGTGTCTTCCACTCCCAGACTAAGCATGAAGAAGTAAAATTTCGAGTTTAGAAAAGCCCCGCGTAGAAAATTTGTCGAGGGTCGCGCAGCGACCCGAGACAAATTTTCACGGGGCTTTTCTAAACTCGAAATTTTACTTCATGCGCCACGCGTATAAACCACTGATTTATGATTTATAGTAAAGTTAAAAATATATAACGCTTAGATGTGATGGTGATCAATATTTAGCGAAATGTAGCGTAGAATTACTTTTTTGTCAATAATTTTTTAATAATAATAATAAAAGTAGAATAAATTTAGTTTGAGCAACTTTTCAATATTGTTGATATTTAAATCATCATATCTTTAACGGGGAAAATGCTATTATGGACACAACACCATTTTTTCCCCCTATATTTGGTTTTATTTTATGAAATTATTTTAAGGGGTCAGGGAAAAAAATCTGGTATCAGAAAAGAGTCAGGGAAATTTTACATTTCAAATTGGTCGCCACTATGAAATATTTTATAATAACCCCCTATGCACTACTGAACAACGTTAGAAGCAATTTTCAAAGTCATCACCTACTCGAAAAATTCATTATTTTTTATTATGCATTATAGTGCATAGTAGGAGCATTATTATAAAATATTTTAATGGAACTCCATCAACTTATAACAATTTTATAAGCATCTTTTATTTTGGGGAAGTGAGAATATGAAAAATAATTATTATTTTGAGATGGGTGTTTGTACATAGTAAGTGCATAGTTCGAGTATTATTTAAGTAAATTGTATCAATCATTAACCATTTTATAAACAAATGTTACTGTGCAAACGGTAAAAATATCAAAAATATTGTTTTCTCGAAATTATGGTTGGCGCAAAAATTGTCATTAATACCTTCCGAAAGTGCATTATTAGTGCATAATTTAGGCATAGTTTTTTTTTTCGATTTAGTTAATATATACTAGGTGGGGGGGCTGGCTATCTGTACCACCAGCCCCCCCACCAAAAATTCGTTTTTGTCGTTAAACCAAAGGGGTGCAAATAAGTTTCTAACAGTAATAAGAAGTGCATAAAGAGTACATTATGCTGCATTATTTTTTAAAATATTTTATTGAAGTGGGGGGGGGGGGCTAGGTAAAAGGAGGATTGAACAGTTTTAAAAAACAACCAATATCTGAAGATATACAGCACATAATCGGTAAATTGGGGACATGTTCACTTACAAAAAAAACTGTCTGTATAGATATTTTATAAATAATATAAATATTTCCCAAATCCCGCATATTCCCAATGATACTATAACGAATGAAGAATACTTCGATATTCTCAAAAAAGGCAAGAATACCGCGCCCGGTCATGACAATATCCCTAGATCTATCCTAAAATCCCTTCCACCAAGCATCCACGAATATATCCTCAAAATATTTAACCACATATACTCCACGCAGGTTATTCCCAGTGAGTGGAAACGTGGCATAATTACATGCATTCATAAACCCGGAAATGATCCCTCAGAACCTAGCAACTACCGTCCCATTACCCTCCTCCCTGTCCTTGGAAAATTATTTGAATCCGTTATAAAAAATAAGCTCATGACCTACATTTCTGACTTTATCCCTCCCTACCAATTTGGATTCCTTGAACATCGTTCCACAGCACTACCTCTAACCATTCTAACATCAAACTGCCAAACAGCGAGCCTCGAAGGCCGCAAATCTGCTGTATTATTCTTAGACGTCAAAAAAGCATTTGATTCTGTCTGGCACCGGGGCTTGCTGTTTAAATGCAATACCCTCAATATACCCCCACACCTGATTAATCTCCTAGACAGCTTCCTTCACAATAGATCCCTTCAAGTTAAAATACGCCAATCCTTTTCCAGTTCCTTCACACCTGAACAAGGTTTACCTCAAGGCTCCCCGTTATCACCACTCCTTTATAATCTCCTAGTACATGACATCTACAATCCTGATCCTAATCACATAAATAAATCTGCCTATCCTCTCCTCTACGCCGATGATACTGCGTTAATCGCACATGCCCCCACTCTCCCTAAAGCTCTCAGCACCCTCTAGGGCCTAATCGACACGATTCAAACGTGGTTCGCGAAGTGGCGAATTTCCATAAACCCAAACAAATCCCAGCTCCTGATTCCTTTCCATCGACAAAACAACTCCATCTTCTCAATTACCATAAACAACCAAGTCATCTTCCCCTCCGCCACCTGCAAGTACCTAAGTATTCACATTGATCCCAAATTCACATTCAAAACCCACTCCGCAATCCTTAAAACACTTTAGAAGTCTGACCTTCAAACAACAAGGCATCAGTACAAACACAGCCGTACATATATATAAAATGATCTGTCGCCCTTTACCTGACTATGCCTCAATTCTTTATCACAACCCCCATCCTACCACCCTAAAAAATTTGCAAGTCGCCGAAAGATCGGCCCTTAGAGTGTTGACCAAAATCCGACACCCCCAAAACCCCCTACATAACCCATCCAATACCCTACTTTATGAACTAACAGCAGTCACTCCCATCGAAACCCGACTATCACACTTAGCTGAAAAATTCGCCTCAAATCCTATCCTCTACAATCTCCTTCACCCTTTATGTATCCCTCGAAACCAAAACATCACTCCCAAGCGTAAACGTTTCACCATCACCATTCATGATTTCATTGCACCATTCCATGACATTAGTGATCATGACGATTTGTGAACAGTAATCATCTGACAGACATTGGACGACACTAACAAACAAGAGGTTTTTTACACAAGAACGGACAAGGACAAACAATTAAAATTCAGGCGGAAAGACCAATGGTCGATAGCCAATTGACAGAAGAATTTATCTGTTATTTTAGCCATCAGAAGTATTTTTATGTTAATTATTTATTGTACAATCTGCCAATAAAGATTTATATATATATATATATATATATATATATATATATATATATATATATATATATATATATATATATATATATATAAATATTTATAAATGAAATTGCCAATTCTTGGTTGCAGAATACTTCAAACATTAAAAGTGCGATTCTTTTCGCAATCTACAACAAGTTAGTCTTACAAAGACTATATCAAACACTCATTGAAACAACTACGTCCCGGGCTAATACCCCGACGGACATTGAATTATACAACAAGTGTTTGCTGTTACATACAGTAACCTACTGCAAATGTAACAATTTGGGTCAAATTATTCAGGCCATCTATAGACGCGTTTCGAGATTTATCTCTCCTCAGTATAGCTTTGCCATTCTCACTAAACAATTTGACACCTTAGACTGGCGGTCACGTTACCGTTCAAACATTAGTATAAATGAAATTGCCAATTCATTTATACTAATGTTTGAACGGTAACGTGACCGCCAGTCTAAGGTGTCAAATTGTTTAGTGAGAATGGCAAAGCTATACTGAGGAGAGATAAATCTCGAAACGCGTCTATAGATGGCCTGAATAATTTGACCCAAATTGTTACATTTGCAGTAGGTTACTGTATGTAACAGCAAACACTTGTTGTATAATTCAATGTCCGTCGGGGTATTAGCCCGGGAAGTAGTTGTTTCAATGAGTGTTTGATATAGTCTTTGTAAGACTAACTTGTTGTAGATTGCGAAAAGAATCGCACTTTTAATGAATAAATATTTATACTTATAAACAAGAATACTTATCAAGAAGTTGATATATATCGAATATTTTTATAAATATCATATTTCCTAACCCTGATTTGAATTAAAATAATGTTTTTATTTGCAATTATCTCAAATTTTTATTTTCTAAATTTATAAAAATTAAAAAACAAACATAGAAGGTAGAATTTGTAGAAATTATCCAAGTATTTCCTGATGGCGATAAGGAATTGTTAATTTTAAGGTAAAAGCCGTATAGTACTTAATGACGTTTGCCTTTAAAGCAGCGAAATGTACGAATAAAAAACATTCATTACATTTTCTGTTGTCATATTCCTACATTGATTATAAACATTCAGTTCATAGAATTCTAAAAAGTTGATAACTAGCGCAAGTATTCAACATTTTTACGCAATTTACGCAATCATTCGACTGATAATTTATTGTTTATTTATAGATTAAATAACTTCAGACATGGGATTTATCGGCCTGAACACACAACCATTAAATAAACAACTCTCTCTCTTTGAGTTTTTTTTTTACTGGATTCCGTTTTTAAGATGGGTTATAAAATAGACTTGAACGAATTACATAAACGGTATTTTAAAAGGCGCCTGTCTTTTTATTTATTTGACAGCTGGCAGCTATTATAGTAAACCAGTTACAATCATATCAATCCGTGGAGGATCTTAGACTAGCTGTACTTGAAACATTTAATTCTATTGACAGAAGAAAAGTCAAAAAAGCCACAAATTCGATTTTAAAAAGATGTACTTTATGCCATAATAATAATGGTGGACTTTTTGAGCATCTTATGTAATATTTAAAATTTTCTTCTATTATTATTTTGATAATTTTGGAATTATTTTACTTTATGTTGCTTTTGACAAATCTAAAGAAAGATAATAAATTAAATATTGATTTCGTTGCTATAAACAACCGCAATTGTTTTACTTTTGTCTTTTTCATGGCTAACTATTTTTTGGTGTATGGAAAAATTAAAACGACTATAACTTATTTTATTTTAAAAATAACTATGGCATATGTTATATCGGATTAAAGGGAACAAAATAAACTTTCCAATAAGGCCATAGCCAACTATTGTTTCCATTTAAAAAAAGATAAGTTTGTGTCATATCTCCCAAAATATGGGCGATTTTTTTTTTGATTTTTTGTTATTAATCTGTGTAAAATTTTCTACAACTTTGTCCTTTACAGTTTTTTTCTATCTATGATAATAATAGAGATATATTGATTTCAAAAAATTGACACATTTTACTTTATTCAAAATATCTAGTTACCCTTGACTTTTTCAAATATTTTGAAAGTGTCATTTTATTCGTCCTATAAAACTACACTTCTTTCTCCATTTAACCGTTTTTCTATCTCTTATAGTTTCCGAGATCCCCATAGAGAACATCGAAAAAAACTCACCCTGTATATCAACTAAATCAAAAAACAACTATGCCTAAATTATGCACTAATAATGCATTTTCGAAAGGTGTTAATCACAATTTTTGCACCAACCCCAATTTCGAGAAAAAAAAATATTTTTGATATTTTTGCCGTTTGCACAATGACATTTGTTTATAAAATGGTTAATGATTGATATAATTTACTTGAATAATACTCGAACTATGCACTTACTATGTACTATATAAAAACGTGTATGAGTAACTTTCATACAAACACCATTCTCGAAAAAATTATTATTTTCCATATTCTCAGTTCCCTAAAAAGAAAGATGTTTATAAAATTGTTAAAAGTTAATGGAATTCCATCAAAATACAGGGTGGCGACCAACCGGGAAAGTCAGGGAAATTAGGCCTTTTTAGAAAAAGTCAGGGAATTTTTAAACACATTTTTTAACAAATTGTTCTATTAGTTCAGCACGAAGTTGACACATCAAATAATACTAAACAAAATTAAAATCAAAAATGGGTACTTGTTAATTGGTTGAAAACCATTTTACATTAAATTAGCGTTTTATACACGTGGCGCATGAAGTAAAATTTCGAGTATAGAAAAGCCAAATTTCCAGGCTTTTTTAAACTCGAAATTTTACTTAATCGGGGAGTGGAAAACACTTGTTTCATTAAATTAATTGATAATTGATTATTGTTGTTTTATTGAGGGAGAAAGTTCTATGAGATTAAAACATAATGTCAATTTTGATGCAAGTTAAAGAAGAAACAGTCAATTTTTTGCCATAATAGTGCAAATAGTCAACAAACAATTGACACAGTAACGTCACAATAACCAAGGACATTCAATTACGTCACGTAAAGTCGACATTTTAACTATAATGACAGTTGACATAAGTTGCGCAAGCCGACATTTAACCAATCGTGCCAACTTGAGACGAGTTTGAATTGAACTATAATAATAATAATAATAATAAGTATTTATTGCCCAACAGGAAATTTCCCAATCACAAGACAATGATAATACAATAAACAATGTATAATGAGATCGCCATGTCATTGTTTTTCTTTGTGACAGTTACGATACACATTTTGATAGTAGTGATATATTTTAAAGCAAGAAGTGTCTTCCACTCCCAGACTAAGCATGAAGTAAAATTTCGAGTTTAGAAAAGCCCCGCGTAGAAAATTTGTCGAGGGTCGCGCAGCGACCCGAGACAAATTTTCACGGGGCTTTTCTAAACTCGAAATTTTACTTCATGCGCCACGCGTATAAACCACTGATTTATAGTAAAGTTAAAAATATATAACGCTTAGATGTGATGATGGTGATCAATATTTAGCGAAATGTAGCGTTGACACGAGTTTGAATTGAACTATAATGAGATCGCCATGTCATTGTTTTTCTTTGTGACAGTTACGATACACATTTTGATAGTAGTGATATATTTTAAAGTAAGGAGTGTCTTCCACTCCCAGACTAAGCATGAAGAAGTAAAATTTCGAGTTTAGAAAAGCCCCGCGTAGAAAATTTGTCGAGGGTCGCGCAGCGACCCGAGACAAATTTTCACGGGGCTTTTCTAAACTCGAAATTTTACTTCATGCGCCACGCGTATAAACCACTGATTTATGATTTATAGTAAAGTTAAAAATATATAACGCTTAGATGTGATGGTGATCAATATTTAGCGAAATGTAGCGTAGAATTACTTTTTTGTCAATAATTTTTTAATAATAATAATAAAAGTAGAATAAATTTAGTTTGAGCAACTTTTCAATATTGTTGATATTTAAATCATCATATCTTTAACGGGGAAAATGCTATTATGGACACAACACCATTTTTTCCCCCTATATTTGGTTTTATTTTATGAAATTATTTTAAGGGGTCAGGGAAAAAAATCTGGTATCAGAAAAGAGTCAGGGAAATTTTACATTTCAAATTGGTCGCCACTATGAAATATTTTATAATAACCCCCTATGCACTACTGAACAACGTTAGAAGCAATTTTCAAAGTCATCACCTACTCGAAAAATTCATTATTTTTTATTATGCATTATAGTGCATAGTAGGAGCATTATTATAAAATATTTTAATGGAACTCCATCAACTTATAACAATTTTATAAGCATCTTTTATTTTGGGGAAGTGAGAATATGAAAAATAATTATTATTTTGAGATGGGTGTTTGTACATAGTAAGTGCATAGTTCGAGTATTATTTAAGTAAATTGTATCAATCATTAACCATTTTATAAACAAATGTTACTGTGCAAACGGTAAAAATATCAAAAATATTGTTTTCTCGAAATTATGGTTGGCGCAAAAATTGTCATTAATACCTTCCGAAAGTGCATTATTAGTGCATAATTTAGGCATAGTTTTTTTTTTCGATTTAGTTAATATATACTAGGTGGGGGGGCTGGCTATCTGTACCACCAGCCCCCCCACCAAAAATTCGTTTTTGTCGTTAAACCAAAGGGGTGCAAATAAGTTTCTAACAGTAATAAGAAGTGCATAAAGAGTACATTATGCTGCATTATTTTTTAAAATATTTTATTGAAGTGGGGGGGGGGGCTAGGTAAAAGGAGGATTGAACAGTTTTAAAAAACAACCAATATCTGAAGATATACAGCACATAATCGGTAAATTGGGGACATGTTCACTTACAAAAAAAACTGTCTGTATAGATATTTTATAAATAATATAAATATTTCCCAAATCCCGCATATTCCCAATGATACTATAACGAATGAAGAATACTTCGATATTCTCAAAAAAGGCAAGAATACCGCGCCCGGTCATGACAATATCCCTAGATCTATCCTAAAATCCCTTCCACCAAGCATCCACGAATATATCCTCAAAATATTTAACCACATATACTCCACGCAGGTTATTCCCAGTGAGTGGAAACGTGGCATAATTACATGCATTCATAAACCCGGAAATGATCCCTCAGAACCTAGCAACTACCGTCCCATTACCCTCCTCCCTGTCCTTGGAAAATTATTTGAATCCGTTATAAAAAATAAGCTCATGACCTACATTTCTGACTTTATCCCTCCCTACCAATTTGGATTCCTTGAACATCGTTCCACAGCACTACCTCTAACCATTCTAACATCAAACTGCCAAACAGCGAGCCTCGAAGGCCGCAAATCTGCTGTATTATTCTTAGACGTCAAAAAAGCATTTGATTCTGTCTGGCACCGGGGCTTGCTGTTTAAATGCAATACCCTCAATATACCCCCACACCTGATTAATCTCCTAGACAGCTTCCTTCACAATAGATCCCTTCAAGTTAAAATACGCCAATCCTTTTCCAGTTCCTTCACACCTGAACAAGGTTTACCTCAAGGCTCCCCGTTATCACCACTCCTTTATAATCTCCTAGTACATGACATCTACAATCCTGATCCTAATCACATAAATAAATCTGCCTATCCTCTCCTCTACGCCGATGATACTGCGTTAATCGCACATGCCCCCACTCTCCCTAAAGCTCTCAGCACCCTCTAGGGCCTAATCGACACGATTCAAACGTGGTTCGCGAAGTGGCGAATTTCCATAAACCCAAACAAATCCCAGCTCCTGATTCCTTTCCATCGACAAAACAACTCCATCTTCTCAATTACCATAAACAACCAAGTCATCTTCCCCTCCGCCACCTGCAAGTACCTAAGTATTCACATTGATCCCAAATTCACATTCAAAACCCACTCCGCAATCCTTAAAACACTTTAGAAGTCTGACCTTCAAACAACAAGGCATCAGTACAAACACAGCCGTACATATATATAAAATGATCTGTCGCCCTTTACCTGACTATGCCTCAATTCTTTATCACAACCCCCATCCTACCACCCTAAAAAATTTGCAAGTCGCCGAAAGATCGGCCCTTAGAGTGTTGACCAAAATCCGACACCCCCAAAACCCCCTACATAACCCATCCAATACCCTACTTTATGAACTAACAGCAGTCACTCCCATCGAAACCCGACTATCACACTTAGCTGAAAAATTCGCCTCAAATCCTATCCTCTACAATCTCCTTCACCCTTTATGTATCCCTCGAAACCAAAACATCACTCCCAAGCGTAAACGTTTCACCATCACCATTCATGATTTCATTGCACCATTCCATGACATTAGTGATCATGACGATTTGTGAACAGTAATCATCTGACAGACATTGGACGACACTAACAAACAAGAGGTTTTTTACACAAGAACGGACAAGGACAAACAATTAAAATTCAGGCGGAAAGACCAATGGTCGATAGCCAATTGACAGAAGAATTTATCTGTTATTTTAGCCATCAGAAGTATTTTTATGTTAATTATTTATTGTACAATCTGCCAATAAAGATTTATATATATATATATATATATATATATATATATATATATATATATATAAATATTTATAAATGAAATTGCCAATTCTTGGTTGCAGAATACTTCAAACATTAAAAGTGCGATTCTTTTCGCAATCTACAACAAGTTAGTCTTACAAAGACTATATCAAACACTCATTGAAACAACTACTTCCCGGGCTAATACCCCGACGGACATTGAATTATACAACAAGTGTTTGCTGTTACATACAGTAACCTACTGCAAATGTAACAATTTGGGTCAAATTATTCAGGCCATCTATAGACGCGTTTCGAGATTTATCTCTCCTCAGTATAGCTTTGCCATTCTCACTAAACAATTTGACACCTTAGACTGGCGGTCACGTTACCGTTCAAACATTAGTATAAATGAAATTGCCAATTCATTTATACTAATGTTTGAACGGTAACGTGACCGCCAGTCTAAGGTGTCAAATTGTTTAGTGAGAATGGCAAAGCTATACTGAGGAGAGATAAATCTCGAAACGCGTCTATAGATGGCCTGAATAATTTGACCCAAATTGTTACATTTGCAGTAGGTTACTGTATGTAACAGCAAACACTTGTTGTATAATTCAATGTCCGTCGGGGTATTAGCCCGGGAAGTAGTTGTTACAATGAGTGTTTGATATAGTCTTTGTAAGACTAACTTGTTGTAGATTGCGAAAAGAATCGCACTTTTAATGAATAAATATTTATACTTATAAACAAGAATACTTATCAAGAAGTTGATATATATCGAATATTTTTATAAATATCATATTTCCTAACCCTGATTTGAATTAAAATAATGTTTTTATTTGCAATTATCTCAAATTTTTATTTTCTAAATTTATAAAAATTAAAAAACAAACATAGAAGGTAGAATTTGTAGAAATTATCCAAGTATTTCCTGATGGCGATAAGGAATTGTTAATTTTAAGGTAAAAGCCGTATAGTACTTAATGACGTTTGCCTTTAAAGCAGCGAAATGTACGAATAAAAAACATTCATTACATTTTCTGTTGTCATATTCCTACATTGATTATAAACATTCAGTTCATAGAATTCTAAAAAGTTGATAACTAGCGCAAGTATTCAACATTTTTACGCAATTTACGCAATCATTCGACTGATAATTTATTGTTTATTTATAGATTAAATAACTTCAGACATGGGATTTATCGGCCTGAACACACAACCATTAAATAAACAACTCTCTCTCTTTGAGTTTTTTTTTTACTGGATTCCGTTTTTAAGATGGGTTATAAAATAGACTTGAACGAATTACATAAACGGTATTTTAAAAGGCGCCTGTCTTTTTATTTATTTGACAGCTGGCAGCTATTATAGTAAACCAGTTACAGTTATTTAATCTATGTAATGGCGTGTGAGTAGGAAATCGCACGTAATTACGTTTTATTCCCCCCTTAATTAGTTTCAGACCGAATGGCACGATTTCATTTAGTTTTAAAACGTATTCGTTCATTTTAATCTTTATTATCGCGTCAAAAGTTAAACATGTCAAATTATAATCCATTAATTGTTTGGTGTTGTAGGCGTTCACTTTGTGGTACATCTTAAATACACTTGTAAATAAAACACTTTTTACTTTGTTTAACCACTGAATTTTACATTTAATTGTGTGACTAGTTTCGACTATCTAGTAGTCATTCTCAAACTAAAGTAAATACAAATTACACGTTAAAAACTATTTAATATTAAAAACGCCCCATAAACTTAATAATATAATTTTCAACCCAAAAACAAAACTTAATCCCCTAGTTAGATCAGGCATTTATAAATTGAACTGCGAAAATTGTACAGGTGTGTACATTGGACAATCTGGTCGTAGAATCGAAATAAGATTGAAAGAACACGAGCGAGCCTTTAGATTAAAACATAATAGTTCTACCTATGCTAACCATCTTTTAGAAGAGAATCACACTTTTGGCGAGGATGTGCTTTCAGTAATCCATTTTGCCGAAAAAGGTCGTAAAATGGATTTACTGGAAGCACTAGAAATACACAAGGCCCGAATTAATCCCGGAATTTCCCTTCTTAATGACCAGGTTGACCTAATGTACACCCCTCTCTTCGAAGCCGTATAAATAGTTTTTAACGTGTAATTTGTATTTACTTTAGTTTGAGAATGACTACTAGATAGTCGAAACTAGTCACACAATTAAATGTAAAATTCAGTGGTTAAACAAAGTAAAAAGTGTTTTATTTACAAGTATAATCCATTACTTTTTGGTGAGCCACCAAACCAAATTTTTCTAAACTCGAAATTTTACTTGATGCGCAATGCGTATAAAACACTGAAGTATTGCGAAGTTTAAAATATCATGGTGGCGACCAATTTAAAATGTTAAATTAATAAAAAAAAAAAAAAACAATGCAGCAATGCGCTCTTTATGCACTTTATATTACCGTAAGAAACTTTTTTTGCACTCCTTTGGTTTACCGACAAAAACGAATTTTTAGTAGGGGGGGGGGGGGCTAGCGGTACGGATAGCCAGCCCCCCACCTAGTATATATTAATTAAATTAAAAAAAAAACTATTCCTAAATTATGCACTAATAATGCACTTTCAAAAGGTGTTAATGACAATTTTTGCACCAAGCCCAATTTAGAGAAAAAAATATTTTCGATATTTTAGCCGTTTGCACAATGACATTTGTTTATAAAATAGTTAATGATTGATATAATTTACATAAATAATTCTCGAACTATGCACTTTTTATGTACTTATAAAAACGTCACAAGTAACTCACACAAACACTCTTTTCGAAAAAAATAATTATTTTAAATATTTTAACTTCCTCAAAATGAAAGATATTTATAAAATTGTTAAAAGTTGATGGAATTCCACAAAAAAAAAAATCTTTGAATATTGTATTTGTTTACTATCAATATTATTTATAAGGAACAGATAATTGAAATTTAAAAAATTATACTCTAAATTAGCCACAATTTTTATACTAATTTCAGTTATAATGTTAATGGCACCTTATTATCGTAAAAATTGGCAGTAGGGATCGTGTTAACTCACATAGGACAGTTTATATGACATTCGATGGGGGAATATCTTTTTTTTAGAATATGTTTTAAATGAATCCTATCAACTATTAACAATTTTATAAAAATCTTTCAATTTCGGGACTTTGGAATATCAAAATAATTAATTTTTCGAGAAGGGGGTGATCGTAAAAACTGGTTCTAACGTTGTCGGATAATGTAGAGTGGGTGCATTATTATAAAATATTTGAATGGCATTCCATCAACTATTAACAATTTTATAAACATCTTCTATTTTACGGGAATGAAGTTAGCAATAGATACCAGCAATATATTTAATTTTTTTTTTCAGTAAAATTGACCCCAAAATCACATTTAAATATCAAAGCGTCAATAAATATCATCAATTTAACTGTGTATTATGCATTTACCCCTTATTATTAACTCAATTTTATTTTCACCCTCAACTGTTAGTTGTCAAATATATTGAGTCATTTCCGCCAAACGCAAACTCCCACGAATAAGTTAATTGCAGATTCGGACTCCTCATACTTAAATCAAAGAAATTCACTAATAAAAAAAGAATATTCACTTCAAGAAGATAGAAAAATAGTATATTTCATTAGAAGTCTAGAAAAGGGCATTTTTGCGTGCGCGCATGCAAGCACGGAAAAATAATCCATTTCTGGACGTGTAATGAACGCTATTTTTTATTATACTTATCTGAAAACATTATACTTATCTAAAAACTTAAATTATTTTTTTATTTTCAAACTAGTAAATTCTATGGTAGTGAAAAATACAACTAATTCGAAAGAAAATGTAATTGAATATCAGTTTTTCGAAATTTGATCGGCTTAGCACTTTTTTTAAAGCCAAACATCTTTTTATCGGGCGAATCAACACCATAAGGTGTGCGATTGTGCGGATTTGGCTTTTTCAGAAAAATAAAATAGAAGTTATACAGGGTGGGCCATCTAGTGGTTTCTTTTTATATCATAGGTTATTTTGACACTGACATCTTTTTCCCGCTCGAAATATTGACAGAAAGTCGGTATCATTCCTCCGCGGTACGAAATGAGTCGCTTTACGCTTGAACAACGTTGGGAAATATTGCAAACTTATTTCCAAAGTGAGTGCTGTGTAGCCCAAACAGTGCGTTTGTTGAAAAGAAGTTTTGGCCGAAATGAACCACCCACCGCGCCTGCTGTACGCAAGTTTGTGCAAACATTCCGTGAGACTGGCATGCTAGTGGACAACACTCATGGTCCTCGTTCTCGTACGGTGCGCACAGACGAGAATGTGGCTGCTGTAACTTACAGCAGCCACATTCTCACACTCTCGGTTACAGCCTGTAACCGAGAGTGTGAGACTCAATCCACGAACATCAACTCGCCGCCGATCTCAACAGCTCAACATTGCACGCACTAGCCTGAGGAGAATTCTGCACAAAGATCTCGGATTATTCGCTTACAAGGTCCAATTGACTCAGCAATTGAAGGCGCATGACCATCCGCTTCGTTATCGCTTCGCAGTTTGGGCCTTATAACAGCTTGAATTGGACAACGATTTTGGGCGAAAAATCATCCTTTCTGATGAGGCTCATTTTCATCTTGGCGGCTACGTTAACAAACAAAATTGCCGAATCTGGGGCTCGGAAAACCAGCACGTTATTGTCGAGAAGCCAATGCATCCCCGGAGAGTGACAGTTTGGTGCGGATTGTGGATCATTGGACTATTATTCTTCGAAAATTAGGCTGGAAACAACGTTTCGGTCAACGGTGAGCGTTACAGAGCCATGTTATCCGACTTTTTTTTAATGAAATTGAAGACATGGATTTGGACGACCTCTGGTTCATGCAGGATGGCGCGCCATGCCACACAGCCCATGCCACAATCGATCTTTTGCGCACCAAATTCCCAAATCGTGTTATCAGCCGTCTTGGCGATGTCAATTGGCCGCCTCAGAGCTGCGATTTAACCCCTTTGGATTTTTGTTTGTGGGGAACCGTGAAGGACCGATGTTATGCCAACAATTCAGAAACGATTCAAGCACTTCAGGCTAATATCATCCAAGCAATCCGTGAGCTACAGCTCGAAACCATCAACAAGGTCTTGGAAAATTGGAGTGACAGAATGCGCTACTGCGAAGCCAGCCGAGGCAGCCACTTGAACGAAGTCATGTTCCATAATTAATGGAAATGTTTGCTCTTACTAATAAAGCCATAATACATGGAAAAAAAATAATTTTGTTCATTTTATTGCATTTTTAAGAAGAAACCACTAGAAGGCCCAGCCTTTACATCGTCACTCACAATTTTTATGTTTTTCATAGTTCCAAATCCGGGTTAGCACTTTCTATATCTATATCTAGATTTTACTAGCTATCATTCTACACTTACTTGTGCCGCTTGGGTTAATATATCATGCGAAATATCATCTACAAAATCAAAGTCTGCGTACGTTTCAACCAAACTTACGTATTTCACTGACAGAAAATAAAACTTCACTGACAAATACATTGTTGCTATGGAAACATTTCAGAGCGCACGGAAAGGCGCACAAACAAACGTTTTCCGTGCAGTGGCTTGAAAGCGACGTTTTCATTATTCTAGAGGCATTTGGAAACGAAGTGTTTTCAGATAAGTATAATAAAATGAATATTCACTTCAAGATAATGGAAAAAAAAAATTCTACCCTCGAATCGCCTTAATGTGGGAATTATCTTACAAATTGCATTATTGCTGCCAAACGCTAATTCCTATACAAAAAGTTAACTGCAGATTCGGATTCTTCATACTTTAATCTATCAAAGTCACTAATAAAAAAATAATATTCATTTCAAGATGATAGAAAAAAAATTCTATCGTTGACACGCTATAATGAAGGATATATTGTACAAATTGCATCATTGTTGCCAAACGCACTCCTATGAAAGAGTTACGTGTAGATTAGGATTCCTCATACTTAAATCTATTAAATACATCAATAAAAAAAGAATATTGACTTTAAGATTATAGAAGAAAAAAATAATGTCTATTCTTAAAACGCCATGATGTGGGATTTATTGTACACATTGGATTTTTGTCGCCAAACGCTAATTCCCATAAGAAAGTGAATTGCAGATTCAGATTCTTTATACTTAATTCTATTAAATTCACTAATAAAAAAAGAACATTCACTTTAATAATAGGAAAAAAATCATTTCTACATTCGAAACTGCTTTGATATGTATGTTTTTGATTTTATGTTTTATTTTACGTTAAAAATTAAGCAAATACTCATTTCGTCTAACATACTTCACGGTAGCAAATTTGAAGCTTCATGTGCATTTCTAATCCACCCTAAATAATAAAAACACAGTAGTAAATGGTGATAAAAGTTGTAGATCTAAATTATTAGTGTTTTTTTCTAGGCTTAAAGTACGTATTTTAAAACTAAAAATTCTACTGCCGAATAAAAAATTTGCGTAAGTTAAGCGAAAACGTCTAAGAAATAGTATTAATAATGCATTTTTGTATGAAATATTTATGTAATTAGATCACTTTTGGTTTTTAAAAATAAATGCAAATGTTTAACTATTGTTTTTTTAAAGCTACATTAAGCAAAAGTCATTAATTGGATATTTTTAAATACATAACCACACAATCGGGCAGATTCTGTAAGCGAAATATTGAATTTAAGTTAAAATCGCGGCTCTTGAAAAGTTTTATTGGAGGTATAATCGATTTTTTTCGAGGATCGAATTGTAATGATAAAGAAAAGTTGCGTATTGGCATGCTGATTAAGATAAAATATTTAGTACGCGCAGAGGGACTGAAATTTGAAAAAAAAAAAGGGACAGTTTTTCAAACTTTGGGGCTTTTGCGCGTATTAAGAATTTTATCAATAGCCCTAATCGACGAGCTGTTACCGATTATTTAAATATATGTTATACTTTAACTTCGCCTTTTAAATCGGGGGCAGCCAACCTGCGGCCCGCGGGCCATATGCGGCCCTTAAAACGCTTTTGTGCGGCCCGCAGCAACAGACGCCGTTCTATGTTTATTTTTAAATACTCAATTAATTTAAAATTTCCATTAGGAAACCTGTATCTGCATTCGATTTGGTGAATATTCGCTTATTTTTCTATTTTCGCATTCGCCAAATTCGCGCATGCGTGAATATTATTTGTATTGTCAATTTTATTAAATTTAACCAAAATAAGTTGAATAGAGCTTTTGTATCAACTGGGAATAATTCATCTCATCGGTGCACAAGCAACGTGACACAACTCAAAAACCCTCCTTTTTGAGTTAAATAATGTAAAATGTTCATAAAAAGATCGACTTTTATCAGAAAAAAAACGACATAAAGATAGTTCATAAAATACTAGGTAAAAAAAGACCATGTGTCACTTTGCCATGCGAAAAACTGAATGCCCCCCACTCAGGATAAACGTCACTGTTGGTCAAGTTAATAATATTGTCTTAAATGCGATAGTATTATAAAACCCTCACAATTAAGAAACATTGTAACATTCCAACTAGAAAATGTTCGTTTTATAACTTAACAATGCACAACAATATTATTTTGAAATCATTCTCCTGAAAAATGAGGATTTTTTAGATCTGTCACTTTTCTTGTGTACCGACGATCTGTTAAAACTTGTTTGAGTTGGTATTATATTATTCTGAAAATTAAGTGTGTTTTGAACTTTACATCAAACTCGTGTTTTACTCGCCTGGCGCATGGAATAAAATTGCGTGTTTAGAAAAGCCTGAAAATGTTGATCTTCTGGGCGCTTCGCGCAGGTAAATCCAAATTTTCAGACTTATCTAAACACGACATTTTACTTGATGTTTAAACAAAGACTGTAAACACTTGTCGAAATATTATTGTCCACTTCAATAAATACGAAGATCTGAAAGAAGGACATCAAACTGAACACTTAATTTTGTTTTAAATTTACTTGAATAAATTAATAAATGTTCACTTGCTTTAAAGAGAATTGACATATTTTTCAAAATTATTAGGCAACAATTTAATTCAGTTGGCAAAGAAAAAAATCTGTTATTAAATAATTTAAAAAAAAATATTAGAAATTAAATTCTCGGAAAAAAAACATGAATTGAAGCCAATTTTCAGTCTCTAGGCATGTAAAGTAAACACGAAATGTAAACTCTTCTAAAATTCGACAAATTTTATCAGTATTTTAATACTCATGCTGTGAAGTTTTTACAATTTTTTCGAAATTATTGTCAAATTGATCGCCATTTTTTCGATAATAGTACACTATTATTTTACCATTTTACAAATATTAAGTCAAATTTGATGGTGGTTTGTTTTGGCAATTTATTAGTATAAGGTTTTGTAAAATAATGAAGATTTTTTTTAATCTTGTTTTATTTAGGCCATGGGTGGCCAATATAAATATTAAATTTATTTAAAAATCATAGAAATAACTGAACTTTTAATCCTGGATTCGAATCCTTTTAGAGGATTTAAAAGAGGTATTTGAATACTTTAGTTCAACTGGATTCGTGATCCGGATTCATTACATTTTTTTAAGAGGATTCGTATTCGAATCCAAATGTAGGTGATTCGAATCCTTATAAAAGGATTCGAATATTTATAAAAGGATTCGAATATTTATAAAAGGATTCGAATACTCACAAAAGGATTTGAATCGTCAAAAATAATTCGAATTAATTGTTAGGATTAACATGAAAAATGTCTATTGTGTGTTTTTAAATTTCTCGTTAAATCTCTGTTTTATACGCGTGGCGCATAAAGTAAAATTTCGAGTTTAGAAAAGTCCAGACATTTTTTTTCACAGGGCTTTTCTAAACTCGAAATTTTACATCATGCTTAGTCTGGGAGTGGAAACGCTCGTTCGAAACTTCAAACTGAATGCTTTGATGAGAACATTAAATGACTGAAAATGTTTTTAAAGATAATAATCTAGTTTTCAAAATTTTGTTTAATATTATTTGAAGTATAACTGACATGGTAGCCACAATCTGAAATGTTAAATTTTTCCGACATTTCCCTGATTCAAGATTTTTTCCCTGGCCTTTTAATATAACTTCCTTCTGTGGGAAACCCCCATCTTGTTAAATTGTTTTTTGTCATTGTCAATATTTAGGTTAATTTTATAAATGTTTACGTGTTTTGTAATTTACCTGCTGATTTTGACAAATTTAATAATATCATATGGCTTTTTTGTTAGTGTTTTGGTCAATTTGAATAAAACCCCATGACTTTTCTCTGATGATATTCAGTGAATTATTTTATTTGCGTAATTTTCAGGCATTCGTCGATTTTATAATAGAGTTAACCCCATGACTTTTCTCTGATGATATTCAGTGAATTATTTTATTTGCGTAATTTTCAGTCATTCGTCGATTTTATAATAGAGTTAAATTTGAAGTTTTGAACGGGTGTTTCCACTCCCAGGCTAAGCATGAAGTAAAATTTCGAGTTTAGAAAAGCCCCGTGAAAATTTGTCTCGGGTCGCTACGCGACCCGAGACAAATTTTCACGGGGCTTTTCTAAACTCGAAATTTTACTTCATGCGCCACGCGTACAAAACAGAGTAATCAGAGTAGCAGGGAATCAGAATCAGATATTTAGTCTGTTATCAACGATGTTCAGTGTTAATAATAAATAATTTGGTTTTAAATATTTTTGTTAAAACAACTGGTAACGATATTTAAATATTAATGGTTTCAAAAAAATAATAAAATCAAATTTATTCTTAAAGGATTTGTATACGTGATTCGAAAAAACAGGATTCGAATCTTTGATTCGAATCATATTTATCTCTTACGAATCCTTTATTCGAGTATTCGTGATTCGAATCATATTAGGTGATTCGGATTCCTGATTTGAATCCTTTTTACGAGGATTCGTCCCAGCTCTGCTAGAAATCAAATTGTCAATGTCAGCCCAAGCTTCCTGAATACGTATCCAAATATCTGATAAAGTGAGTGAGGGTGGCTTAAGATTCTATGGGTTGTATTCCACACCTGTTTAATAGGTGATAGGTCTACCCGACCAAACCAAGTTTTCAGGCTTTCCAGAGAGCTATTGAATTAGATGTGGAGGGGGGAGGTGAGCTTACCGGAGGCGTGGAGGGTAGGGATGATGTGCCCGGTGTATAAGGATGCGAGGAGTTATAGAGGAGTAACTATAACAAATATTGGGTACAAGCTAGCAATGATGATAGTGAGGAATCGGATGGAGGTGGAGGTAGAGGAGAAGGGGATACTGCCAGAGACGCAGGGGGGGTTTAGAAGGGGTAGGGGGACAAGGGAGCAGGTCTTTACCCTGGCGCGAATGGTAGAGAGTGTAATGGAACAAAAAGGATGTGTATATGCGGTATTTCTAGATATAAAGGCAGCATATAGCATATGACTCCATACCGAGGGTGAGTCCGATAGAGTGCTTGAGGAGGAGAGGGGTGAGTGAGGGGATGGTTAAGTGGGTGAGGAGAGTGTATGAGGAGACATGGGTGATAGCGAAAGTGGGGACGGATGTGTCAGTGTTTCAGGACTTGATAGGGATTGAAGCAGGAATATATACATGAGTGAATTCGAAGAGGTGATGAGTAAAGGGCAGGTAGGGGGGGTGATGGGTAAGAGGAAAGTGTGGATGTTAGCGTATGCGGATGACATGGTGTTAATGGCAAGAGAGCATGAAGGGATGAAAGACATGTTCAAAAGAGCGGAGAGATTCATGGATAAGAGAGTGTTATTTTATTGAAAACGTCGGAATTCGATCATTTTATTCACATTCACTAAAACATCGGTCTCCATTTGTTTTGCTCATTTCATTTCATAATCATTTTAATTCCAAATGGCTCAAGTTCGTAACAAATCATTCGGTGTTCTATTGTATATATTTTTTCTTTGTAAATATGGTAATTAGGTATACATTCAATTTCACCCGAACGTGACCAACAATGACGACTTACGAATTGCAAACCAAACCCCGCACCTTCGAGGATTACCTCTATAAAACCCACGGTGTGCTGTAGATGTTTACGACCGTGAAAACAAAGCCTTTGGGAATTTCTCAAAATTTCGGAAAACCAGCGAGAACAAAGGTTTGTGGTCGTAACATCTGCAGCACAAACTTCGAAACGCCGGAGCAGTCGAAAACCAGAGGCCCAAATCTTTTTGGCCTCAGGTAAACGTAAAAACTCCACCCTCTGCTTCCTCCACCACGTTCTCGACCAATCACTGCCACCCCCAAGATACATGACGGGGGTCAAGACAGCGGTGGTTGGGAAGATAAGAGACAGCGGAAGACAGAGGAAAGTCAGTTCGGAACTTCATCAACCAAAATCAGTGTTTATTTTCATCGCGAACAAGTTCACCTCTAGAGTCACCTCAGAAGTTCATCTCGAAGCTTCATTCGAGAATCGTTCATTTCGTCAATCAGGAAATCCTTCAAGCATTTGTAAGTTGTCTCGTAATTATTAATCGTGCATTCATTCATTTTATTCATCATTCATTCATTTTTTTGTCATTGTATCATTGTCCGTTTTTTTGTGGTCGTTGTAAATTCCTTTTTTTTGCATTATGTTCATTGTGAATAAATTTAATATTATTGTTTTTGAAATTAAGCATTAATTTAAGTATTTTTAAACCAACAAAACAAGAGAGTGCATAGCCAAAGAAGGATATCGGTAAGATAATTTTGTCATTATTTTGTGCGTGTTAATAACTGAGCTAACGGAGTTGTTACGGAGGAACGTCACTTAGTGCATAACTCATGCTCTTTATAAAAATTAGCACTAACAGCAAGCGACGTCCCGCACCCCGATAACAAGAGGGATGAATGTGAATTTGGGAAAAACGAAGTGAGTGAAGTTCAGAAATAGAGGGAGGGAGGGGAAGGTGAAAGAATTTGAGTGGAAGGGGGTGGTTATTGAGAGGGTAAAAAGTTTTAAGTATTTAGGGTTTATGTTCAAAGGGACGGGAGGGTATGAGGAGCATGTGAAATGGGTGCAGAGTAAGGCTAGGAAAGCGTGGGGGATGGCTTGGGAAAAGTGGATGGGGAATAATGTGAGAGTGGCATGTAAAATATGGGATGCGTGTGTGAGATCGGTGCCTTTGCATGGAGTGGAAGTGTGGGGGACGAAAGGGTATGAGTGCATGGAGAGGGAACAGATGTGGTTCCTGAAGCGCATGTTGGGGGTGGAAAGGTCCACGCCCAGCTACATAGTGCTTCAGGAGACTAATAGGGAAAGTTTAGAGTGTGAGGCAATGGTGAAAGTGGTGAGGTATGAGATGAGATTGTGGGAACTGGAGGAAGAGAGATTGGTGAAGGATGTATGGTTGACGAGCGTGTGTGGGGGTGAGGGTAGATGGAGTGGGGAGAGGAGGAAAATGTATGAGAGGGTAGGGTTGTCGGAGGCGAAGGTAATGGAATGGGGAAAGAGAAGGAGGTGGAAGGGCAGGAAAGGCAAGAGCTTATCGATGAGTACAATGATATGTATGGGAGGTGGCAGGTGTATGGAAGTGTGCTGAGATATCTGATAGAGAGGGGATGGAGTAGAGAGGAGAGGGTGATTGTGGCATGGGCGAGATATGGATCGGAGGAGAGAGGAAGGACAGTATGAATGGGGGAAGAATATGGAAGGTATGTATTGTGTGAGCATGGGAAGGATACGTGGGGCCACTTGGCGGAGGAATGCGAGAGGGTGAAGGAAAAATAGATGGGAGCGAAAGGGAGTAGAAGGGTGATGGAGTGGATGAGAGAGGATGGGGTAGGGGTAGGGATGTTGGAGAAGCTAGGGAGGGAGAGGGAAAATAGAAGGGAGGGTAGAAGGGAGGGAGAGGGAAAATAGAAGGGAGGGAGAGGGAAAATAGAAGGGAGGGAGAGGGAAAATAGAAGGGAGGGTAGAAGGGAGGGGATTTAGTTTCAGAATAGAATGTAAAGTTTTGTTTGCAATGAAGAATGCCAATAAAGGTCTTTTTTTTATAGTTTAATGCTTGTTAATCTCTACTAGATGTGTACAAACACGATCGTATTCATAGAACAAAATCTACATGTATTAGTCATATAGTTTTCAACTATTGGCAACATTGCATTTTCATATGTTCTAACTTCATTGTAATTAAATAGATTAGAGGTTATCTCACATTGTTTTTGTTTGTTTGTGGAAATGTATTTCTTCTGCTAAATTCTTTGATTGAAATTTACTTCAATGAGTGTCTCCACTCCCAGATTAAGCATGAAGTAAAATTTCGACTTTAGAAAAGCCTGAAAATTTTGTTTGGTCCTATAGCAACTAAACCAAATTTTCAGACTTTTCTAAACTTGAAATTTTACTTCATGTGCCATGCGATCAAAACAATGACTTTAAGTGAAGTTCAAAATATACTGATCAGGTATGTAGGTTTATTATTGATAGTGTTGTTAAATTGATTCTAAATAACTCTATTTCTATTTGACAATTTAGGTTATGTATAAGACTTATGATAGGTTTCATCAACGCCAGTTAAATCAAAGTGAATAAAATTTAGTAATAGTTATATACATGCCAAAATATCAATCAATTCACGAATATAATCTATAAATAAAATTGTACTGGCGATGGTAAAACCTTATATTAAATTATTAGTTGTAAACTAACAATAGTAATCTACTAAATCTTTTATTAAACAGAAAATGTTAATATCATCCATAGAACCGTATAAATAAGGCTGTAAACGTCTTATAAATCCAGCATCAGAGCTGGACCGAATCCTCGTAAAAAGGATTCGAATCACGTAAAATGATTCGAATCACGAATACTCGAATAAAGGATTCGTAAGAGATAAATATGATTCGAATCAAAGATTCGAATCCTGTTTTTTCGAATCACGAATACAAAACCTTTAAGAAGAAATTTGATTTTATAATTTTTTTGCAACCATTATAATATAACTATCGTTACCAGTTGTTTTAACAAAAATATTTAAAACCTAATTATTTATTATTAACCCAGAACATCGTTGATAATAGACTAAATATCTGATTCCCTGTTACTCTGATTACAGATGTATTCATGTGTTTGTGAACTTCACTTCAAATCAGTGTTTTGTACGCGTGGCGCATGAAGTAAAATTTCGAGTTTAGAAAAGCCCGAAAATTTGTCTCGGGTCGCTGCGCGACCCGAGACAAATTTTCACGGGGCTTTTCTAAACTCGAAATTTTACTTCATGCTTAGTCTGGGAGTGGAAAACACTCGTTTAAAGCTTCAAATTGAGCTCTATTATAAAATCGATGAATGCTTTAAAATTAAGTTTATAAAAAAATTCAGTGAATATCATTAAAACCGGGAAAGTTGGAGAAAATTCATGGAATTTTATTCAAATTGACCAAAACACTAACAAAAAAGCCATATGATATTATTTAATTTGTCGTAATCAAAGAGGGATCATAAAAATTACAAAACACGTAAACATTTATAAAACCAACTTAAATATTGACAAAAACAATGAAAACAATTTAACAAAATGGGAGTTTCCTACAGAAGAATGTTATATTAAAAGGCCAGGAAAAACACTTTAGATTGTGGCTACTATGTCAGTTTTACTTCAAATAATATTAAACCAAATTTTAAAAACTAGATTATTATCTTTAAAAACGTTTTTAGTTATTTAATGTTCTTATCAAAGCATTTAGTTTGAAGTTTCGAACGAGCATTTCTACTCCCAGACTAAGTATGAAGTAAAATTTCGAGTTTAGAAAAGCCCCGTGAAAATTTGTCGAGGGTCGCGCAGCGACCCGAGACAAATTTTCTGGGCTTTTCTAAACTCGAAATTTTACTTCATGCGCCACACGTGTAAAACAGTGATTTAACGAGAAATTTAAAGACACAAAAGACATTTTTCTTGTTAATCCTCACAATTAATTCGAATTATTTTTGATGATTCAAATCAAATAATTCGAATTAATTGTGAGGATTAACAGGAAAAATGTCTATTGTGTCTTTGAATTTCTCGTTAAATCACTGTTTTATACGCGTGGCGCATGAAGTAAAATTTCGAGTTTAGAAAAGCCCAGAAAATTTGTCTCGGGTCGCTGCGCGACCCTCGACAAATTTTCACGGGGCTTTTCTAAACTCGAAATTTTACTTCATGCTTAGTCTGGGAGTGGAAATCACTCGTTTAAAGCTTCAAATTGAGCTCTATTATAAAATCGACGAATGCTTTAAAATTAAGTTTATAAAAAAATTCAGTGAATATCATTAAAACCGGGAAAGTTAGAGAAAATCCATGGAATTTTATTCAAATTGACCAAAACACTAACAAAAAGCCATATGATATTATTTAATTTGTCGAAATCAAGAGGGATCATAAAAATTACAAAACACGTAAACATTTATAAAACCAACTTAAATATTGACAAAAACAATGAAAACAATTTAACAAAATGGGGGTTTCCTACAGAAGAATGTTATATTAAAAGGCCAGGAAAAAATAAACACTTTAGATTGTGGCTACTATGTCAGTTTTACTTCAAATAATATTAAACCAAATTTTAAAAACTAGATTATTATCTTTAAAAACATTTTTAGTTATTTAATGTTCTTATCAAAGCATTTAGTTTGAAGTTTCCAACGAGCATTTCCACTCCCAGACTAAGTATGAAGTAAAATTTCGAGTTTAGAAAAGCCCCGTGAAAATTTGTCGAGGGTCGCGCAGCGACCCGAGACAAATTTTCTGGGCTTTTCTAAACTCGAAATTTTACTTCATGCGCCACGCGTGTAAAACAGTGATTTAACGAGAAATTTAAAGACACAAAAGACATTTTTCTTGTTAATCCTCACAATTAATTCGAATTATTTTTGATGATTCAAATCAAATAATTCGAATTAATTGTGAGGATTAACAAGAAAAATGTCTATTGTGTCTTTAAATTTCTCGTTAAATCACTGTTTTATACGCGTGGCGCATGAAGTAAAATTTCGAGTTTAGAAAAGCCCAGAAAATTTGTCTCGGGTCGCTGCGCGACCCTCGACAAATTTTCACGGGGCTTTTCTAAACTCGAAATTTTACTTCATGCTTAGTCTGGGAGTGGAAATCACTCGTTTAAAGCTTCAAATTGAGCTCTATTATAAAATCAACGAATGCTTTAAAATTAAGTTTATAAAAAAATTAAGTGAATATCATTAAAACCGGGAAAGTTAGAGAAAATTCATGGAATTTTATTCGAATTGACCAAAACACTAACAAAAAAGCCATATGATATTATTTAATTTGTCGAAATCAAGAGGGATCATAAAAATTACAAAACATGTAAACATTTATAAAACCAACTTAAATATTGACAAAAACAATGAAAACAATTTAACAAAATGGGGGTTTCCTACAGAAGAATGTTGTATTAAAAGGCCAGGAAAAACACTTTAGATTGTGGCTACTATGTCAGTTTTACTTCAAATAATATTAAACCAAATTTTAAAAACTAGATTATTATCTTTAAAAACATTTTTAGTTATTTAATGTTCTTATCAAAGCATTTAGTATGAAGTCTCGAACGAGCATTTCTACTCCCAGACTAAGTATGAAGTAAAATTTCGAGTTTAGAAAAGCCCCGTGAAAATTTGTCGAGGGTCGCGCAGCGACCCGAGACAAATTTTCTGGGCTTTTCTAAACTCGAAATTTTACTTCATGCGCCACGCCACGCGTGTAAAACAGTGATTTAACGAGAAATTTAAAGACACAAAAGACATTTTTCTTGTTAATCCTCACAATTAATTCGAATTATATTTGATGATTCAAATCAAATAATTCGAATTAATTGTGAGGATTAACAAGAAAAATGTCTATTGTGTCTTTAAATTTCTCGTTAAATTACTGTTTTATACCCGTTGCGCATGAAGTAAAATTTCGAGTTTAGAAAAGCCTAGAAAATTTGTCTCGGGTCGCTGCGCGACCCTCGACAAATTTTCACGGGGCTTTTCTAAACTCGAAATTTTACTTCATGCTTAGTCTGGGAGTGGAAAACACTCGTTTAAAGCTTCAAATTGAGCTCTATTATAAAATCGACGAATGCTTTAAAATTAAGTTTATAAAAAAATTCAGTGAATATCATTAAAACCGGGAAAGTTAGAGAAAATTCATGGAATTTTATTCAAATTGACCAAAACACTAACAAAAAAGCCATATGATATTATTTAATTTGTCGAAATCAAGAGGGATCATAAAAATTACAAAACACGTAAACATTTATAAAACCAACTTAAATATTGACAAAAACAATGAAAACAATTTAAGTCGAGGGTCGCGCAGCGACCCGAGACAAATTTTCTGGGCTTTTCTAAACTCGAAATTTTACTTCATGCGCCACGCGTGTAAAACAGTGATTTAACGAGAAATTTAAAGACACAAAAGACATTTTTCTTGTTAATCCTCACAATTAATTCGAATTATTTTTGATGATTCAAATCAAATAATTCGAATTAATTGTGAGGATTAACAAGAAAAATGTCTATTGTGTCTTTAAATTTCTCGTTAAATCACTGTTTTATACGCGTGGCGCATGAAGTAAAATTTCGAGTTTAGAAAAGCCCAGAAAATTTGTCTCGGGTCGCTGCGCGACCCTCGACAAATTTTCACGGGGCTTTTCTAAACTCGAAATTTTACTTCATGCTTAGTCTGGGAGTGGAAATCACTCGTTTAAAGCTTCAAATTGAGCTCTATTATAAAATCGACGAATGCTTTAAAATTAAGTTTATAAAAAAATTAAGTGAATATCATTAAAACCGGGAAAGTTAGAGAAAATTCATGGAATTTTATTCGAATTGACCAAAACACTAACAAAAAAGCCATATGATATTATTTAATTTGTCGAAATCAAGAGGGATCATAAAAATTACAAAACATGTAAACATTTACAAAACCAACTTAAATATTGACAAAAACAATGAAAACAATTTAACAAAATGGGGGTTTCCTACAGAAGAATGTTGTATTAAAAGGCCAGGAAAAACACTTTAGATTGTGGCTACTATGTCAGTTTTACTTCAAATAATATTAAACCAAATTTTAAAAACTAGATTATTATCTTTAAAAACATTTTTAGTTATTTAATGTTCTTATCAAAGCATTTAGTATGAAGTCTCGAACGAGCATTTCTACTCCCAGACTAAGTATGAAGTAAAATTTCGAGTTTAGAAAAGCCCCGTGAAAATTTGTCGAGGGTCGCGCAGCGACCCGAGACAAATTTTCTGGGCTTTTCTAAACTCGAAATTTTACTTCATGCGCCACGCCACGCGTGTAAAACAGTGATTTAACGAGAAATTTAAAGACACAAAAGACATTTTTCTTGTTAATCCTCACAATTAATTCGAATTATATTTGATGATTCAAATCAAATAATTCGAATTAATTGTGAGGATTAACAAGAAAAATGTCTATTGTGTCTTTAAATTTCTCGTTAAATCACTGTTTTATACCCGTTGCGCATGAAGTAAAATTTCGAGTTTAGAAAAGCCCAGAAAATTTGTCTCGGGTCGCTGCGCGACCCTCGACAAATTTTCACGGGGCTTTTCTAAACTCGAAATTTTACTTCATGCTTAGTCTGGGAGTGGAAAACACTCGTTTAAAGCTTCAAATTGAGCTCTATTATAAAATCGACGAATGCTTTAAAATTAAGTTTATAAAAAAATTCAGTGAATATCATTAAAACCGGGAAAGTTAGAGAAAATTCATGGAATTTTATTTAAATTGACCAAAACACTAACAAAAAAGCCATATGATATTATTTAATTTGTCGAAATCAAGAGGGATCATAAAAATTACAAAACACGTAAACATTTATAAAACCAACTTAAATATTGACAAAAACAATGAAAACAATTTAACAAAATGGGGGTTTCCTACAGAAGAATGTTATATTAAAAGGCCAGGAAAAACACTTTAGATTGTGGCTACTATGTCAGTTTTACTTCAAATAATATTAAACCAAATTTTAAAAACTAGATTATTATCTTTAAAAACATTTTTAGTTATTTAATGTTCTTATCAAAGCATTTAGTTTGAAGTTTCGAACGAGCATTTCTACTCCCAGACTAAGTATGAAGTAAAATTTCGAGTTTAGAAAAGCCCAGAAAATTTGTCGAGGGTCGCTGCGCGACCCTCGACAAATTTTCTGGGCTTTTCTAAACTCGAAATTTTACTTCATGCGCCACGCGTGTAAAACTGATTTAACGAGAAATTTAAAAAGACAAAAAAGACATTTTTCTTGTTAATCGTCCCAATTAATTCGAATTATTTTTGATGATTCAAATCCTTTTGTAAGTTTTCGAATCCTTTGTAAGTATTCGAATCCTTTTATAAGGATTCGAATCACCCGCATTTGGATTCGAATACGAATCCTCTTACAAAAATGTAACGAATCCGAATCACGAATCCAGTTTGACTAAAGTATTCGAATGCCTCTTTTGAATCCTCTAAATCAGTGATGGGGAAACTACGGCCCGCGGGCCAAATCCGGCCCGCGGAAAGGTTTAATCCGGCCCGTTTAAGAGTGCCGTCGTGAGAATGTTTGAACACATTCTTACTTCGTAATGTTCGAATCCTGCCCAGCTCTGCCCAGCATAAATGATAAAATAAAAGCTCTACAGAACCCCCTAAATAAAACTATTTTTTTTTCAATTCACTAACTTTTGACATAAAGTAATCAACTATAAAGAAGAATAGAGTGTATAAAACAATCCTAGTATATCTTGGCTGAAAGTAACGTCACCACCATAATTTCAGCTGACTAAATAGAGGTTATGTATTCACATATTAAAGAAATCATCATTGCTTTAATCGACAATATGTACATAAGGAAAACTGATTTCTCATTTACTTAATGTATTTAACCTTTACGATGATGTGAACATTAAAGGTTGAGCTTTCAGATTTTAACATTTACATAGAATGACTAACACAGGCATCACTCGCAATCGTAATTTCAAACAGCAATCATTCGGTTGATTTCAACTCCATAATTACAGCTGATTATATAGAGGTTATGTATTCACACCTTACAGCAATGAGTAAAATAATGATCATTGCTTTAATCGACAATATTTACATGAGGAATACGCGAGATATGGATCGGAGGAGAGAGGAAGGACAGTATGAATGGGGGAAGAATATGGAAGGTATGTATTGTGTGAGCATGGGAAGGATACGTGGGGCCACTTGGCGGAGGAATGCGAGAGGGTGAAGGAAAAATAGATGGGAGCGAAAGGGAGTAGAAGGGTGATGGAGTGGATGAGAGAGGATGGGGTAGGGGTAGGGATGTTGGAGAAGCTAGGGAGGGAGAGGGAAAATAGAAGGGAGGGTAGAAGGGAGGGGATTTAGTTTCAGAATAGAATGTAAAGTTTTGTTTGCAATGAAGAATGCCAATAAAGGTCTTTTTTTTATAGTTTAATGCTTGTTAATCTCTACTAGATGTGTACAAACACGATCGTATTAATAGAACAAAATCTACATGTATTAGTCATATAGATTTCAACTATTGGCAACATTGCATTTTCATGTGTTCTAACTTCATTGTAATTAAATAGATTAGAGGTTATCTCACATTGTTTTTGTTTGTTTGTGGAAATGTATTTCTTCTGCTAAATTCTTTGATTGAAATTTACTTCAATGAGTGTCTCCACTCCCAGATTAAGCACGAAGTAAAATTTCGACTTTAGAAAAGCCTGAAAATTTTGTTTGGTCCTATAGCAACTAAACCAAATTTTCAGACTTTTCTAAACTTGAAATTTTACTTCATGTGCCATGCGTTTAAAACAATGACTTTAAGTGAAGAAGCAATCGTAATTTCAAACAGCAATCATTCGGTTGATTTCAACTCCATAATTACAGCTGATTATATAGAGGTTATGTATTCACACCTTACAGCAATGAGTAAAATAATGATCATTGCTTTAATCGACAATATTTACATGAGGAATACTATTCTCATTTACTTAATGTATTTAACCTTTACGACGATTTGAACATTAAAGCTTGAGTTTTCAAATTTCAACATTTACAGAGAATAAATAAACACACGCATCACTCGCAATTGTGATTTCAAAGAGCAATCATTCGATTGAATTCAACTCTGTAGTTACAGATGACTAAATAGTTTTTTAAATTCGATTGAATTCAACTCTGTAATTACAGATGACTAAATAGTGGTTATGAATTCACACCTTACAACAAATAGAGAAATAATTATAATTGCTTTAATCGATAATATTTACACGGGGAAAACTAATTTCTCATTTATTTAATGAATTGACGATATGGACATTAAAGGTTGAGCTTTCAGATTTTAAAATTTACAAAGAATAAATAAACACAGGCATCACTGGCAATCGTGTAATCTAATTATTAACGGAGCACATTTATTGGATGACTAATCACCGAATAATTGAATGCCAATTAAAATTAATCACTTACCATATGAGGATGAGTGTGGTGAGAATGTTAATAGCGAGCCCGATGATGGTTATCAGGTTGGGGGCCAGCCACATAGGGACCATGGTGACGAGCCAGTTCCACCAAGGCTGCAAAAGGGTGTCGCATATGCTGTTGCTCGTGCAGGAGTACTTGTGGTCCCCCAGGCGCCTCAGCTGCACGTCGCTCAACAATCTGTGTTTGTACATAATCATGTTGCTCAGGAACATAACCACACTTTTTTTTACACTGAACTACACTGACACAGTCAAGAAGGCAAGGCGTGAACGATTTATTTAATTGAATACGTATTTCTTTTTTGGAACCCGATTTATTCGCACATTGTTTCAGGCGGTTTCCATTTCGAGGGGAGCGCACGTTTATGTTAGACAGTACGCCATGACAGAAACAGAAAATCCGAAATGAAACACGCGCGCGCGTTTGAATATGTGCCTGTGTATGTAACGAGTAACTTTCTGTGTCTGCGAGCCTGCGTGTCGAGTTTTGTGTGTGCTGTGTTATTTTGCGTACGTAAAATCGTACGATGTCATCAACGGGTGCTCCGTTGGAGGTTTCCTCCGATTTGAATCGATTAGAAATTTGCAATTCAGCAATAATTAATTTTTAATTGTTTTGTTAAATCTAATTGGTCTGATTTGCAGTTTTTATTTGTTTGATGATGAAAATGGTGGAAATCTAGTTTTACTCAAACAGTGTGGGTGGGAAAATCCGGTTCTTTGGCATCAGGAAGCGTCGCGGTGCCAAGTTTTCCGTTGTCGTCGTCACTTTTTGTTTAGGTTTCGTTTATTTTAGATCATGGCCATTATCAGCGACCGTTTTATTGCCATTGACGATTTTCTGTTACAATAAATACAGGGTGATTCAACATAAATATCCCCCTCCTGTAAATTATTTATTTCTGAGCCGATTTTGAAATTCAAATAAACTTTTTTTAGCGAGATTATATACACCATATCCAAATGTACCGGGCTTTCATTAATTCCCGAACCCCACGTGACCAAAAATAATAGGCAACCAAATGTACAAGGTGGTATGGCTCACACAAAAATTCCCTAGATTTAAAAATATTTATTCGCCGGCGTATTTTTATGACGACTGAAAATATTATATTTAAAATGATTAAAAAATAGGCTCATCTTCAAAAATGTAACTAATTTTTATTAATTTTTTCGTTGTAAATACCATTTTCGCAGTATTTGCTTATCCTAGCCAAAATTGACTCTGCAAAATAAATAGAAATAAAACTCAATGTTTCAGAATAATTAAACAATTTTTGCTTACCTGAAAATTCCGGGCGAATCTTGTAAGATCTCAAAGGTTGGTTTAACGATGCACCGCGCATAAACGTTTATGTCAAATTTGACTTTAGTAACGTTTGGTTACTTTTTTCAAAGCCTCCAACGTACAAATACAATAATTTACGCGGCAATTTTAAATTTAGTCACGTGGGGTTCGGGAATTAATGAAAGCCCTGTACACGTCGTCCAAAGTAAATTAACTATTGGCTAGTAGTTGATTTTTTTTAATGAAAGACCCTGTATTTCCTTTTACAATCGGTTATGGATTTTAATTAACAATACAAAGATACCGGGTTTGATGAGGTTATGTCAAACGACTAAGGAGATGTAACTCATTTTCTGACACTTATGCACAATGAGACAATAATCTTTCAGAAACAGTTTTAAAATTTAGGATAAATTCCACGCGGGGCTTCGAACCATTATTTTTTTATAGTAAAGTATAACAAAGCATATATATTTGTAAACAGAGCTGGGCAGGATTCGAATCATTCAGTATTCGAATCCTGGATTCGAATCCTTTTAGAGGATTTAAAAGAGGCATTCGAATACTTTAGTTCAACTGGATTCGTGATCCGGATTCGTTACATTTTTTTAAGAGGATTCGTATTCGAATCCAAATGTGGGTGATTCGAATCCATATAAAGGGATTCGAATCCTTATGAAAGAATTCGAATCCTTATAAAAGGATTCGAATATTTATAAAAGGATTCGAATATTTATAAAAGGATTCGAACACTTACAAAAGGATTTGAATCGTCAAAAATAATTCGAATTAATTATAAGGACTAACATAAAAAATGTCTTTTGTGTGTTTTTAAATTTCTCGTTAAATCGCTGTTTTATACGCGTGGCGCATGAAGTAAAATTTCGGGTTTAGAAAAGCCCAGAAAATTTGTCTCGGGTCGCTGCGCGACCCTCGACAAATTTTCACGGGGCTTTTCTAAACCCGAAATTTTACTTCATGCTTAGTCTGGGAGTGGAAAACACTTGGTAAAGGTAAATCTTTAAATTGTATTAATTATCCACGTAACGTATTTAATGAATTGTACCCCTGAAACAACGATATCATCATTTCTCGGTGAAATATCAGTAAACCGGTTTAGATTCATTAATTTATTGAATTACGGTAATTTACAATTCTTAATAAATTTATGTATATTTATTAAGAATTGTGAATTACCCGTATAATTACCCTGTATTAAAAATGTACGAATCAAATTAAAGCGTATTTAGTTATTAATCAATATGTTAAAAAAAAATTATTAAGTGTTCATTTTGAAGCTTAAACGAGTGTTTTCCACTCCCAGACAAAGCATGAAGTAAAATTTCGAGTTTAGGAAAGCCTGATCGTCCAAATCCAAACTCTTTTCTAAACTGAAAATTTAACTTCATGCACCACGCTTACAAAACGCTGATTCAGTGGAAAGTTTTAAATTTAGATGCTTGCGTTTTATGGCGCCCAACTAGGGGCCACATCGTTAGCCTGGCCCCAGGTTGGGCGCCAAACAACTTCAAATGCAAGCGTTTTAAGTATTTTTAGACGAGTGCTTTAAACTCTTAGCTCAAGCATAAAGTAAAATTTTGAGTTTAGAAAAGCCTGAGCATTTTGATTTAGACCCGTGGCGTCCAAACTCAATCTTTTCTAAACTTGAAATTTTACTTCATGTGCCACGCGTACGAAACACTAATCAGTGTGAAGTTTTTAACTTTTACTTTCACAATTTATGGCGCCCAACAAGGGCCCAGCGTTAGCATGGCCCCAGATTGGGCGCCAAAAAACTTCAAATCTATTCAAGTAATGGACCAGCGTTAGCATGACCCCAGATTGGGCGCCAAAAAACTTCAAATCCTTGCAAGTAATGGACAATTTATAGATAATTAAGAACACACTTACACCGTTTTACCTTTTCGTATAGCATAATCTGAGATATGCAATTTGTTCTCCAAAGCAACGTTTTGATAGAGTTTTTATTTCTCTATTATAAAATTCTTCAAGTTTTGAATTAAAAGCAGTTGGCAAATCCATTTTTAGTGTCTCTTCGTTATGATTATTTGTTCAGTTTACACTGCCATGGCTGGATACACTGCCATGGTTGCTTTTATAATCTAATAAAACTTTTTTGTGACGAAATTTTTTAAACCAACTTTGACATTTTCAATTGTCATAGCACCTTCATCGAGAGGACTGCAACTATTTATTTGCCAATTTGTTTTTTTTTCAATTGGAACTTAAACAGATTGCAGTGGTTAATGTGTTTATTTTTATTTCGAACATTTTTAATTGTTTCAACTGAAAAATTGTCATCATTTATCTGCTTGTGTGACAAAACAAGTGTTGCAGTGTCAACTAATAAACAGTGAAATCTTAACCCAGTGTGTTATTTACTAAAAGTGTTGAAAAATTGTTGTTGTTACGCAAAAATCGTGGTCACTAAACTTTAAACTCTCTGTACATATAAAATGTTTTTATGTTATAATGCTTAGATTATTAACAAACTTTATCACCTCTATCAACGCGCACAATAAAAACGACATTAAATATTACTAATTACTAATGATATATTTTTTCAGTAATGCGCAAAATCAAGACATTCCATGATTTTTAAAAATTATAACATTTTAAGAATCTTTCAACAAACTGTTATTGTTCTCTAAGAAAGAAGATAGTTACGAAGAAACTTAAAGATAGAAAAATTGTCCAAAATTTTCTTATCTAAAACTTTTGGTTGAACGATTTTTTTGTATTCCTATTAGTTATTGAGTTATTTGCAAGTTTTGCGAAATACAAAATAGCGTAAGTTCTCGACTTACCTCAATTTTGACAAAAAACGTTATAACTCAAATACTATTCGAGCTACAGAAAAGTATAATACACGCATTTAGACTATTGTGGCGAGATCTACAAGATGGGCGTATTTGTTTTTTTACAGGGTGATCCATAAAGTATCTAAAAAAAAATGGATTGTTTTTTTTAAATCAAGAAGGCAAGTGTTTATCAAAAGTTATCGATATTATATACAAGACTGTTTTCCACTCCCAGACTAAGCATGAAGTAAAATTTCGAGTTTAGAAAAGCCCAATGAAAATTTGTCGAGGGTCGCGCAGCGACCCGAGACAAATTTTCGGGCTTTTCTAAACTCGAAATTTTACTTCATGCGCCACGCGTACAAAACACTGATTTGAAGTGAAGTTCAGAAACACACAAATACATCTTTAATCAGAGTAACGGGGAATCAGATGTTTAGTCTGTTATCAACGATGTTTAGTGTTAATAATAAATAATTAGGTTTTAAATAACTATTAATGATTCCGATAGCTAACGCCATCTAATGCTTCATAGTGGCATCGTCAGTGACACGAATGCACAAAGTGCATATACAGGTCACTGTTTCGTCCACGAGCGAGCAGAACTCTGTTTGTGAAACTAGAAAACAAATATTAAAATTGAATTTGTGTTCAGTATTCCGGCACCAGGTACCCACAGATGCGTTTCGGACTTCAAGGTCCTCTTCAGTGTGGTCCCGACCCAGTGCTGAGGAATACTGAACATTTCTGACTATTTCAAGCCAATATGTGAAAACTATTAATGATTCCGATAGCTAACGCCATCTAATGCTTCGTAGTGGCATCGTCAGTGACACGAATGCACAAAGTGCACATACAGGTCACTGTTACGTCCACGAGCGAGCGGAACTCTGTTTGTGAAACCAGAAAACAAATATCAAAATTGAATTTGTGTTCAGTATTCCGGCACCAGATACCCACAGACGCGTTTCGGACTTCAAGGTCCTCTTCAGTGTGGTCCCGACCCAGTGCTGAGGAATACTGAACATTTCTGACTATTTCAAGCCAATATGTGAAAACTATTAATGATTCCGATAGCTAACGCCATATAATGCTTCATAGTGGCATCGTCAGTGACACGAATGCACAAAGTGCAAAGTGCAATCATTAATAGTTTTCACATATTGGCTTGAAATAGTCAGAAATGTTCAGTATTCCTCAGCACTGGGTCGGGACCACACTGAAGAGAACCTTGAAGTCCGAAACGCGTCTGTGGGTATCTGGTGCCGGAATACTGAACACAAATTCAATTTAGATTTTAAATAGTTTTGTTAAAACAACTGGTAACGATATTTATACATAACTGGTTGAAAAACAAATAAAATAAAATTTATTCTTAAGGATTTGTATTCGTGATTCGAAAAAACAGGATTCGAATCTTTGATTCGACTCATATTTATCCCTTACGAATCCTTTATTCGAGTATTCGTGATTCGAATCATATTAGGTGATTCGGATTCGTGATTCGAATCCTTTTTACGAGGATTCGTCCCAGCTCTGTTTGTAAACGGCAGGAAATTCTCTAATTAATGGTGTCACCGAATTGACAATACGATGACAACTGTCAAGGATGCGATAGTCAATTTTGTTTCCTTAAATGACACCATACTTACTTTTTGTTTAATTTGAATAGATTGAAGGCACTTTTTTACATCCACATATTTATCTTAGGTATATACATTTAGATAAAAAAAAATTATAATAAATCGGTTTGTTCTATAAAAAAATCATATATCTGTAAAATAGAAATATGAGGATTTACCAAAATATCCACTTTTTTATCTTCATTTGTGACTATTTTTTTTAAAGAATGTTTTAATTTCTTAAATGACCTACCTTCAAGAATTGAACACTTAATGAAATAGTTTATTTAATTTTTTTTAGTGATTTATTTTTTGCATTTAAAAATACAGAGTATTTAAAATGTTATCATACATTAAGTCAACTTTAAACAATTAAATCTCGATTTTTTTAAATAAAATACTCTGTATATTTTGACATATTCTGACGCAGAATTTAATTTTGCATTGATCTATACTAGCATTCCCTATACCTATCTTTTTTCGATTTCAAGACATTAAGATATTTATAAAAATACGTCAATATTCAGTGCAAAACAATGGAAATGTAATTTATCAAGCGGGCCTAGAAAATAAACAACAACTATTTGTTGATTTAGACAAAAAGTTGTTGTTTGAATCAAAAAGTCAATCGTATTGTTGTTACTTGCTTTAACAGTTAAGTGTAGTTAAAATGAATCCTAGAGGTAATTACTCTAACAACGATATTTTGAATTTATTTTACATTCACGGCGAATGTCAAAGAGTTGTCAGAGGACCTGTCGTACATTTAATCAAAGGTATCTCCAATTAACGCCCAGGGCCGTTCCTAGGGTAGTGGCCGCCCGTGTGCGAGAATAATTTTGGCATAAATCTTCAGCTACAATGTCTTTATCATTTTTAAATGGATCAAGTAACATACTTTCCAAACATTTACATTTTGAAGACCTATTTGATTTATCTGTTTTAAGAAAATTATTTAGGTCGTTGAGAAAATTGAAAACTGTGTTATGGAGTTTTATTTGTTCAAACCTTTCTTCAATTTTTGCTAATGCAGTGTCCATTATTACAAAATATAAATTAATTTTGAATTGCTGTTCTGCATCTTTTGGAGCCTCATCTTTACATTCATAGTCACATAAACGTTTTTTTGTTCGGGGTCTAACAACATCAACCAGAGGAAAAGAAGGATCGCAATCGATATCTTGAGCAATATTTTTTGCCTCGTCTAACATATCACTAAAACCTTTGTCTGACCTAATGTTATATAAATATGTTTTGGTTTGCTCTAACATCAATATTTCATTGCGCACTTCGCAACTGTGCGTGGATACTTTAATTACTTTAATGTCATAGATAATAATACTATATATTAATTAATTATTCTGTAAATAGGTGTTATACCGTTAATTTAATAAATAAATAAATATAACATTTAGCATTACAGCATCCGATTCCTGCATAGCTTTACTTACAATGTTAATTTTTGTTAACACATTATACCATGTAATAATGGAACAGATAAATTTAAACGATCTAATTTTTACAAATAATGATTTTGCCATGTTTCTAGTTTCAGAGTCTCTAGTATTATCAGAATAGATGGTATATAAAGCATCATATATGTTTGTTAGATTGTATCTAAGAACTTTTAGCGCATCTATTCTGCTTTCCCATCTAGTATCTGAAAGAGGTTTAAGTGTTAACGTTGGGATTTCATTTTTTAAGACGTTCCAGCGTTTGGTCGATGCTGAAAAGAAAACATATAGCTCCTGTACTTGTAATTTCCAAAGATGCTTTTGCAGTTTCATTAACAACTAAATTTAAACTATGGGCCGCACAAGGCACATAAAAAGCTCTAGGGTTTAGGCCAAGAACTTTTTTTTGTAAACCATTATTGCGACCCTTCATATTCGCACCATTATCATAACCCTGTCCCCTTAAATCCTCCAAACAAATGCTGTGAGTTTTTAAAAAATCTAATAAAATATTAGTTAAACCTTGTCCTGTCGAATCTGTTATTGAAATAAATCCTAAAAAGTGCTCTCTAATTTCTATTTGCTTTGATTTATTCTTGGTGACTTGAATCTGGAGTGGAATCCAAAATAATAGAATAATATTTACTCATTTTTAAAAGCGACAGTATTTCATTTCTTATTTTTTGTCCCAAAGGGATATAAGTTCATTTTGAATATGAACACCTAAATAATGAGGCATATTTGATGGGTTTCTACTAATTCTAGTGAGGTGGTCTGATATGCTATCGTTAAACTTTGCAATTGTTTCAATTAACTTTAAAAAATTTCCATTTTGTTGCCTGTATAACTTATTATGTTTTCCTCTAAAACTCAAATTTTGACCAGCTAAGAATTTAACGGTATAAATTATAATTTTTAATACAGAAACCCATCTATCTTTTTCCATATTTATTAATTTCTCATTTAAAGAATCAGTAGATGTATTAGATAACATTGATTTATTCAAATCAATCCAAGATTTTGTATTACAAACATGACCTTCGGAATTTTCATGACGTTCTAAATTCTGTGTTAAATATCACCAATCATTATATCCCTCAACAAAGGAACTAGAAAAACTTTTAAATAATTTGCATGGAAAACAAAATACACATTTTTTTAATTTACAATACACTAGCCAAACTCTTGGAATTATTTCCCCGTTACTTAATGTTTTTTTATAATAAATGGATGAGAAACTTCTGTTGTCTTTATTTAAAGAGAACTTTACATCCGCTTCTGTATGTTGGATAGGGCCTAACTCTATTAAAGTTAATTTAAGGCCAACAGCTAGGATCCTTATAATCATCACCGTTATGAAAAAATTCTTCACGGTCTTTGATCACGGTTTAACTTATTTCAGGACTTGGGTCTTGAATTAAAACATCTTCCTTGTTTGTAATTTCGGTTTCCATCTCATTTGTAGCTCTGGAATTTGATGGCGCCTCCAGCGATCTTGCTGGGATTAGAAATGTTTTTAAAGAACTACAAGCCTTCTTTACTAGTTCTTCTTTTTCAAGTTTTCTTTTTCTGTATTGTGCCCCAGAAAGCTTTTTTCGGTTATCAGACATTTGTAAAAAAAAAGGTTCACTTCGTAATGAACTTTGAAAAGAGCGCTGTTTCTCGTTAAAGATGCAAAGAAACGTTCAAAATTGACTTTGTTTAAATGTTGTTCGTATTTAATACAGTTCCCCTTATGGTTACACTTTTTTCTGTAGTATATATTAAACATTTGTACTATAAAAAAATAAAATAAATCGTAGCTTTACTTTCAAAATAAATATCAAACCATAAATTTATTCAATTTCTAACCCACTCAAAAAAAAGAAATATTATCATGTTTACTTACCTCTGAAATATGTTTATTCAGCACAAGCACAATAAATAGAGACAAACGTTGTTTTTCAGTTGTTGAGATAAGCCATAAACGAGTATTTAATTTTATGCAAGCTGACTAGATAATTGATGGACTGTTAAAATTAGAGATGCGAGAAATGCAAGTGCGCGGCGAAAATATTGTGGCGAATAACGACGGGGAATCCCCTACGAACGATTCGATCGATAATCGCTGAAGAACAAGCAGTGCATTTTGACTCTCGTTTCTCGTATCACAGACCGAGCATGCGTATGTACATCCTTTTGAAACATTTTGAAGAATAACCAGGGAATTTCGTTTTTTTTATATATATAACCGGGCTGCCTTGCCGCCCCCTTGACTTGCCGCCCGCGTGCCCCGCACCCCTGGCACCCCCGGGTTGGAACGGCCCTGTTAACGCCTATGAATAGATGGAAATTTGGTAGAATCGAAGCGAACTTTCTTCAAAGTGGCAGTACTAAACATGCCATTGCAAGACATAAATTTGTAACCAACGAGGAAGCCAACGAAGTAAACTTCCTAGCATATTTTCAGGTAAATCCTCATGCTTTAATAAAATCTGCGCGCGATGATCTTGGAATAACTTAAACATGTATTCAACGTATTTTAATGAGGAATAAAATGCACCCATATTAATTTGTTAAAGTGCAAGCGATTAATCAAAAGGATCAGATACGTCGTGTGCAATATTATGAAATGATGTTAGTAAATCTTCAGGTAAATGGAAATTGTATGCGTAATATTATTTTGACCGATGCCGCGATGAAGCAAAATTTAGCAGAAAAGACATTATAAACAGGCATAATTTGCACTTTTGAACTGATGAAAACCCACGCTTAACACGAGAAGCCAACTTTCAAAATACGTTTAGTGTTAAGGCTCCATAGTACGCGTTGTTCCATAGCGAAAATCCATATAAAACATGTGCCGTATTCCGGCTGTAATTTCGTTATTTACACACCGATTTATTTCATCTTTTCAAAATAAGGAAATAAAGGATATATAGACACATCTACTGTCTTGATTTTTTTTAATAACTTTCATTTGATTACAATAAAATGACAAAAAATGACATTACTTGTGATGCTTTTTTAGTGTACAATTTAATTTTTTTGTTTATATGATAGGCGATGCTGTGGGATATGAGATTTACAATGATAATTTAACTAGTGATCTATATTTACAAATTCTCAGAACAACTATTACAGACTTCATCGAAAATTTACCTAACTATCAAGAATGTTTGAAGATCGCTGGTTCGGACGAAATGGACCACAGCCATGGCCCCTGATCCCCTGATCTCACACAACTTGATTTTTATTTATTGGGTCGCATTAAAAACAATGTATACCGGGTGTTGACTTGGCGGACGCAACATAGGAAATCCCACGTAAATTTTGAATTGTTTAAATTTTGGCTCCCCTATTTATTTTAAAAACAAAATGTATTTTTACTTTTTTTGTAGAGGGAATAATTCAGAATTCATTCGTGTAACGTTTATCACTTTACGTTTCTCTAAGTTAAAATAATTAAGAAAACATAATGTGATTTTTTAAAAATAATGAGATGCTATGAAATTGAAACAACAAATTTGGATGCCAAAATGGCAAAAGATATCGTAGTCACTTGATTAAAGTAAATGTTTTCGAAATGATTTACACTGTACAAGAAAAATGTCATTATTTTTATAAAATCACATTACTTTTTCTTAATTATTTTAGCTGTTAATTTTCTGACATTCGTTGATTTTTAAAAGAGTTCAATTTGAAGCTTTAAACGAGTGTTTTCCACTCCCAGACTAAGCATGAAGTAAAATTTCGAGTTTAGAAAAGCCCTGTGAAAATTTGTCAAGGGTCGCGCAGCGACCCGAGACAAATTTTCTGGGCTTTTCTAAACTCGAAATTTTACTTCATGCGCCACGCGTATAAAATACTAAAATATTATGAACTTTATGTATATTTGAACCTCACTTGAAATCAAATTTTTATACGCGTGGCGCATGAAGTAAAATTTCGAGTTTAGAAAAGCCCAGAAAATTTGTCTCGGGCCGCTGCGCGACCCTCGATAAATTTTCACGGGGCTTTTCTAAACTCGAAATTTTACTTCATGCTTAGTCTGGGAGTGGAAACACTCGTTTAAAGATTCAAATAGAACTCATTTAAAAAACAACGAATGTCGGAAAATGTACAGCTTAGGCGCATGTTTAACATAAAAGAAATTATTTTATTATTTTCATTAAATCTTTACATATTCGTTGTTTTTTTTTAAGTTCAATTTGAGGCTTTAAGCGAGTGTTTTCTACTCCCAGATTAAGCATGAAGTAAAATTTCGAGTTTAGAAAAGCCCGGTGAGAATTTGTCGAGGGTCGCGCAGCAACCCGAGACAAATTTTCTGGGCTTTTCTAAACTCGAAATTTTACTTCACGCGCCACGCGCATAAAATACAGATTTTAAGTGAAGTTCGAATACATATATATTTGTTAATATTATAGTGTTTTATACGCGTGGCGCATGAAGTAAAATTTCGAGTTTAGAAAAGCCCAGAAAATTTGTCTCGGGTCGCTGCGCGACCCTCGACAAATTTTCACGGGGCTTTTCTAAACTCGAAATTTTACTTCATGCTTAGTCTGGGAGTGGAAAACACTTGTTTAAAGTTTTAAATTGAACTTTTAAAAAAACAAGGAATATCCGCAATTGTATCAATTCCATGGTATGTCATTATTTTTATAAAATCACATTAGGTTGGTCCGCTAGAACTCATATGTAATAATTATTAACAAATTGTTATGAATAACCTCTCATAACCTAAAAGTCAATCACCCATCATATTCCGCATTACAAACAAATTTATAATAAATTGCAAATATGAGAATATTGATCGCAGAGTTAAATTAGATCAGTGGTAAAATCAACGACTTCCACCTGGTCAACATAGGTTCGCATCCCAAAGACAAGACTTTTTAAACTTTATTGGGAATGAATTATTATTAAAAGAATTCAACGTGCCTTTATAATTTGATTCCTGCATTATTATTTATTATCATATTCGAATCGCGGAGCTCACAGACAAATTCGCTGTCAATAGATAACGCAAGGACATATATTTCGTAATTGACTTGAATTCTTATCTTCTAATAACTACAACAATCAATCCTCTCCTTCTCCGCTGCCTATTCTTATTGTTGTTTGTCTATTGTTAGTCATCCCAACGGGCACTGGGCTGTGAAGTGCGTATCCCTGTTTAACGCCGTTTCCCAACACTCCTATATTACAATTAACTATGTATATATGGACTTGTTGCACCTCATCTGCTGATGAACATTTATTTGTCCTCTGTTGCATTTGCAAAGATAAATATAAATTTGAGTGTGTTGGCTTAACAAAGGCGGAGGCAAGAAAAATTAACTCTAAGACCGGAGTCTCTTGGACTTGTGATCATTGTAAAGGACTAGGTGATGATATTAATGGCCTAAAGGCGGCCATAGTGGCCTTACAAAAGGAAATTATGCAACTTAAATCAACGCCTAGGAAATTGGAGAGAGAGAAAAGCGTAAACAGAATATTATTATTTATGGTCTTGATGAGCCTGACTTTGATACTAAAGATCAACTTGTAGAATCGGATAAGTCTACCATAAATTCTATCCTAACTGCACTGAACGTATCTGCGAAAAATCTCAATCCTATTCGACTGGGCAAATATGATCCTACACGCTTGCGAAAGAATAGACCAATCAAAATTCGCCTCGATGATGACAAATCTGCATATACAGCTCTCATAAATCAACATACTTTGAAGTCAACTAAAACATTTAATAAGTTGAGCATCAGGTCAGACAGAACACCCGCCCAAATCAATTTCTACCGGTCGGTGAAAAGTGAATTGGATACCAGAACATCTGAGGGAGAAAAGAATCTCAAAATAAAATACGTACGTGGAATACCCACTATATCTGAAATAGCGGAAAGCTAAACAAGTCCAACATCACCAATGCTACGTATCATTTGTACTATCAAAATACTCGTGGAATCCGTACAAAAACTCACACAATATACAAATCCATAATCAACACAGACTTTGACATTGTTGCGCTTACGGAAACTTGGCTTGACACTTCCGTGAATGATTCTGAGTTATTTCCAGCTAGCTATCAAATATTTTGATGTGACAGAAAATTTGAAAGAGTAGGTCGTTCGAAAGGTGGTGGTACTTTATTGGCAATACATGAACATATTTATGCTGAAAAATATGATGTATCACATATAACTAATGCTGTGCCTCTTATAGATATAAGCTGCTGTAAATGTAGAATTAATTCACATTTATTGTACATTGTTGTTATTTATATACCCCCGGATGTTTCACTTGACATGTTATCGAATGTATTTGAAATGATTGAAGTCTTGATGGTAGATAAAGAGTTAATATTGTTGGGCGACTTTAATCTCCCACAATTTAATACTAGTGCATATGTATCATCCCCAAAACTTGAGACGTTGCTTAACTTGATGCATTCAGTAAACCTAAAACAATTAAATACAATAGTTAATAATAATGGTAGACTTCTTGATTTGGTTTTCTCTAATCTAAATGCGAACTTTTCAATCGTACATGATTCACTTCCATTAGTCCCCGAAGATATATACCATCCTGCCTTAAGTATTGACTTTAACTTTTCTGAAAACAAAATATCTTCATTTCCAAGAAATAACAATAAACTCTACAACTTTAAGAAAGCGAACTTTCCTTTATTATACAATTCTTTACTTAACACAAACTGGTCATTTTTAGAAGATTATAAAACCGCAAATGAAGCAGTAAGTGCATTTTATGCTAAAATATATGACATTTTTAATGAATCTGTTCCGCTTCGCTCCTACTTCAAATCGTCATTCTCTCCATGGTTTACAAGTGACATTAAACGAGAACTAAAACTAAAAAAATATTATCGTCACAAGTGGAAAGTAACCAATAATGATTACTACTATAAAGAGTTTGACCGTTTACGACGACTAACCAAAGATAAAATATCCCTAGCCTATACAGAGTATCTTTCGAATATCGAGAGCGATATAAAAGGCAATCCTAAAGAACTTTGGAATTTTGTTCAAACCAAATCTGGTTGCTCTAGAATACCTTGTGTACTTCGGGATGATAACAGAGAATACAACAAACCCAATGATATTGTAAATGCATTTGCGGACGCATTCTCTAATGTTTACTCGCAATCTAATGCTGCAAACATAGAGTTATATTCAAATACACTTCCTCATAATATCTCATTTGTTACTGAGGCTGACATAATGCGTGGTATCAACAATCTGAAAAATGACAGCACTAGTGGAGATGATCAAATTCCAGCTTATGTTGTACGAGACTGTAAACACATCCTTCTGAAGCCTTTACAATATATTTTTAACTTAGCTATTAAAACCTGTACATTTCCGGATATATGGAAACGTGCACGAATTATCCCTGTTCATAAGAAAGAAGATAAATCCATGCTCTGTAACTATAGACCAATTACAATCCTATCAAATTTTGCTAAAGTATTTGAGTATATTTTGCATAATGACTTATTTTCTCATGTCAAAACTTCTATTTCACCTTGTCAGCATGGATTTATGGTCGGCAGATCAATCAATACAAATCTCGCAACTTTCACGCAGCACGTTAGTGAGGCTATTGATAATAGGGTTCAGACAGATGTGATTTACACAGACTTTTCTCGTGCTTTTGATAGTATTAACCATGGTATACTTTTAAACAAAATTTCCAGTCTGGTTTTGGTGTTAATACAGCTAACTTTATAAGATCATATCTCAATTTCAGGCTTAATTATGTCTATTATAACGGTTTCAAGTCATATGAATTTATATCGACATCTGTCGTGCCCCAGGGTTCGAATCTTGGTCCATTATTCTTTATTATATTCATAAATGACCTAATTATGTCTATGTCTTGTCATGTTCAAGCTTATGCAGATGATATTAAGATATACAATAATATTACATGTCAACAAGACTGTCAATTATTACAAAATAATCTAGATTCGATAACCACCTGGTGTGCCAATAATCAACTAAAACTAATTGTCAAGAAATGTGCTGTAGTTAGTTTTGGTCGAGTAATTCGTATTAACAATTTTTATTATAATATTTTGGGAACAGCGTTGCAGAAAATGTCAGAAATAAAGGATCTCGGTGTATTTTTTCACAACCGTATAACATTTTCCAAACATATACAAACCATATGTAGAAGTGCTTCTAAAATGCTAGGCTTCATTATACGCACAACTAAATATTTTAACAATGTCGAATTGCTTAAATCAGTTTATTTTTCATTTGTGCGTAGCAAATTGGAATATGCTTCTGTAGTATGGCATCCCCACTATGCTTACCTATCCATAGCAATTGAGGGTATTCAAAGAAGATTTCTGAAATACCTGTCTTACAAACTAGATGGGGAATATCCTGTACAAGGCATTGTTTATGCTCGGTTATTGGATAGGTTTGAGGTAGAATCTTTGTCAGTACGTAGAGAGTTCCATAGTGCGAAATTCATGTACAAGCTACTACATAATGATAAGATTGTTCACAATTATTATCGCAAGTCAACCTATCTGTCCCAAGAATTCAATCACGTCATAATAATACGTTCTACACAAAATTGGCCAAATCGAACACTTTACATAAATCGCCACTATTTCATATGTCCAGAAATGCAAATAAAGTTTTTGATGATGTCTTTTGTTGAGTGAATGTTAAGTGAGTCACACGTCTAGTCTTTAAGTATTGTAATTATGTTTTTTTTATATATGTTTTTTATTTCTTTTATTTTTTGTTTGTTTCTTATATATACATACCTATTTGTGTTTTAATTTATATCATATTTAGTTACATTGTCCTGTAATTGGTGAATGTTGGACAATAAAGATTATTATTATTATTATTATTATTACTTTTTCTTAATTTTTTTAACTTAGAGAAACGTAAAGTGTTAAGTGTGAACATTAATAAATTTAGAATTTTTCCCTCTACAAGAAAGTAACATGTTGTCTCTAAAATAAATAGGGAAGCCAATATTTGAACACTTTAAAATTAACATGCGATTTCTTATGTTGCGTCCGCCAAGTCAACACCTGGTATAGCAAAACAGTTAATTCCAAAAAAGAGTTAATCCAACGTATAGTATTTGAATTTGGTAAATTGACCGCTGTTGAAATTAATAAGGCAATAAATAGCGAAATAAACCGCAGAATTTCAAAGTGTTTACAATATACGAGTATTGAACATTTATTATATTAATTTTATTAGTTATTATAACATGTCGCTAGATTATTTCAAACTTACCATCAATCACCGTCAAGGCTTAACTCAAGTGTCAAACG